>CAWUFW010004170.1:0-1200000 GCA_963921515.1 Calotriton arnoldi
GTCCCAGCAAGGCCTGTCTGGATTCCAAAAATTGGGGATCTAGTCAGAGAAAAGATTGCGGACAAGAAGGAATTTGGGGGCATATTAACAAGGTGACGTTAATGAATTATCGCCGTTTTAGCGTCCGTTTTCGGACGAAAAGCGGCGATAATTCTATCGCCGAATTAACAAGGACACGCTAGCGCGTGATTCCTGACTTAGCGTCCGTTTTCTGCACGCCTCCCATCGCATCGCTAATGAGATGCAAAGGGGGCGTGCCTGTGAAAACAACAGGGGGAAATATCGCTAACCCAGGTATCGCCATATTAGCAACGTGGGTTAGCGATATTTTAAATTGCGTTAAGTATGCCTTAACGCAGGAATTTAACGTCTGCTAAATTCCTGACTAAGGCATACCTAACATGGGGGGTGGATTGTGTGGCTAAGACCATAGGCCCTATCACCAAGGATATCGCCGTTTTCCATGGAACATCGCTGGAAAACCAGCGATGTTCCATGTAAAACATCGCTATCACTGGAAAATTATCGCCTTTGCGCTAAGCGTTGTTAATACAACGCTAGCATGGCGATAATTTCCAGCGATAGCCGGCGATAGGATTCCTCACGCTAACAGCGGCCAGCGATAATTATCGCTGCCGCTTGATAATATGCCCCTTGGACCTTCTTACAGACAACCAGTACCTGTCTTAGCAGTTCAAGGAACAAGAACAGTACTTCTGCCGCCCCTTGCTGGAAGAAAGGAGAAAAGATTTGTGTCCATCGACCTGATCAAACCACAGTATGTGGCCAATACTAAATAGTAGGCCTCGTGGACTCCGACCTAGTAGCAGACGCACTCCTCTCGCTACTATCAAAGAGATTCAGACTGAAAGACTGATAACCATCGAGAATTCAGCTGTAACTGATGAAGGACTAAGCAACAACGCTATGGAACTCATCCCTCTTGAACACCAAGTAACAGTTCGTCCAAATACACCTGTCTACACCAACGTAACAAGTGATGAACTGGTTCCAGTGATTTCTACAAATCCTGATGCAATTCCAACAATTGATAGGACTGCTTCTGGCTATTTCATTGACTTTGATACGTTCTCAGAAGATCCCAGTGAACCTGAAACGACGCCAGCATCATTCAAATTCAAGCAGCAAGTACAAGATTTTCTTCACTTTCTGAAAAAGACTTATTTGGTTTCTCCATGGATTGAACTCTGGATTATATCTGGACTTTTTGTTTTCCTGCTCTGGCTAGCTTTGGTAACAACTGTGAGCGTGCTTATAAGTGGCAGATACATCCATGTGAACACTGAAGGAAAAGGCGTGAACGTACTTTTGAAACCTCATAAATCCTCCCATCGTGAAGCAAGAGACTTGTCATCAGTGAACATCACAGCTGTTCCTATACAGGATGGTATAGTGTGGGACAAAACAGATTTTGATATATTTGGTCCGACGGAACAATTGAACATTCCACATTTGTTTAAAATTTCACTAAGTGATCTAATTACGTCCAGTACCTATTCAGATGGTTGAGACTTTGGAGGACTGTAAATGACATTATGTTTGACCTAGAAAAATCTGCTGCATTTTCTAAAAATGAATATTTAGAGGGTTCATCAGACTATTAACAAATGTATTGTTATAACCACTATGGTCATCATTATTTGCATAAAACTGCATATCCAAGAAATGTGTTTATGTTTAACCAATGGGAACATTGTCCTACACCACCTAAAGGTAGTTCAAAAACATTTGCTAGTAAATTTCCATATTTTTCAGGTTACAATACATCTGATCCAGAAATGTTTTACTATAAAAATGTAAACAAGACAGGACTGAAAATTATGTTAACAAATACAAAACAGATTTACTCTGCATTATTTAATGCCCAACTGTCTAGACAGGGTTTCGACTTTTGGAAAGACACAATAGACACAAAAACTGTGTGGGGTACTAAAGATTGGCAAGTGCAGGGGATAGAAGCTTTATTTAGAGCCTGTATCATCCCTGAACAAATAATGTTTTTGAATGAAACCATCCAACAAACATCTTGTCTTGGATTAGCCAAGATCAAAGAGATGAACACACCTTCTGTACCAACACCTGCAAGAAATAACGATACACAGGCAGTGGTGACAGTTGACAATATACTACAAATCTACAGATCTAATCCTGATTGGAAAAAATGGTTGATCTGGCCCACAGACACGAATAACTGTCAGGAAAGATTCCTGAATAAAACTCAGGGCTTTACTATTAATAGGCCAGACCCAAGGTACGTCCAAAGACAACATCCGGGGGTAGTAACAACATACAGTGTAGGGAAATTATGCCTCGATTGGCTGCATAAGTCTACACTACAGGATGTGAAACAACACTTAACCTTACTTAAAAAGGACGCAGATCTTAGGGAATTCTTGACTGGACCAAGAAAACCGCGTCAAAAACGTTTCATATATGCCGGCATTTATGCTGCCTATAATGAAGCATGGAAAGTATCACAGATGGAGGCTGCAGAACGAATATGTGAACTTTATCGTATTAATTTAGAGAAAACACTCTCTGTGGTCGACAATGGGTTAACAACTTTGTCCTCCAGAATATATTCATTGGATGGCATTGTATCCTCTGCTATCGACATACTAGAACAAGATTTGGCGATGTTACAACAAGGCCAATCTCAATTACGTTCTATTATGTTATTAAGCTGGACGCTGCAATCTTTGCGAGCTGGCTATGTGCCTTGGCGTTTATCAACACAACGGCTCTGTTTGCAGAATACAATCTCACTGATAAACAGATCGAATTGGCACAAAGAGGAGCAAGGTATACAGTGCTGAGCATTGAAAAACTGGAAAAATTACCATTCACAGTGGCAGAAAAACCAGCTACAGAATGGCTTATTCATGGCAAAATCACAATACCTGTGACTACTTTTCAGTTTCAGTATTGCCTCAGACAAATGCAAGCAGGCAAATATGAAAGGTTGGGTAAGGAATACATTAAGACATCTTGGGATTTACCGTAATCATATAGATGTTGGAGTGGGGATCGTGAAGTGTTTTTAAGCGGTACACACTGTAAACTTGCACTGAGCGGTTCACTTATATGTCAGGACATTTCTTTACACGGGGCATGTAATGGTTCTGTGGCAAATTTGTCTTGCCATCAGCAGGGTACACCAGCTGCTGTGATTAATGCAACGTTTGGACAACTTTCTAATGGGAGTTACCTCATGTTGAATGATCAAAGTTGCTGCGGCATGTTGCCAGGCATCCCATATCTAGTAACGGTCAACTCCAGGGTCACTTGCTGTATGCAAGTATTGTTTGCCCCAATAGACACAGTCAGGGAGTTGCCTCTATGGCCTTCGCTGAACGTCTCTTTTATAAGATTTGATACTTTGAGCAGAATGAAAGCCATGCTTTTACAGCAAACAGTGCCTTTGACCTCGGCAAAAGAAACCTATGATCTACAAATAGCAAGGACTTCGGCTGAGATACAGACTTTAATACGTACAAACTGCCCTATACATTTCGTAGAAATGATATCACGTATCTTCAACATGTCTGATACAACTGGCATTATACATGTATTTAAGAGCATCTGCTCCGGTCTGTTAGCACCTTTCCAGGCAATACTCGGAATCATCCCGAACTTTGCACATTCGGTGTTTGGTGGCATACCATTAATTCTAGCACTTGTTGCCGGAATTCTATTTCTCTTCCTGCTATTGCGCTATGGCCAGCCTCTTCGCAGACATCACTCCGAGCGAAATGGAGAAAGCTCTCCTTGAACGAAAGTGCTGTGAGCGAATAGTAGAGCTTTTGGGCATAAATCGTCTACGGGACCTTAATACAACTTGGTTCCCGTCATTCAGACTAATCTGGCAAGATTGCATCTTACCTGTTCGACGATGCCTGCTATGTGGTGTAGAATGCGTGTTGGACACCTGTCTAACATTTCCATTGGATACGCCAACGGATGTCGATACTCTGCTGGACCAGATAACGGCCCATGCTATGTGTTGTCCCCAGAGGCTTCCTATCCTGATGTCAGCATTCATTGAGATCTCACAGATGCTTCCGGCTGCTGCTGAGGTACGAGAAAGATCTACAGGCACACAGGTAACAACGGACGCGAACATTGCTGCTGCGACCAATGCTGAAAGCAATGCTTCCCATCTCTGTGCAATTAATCTACTTCACGAGGTGTTCCAACTGACACCAACTACAGTGGACGATGTTTTGTCTATAGAAATAGATGATCTCATGTTTACACCAGACCCGTAAACTGACTCTGATTCAGCATACAGTGTTCCAGAGATGCAGTAACAATTTGGCCTTCATTTTTCAAAACAGCTTGGAACTCTACCAAAATTGAACTTTTTCCCATTTTTTCGAACGAAAATGGCACTTCAATCTGCTTAAAGTAGAACTAGCCTTATAGTACAGACTTGGCGGTACTTCCACAGACACTTAGTCATCTTGTGTGTCTAACACAGTTCATTAATTTTCATGACATGAAATGACTTTTGATTTTCGAACAACTTATCGATCATTTTTTTGTCACATGTAAATATTACTGCTTATATTCATTCCAATTGCATTTATTTTTGAACTTTATGCCTGAAATGAAAAGCATTTGCTTCAAATGTACAGTACCTTTTGCATTTTTTACTATGTTTTTTAATACTTTTAAGAAATATTTTTTTTTTTAAATATGCGGTACTCCATTTTATGTTTAGCATTTTAAATGTTTAGCATTTTAGTCTTATCGTATACACGAAAGTGGAGTGGGTGTTGTATTCCTCTTAGGGTGTCCATAAACGGGCTTTCCAGTATCATGTCCTTATATAGGCACAATTCGCCCTGCCCTTATATAGGCATAAAATCCCAGCCCTTATTTAGGCATTAAACCATGCAGTCCAAATACAGGCATGGTCTCCGACATCCGTCCACCCTAAACGTCACAACGAGTACATGAAGAACAGACCCTTAGGCTGCGGGAATTTCCCTAGTCCAGGACTATCGATTTCTTCAAGGACTCATACATTATGTATCAACCATTATTCCTTAGGGGTTCATTCATGACGTCTTTTGCTGTCCGACTCACGTCAATACTAAACATTCCTAGGTACTCTCAGGTATAAATATACCTTCCCTAGCCATTGTAAACTAGAGGAGACCTCGACTTCAGAGGAGCCCGTTTCCCGGCCTGACGCACTGAGAAGACGCTGTCATCCCTGCACGCAGAGAGTCCAGCTTCCAGTGATCTGACTTCCCTTGCGGGGTGTTGGAGTTCGAGTCTGGCAAAGAGATTCCAACCTCTCTCATTCTTCAGGTATGGAGCAGACTAGAACCTAGAGGGACTTTTGGCATACTAGGCATACTAGTCTTAACATACTCTTAGTATACCATAGTAAGGAATACTTCACCTACTTCATACCTCTCCCTACACCTAAGTTAGGTTAGGCACATTGGGGTAGAACTAGCTTAGCAACGCATCGTATGAGTACTCGCATTTTTAGTCTGTGTTATTTATGTAACAGCATATGTACTAAAAAGATAATGCTATCGCAGCATTATTTATTTCTACTGCTCACACTGTACATTATTTATCTCGCATACTGTCTTGTGATCGTAACAGCACATATTACTTACATCAGAAACAAGACTGTTCAATAAATCTTTTATTGAAAACGCCCGTCTATTCCTTTCTGTGTAACTTGGAGAAAACTAAGCATGCACGACTGAGCTGAGTGAAATAGTTATCTATTGTTTCCACGACTCTGGGACACGTTCTGAATCTAAAGGGAAACATAGTGGTCATGTTTTGCGGCTGCCAGAAACTACTCCCTTCTTGTTGTCAAGGAGTTTCTAGTGGCCTCTGAGCTAGCTGGCACAAGTAATTAAGTTTAATATACTCGATAGGGACATACTGACCTTAGTCCTATGTCTAACCTATAGGATATATTATTCCAATGCGCAGAGCCTATTAGGGAAATAGGAGCTACACTACAGCGCGACCCCTGTGTAAAAATTTAAAAAAGAATAACAATACAAAAAAACAACTTTCATAGTATTAAAAGCGTTATTTCAAGTAAATATAAATTTAAGTTGTACGTATAAATAACAAAGTATATTTTTAGTAGTGTATTATATATGTATTTTAAAAGAGTGATTTTAATTGTAGAAAAAGATTTTAGATAAACAAAGTATAATTTAAAAAGAAAAGTTCAAAAATATACTTCCAATCATTTTTAAAAAGAAGAAATTCTTAAAAACACTTACAAAAATCGTCGAAAATGTAAGTTTAAAATAGTTACATAGTTAAGATTTAGCATTTGAAAAACCTTTGAAATTCACTGAAAATATATATATATATATATATATATATATATATATATATATATTCACTGAAAAAACCACAGGTTTCAGGGACGTTATAGTTAGTTGGACATTTCACTCGTACAAAACCAGAGAAATTCGGCCATTATAGTTAGTTGAGCTAACTATAACTCGCGCCCCCGCAATGCACTGCTGATGACGTCACATATTACATAATTCATGACATGGTCAGTGACATCACTGATGACATCACTGATGACATCTCAAATCCGCTCGCCCACATGGCTCCCGCCCTGTCATTGCAAATGGCAGTGTCCCGGGGGTGGGCACCCTGAGACACTGCAGGAGCCGGCCCTGGGGGGTGACGGTCCCCTGGGCCATCATGGGCTCCAGGAGGGGGGCCGCGGCCCCCCTCCCTACATTTAACATAGCCCCACGGAGGTGGTGGTCCCTGGGGCTTGGGGGGGCCTGCGAGGCCCCCCTCATTAATAACAGAAGCCCTGGGGAGGTGGTGGTCCCCGGGGCTTAGGGGGCCCACGAGGCCACCCATTAATCAAGGAAGCCCCGGGGAGGTGGTGGTCCCCGGGGCTTAGGGGGGCCGTGAGGCCCCCACCTCCATTTTAATAAAACCCTGGGGAGGTGGCGGTCCCCGGGGCAGCGTGGGGGGGTTGGGACCCCCCACGCATTTATTTTTCAAGCCCTGGGGAGGTCGCGGTCCCCGGGGCTGTGGGGGGGCCGCGTGGCCCCCGCATACAATTAACTAAGCCCCAGGGAGGTGGCGGTCCCCGGGGCTTGGGGGGCACGCGAGGCCCCCCGCCTCCATTTTAATAAAGCTCCGGGGAGGTGGCAGTCCCCGGGGCAGCGTGGGGGGGGTTGAGATCCCCCCACGCATTTATTTTTCAAGGCCCGGGGAGGTGGCGGTCCCCGAGGCTGCAGGGGGGCCGCGGGCCCCCCGCATACAATTAAGTAAGCCCTGGGGAGGTGGCGGGCCCCCGCAAATTAATTAGTGATTGCCCCCGGGACCTGGCCCACCCGGGGGCTTAAGTACAAGGAAGCGCAGGAGCCCGTGCTTCGTTTTTTTTTATTTTCTTGGCCGGATTGGTGCACCCAGCGCGAATTCAGCCATTTTATTTCTTTTTTAAATGCTTTTTTTGGGCCTGGGGGTCCTTGTGGGATTCCTTGAGCAGGCCTAGGGGGTCAGGGTGTTTCTACCCTGCCCCCTTTTCTTGTTTTTTACCTGTTCTTTTACATTTTTCTTGTGACGAGTCACAAGATGGCTGCCAACACATTCTGGTTTAGAGTGTTGGCAGCCAATCAGAGTGAAGCTCGTGCCCGGGAGGGTTCGCGAACCCTCCTTGGTGCTCAGATATCGATATTTGTATTTTTTTAATTTCTCAGCAACTACTGAACGGATTTACACCATTTTTTTAAAAAGCACGCTTTCTAGACCAAGACCTACCTTTTTGCTAAATTTGGTGTAATTCCGTTCAGCAGTTCGGGCTGTAGCCTGTTCCAAAATTCCTATGGAAATTAACATGGGGAAAATGCGTTTTGGGACCCCCTTTTTCTCGGCCCCCGCTTGACGAATCACCCCGAAACTTTCAAGACAGGAGCTGACGGGAGCGCCCCATTAGTTCTGAAAAACGCTTTTCCTATGGAAACTAGGTCCTAACTATAACTACCTACTGGCGACCGCCAGTAGGTAATATATATCAGACCTCAGAATCCTTTGCCAAAAGCTGAACCTCTCTGTTAGGCACTTCAATGTCATGTTTACTTTCGCAGAGTGGGAAGACCAGTGGTGGTGCGTCCATTAGGGCGCTGGGGCGTTGCCCCACTATTGCATCAGCAGCTACCGGATCGGCGCTGTATGAATTAAAAAGTTAACTGTTAAGTTAACTAATTTGCAAAAACATTATTCTGATAATTCTCCAAAATCCCCCAAATAAAAAAATTATCACCGGCCATGCCCGCGTCCCGAGGCAATGGCTCTGAAGGGGGTGGGTGTGGGGCGCACGCGCACTGGCAGCAGCAGGCTGTCAGTGCACAACAGGTCAACAACACAACATGCAGCAAGGGGTCAGTGCGCAGGTTCGGTTTTGGGCTGATCATTTTTCAGACCAGCCCGAACATGCGCACTAGGCCGCACATTAGGAGACCGAGGGTTGTTGCATGCCGCAGCCCCCGGTCTCCTAATGAGCGGGGAGTATCCCCTGCTCAAGCCAATCCTGGCGCTGCTGGAGCAGCGTCTGTATTGGCTCATTGGGCGTGGCGCGTGGGTGGCACTGGTGTCTAAGCATGACCAATCACTGTCATGGCTTATGAAGCCATGCAGACAGTGATTGGCCATTTCCAGGCAGTAAGCGTACTGTTAGCGTGACTGACGACGAGCTACATGACGTCGGAGCACACCGCGGCACGCGCCACAGACACCTCGTGTACTGGTGCTGCTAAGTGCCTGCCTGCTGCTCGCTTGCTCGTGCTTGGGTCACCGTCGTTGAGATTAATTATAATCGGATTCGGATCGGCGTCGCTAGTGAGTAAACAATACAAAACTAATTTAATTGCACTTCGGTTAACCGAGAATC
The DNA here is from genome assembly GCA_963921515.1 of Calotriton arnoldi. Taxonomy (NCBI): domain Eukaryota; kingdom Metazoa; phylum Chordata; class Amphibia; order Caudata; family Salamandridae; genus Calotriton; species Calotriton arnoldi. The sequence goes on from CAWUFW010004170.1 coordinate 8,936, forward strand.
AAGGAGAGTTAATAACATTGAGGGGAGGGCCGGCCCTGGATGCGTTTGCTGTTGTTGGTTTGAGCATGTAATAGGGGCTGAACATGCTCGAGGAGGTTTGCCAGAGTTCTGTCAATGTAATTCGGTAGATAGACGTGGAATATCTACCAGCACCCCAATGTGGTATTTTGCGGGGCATCCGCCAGTGGCTGCTTCCTCGGGATGTCTTATAATCAGCAGAGCCCGTTTGCTCAGACGGAAGAAGCTGATTGCTTTGAACCCCATATACTGCTGACATTCAGGTTGGCACTCCACTGTAGAAAAGCCCAAAGTGCGCGTCTTTAAATTTAGTTCAGTATTTTAGAAATGAAATGCCCGCCTACCACACCTTGAGCCAAGTGCCCCTGCTCCTCGTGAAAACATCATGTCTGTGCCACCGACCTGGCCGTCAGTGGGGCCCCTACCGTCCTTCATTTCTCTCCCTCGCTCAGTCTCTGATGGGATCTCCCCTATTTAATTGCGTGGACTGGAGACGATATTCTGTGCAGTGCTACGTGGACATTATATTGAGGACTGTATACACGTCATTAGCAGCGGCGGCGAAATGCAAAAGTCAAACGTAGCGCTTCCAGACACAGGCCCGTGGATGACGCGAGGGGATGTTTGTTTACAGCAAAGAATGCTCCCAAGGCACCCCACACCTGGCACGATAAACACAGGAGGGTAATGTGGCAAGACACAATGCTTGTGCTGTCCCAGTTTTCAAAGACGGCCAGAGAAAACTAAGGGGCTTATTTACAAGCTGGTACGTCACTTTTCCCCATATTAAAAGTGATGCACTGGCGGCGCAAGGGGTTTGTAAATCGTTCCATCGGCATCTTCACTTTCGGAAGTCTTGCCACATAGGTGAGAAGGCCGCAGTTTGTTATCATGACAATTGCACCGGTTGCAGCAGCTCCTTGAGGCCTGTGCTGCTCACTGACGCACGTTGCTGCCTACTAAGCTCAGGCCATATAGCTCCTTAGTCGCGCGACGTGCGCACTCTATCTCCTACTTTCGATAAGGATTGACAGAATAATGCGAGACGTAGACGCTCTATAAATAACTTATTGATGCCGTACAAAAATAAGATAAACTCCCAGCAGTGTTACCGAGAGCTGAGTCTGGACGGTTCCATTAGCCATAAACTCGAGGGCCTGCTCTTTGGCATTAGTTCAGCCCAATAAGGTATTATATGCTCCGTTTTTCATGTTTAGAGCCATTTCTTGAAAGCCACATAGGTGCCGCTGCATGTCATTTGGCCATTTTCAACGACTTTCCCTTCGATGTCACTGCGCATCAGGTGCATTGTTGTCTGCATATAGATGGACATTGGAAGGGACGGGGACACTGACAGCTAATGGCTCATAAATTTACAACAAAGCAAAATAATGAATCCCCAGGCAGAGTCCAGTGACGCCCACATCTTAATTACATTTGCAAACACCGTGCCCCACTTAAACACGTGTGAGGGCCCCTGTACCAGCCGTGCGCTGCTACAGTATTTGAGGCAGGGTCAGACACGGAGGCTCATATTTGATTCTATTTTTAAAGAAATGTATTTTAAACTTGCTGAAGGTTTTGAGGTGGTTATTCACACCAGTTTCCAGCGCAGTATTTTGCCATTCCCAACAGCATGATATATCTATGTGGTGATCAATGCCCTTGTCTATGATATGTGAATGCAGTGACAATATAACTGGCTTTTAGGCATTCATAGCATGCTGTGTGCAGTGCTTGTATGTTTGTGTCACCATTTAAAATTGGATAACACGTGTGAAAACAGAAAGTTGCAACTGTGCTGATCTAATGTACCCATGTTAAAGTCTGTAGTATTGTCATTATTAGACTCAACCGCTTGAGTATGCCCAACCTGAATGAGAAGCATTTGCCACTTAATCCTTCATTTGCTGCATAATCTGCAGATTTTAACAAAAAATGTGTTTCTAGCTCAAATGTATATCAAAAGTTACTAAAAATGTGGTGATGTGTTCGTACCTAGTGCAAGACACTTCACAAAGGTTATCTGGGTGTGGATGGATGGGTTGTCGGACGGTCTGGTTCCTGCATGTGAAGGCTGAGGGGTGCTGTCTCATCTGTGAGAGGACTGTCTGTGTTTGGTTCACTAAATTGTTATATTTTTATTTTCAGCACCTGGTAAAGCCTGACAACAGCATTACCTAATTTTTGGCCCATTTTTGGGCGAAGAACAAGAGGCCCCAACCTCCTTTGCTGCTCTTTCACCCCGGCTAGAACCCAGCAAACACCAGTGTTAAAGGTAAGGAAACTGATGCTATATTTTTTTACATTGGAGTTAGGGCTATGTATGTGGTCACTCTACATGGTGGTTGGGGTGGGTGCACATTTTGAACATTGTACCCTCAGTGGATGGAATTTACTAATAGCCTTAGCCCTGTGCTTTGGGCAATAACGGTTGTTAAAGGCACTATCTATCCCTTGCCTTGTTAAAGGCCCTCAAGCAGTGTCTGTTTCAGTGCCTTCAGCAACCAGTATGGCACACAGAGGCAGCAGGCAGTAAGGATGTATTTTTAGCAGTCATGTTGTGCAAAGGGGAGTTGTTGGAGATCTATTGCGATAATGTACAAGATATATGTATTTATACTGAAATTTGATATAATTGCACCAAACCTTATACGTTGCACTTTGATTATTGATAGGTTTCTTTAATATTGGTAAGGCCAGCATCAGCATGAATACAGTAGAACAGCTACTTGCAAGGACATTCTTTGGACGGACACATGAAGAGAAACTACATATAAAGCAATTTGGACCTGATCGGCCTGACTTGAAACTACAACAAATTACCCAGGACAGAGGAAAGACTTACAAACGTACATTCTAAAACACCTGGTACACAAAAGTTGATTGGCTTACAGGGTGCACGTCAAAAAATTCTCTGTTCTGCTTCCCCTGCATGCTGTTTGGTGGTGAATTGCCTTGGACAAAACAAGGAGTAATATCAAGAAGCATGCACACACAAGAATCCATATGGAAAACCTGACGAGACTGGGAATGTTGGGAGACACACCGATTGAACACCACATAAACGACGCATACCGGAAAACAATACAGAAACACAATGAAGCAGTTGATAGGAATAGACACATACTATCAAAAATAATTGATTGTATTCGTTTCTGTGGTGCTTTCGAACTGGCATTGCGAGGCCATGATGAATCGGAAAGTTCCTCAAATCCTGGAATATTCAGAGGCCTTGTGGATTTAATAGCAAGCATAGACCATGACATGGAAGCACATTTAGCAAGTGCTACAGTCTTTAAGGGCACCTCTAAAACAATACAAAATGAACTCCTTGAGTGTATGCTGCAAATATTGAGAAGCCATATTGTCCAAGAGGTGCAAAACACAGACTTTGTGGCTATTCAGGCTGATGACACCACTGATGTGGCCACAAAAACACAGTCCGTATTAGTCTTTCGGTACCTTGACAATGACAGTAAAGTTGTGGAGAGGTTCTATGGTTTCACACATTTAAGAGACTCTAGTGCAGAAACCATTACTTCAGCTATACTGCGTGAACTGAACTTCATTTTTCCAGAGCTGCCGCAAAAAAAAAAACTTAGCGCACAAAGCTATGATGGTGCGTCCGTAATGAGTGGAAGCCTTGGTGGAGTACAGAAAAGAATTAGAGATGTGTACCCTAATGCTCATTATGTGCACTGTTACGCCCACCAACTTAATCTTATTATGCAACAGGCAGTATCAAGGATCTCCGAGACACTAATTTTCTTTCAGGATGTAGGAGGCATGGCAGCATTCTTCTCACGTTCCCCCAAAAGAATGGAAGCACTTCAGGAGATTGTGGACAAAAGGCTTCCAAGGGGATCCTCAACTCGTTGGAACTTTAACATACGTACAGTCAACCTAATATATAAACATAGGGAGGACCTTGAGAAATGTTTTGACGCCATAGAAGCCAATGATGCCTTTGATTACAAAAGTCAGACTGAAGCCTGTGGCTTTGCTAGAACACTACAAGACAGAGAGTTTCAGTTCTTTCTGTTTTTATTTCATGAAATAATGTTTTATGTCGACATATTATACAACCAGTTACAAGCACGAGCCATAGATACTGTCTCTGTGCAAAGAGATACCAGTATGTTTGTCACCAACATGAGCAAAGTGAGAGATGGGGTTGACAATTTAGACAGCAAACTGCCAGAGGATTCTACTTTTTCAAACCGCAGGAAAAACATCAGCAGTCTGGTCCGAATTGCAAAGGAGATATGTGACATTATAATTGTGCATGCACAAGAACGTTTTTCTTTCACTAAACATTTGGTGAGTGCCGCTTTTTTGCAAAGTGAACACTTTGCAAAATATGATCAATCCTTCCCTGAGCAAGCTCTGAATGATGCTGTAGAAGGTTATCCTATGCTCAACAAAGAGGACCTGAAAACTGAGTTGACTGTACTGTACGGAATGAGTGTATACCGGAAGGCCACTGGTGCCATTTCTTTGCTGGCTTTAATTCAGAAACTTAATATGGAAAAGTCACTTACAGAGACAGTGGTTTTACTAAAAATTGTCATTACCATTCCTATGACAACAGCAGAGTCGGAACGATGTTTTTCCACCTTAAACAGAATTAAGACATTCCTGAGGAACACAATGATTCAGGAAAGACTGAATGCTTTAGCAATGCTCTCTATAGAGAGCGACCTAGTTAAAAGAATCCCAGACTTTAACGTTCAAGTTATTAAAAAGGTTTGCTGCTCTTAAAGGCAGATGTGCTGATTTTAACTACAAAAAGTGAACAATGTTGAATGCTGCAAGTTTGCGACCTGTTCAGTGGTTTGTTAAATAAAAAACATCTGTGAGGTACTCAGAAATGCATTGTATCTCTAAGTCTGTTATGAAGCTCTGTGGTTATACTGAATAAGCAGCTACCTATGTTATATGACATCTCTTTATTAATGTAATAACTGCACTTTCACAATTGCTTTATTAACCTTCCTGCTTTCTCAAATTTGCTTGAAAATGCACCATTTGTCCACTCTTTTTTCAAAATTTTCACGTGGGAAGAACCCCCTTGAGCCCCCTTAGGTTGTTCGGGCTCGATCGCTACGCTCGCTCGCTACGGTGCAGTATCAAAATCATTTTACGCCTCACCACTTTCAAATGTCACCAGCCGCGACTGGGGAAGACTAGTGACCACTGTACCTCACAGTTTCTGTCTTTCTCACAGTATGCACTGAATGAGAGCACCTGCCATGCATATTGTAATAGTTAGCGTTCCTGTGTTTCTTCTGTTCCGCTAGCCAGAACAATGCCCACGTCATCCGCAGGCCAGGCGTGGCCTGCGGGGATTAAAAAAAGGGAAGAGCCCGCTCGGGGGAGTTCTTCCGGCACTAGCCATCTGTGTGTGTGTCCGTTAATTACTGTTAGCCCCATAAGCAACCCTAGGCCTAACCTCACCTGCATGGTCGGTGAGGACAGCACACTGGCGACGAGGGGGGCCGTGACCCTCGTTTCAGACTTGTGCCCGTTCAGCCCTGCTGCCGAAGTGTGCGACGTTCACTGCGCTGGGGTGCCGCGACTGCTGCGCCGCCCAGGACGCGTGGAGGACCCTACGAAGCCTGGGGGGTGAGTGCTGCCCCGCTGTGTGGCCCCAGCGTCCCGCTGTCCAAGAGAGGCACCCCACCACTACCCTGCTCCTGCCATCCAGCATGCCACCCTGCTCCGTACCGGCCGCATCGCCTGCAGAAGGGGCGTGGTCTCGGCGGGAGGAGCGTGCTGCAGCGTGTCGGCTGTCTCTCAGGAACAGGAGACGAGCCGCTGCCTAGCGCATACACGTGGGAAGCGTGTTTCAGCGCCCGGCGAGGCCCCAGAAGAGCGCGCAGGCTCCAGGAAGCAAGGGGTGCCACAGCAAAGAGTGCAGGCGTCTGGTAAGGAGGTCAGACTACACCCCAAGAGACAGAGCAGGGGAGACGCACAGGACAGACCCACCTGCAGTGGAGGAGTGGGGGAGGGACAGTCACAGTCCCAAAATCAAGGACAGAGAGGATACTGCACACTGCTGTAGGGGCAAGAAGAGAGGAAAAAAAAAAGTGAGTGAGATAATAAGGACAACACGTACGAGAGGCAGTGGAAGCACACACAACAGACCTGCTACACCACTCAAAGGCTGCGTGACTGGGAGGGCAGTGTGGAGACACGACACCCAGGGACAAGCGCAAGCCAGCGGCAAAACCAAAGAAAAGAGAGCCCGGGCACAGGCCACTGCCATATTGAGAGCAGAGATGCAGAGGGGAGTGAGAAAAACCCCCTCCCACAGGAAAGATGGGGGACGAAGACCAAGCACAAGCACCACCCAGATTCCCAGTCCAACACGCACTTACCGGGGTACTGCCACCTTTTAGCGAACTGGAAGATCCAGCCACAGCGTCCCCGAGGTGGAAACTCTGGATAGAACGCCTGAATAACTATTTCGTAGCCACCAGGGAAACCGACTGGGCAGTGAGACGGTCACTACTTCTCCACTATGCCGGTGATGAAATATTCAAGTTGTTCAAACACTTGCCGAATACGGGCATTGCCACGGACTACGACGCTGCGGTGGCGGCACTTGACGCGCACTTCGACCCCCAACTTAATCCAGACTTTGAACGTTTCAAGTTACGCCAAGTCCACCAAAGGGAAGGGGAGTCGATTGATGCGTTCTACGCCCGCCTGCGTGAACTAGCCAGCACGTGCACGGAGGATGATCAACCAAAGGAGATAAGGGCCCAGATCATCCAAGGGTGCTGAGACAAGACACTCAGAGGACTCATCCTGCGCCAGCCAAAGATTGCTCTGGAGGACATACTCATATTAGCAAGGCACCACGATCTGTCGGCGGCCAGGGCCAACTAAATGGACCAAGCCCTCACCAAGCCACAAGGAAAACCGGAGACCATCAAAACGGAACGGGCGGACGCCCTCCGAACAAGACCACGAAATGACACACCTAGGAAGGCAAGGCCCGACGCATCCAACTCGCGGTGCGGGTACTGTGGGCATGAGCCACATGCAGCGAAGGACTGCCCCACCCAAGGCAAAACCTGTGCCAATTGTGGGATCCCCAACCACTTTGTAGCAGTGTGCCGGAGGCGGAACCGAGGCCCCGACACCCGAGGACAAAGACCACCATCACGGACGGTACGACAACTTTCCCTAACCGACTCTACACAGCAGGAGGAGCCACAAAGGACAAGCCGGAGGTACCAAGGGCCAGAAGATCCATCCACAGAGGAAGACGAGGGGGAGACATACCTGATCTTGTTCGCACAGGAGCTCAAGCGTCGCCGAAGACCCCAGCCCACCTGCACAGTCAAGATGCAGGCACAGAGGTAAAGGCGGTTATCGATACAGGAGCATCGGTAAACGTGATGGGCCTCCAGCAATATCGACACCTTCGACCTCGACCGCCAATCACCTCGTCCAGGACCAACATATTCGCCTACGGAAGCCAGACCCCCCTGCCGCTCAGAGGAAAAATGTCCGTCCCGATCAGGTCAATCGAACAGGAAGTCATGGCCATTATTCACGTCATAGATCGCGAAGCAGACACCCTAATAAGCAGCCACACTGCGGAAGACCTAGGCCTGGTGACATTTGCCAGAAGTGTCCAAGCCCATCAGGTTGATGAGCTGCTCGACCAATTCCCGGAACTCTTCCAAGGACTTGGATGCATCAAGTGTGACCCCATCAAGCTGCACATTGACAAGTCCATCACTCCAATCGCGCTGCGACACAGGCGAGTCCCCTTCCACTTGAGGCCTTCGGTGGAGAGAGAACTGGAAGTGCTCGAGAAACAAGGAGTAATCGAAAAGGTCTCGGGACCGACGCCCTGGGTGTCCCCGATGGTTATCGCGGAAAAGCCCAAACAGCCAGGTGCAATACGCCTCTGCATCGACATGAGGTTGCACAACCGGGCCATCAAAAGGGAGCGCCACCTTACGCCAACCATGGATGACATAATTGCGGACGTCAATGGGTCAAGGTGGTTCTCAAAAATCGATCTGAACGCTGGGTACCGTCAGCTGCCTTTAGCGGAGGAAAGCCGCTACATCACAACGTTTAGTACCCACTTGGGGCTGCGTCGTTACAAACGACTGAACTTCGGAATATCCTCAGCAGCAGAGGTATTCAAGAACACTATCCGCAAGATGCTATCCGGGCTGCCAGGGATGATAAACGTCAGCGATGACATCCTGATCCACTCTGCCACGGCTGCTGACCATCACAAGCATCTGAGAAGCACGTTGCGTCCCCTTAGTGAACACGGGGCGACGCTCCACAGAGAGAAGTGTTTCTTCTTCCAACCTTCTTTAGAATTCTTCGGGTATGTGTTCAACCAGGAAGGCATTCAAGTGGATCCGAAGAAGTCGCATGCCATCCGCAGCTCTCCAGCCCCAACCACACCCACCGAAGTGAGGAGCTTCCTGGGCATGGCTACTTACTGCGGGAGGTTTATCCCCGATCTAGCAACCCGTGCCGAACCGTTGAGAGCCCTAACGAAGGCAGACGTCAAGTGGCACTGGGGACAGCGGGAAGAGGAGGCGTTTCAGAGCATCAAAGACGCGCTCCTAGGAGAGGCCACTCTCACCTATTTCGATCCAGCGAAGAGGACAGAATTACTGGTAGATGCCAGTCCGGTGGGGCTGGGAGCGGTGCTGTCCCAGGAACAGGAGCCAGGCCGATGGGCAGCCTTATCGTTTGCCAGCAGGTTGCTGACCCCCACTGAAGCAAGGTATGCCCAGATAGAGCGAGAGGCGCTCGCTATAAAGTGGGCCTGCAATCACTTCCACCTGTACCTGACAGGCCAGCCGTTCACTGTGGTCACCGACCACCAGCCTTTGGTTCCCCTCTTCAAAGTGTCAGCTCCCCATCCACCTCCACGGATCGAGTGATGGACTGTACAACTTCAGCCATACCAAATGGAAGTAGTGTATAGACCCGGGGCGAAGAACCCTGCGGACTTCCTGTCCCGACATCCTGCGCCACAGGAAGAAACAGCCGACACCGAAGGGTCAGAACAATACATCAACATGATCTCAGCGGCGGCGTGTCCCCAGGCGATGACTCTTGAGGAAATCAAGGAAGCCCCCGAACATGACACCATATACACCCGGACTCTCCAAGCGATCCTAGAAGGGTCATGGAGGAACTACCTTCAACAGACCAATACCTGGGCACCGGAAGACCGAGAAGCATTGACAAAGATGTGGAGGGTGAGGAGCGAGCTGAGCGCCACGGAAGATGGAATACTGTTGAGAGGCTCGAGGCTAGTGATACCGCAAGCTCTGAAACACCGAGCAACCCAACTGGCCCACAGAGGCCACCAAGGCACAACCAAAATGAAGGCGAGAATGAGAGAAAAGGTATGGTTCCCAGAACTCGAGGCAATGGTCGAGGACCTAGTACGCCATTGCCCGGCCTGCCAAATAACCAGTGCTCCGGAGAAACCGACCCCGGTGATCACCGAAGAGGCCTGCTCCCTCCCATGGTCGAAGGTGAGCATAGACTTTGGGAGTTTCCCTGGAGGGAAACACACGGTCTTCCTTGTGGATGCATTCTCGAAATATCCCATAGTGGAACCAGTCGTATCGACCGCCTTCGCCCATGTGGCACCCAACCTGGAGAAAGTGTTTGCCACGTTTGGGTTTCCCCTGGAGATTGGGAGCGACAATGGGCCCCCGTTCCACGGGGCTGAGTTCGCCACCTTCCTGCGTCAGCGAGGGATCCACCATCGCCGCGTCACACCTCAATGGCCCCAGGCCAACGGAGACGTTGAGCGTTTCATGCGGACCTTAAACAAAATGCTACGCATCGAATTGGTGGAACAAGCGGATCCTGAGCAGCGTCTCCACAAGTTCCTCAGGCAATACCGGAGTACTCCACACTGCACCACGGTGCGGAGTCCGTGGTACCTCATGTTCAAGGGCCCACGGAGAGATCTGATCCCTACGTGTCCAGGGTGGACACCTTCGCCTCTGGACGTCCCGGAAACCCAAGCAAGAAGAGAACGATAAAACTACCGAGCCAGTGCTAGACGCCATGCTGCACCCCGGTCCCTCCGACCTGGGGCCACAGTCCTACTCAAAGACCGCCGGCCCGGAGGAAAGTTCCGGACCATTCATGAACCAGGTACCTGGACGGTCGTTGCCAGCCATGGAACCATTGTGACGGCCCGAAAAGGGAGCGAGGAGATATCGCAAAACATCTCCTGGTTCAAAGAGGTCCCGGCCGAACCTTCGTAGGACGACCCCCGGCTCTCACTAAGCCCAAGCCGGAGCGTTCCGAGCAGGGAAGAAGAAGAAGACGGGAATGACGCAGCGGAGCCTGTTTCCCCAAGCACACCGCCTCCCTGCTCGCCTCCCAACCGGCCACCACCCAGTGAACCACCCATACGAAGCCAACAACATCGTTACAGTCTACGGCCCAATCCTCGCCCTAACCAATGGCTCCAGGATTTTGCGTGCTAAGACTGTAGAGACTGATGTAATCGAACTATGTATATTTACTGGACTTCCTAGCGGTTCATTTTTCAAGAACCAATTTGGAGAGGGATGTAATAGTTAGCGTTCCTGTGTTTCTTCTATTCCGCTAGCCGGAACAATGCCCACGTCATCCGCAGGCCAGGCGTGGCCTGCGGGGATTAATAAAAGGGAAGAGCCCGCTCGGGGGTGTTCTTCCGGCACTAGCCATCTGTGTGTGTGTCCGTTAATTACTGTTAGCCCCATAAGCAACCCTAGGCCTAACCTCACCTGCATGGTCGGTGAGGACAGCACATATATGTCATTACACATGCGTGTGCCTACCAAGTGGTGTGACCACTTGGTAGGCATAACAAAAAACGTTTTTGGGAAACAGCATTGGCAAAGCCAATAGGTCCAAAAGGTGAGACCAACTGGCTTTTTCAGTGCTTGTTACATGCTATCATTAGTACACAATTAACTTGATTCCCTATTCATTGAGCTTTCAAGAGTAAAAGGCTGAGTTGACCATGCTAGGATTTGAACCTGTGAACTGCAGGTCACACCAGCCGACCTTAGCACAGATTACTTGACCCGCAAGGCTTTATTAAAACATTATGTTCTCAAGGTTAAAAGTTGCAATATAAGGGCCATGCGAAAAAATATTGAAATATATAAACACATTTCTACCTAGATTATTAGACAGAGTATACTATATGGAATTTAATAGTAAATGGTAATCAGAAAATAGACACATTCTCATTTGAGTCAGGGTTGGACAACATCCCTTCGTATGACATCATTCAGCATTATGCATTGCGTATACCAATCAGAACCCTTGTTTACTTTTTTTAACGACTCGTACCCTTAGACAGAGAGTGTGTGTGTTCGTAGAAGAGGTAGTGTTAAAATAATTTGGGATGATGTTTACAAGGAAGTGTCGAAGTTGTGTTTGAGAGAGAAGGTGAAGTGTGATGCAGGACTGTGTGCTGTGTGTGACTGAGAAAACGTGCTGTGCATGAAGGAGTGCAGCATATGTTAAAGAAGGGCTTTGTTGAGAAAACGGTACTGCGTATGTGTAAAAAGAGTGAGGGGTTCTGTGTATATTATGAAGTCGTAATGTGTTGGGGAGTGCTGTGTGCAGAAGAGTGTCCTGAGATTGAAAGAAAGAAGGGTGCTCTTTGTGTGTGTGGGTGGGGGCGTGATCGTGTGTAAATCTTAATATGTGTGCAATGCTGTTTTGCTACACTTAATCACTTCAGGCAATACTGCAGGGGCGGCTTCTCCGTTTGAGCGGAGGACCGTCGCCCTACTCAAATGCCCCCAAACCCCAGAGATGAAAAATAAATAGTAATTCATTCGTTACCATTTTATTATTCATCATCCCATCCTGAACCGAGTGTCAGGACGGGGCGGGGCCTGTTGAGTGGCAGCAGGGAGGAGTGGTACTCTGAGGGCTACCTGTGCACTGTTTAAAGTGTGCATGCCTTTTTGGCCAGCTGTCTTGCGATGCCCAGCCAGACATGTGTACTTTAAACCTCTCAACCAAGCTGTCTTAAGAGACAGCTGGGTTGAGACCAGTGGAGTAGCTAGCCCTCTGGCCACCCGTGGCGGTCCCTGCGTTTTTCGCCCCACGGCGGCCCCAGTGAAGAGCCGGGGGGATTGCACACGCATTGAGGAGCGGGTGGATTGGGGGGGCTGGGGTAGTGCTTGCTGTTGCCGTCCCGGGACAGCAGGTAAGAGCGGGGGAGGCCGCCGGCCCCAAAACTTGTGCCGCCGGGGTTGGACTGCCCCCCACCCCCTCAGCTACACCACTGGGTGAGAGCAAGTGCAGGCCTCCAGTGCACTGCGGAGCGTTGAGACAGGCTGCTCCCACCAACCAGGGCGCTGCTCTCATGCTGCATGTGAGCAGCGCCAGGATTGGGCAAGGGAGTTTGCTGGTGCCGCACTGCAGTCAGAAGAAGAGGTTTGGAGCAGAGACCATGTGAGGTGAGTTCGTAAGTTTTAATTTTGTTTGCACACGCGCCTGCCCCCCGCCACTGGGCAATACAGTTTGCTTAAAATAATGAGACAGACCCTCGCAAATAATGTTCTAGCATTCACAGTATTAAGTGTCATAAAATACACATTTGTGTAGAAAATAATGCTGTTTTGTTTTGAAAATGTTGCTATTTTTAGATTGCAATAACGCAGGGTGTCTGCTTTATGGCACGGCTGGAAGTATGGAGTCATTTTTAGGTCTGGCTCAAGAGTGGAGCTGTCTGGAAGATAAATGCATTGCTACGAATACTTAATAAGATACACAGAGTGGGCTTTGCCTCCACCCTACGGGGACTATTTTAGATCTTATCAGGTGCATGTTTCTAGTTTTAGCTGTCCCTCATCCTTTTCACACTTATCTTGTTTTTCTTCTTAGTATGGCAAGCTCGCCTCCTCATAGAAAATATACTGCTTAGTGGCAGCAGTGCAAGCTTTCCTCCCTTGCAGAAAATCTTCAGCTTGATCAGTTGCAATGTTATGTTATGCTATGTAATGTTATCCAACTATATGTAGTGCCTTCTACCACTAGTATGGCACAGTATAATGGGTACACAACTTGGGAGCACAAGTGAAGGCAACTCATCCTCAAAGAACAGGTGCAATGAGGCTGCTGCACCAAAGGTGATCTTGCACCTTAATGTGCTTATAAAACTAAATATGATTTTGCTTGTAAATGTAATACCACAGTGCTGACTAAATGAAACAAAGGTGTGAGGTACCAAAGAAGGGATATCAAACTGTTACTTTTAATTTAAAAATCATATTTGTTAATACTCTGATTATTATTTTTTATACAACAAACTTTTTTTAGTTTTATTATATTTTTTAAACTAATCTTTCTCGGATCACATTTAGCAAAGAAATGCATCAGTTCTCAAAATAGAGAGTGCTAGCTCATTCTAATCACTATGGGCCTTATTTAGATCTCAGCGGATGGAATACTCCGTCACAAACGTGACTGATATCCCATCCGCTGTATTGCGATCTTCATAGGATTTAATGGGATCATAATACAGCGGACGGGATCGCCGTCACGTTTGTGACAGAGTATTCCTCTCCGCCAATATCTAAATTAGGTCCTCTGAGTCTAAGGGGCAGATCTACAAGCCCCTTGAGACAACTTTACGACGCTGTTGCGTCACTTCTGTGACGCAGCGGCGTCGTAAACAATGCGCCACGTTGCGCCACGCAGGTATAATGTAGCGCAGGGACGTGACGCATCTAGGGAGATGCGTCACGTTGTAAAGCCCTGCGCTACATTATACCTGCGTCAGGTATAATGTATGAAGGGGGGGCGTTCCGACGTGAGAAAGCCTCGTAAAGTGAGGCAGTGAAATCTACAAGATTTCACTGAGTCACTTTTACGACGCCACTGTGTCAAAACCGGAGTGACGCAGCATGTTAGGAATAGGCATTCCTAACCATTGCTGGAGTTGCGTCGTGCTTGCGACACGACTCCAGCAATGCGCTGCCTGTACGCTAAAAGATGCGTCACGCATCTGTCTATCCTTGCGCCACGGTGCGCCGCATTGTAAATGCGACGCATCCATGGTGGCGCAAGGGTTTTTTTACGGGACGTAAATGAACTGACGCATCTCTGCTAATATGCAGAGATGCGCCAGTTCTTGTAAATCTGCCCCTAAATGTTTAACCAGTAGGATACAACAAAAGGGTGTGGGGACAGGAAAGCAGCTGAGAGATGTGGGGGAGAGAACTTTGTGGAGATCTGAAATAGGAAATGTAAAAAGAGAGAGAAAATGCATAACTCATAATGGAAACAGAGGGGGGCCATACAGGTCAGAAGGGAAATCAGAAGAGGCAGGACTTAATTTGAGGTGGTGGGCACAGCACTTATTTCTGGATACACAACTTATTTGTCATCATCTGACTTTGATCCTGAGACAGTGAAAGATAAGAAAAGAGTGGTGCAGGGAGACAGCAACGAGGCAATAGTGAGGTAAGAGACAGGAAGCATAAGGTGGTGGAAAAATGAGGTGGAAGCAAGATTAAGCAGCGCCGGCAGTGGACCCCTAAGAAATACTTTGGCCACTCCACGTATTTATTTATTATTTTTTTACAGATTGAACACTGAGTGAGGGCGAGTCAGAAACCGAGAGAGAAGAGCAACGTGAATAAGATATGAAGAACAGCAGGGGACAATTTAGTAAAGGATACAAATCTAGAAGGAAGAACATGGGTGCGAGGACTTAAACATGAGCTAAAATGTTGGAATAAAGGGTAAAAATGGCTAAGGAGTGAAGGAGAAATGGAGACCAAGGGGCTTATTTACAAGGCCCTTGCGCCACTTTTGCGTCATTTTTAACATGGGAAAAGTGACGCAAAAGTGGCGCACGGGGCTTGTAAATCTGCCCCCAAGTGCGCATGGTCTAGAAGTGAGGCGACTGGAAATAAGCAAACAGAAGTCCTGCAGTAAAGTCGCCCTCGTTAAATGGAGTGGCAGCTAATTGAGCGCCATACTAGGATTTCAGCTCAATATTCAAGACTAATTTGAGGTTCGTAATTGGCAGAAAAGGAATAGACATAAATTACATTCCAGTTTTTATCTCTCTGGTGTATCAATTTTGCAGAGGTATGCAGTGGCCGCGTTTTTTTAATCTTTCAAGTCAACGTCCTCAGAGGCGATATTTCTATTAATTGGACCGGGTTGATGCCCTTTGAAGAAAATCCGCGCCTCCGTGGCGCCAAAATTACTTCTCGCGCTGCCTACACCTGACACACTTTAGACCAGTCTGAAATTATGCTGAAAAGTGACAACCAGTGCGCACTTCTACTTAAAAGAATAATCGTCACCGTCATCGCTTCAGCGAGGAGAAGAAATGAGAAATGCAGGAAGGGGCAGTATTTCTTGAGGTAAAATACAGCTGGCTTCGAAAATACCTAAGAAGTAATTTAAATATGTCACATTCATCTGTCACCTTCTCCTCTCACCTAGCATTGATGGCCACACCAAGACCCTTTCTAGGAAAGTATTTTTTTTCTGTCATAGGAAGACAAAAGTGCTGAAGCACAGCAGGCCAGAAAGATTTGCCTTTCTCGCTTTCTAGCGCCCGGGCCTCTAGTTGTCAGGGCCGGACTGGGATTGAAAAGCAGCCCTGGAAAGTTTTGTCAGACTAGTCCTCATTCTGCAGTAGTGAGCGAGCCTGTCCACTGCCATGGGGGTTGTCCCACAAAGATTTTTTTTTTTAAATTGCAAATTTGTGGGTTTTACAACACATTTTTCATTATAGGACCATGTCCAATCATTGAATGGATGAGTGGAAATTGGAGACATGGCTGCATGGCTCAATGAATGAATGAATAGATAGACGGATGGGTGAGGATTGGGTGGAGGAATTAATTCAAGAATGGATGACAATGGAAAAAGACTTTTAGGTACATGAAGCAAGTGCTCTTAATGCACTCACCAAGGGTGGGGCTCTGGATTTCATTTTAGCTGCTGTTTTGAAGCATCACCTGCACCAAACACTACCCCCAGCTGTCTTTGTGGAGCATGCATAGCCCCGGTTTATTTACCACAGTGCACTGATTTTTGTCACAAAGAATTAAGCACAAAGCATTAGGCTTTGATCTCAAATGGGATAGAGAAAGAGATAACCATGTAGTGGCTGACTTGCGCAATGTGAAACCAGGAAACCAGTGCTGAGCCCCAGCTTCCACTTGACCACATTTTGTGATCCTAGGAAATTATGTTTTTCACAGTGCCACCTTTTTTCTTCAACATCACATGAGAGCACCTTGAAATGCATCAGTTCAGGGTGTGCGCTGCACAAAAGCAAATACCATAATGTTACTCCATCCATAGTAGGACCGTAGGCCACGTTAGGGGAGCAAAAGAGAACTCACTTTTCTCTTGGTTCACTACTTGTATTGTTGTCGGGGCAGGGGGAGTTGTGACATGAATGTTTCTAACTTCAAGAATAGATTAGAATCTATCACTTCCAACCATTGTCCATCGATGCAATGGTACAATTTAATATACTAATCTGAAATGTATTGTAACGGTCGCATCATAGAGAAATAAATAGATGTGAGTTTTGAAGAGTCTTTATCATAAATGTACTGGACTCTCTGAGCCAAGCATCAGCAGAACCGCCCCGCCCCCCCTTACCTTGAAGCTCTAAAGGTCAGCGCTGCTCGTGGTGACCCTGCAGGAGAAAGGATTCAACCAAACCTAAAAATAAATGGTTTTGAAGTGACCAAGGTCTGCCTCAGCACAGTTTAAAACCATTTGTTTTGCATTGATTGGTTTTAAAGTGCCGAAGCGCTGCAGCAGGAAATGCAGCTGTCCCAGCCTGCAACTGCAAAACTGACCCCCACTAGCAGTAAAACTGGCCCCCACCCTCCCAACTCACAGAGAAAATGCCCGGTGCCCAGTTGAGGCAGCCTGTGCCTACAAATTGTAATTCACATACATTACATTCTATCTTCGCTGTCTTTCTGGCTGAGCAGTATTTGTGCACTGCCAAGGTTGTACCAAAGGTGCCAAGGGCCCTAATGGATGCAGGCTACATTGGCCTCAGTGTCTGATTGTGTAGTAAAACATTGACATAATTCAAATCATATATTCGTACAGTGCCACCTTGTGTCACATGAGATTGGCACCCTTCACATTGTCTCCCATTGAAGAGTAAAAGCCCACGGTGGGACACAAGGTGAGCTGTAAACCCCTGCACAGGGTGGGTTTCCACCTTGTGTTTAAAAGCTATGCACATCCGATGGCCACTACGAGTTTGGAACAACCCCATACATCGGCTGTATCCTCAGAAGCTTTTTTTTTGGTGTGGCGGGGTGGGTAGAAGTGCCACAGACAGTGCTCATCACACACCTCCCCCTCCTCCTCTCACACATTAAAAAGTTTGTATAAGGTGGAAGGTCTCATAATTCACCAGACATTTTCAAGGAACTACATACAATTTTGAGCAAATTGATACGGGTGGCAGATGTAAAATAGCTCTACATAAATTACAGGTTCAGATCTCAGAAGGTGGGTTTGGTGCCCAGACTTTGAAGCAGATTAATTAGCTGCCCAGCTGCAATGGTTGATAAATTGGTCCACATTGACTCCTCCACAGAAATGTGATACCTACAGAGGGCGCTGGGTCAATTGGACCTAGCAACCGAGTTGTTTGGAACAACAATCCAGAAAATGGCATGCCCCTAGCTGCTGTACATACCAAAATATTGCCAAGCAAGAAGCTTTTAGAAGACACCCACTAAGACTGATTATCCACCCAAGTGCCTCCCTATGCCCCCCAATGCCACATTGAGGGCGTACAGGACAGGCTGATCTGCCAATGGCATCACAAATGATGGTCATCGATATGCAGGTGGAATACTGCATGACTTCCCCATCCTGAGACAGGACCATGCTGTCCCTACTGGACACTTCCTTATCCACCTAGCACGGATGAGCACTGCAGACATGCAGCAGCAGCTTTCTTTTCTAAGGTACGGGACTGTCCAGATTAGGAAGTGAACAGGGAGATGGAGGTTAACAAACAATCTAACGTCCCTTATGGGCAACCGTAATTTACTATTAGTACACACTGAACGCGCATAGTGAGGCAAATGACACTACGGAAAGTTGAGCAATCATAGTGTAAATTTGTGGATCTGGCATTGCTCCTATCCAAACGGCGGACTGCAAAGAACGGCAAGAGTACGATTTGGAAGTAAGATTTATACAGGTCTGTCACTGTGGAATACGAGGCAGCCATGATCCAACGGAGCGACACTGCTTTTACTTTATAGGATACTGCAACTCTCACACAGTAGTTGTGGTATCCTCAGGTCATGTCATTCTGTTCCCTGTACCTAGCTGCTCAGCCAGTGTGAGTGTTCCGCGTAGAATGTTAGTGTGAGTGGAATGCTTGGGTGCCTGTGTGGGTGTGAGACAGTTGGGAAGATGGGCTGAGCAGCTAGGAGGCTGCTCCTGGTGGGGCTTGTTCTAGCTTATTGTAACTACTTCTAAGAACTGAATAAACTACATCAACTACAACTCGGCTACGTCTACTTTGTCTGCTGTACACGTGGGCCAGACCACTACACATTTATGGCGACGATCTGGAGCTAAGAACCTATCGCATTCACAGATGAAGAGCAACAAGTTTAAAGAAACTCAAGGAAAAGAAACCAGTAAAGCAAGAAACATGTCAAGCACGCCTCGCAGCCCCACCAGTGTCCACTACACCGGGCAGCCCAGCCCAGGCGTGCTGTGTTTCCATCTCTACAGCTACAACATCTTGTTAAAGAAACGATGCTTCTACTAATGGCTACAGTGCCACATCTAACGGATACAGGGCCACAACAAAAGTATACTGCGCCACAACAGTGCCTCTTCAAGTAACAAGGTAAACAGTGACAGCCTGTGATTCTACCTCGAGTGCAAAGTGCAGTGTCTCTGTACTGCGTGAGACTGTTTTACAGAAAGTAGATGATCCTTGACTCTATCTAAGTTAAAGTCTTTGATATCTGTAGGTTTTGGTGTGTGGTAACTATTTAGCGCTCCTCCGTGTCAGCGCAGCACTGGAGGGAACTCTACGCTGGCCTGTGTACTTTCAAATACTGGCGCTTTGGATGTACTGTCAACGCAAGGTCTTGGGTGCACGTCGAGGTAAAGAGAAGAGACTGGCTTGTTTTGCGGGCACACAGCGTCATGGTCGTGTGACTCTATGCAATGGATTCTGCTTTGGTTTTGCAAGGGAGCCGGTAAGCACATTTGGCCATTTTGTTCTGCCTTTGGGGAAATGTGTTATGGCCCGGCTTGAAGTTATTAAAAAAAAAAATGAATGAAGAAACGTTGAAGGTATTTTAAAAAAAAAATGATGAAGAAACGTTCAATTACTGAGAGGTCTTTGAAAGATAACAGTTGCGTTTTGAATCAAATTCAAACATGGCTTGCGCAACTTACTTTGTCCACGGTGTCGCGCGGAGCCGCACAAGAACCCTTCATGACGTCTCCACAGTATTCAAGCCTGCTGTCTGATGCTTTGCAGCCCGGGCGTAACGGGAGCCACTCGGCGTGCGTCTC
The DNA here is from genome assembly GCA_963921515.1 of Calotriton arnoldi. Classification (NCBI taxonomy): domain Eukaryota; kingdom Metazoa; phylum Chordata; class Amphibia; order Caudata; family Salamandridae; genus Calotriton; species Calotriton arnoldi. The sequence goes on from CAWUFW010004170.1 coordinate 28,547, forward strand.
CTGTGCGTCACGCCATCTTGGAGCTGGAATATGTACGCATTCAAGAGCCTGCTACGGTCCGTGATGTTCGTCAACCACGTTCGTTTAATAAAGTTCTTCAATCGTTGAAATTGCCTACTGCGTCGCAGAATTAAAGTTCGCTTTGGTTTACACGGGTATGTGATCAGCGCTTTCCTTGGAGTATACGCATGATCTAAGGGACCGCAGCATGATCTATAAGCAAGTTCTAGTTCAAAGAGATCTAAGGGACCGCAGCATGATCTATAAGCAAGTTCTAGTTCAAAGAATATGGGTTTTTCTGTAACGAATTACTTGTAAGCGCAACACTTTGTGGTGAGTTCAAGTTCTTTATGTTTCACACATGGACCATGAATTTTGATGCCGAACTGTGTGATGAGTTCGAATTTGTTTAAAGTGACCTGGCGATCTCCAATTTTCAATGGGTGTCTTCTCTTCATTCCACCTTGTGCCCCCAAAAGTGTGCCTCTTACTCTCCATCGTAGAGCACTTTGAATATTTGGACTGCCTGTTCCACTATATCGCGGTGACTGGCACATCATTGCAAATGTTGAATTGCAAATTTATTGTCCATTTCTACTAGGTATAACGCTATAATGTCTTGTTACAGGAAAAAGACATTTATGAATTTATACAAATTTGTTTTTGCTATATGCCAACAATTGTTATTTTGCATTTCACATGTTGATGTTTTGTTGGCATGGGAGTGGGTGTTAGTCCCATTTGCCTTCTTCACGCAAGTTCTTGTTTCAGAAGTTTTATCCCTGTCATTGGGATGGGAGTGGGTGCTAGTCCCATATCCCTTTTTCACGTAGGTTTTGTTTACAGATGTAGAATCCCGACCAAGGGGATGGGAGTGGGTCCTAGTCCCATGTCTCTTTTTCACTTTTGTTTAATTTACAGATGTGGTATCCCTACCAAGGGGATGGGAGTGGGTCTCAGTCCCATGTCTCAGGTTCACACATTTTCGTATGTTATATCCCTGTCTTTGGGATGGGAGTGGGTTCAAGTCCCATTTCTCTAATTTACGGATTTGTTACTTTTGGTATGGGTGTTAGTCCCATTTCCTAGTTTGTGGTCTCTTATGTCATTCCTTACAGTGGGTTTGATGTACATCCTTTCTCCTGGATGTATGTGTTTGGGTGTCAGTCCCATTTACACGTTTGAACGTCATGTTGTATGTTTGTGTATAAGTCGCCCTTCGCTTCACTCTGTGCTTTTGCGTCGTTCAGGTGTGTCGACGTATTGTGGCGTTCGTCACACTGTGCTGTTTTCTTGCTGCACAAGTTCATGGGTGTTAGTCCCATGCAACCTTACAAGTCCTTGGGGGTTAGTCCCATGTGATTTAATCTGTACATTTGGGTGTCAGTCCCAATCATTGTTTTTTTTTCACTGGGGTTTTAGTCCCACAGTGTCCCTCACATGAGGGGTGGCATATGGTGTTTTCGCCACAGTCTCCTCACGTGAGGTGTACTTCCTTGGGTGTTGCTCCACCCATTGTATTCTAGTCTGGGTTAAGTTTACCCTTTTCTTCTGTCATATGTGTTTTGCTCACTTGTGTATGTGAGCTCTTATTACGCTATTTACTTTTTATTCAATTACTATGAAAGGAAGAGGATGGGTATAGTGCATGTGCATTTCTATTTCTCCATTCTTCTTTCTTTCTTCGTGCTTCCGTTTTCCCTCTCGTGATGTCTTTCCTTGCATCCCTGGGTTAATGGATGGTTTACTTCATGTGTACATTATTGTGAATAGTTGTTTTCATTTTTGTTTGGATCTTTTTATTGTTCAGTATAAAAGGGATAGGATATGTGGTATCCTCAGGTCATGTCATTCTGTTCCCTGTACCTAGCTGCTCAGCCAGTGTGAGTGTTCCGCGTAGAATGTTATTGTGAGTGGAATGCTTGGGTGCCTGTGTAGGTGTGAGACAGTTGGGAAGATGGGCTGAGCAGCTAGGAGGCTGCTCCTGGTGGGGCTTGTTCTAGCTTATTGTAACTACTTCTAAGAACTGAATAAACTACATCAACTACAACTCGGCTACGTCTACTTTGTCTGCTGTACACGTGGGCCAGACCACTACAGTAGTCTCATGACCCACCTCCCTGAATTTATCACTATGCCGACCTCCTCTGTCTAATAAATGTGCAAGCATTTCAAGTGCAGAGGTCCTGTTGAAAAATTCTATTAAATTTCAGGGGTGGCTCCTCCGCAATGGTAGAGAGCATCGCCCCACTGGCTAAGAGCCAGCAGCTAAAAAATGAAATAATATTTCATTATCATCTTATTTTTAACCAGCTGGTTCAGCCAGATTGTGCAGGGAGGGGGTGGGACCAGGGCATGGGAGGGGGAAGGAGGAGTGCGATGTACACTCTCTAAGTGCGTAATTCTGTATTGAACAGCTGGGCTGGAGAAACCCTACAGACTCCCTGACCTGAGTGAAGCATCTTTTCAGCCCGCTCAGGCCAATCCCCGCACTTCTCTCATGGCATGAGAGCAGAGCGGGGATTGGACAGGGAGTCTGTGACATAGTCCCAGTGTGTGCTGGGACAAGGAAGAACCAACACAAAGGCCCGACGCGGGAGGCGGCCGGCAGCAGGTAAGTTGAACTTTGTAATTTTTTTTTAATGTTGTATTATTATTAAACTCCCCCCGCACTCCCCCTCCCACGCCCCCCCTTCCGCGCTCACCCTCCCGTGCCCTGCCCCACCACTTTATCTATGTGGCAGCCGCTACTGGTAAATTTTGAAACTACTGCTACAATGTAGAGGTGTGACATAGTTGAATAATGATGTGAACTGCTGTTCTACTGGTTCACAGAAGAACTACATTTAAGAGGCAGATTACGGTTTTGGACAGAAAGCCTCAGAGACTTTCTGACCGAGATCGTCGGTTTCACTTCCGACCGCCTAATTACAATTTAGGCGGTCGGAAGTGCAACCCGCTGGTCATTCTGGCTGGATTCTGCCAGGCTAAAGGAGCCCATCAGTGAGTCGGAGACCGCCCCGTAATCCATATGGACGGCATTTACGCCGTCCAGATTACGATGCACGGTTTCCGGCAGGCTTTCCATGCTAGGCTTTCCGACATGGAAAGCCTGTTGATAAGCGAGTTTGGGGGCCCCTCTCAGGGCCCCCTTCTGTTTGCAGCCTCCGGTTTGGGGCCCAGGGGGCACCTATGGTGCCCACTTGTTGATCCCTGCACCATGTGGCAGGCAGGCTCCCATTTCCATATGGGAGCTTGTGCTACGCCCGGTTTACGGAAATGTGAGCATGCGACTGCACCATGTGCGGTCGCATCGTAATTAGGCAGTTGGGACCGCCGACCGGAGGTCTGTCGGACCAGTTTCCATGATGGTGTTGGCCCGACATCGTAATAAGCCCCTAAGTGTCTGAGCATTAACCCAAAATATGTAGTCGAATTAAATTGTATACTTCAACACCATGCCCCATTGCAAGAGTATACATTTGATCATAGTGCATTGCCTAGGATAGCCACATGTTGTCTTCAGGTTAAAGACTCACCATTGTTTATTAAATTATTATAGATTACTTATTGTTTATTTTCTTCTTCTGATTTTGCTTTTATTTTCCTCTCTGGAGTAATGTGTATCTATTTTGTTATAGCTCTGGTGGCAAGCTAAGAGGTTTTGAGATTTCCTTATCCAATAATAGTTGTGCATCATCAGTATGTGTTGTAAAACATAAAAACATAAAAAAAGACAGACATAATTGAGGTGCAATGGGTGCCTCACACGCATGGAACTGATTGTTACTGCACTGGCTGCACAAAGAACAGGTAAACCCCTGTGCCCTGCAGTTGTGACTATGAGCAAGATTGACATTATTTAGCAGGTACAGGCCTATAGTGATGAACATATACTGGATACTGGGAAGCTGACTGTTTGAACTTTGATCATTTTCTGATTGCTCTTCTATTGGCTGAAAGCCGTGTTTTAAATTGGCCGTTTCTGTCCTGAGTACCTGCACTTCTTTTATTTGCAAGGTCGAGTACCTGCTCTTCTCAGCACTGCTGCTTGATGTACATTTAATGGGAGAGTACTGACACTTCTCAGGAGAAAACAGGTACTTTAAATAGTGAGTGCCTGCACTTATATAGTTCCATTTAAAGCACTGGCTGGAAGGACTTTCCTTCTGTGTCCTCTGCCCTGAAAAGGCACTTCACTAAATCTACAAGGAGTGCAGTGTTCCATTCCGTGTGATGGTGGCCATGGTATGTGACTAGTACGAGGAATGCCATTTTGAAATGCGTGCAGCTGGTAGGAGTTGCAGGGGAATGATGAACAACTTCTTGGAAGTGTGAACTGCTTCTTCCCCATTAATATTTCTGGGCAATGTTGCGTCAAGAATGGTAGGGCACCGAGTTGGTGTAGTGGTTGTTAGGAATATCAACCACCATTCAGCCAGCCTCACACAACGTGGATATTTAATAGGCATCTAATGCCAAAGAGAGAGCCTTGGTGGAAAGACTACACTAATAGCCCTTTAGCCCTGTGTCCATACCCTCCCCAGCCAGTTTATGTGTGAATACCGGGGGCAATTCGTAAAGCAGAAACTGGAAATTCAGAGCAGGTATCTACGCGCTTCTGTGTCTGGAGACATTAAGCAACCAGGAGCAGGTGATCCAAACCGGGCAGCTAGGAGAAAGGAGGATGTCATGTTTGGTGTAGACTCCCTGCACTACTGACACCATTTTGAACAGCTGACATAGACACAGAAGAAAGACACAAGAGCGGCCAAGAAAGTCAATGGAAGTGTGGAGGGGAGAAGCCTCTTGCAATGGAAAAGGCACATTTTGCTCTTGCGACACTTAGCCATCCTGTTAGAGGTTAATAGGCTTGCTTCAGTGGGTGGTAGGAGGCATAGGGCCATAAGGAAACATGCATAAATGTAACCCTGCTGTCTGACCTAGTTCAGGGATTCTGGGGCAAACAAGGGTTACTAGACCTCAGTCGTGGAGGGTGAGTCTGTTTACCTCAGATGCATATCCTTTTTTGACTTTAAAAGTAGTAAGTTGAGCAATCCAAGGATTACTCCGGGAGGTGGTGTGAGGTTAGAGAACAGGAGTCGACAATCCACAGTCAAAACCATATCACTAAACAAAGGAATGTTCAGTGCTTTGACTAAATAAGGCTGAAAAATATGGCCATAGGACTCAGAGGGCCAGATGTACGATGTAAAATTGCATGCGGAAACGGGTTTGCGACCCGTCTGCGCATGCAATTTTAGTCTGGGCCATGTACTTACACTATTTTGCGAGTGAATTTGCGACTCGCAAAATAGTGTATTGCGACTCGCTATTAGGAAGGGGCGTTCCCTTCCTAATAGCGACCGCAGAGCCATGCATGAATGTTTTGCGACCGCAATTGCGGTCGCAAAACACTCGCAAATTACCGCCCTCTTCAAGAGGGTGGTAATGAAGTCACAAATGGGAAGGGGTCCCCAGTAGACCCCTTCCCCTTTGTGATTGGCTCCAAAAATATTTTTTAAGGGCAGGCAGGGGTCCCAGGGACCACTGCATGCCCTTAAAAAATTAAACGAAAACGTTTCATTTTTTTTTTTTTATGCATCCCATTTTCCTTTTAGGAAAACGGGCTGCATTTAAAAAAAAAAAGAGCTGCTTTATTTAAAAGCAATCCCAGACATGGTGGTCTTCTGAGCCCAGCAGGCCACCATCCCTGGGAGGGCCTGTCATTACCAATGGGCTCGCAAATTGCGATATGCTCATTAATATTCATGAGCCTTGCAATTTGCGACCCCATTGGGAATCGCAAACAGTGTTAAACACACTGTTGTACATGCAAAATAGCGCCTCGCAAATTGCGAGTCGCAAAAGACTCGCAATTTGCCAGGCGCTATTTTGCGCGCTGTACATCTGGCCCAGAGTATGCTAATGTGATCTTACAGGTAAGGCAATGCTAAGTTACTCTGTGGGGAAAAGAGGACGGGTGTGGGCTCACAATGCTTGAGAAGAAAACACTTATGGCCTGATTATGAGTTTGGCGGTCCGTGCACTGCAAAACTCACGGTTGTGCGGCTGTCCAGCCACTGCTGCACTGGCATTCCTACCGCCTTATTGCAACTTAGGCGGTCAGACTGCATTGAACTGCTGCAACCACCAGGGAACCTCGTTCCCTGGCGGTGGTGCGGTGGTCGGGGGCTCACAATATGCTGGTGGTGCCGCTGTGGCACCGTTATGCATATTACGAGTTTCTTGACCACCAGCGGTCTCATGGAAGTTCTTAGTCCATGAAACTGCTGGCGGTCAGGAAACAAAGATGGCCCCCTTGCCCCATGCATGTTGTTGCATGCAGGGGTCCACATGTTGTGCTCCCATGTGTGCATGCACCCCCAGTTCCAGTACAGCATGGACTTCACAGTCCATGCCATGCTGGAAAGTGCTGTGGCGGTCCTGCGGCGGTGCAGCATTAAGGCTCACATTTGAGCCTTTTTACTGTTCCGCCGCAGAACCGCCACCCACCCGCCAGACCACGATTTTACTCATAATCTGGCAGGCAGGTGGCAGCCCTGTTTGGTGGTGTGAGAGTGGGGAGGTGGCATGGCGGCCCGCTCCCACGCTGCCAAACCTGTAATCGGGCCCTTACTGTTTGGGACCCCTAGGTCAGTTTTTAGTTGCATGTATCTTGATGGACAGCCTTTTCCAGGCTAAGGAAATTGCAGCCTTACTTGGGCTCAAGGGAGTTCAGCAAGTGATGTTTTAAGGCATGGGCAAAGTAGGCAATTGCCCAGGGCCCCCATCTTGTAAGGCCCCCTGCAGGCAAAATAAACTGTCTCTCTAGTTCAGTTCTGTGTATTTTTGTATTTTAACCTTGGAAGTATAATTCAATATTGTAATATAGGGATCTAATTAACACAAATGGGTAGTAAAGTACAAAGTTATTTTTTAGCAGGGTCCCAAAATATTTCCTGCCTGGGCCAACCAAATCCATAAGATGACAGTGAGTTCAGGTCTGCTCTTTAACTTTTTATGCTGCAGCTGACCCCGATTTGGGGTTTTCTGCTGTCAAGTTAAAGTTTATGGCTAAACCTCTTTCCTGAAGGCACAGGTTAGCTGTTCCTGAAAGGACAGAGTCACAAAGCAGAGCGGTTGCAGTTCACAACGCAGTTCAGGCCAAAACGCAAAAACCCTGCTCAAAGAAAAGTGCACACTCTACCTACAGATCAGTACGCAAGTACGCATGAGTTCATTGGTGGACTGAAAGTTGGCCCAGAGGTCTCGCGCTCCTTGATGCCCTGCATACAATGAAAGAGCAGTCGAAATTCACAGGGTGAAGGGAGCAGTAAAATTACAGTTGGGTCACAGTAACAACTGTGGATGGTGGGCCATTTTGGTTCCACTTGTTTCTTGAAGACAGTTCCTTTCTTGATAGTAGGATGTGGTCACACTTTTTCTTGATGCAGCAAACCTCAAGCAGGGGACACAGAGAGACTCGTGTAAGTCACGCTAGGGTCGGCTTCTTCAAAGCGCCTCTGCCGTTCCCCTCCAGCCACCACTCTGATCGCTCTCAGGCCAGGGAAGAGACCCAGAAACATCTCACGGCTTGATGAGTGTAACCTTTGACACACACCACATTGTCAGGGAGCTTATCACAACTCCACACAGCACCTGCTACATTATTAGTACAGGCTGACAATATCTACAGTGGTTTAGTCCGCACTTCTGGGTAGCTCCTTCACCAGGCAGCTGAAGTTGGACTTCTTTCTCTGTTGAGACTCCTCCTGTAGGGATCCCTCCATCTACCCTCTCTCAGCAGCTGTAATATTGATGTCTCCTCACCTCTGCAAAGCTGACTATCAAAGCCACCAGTTGATGGCAGGCAGGATGTGGTGACACTGGGAGGCACCACTGGGAGAATCCAACAACACTAGTGCAAATGGGAACCCATCAGCCTTATGGAAGAAAACCTCTGGGCTAACAAAAGGAGGAAGGCCCTGACAAAGGTTAACTCTGCATTTCAGAGGAGACCTCTGACTCCAAGCTTCCCACTCCCTCCCTCTAATCTAATGAGAGTGCTCCCGGAAAGAACAAAAAGCATAGGTCACTTGTGCAGATCTAATGATGACTCTGTCTCCCTCCTTGAACAATCAGAGACTGTTACCTTACAAAATCCTCTGGAATATTAACAATACACAATGGTCGTCTTGCAGGCTACCTTCAACCCCCATTATGGACAGCATGATTGCTTTGGGAATTCTAGATGGTATTCACTAACAATCGTGCAGTGCATACACTCCACTGGCACACACTACCTTCTTCGTATATCATCTGCATGCACTACCTAGGCACAGGGGATGTGGCAAGAGAGATGACTACATTAGACTTAAAGGGGCAGAGTCAGTAAGCCATTCACCTAGTGCAAATGCAGGGAAACAGGTCTACTCTGTAACTATGATTAAAAACACATGCTGTCACTACTGCCAAGCACATATGACCTATAAGGGAGACAGTACCCCCTTCTGAAAAGGAATGCAGGCATAATGTGCCCCTCCATACCACAGACTCTTGATCTGGGTCTCATATACTGTTTATGGTATGTAGTACTCAGCATACAGACATGATGGAGTGTGAACCAAGGCTGGTAAAATCAAAAACACAGTAGATACTTGCATTAAGGTTACTCAGGGCAGATGCCCACATTTACAAAACCATGCACAGGACATTGCCACCCCATCATTCACTATTCTTTACATGCAAAAATCATTAACAACATCTTTACTGTTGATTTATTTCACAATTGATCGTAAAGCAAACTTTTCAACATTGTTAAGGAATTTTCTAACCTGGCTGCCAGCGAAAACTACATCACACCTTAACAGGAGCTGTGCAACAACCTCGCCCACTTCTTCCACGACAAGATCGCAACCATATATAGAAACTTCAACCCCCAACCCACACCTAAGGACTTCCTCAACAGATATGCCACCACTGTAACTGACACGAACCACACACTGACCACCTGGAACATCTTCTCCACCAGGAAATCCATCCACTCGGGAAATCCCACAGATCCATGCAGGCACCACATCTTCAACCTCGGGAACCAAAGGATCAGGCAGGAACTCACCACCTTACTCAACACCGATATCACCACCGCAACATTTCTCGATGCCTGGAAACACGCTGAAGTCAGACCACTACTCAAAAAACCCTCCGCCAACCCCAGCAAACTCAAAAACAACCAGCCAATCTCCTTGCTCCCATTCCCAGCGAAGGCACTAGACATGACACACCTAGAGCAGAACCAGCTACTCGACGCCTCCCAATCCGGCTTCCGCAACAATATCAGCACCATAACCACCCTGATCGAAGCCACTGAAGACATCTGAACCCTGTTGACCAAGGAGAACCAGCAGCTTTGATCCTCCTCGACCTCTTGGCAGCCTTCAACACCATATCCCATCACATGCTGATCAGAAGACCCCACCACATCGGCATCCAAGGGGACGCGCTCAGCAGAAGAACCAGAGGATCCACCTTCCACCTCTGAACCCAAGGAGATCACCTGCGGTGTGTTCTAGGGCTCATCCCTCAGCCCCACGCTCTTCAATGCATATATAAGCCCTCTGGCCCACATCGTCAGTTTCCAGAGTCTCAACATAATTTTCTATGCAGATGACACTCAACTCATCATGTATCTATACAAAGAGAGGGGGGGGGACCAGGAGCCAATTAAGGTCCAGTGCCCGTGCTCCTAACGTAACCGTATTAATCAAAACCGGGGGCACTGTTCCAGACGAGGGGTACAGGTAGTCACCCACTCGTTAAAGAATAAAGTATGAATATGAGTGATCCTAGGCTTTATGAGGCCCACGTGTGAGAGGAAAGAGCAAGTCTTGTCTCATAATGCCCTCACACACCCCGAAGGATGTCATGCTTCATCATCGGGCGTTTTGCTCCTCGTCGGGCCGGCGCTGCAATGCCCTACGGGTCCCCCGAAGGGTCGCTTTAATGGAGATCTTTTGAGACAAAACGCCGTATGGTGCATGCGGGTGTGTGGTGTGGGTCCTCTAAAAGAGTGCAGTGATGCGTGCAAAGTGAGTCTAAAACTGTCTAAGGGTTACCTAGCAAAAAATTTATAATAATAAAGAGGGTCACCCTTGGCAGACTAAAAAACCCGTAGGTCAAGCGTTACCTATGTAGGCTTAATGGGCCCTAGGTAACTAAAGAGGTCAACATGTTTCGCGCCTGTGTGGTCCAAACAGATCCGTGGCGCTTCTTCAGGACCAAATAAATAATTAAATAAGGTGTGGTTGAGTGAACAGTGAATCCGGGGTTAATACCCTCAGTGGGTATCCGGGCGTGCACAGTAACAATGTACCCTGCAATCTAACTATAACAACTAGTTAGATATTAGCCGCTCCAGGATAACACCTAAAAATGAGGAGAGAGTTGCTCCATAGGCTAGTAGGAGTCGAGCGCCCGCACCTTACCGGAAGTTTGCTCGGGTGCTGGCTCTTGTGCACCTACCCCAACCGTACTCCTGCCTACATAGGTAACGCTTGACCTACGGGTTTTTTAGTCTGCCAAGGGTGACCCTCTTTATTATTATAAATTTTTTGCTAGGTAACCCTTAGACAGTTTTAGACTCACTTTGCACGCATCACTGCACTCTTTTAGAGGACCCACACCACACACCCGCATGCACCATACGGCGTTTTGTCTCAAAAGATCTCCGTTAAAGCGACCCTTCGGGGACCCGTAGGGCATTGCAGCGCCGGCCCGACGAGGAGCAAAACGCCCGATGATGAAGCATGACATCCTTCGGGGTGTGTGAGGGCATTATGAGACAAGACTTGCTCTTTCCTCTCACACGTGGGCCTCATAAAGCCTAGGATCACTCATATTCATACTTTATTCTTTAACGAGTGGGTGACTACCTGTACCCCTCGTCTGGAACAGTGCCCCCGGTTTTGATTAATACTCAACTCATCATCTCACTCACCGACGACCCCACCACCACCAGAACCAACATCTACACATGCATGACAAACATCACCGACTGGATGAAGACCAACTGCATGCAGCTGAACACACACAAGACGGAAGTGCTGATCTTTGGCAACTCCAGCAACACATGGAACGACTCCTGGTGGCCATCAGACCTAGGAACCGCACCCACTCCCTCCGACCACGTCAGAATCCTCGGAATCATCATTGACAACAAGCTCACCATGAAATCACAAATGAACGCCATCTCCTCTGCCTGCTTTCTCACTCGGCGCCTGCTACGTAAGATCTTCAAGTGGCTACCCCTACACGCGAGACGCACTGTGACACAGGCCCTCATCACCAGCTGACTGGACTATGGCAACGCTCTCTATGTAGGAATAAGTGCACATCTCCTACAGAGACTTCAGACCATACATCCTGGGCCTTCCCAGATGAACCCACATCACACCCCACCTCAGGCAACTCTACTGGCTCCCTGTACAGAAGAGATGCCAATTCAAGCTACTTACCCACGCACGCAAGGCCCTATACAACCAAGGACCCACTTACATTAACCACCGCCTCAACTTCCACCAACCATCGAGAAGACTGCGCTCTGCCTCCTTATCACTTGCCCATGCTCCCCGCATCTGCCGGAGCAGAAGTGGAGGAGGCTCCTTCTCCCACATTGCAGCAAAGACCTGGAAAAGCCTCACTACGCACCTCCAGACCATCACCTCACTTCCGGAGATCCAGATTACACTTAAGACCCGGCTGTTCGAAAAAGCCTCCTGGACTTGCAAGCGCCTGGATACCCTTTCGGGTGAATAGCTGCGTTTTATAAATCCTGATTGATTGATTGAAAGTGAAACCTCAAAAGTGGTACGCAGACTAGAATTTAGATATAAATATCGAACTGTCAACAATTTTTGATAATATTTTGTCAACCACTAAGTACCATATCTTGGTGCATGTTGGGTCTTGTTAATCTCTATGTTCTGAGACTTCCTTGCTCGGAAGGTGTGATGACGACATTTGGATTGTTTACCCTGCCACGCATGGGACGCTGGTATTTACCCCGAGGAGAACACCAGGCCGAGCAAAATTGGTGTTGCTCCTAGTGGGACATCATGAAGATATTACTAGACTCTGTCCTAGTTCTAATCATGCACCTACTCCCGTACCTATATTCACTTGGCAATTAAATAAAGAATAGCTCCATTTGTAACTAGACGAGTCCTTCTTGGTTGTTGCACCTGTTAAATTTATAAAGGATGCAACATTAGTGCATACAAATATTTTTGGAGGTCAGCATTTCCTATTTAAAAAAAAATCTCTTTCATTTCTAGTCCCACCTTATTCGTATTTTAACGTGTCAGTACTCTATTGATCTCACCCTTTCACAAAGGTAGCTTTCTGGAAGTCCCCCTCTTTATTTGCTCCTCACTGAGCTAAGTACACTTTCTAAGCTCTTTGAGTGATTAGTATGTTCAGGATAGGTTGTGGCTTTAGAAGATAATGTGTGTAGTGTTTCTTTAGTATTTATTGAATTCACCTTATGTGGTTAGTTCAACTTAAGGGATAATCTATGCTTTCCCACTTAAACTTTTAACAATTGAGGCAATTTTTCACTAAAGAAGAGAGAGCCACTTCAACAGTGTCAGAGTATGTTCCGAAAGCACAGAAAAAAGGCAATCGACTGCATGTAGCACAATGACCAGTAATTTGGTTTGATTTGAGTTTTATAGAGTGCGCAAATACCCAAGGTGCCATGGCTGTCCATTCATATTTATACTACTCTTGAAATTAAATGGTTAATTTTCCATGAAAACATGCAACTCTTCACCCTCTAAAAACAGGATATTTTTGGGAACAGGGATCAACATGATACCCTCACAAACATCTGGTCCTCTTATCTTGTATGTCATGCGTGGGATGCATTATCAATTCAGGTTTTGTAGTCTACCAGAATATCGTTTATTAACTATGTTCTACAAGAATACAGTAGTCATAGCACTGTCTATCAGAATAGTTGAAGGGTACGTATGGCAAGCCTAGATTTACTATTCTTAAATCCACAAACATGTGCCTATTTGAAATATATGTATCTTCAAGATACATAGATGTGGATTTAAAACTTTAAAAAAGTATAAAACTATCCTTAGCCATGTGTAATTGCCTTCACAGTAATATGCTCCTCAATATGCTAGCTACCCCAGGGTTGCCACTTAGATCACTATGAGATAATTCATCCAAGATTAGTGTATATACGTGTTAAGTAAGGAGCGGACACCAGATGTGCTTAACGCAAGTTTTTTCCGTAATAAAAGCATCACCGATAAACACGTCCTCTTGCCTCAGCTTCTCGCAGCAACTGTCACTGCGCTGACTTCGTTGTTTTAACCTGGAGCACCGTGAGAGTGAGAACATATGTAAAAGTAAACACTACGCATCTTCCTCCTTTAATAAAACAAAAAAAACAAGAAAACACATTACAAAACTGTACACAATAAAATTCCTAAAAAACTATACTGAACATGCAAAGCAGATATAGAAAAAACTGTAAGCATGACTCAACAAAAGAAAAGGGATCACTTAGCAAGCTCATTATGTACACCAACATAATCAGACAGCCACACAGGTTTCTTGCGAATTCTCTTATCTCCAGAATTTGCATGAACCACTTTTTCCTGGATATTCACATTTGCCTGACCGATTCTCTCTCTGTATTGTTTCACCACTTCCACATACCTGTGGTATTACTTTGTTGTGAGCATCTTCATCATACTCTTAGTTGCGAAGCAGCCTGGAACTTTCCTTACTGTATACATCTTTTCCCTTTTGAGAATAGCAATTTACTTAGATTCCATACTCTGCCATCATTGAGTTTCACAGCATTCTTCAGAACCTTTTCTATTTCAAAAGGCCCCATGAATTGACTCTCGCCTTTTTTTAATCTCTAAGGCTTCTTAACCTTAACCAACATCCCGACTCTGACACTAGGACTCTTCATAGATCCTCTTCTAGAATCAAACTTAAACTTGTTGGATTTGGGAGTCTTCTCTATTTTCTATCTCACCACTTCCAAATCCACACTGGTCATGTCATAAGGTTTCTGCACATACACAGAGCTATGCACAGGAAAATGGGACCCCGGAATACAGTGGTTTGCCACCATATACCGTAGCACCCAAAAACCCCAACCCAACTAGCTTAGCATCCCATTAGCACCCAAGTACTAATGTTTGGACAACCCAGAACACGGTATCTTTATCTCAGGACTCGCAGAAGCAAGAACACTCTTTCGTCACTCACTCGTACTTGTCCACAAGGTGCGTAGGAAGAGACACTGGATAGGTTAAAATGTTTATTCCAACTTACGTGCTCTAATGTACAGTACACGTGTCAGTACTAATAGCATAATGCATATGACTAATATAAGCAGCATTGTTACAATTCCATAGAATACAAACGGGGAAAGCATCTCAGAGCTCAGTGGATAAACGTATAAATAACATTACCACCCTCCCCTTGCAGTAAGATAGTTTATTATAATAATAATAGAAGACCTCTGGGCTTTGACTAGCGAACCCCCATACCTCAGTCTCTAGATGCAGAATTACATCAGCAGGACATCATAGCTCTTCTCACTGAAAGGGATTTCTCCAAGTGTGTTAAGCGCTAGTAAACCACAGTAATAAATGCACATCAAATTCTTCCTGGCAATTGCACCTAATGTTATGTCTGGGTGCGCAAGACTGGCCATATCAGGAAGAACCAAAATACATTGTTATGCGACCTTGTACATGTTTGTGCAGACTGAGCCCAAAAAGGTGAACAACAGAAAATGCAGACAGTGCAAAAGAACGTGGCACGAGCAAAGGGCGAGGGAAGCCCGGCTCAGTGTAACGTGCGCAAAGAAAAGCAGCATGGCAGCCAGGCCTAGGCCAACATAACAAGGCAGGTAACAATCCACAAGACACCCTCCCCTGGTCAGTCCAGCGGCTAGGACAGAGGCCCATCAGAGGAAAAACACAGCTGATGGAGCACAGGGAGCGCCCAAACGGCGAAGGGTAGGTCAATCCACGAAAGTGTAAGTGCAGAGAAAAGCCATACCCTCCAAGAGTTCATCATTGGAATTGTCAAAAAACATAGATGCCATCCAATCCATGAGATCAAAAGAGCAGGAATGCTCCTCAACAAAGGGAGCATCCAGAAGCAATGCGGGACAGCTTGCGTGATAATTGAAACAGCTTCGTTGTAGGAGATCCTGGGCAGCCGCCCAGATATCCCATTGCGCCAAAATCCCCAGTGCAGCCGCACACGCCATACAGCCAGCAGCGGAACAGTCCTGCTCATGGGCCTCTAAGGGACCCATCAACTGAACAAAATCCGGAACAGACAATGACGAATTGGAGAGGCAATAATCCAAAGTCCAGGTGAAAGGACAGCGGATACAAGTCATCACAGGTTGCACGCAAGTGAAATACGCAAAGCGGAATGAAAGAGTATATGACACACTCAGTGTCGCCAATGGCAGTACACCAAAACCAGCCAAAAGGCGCTCACGGAGCAGCTGGAGGCGTTCTGGATCGAGCAGGTCCCATCGGGGAGCAGCCATTGCGTAGAAAGCAAATTAAGAGCAAGACACCAGCCGCTAAAGCGAGGATCAATGGGAAACCGCCAAAGACGCTGGAAAAAATAGAATGTATAAATGCAGGGATGACACCAAAAATAGTTTGGAAGGAGGACACCAAGCCCGACCCCACGACCTTAAAAAAGTATACTAGGCCTTCAGTGTTAGATGCATTAAAAATACGATGTATTAACTCCCCAAAATGTTGGGGGAGATTAGTGTTTAAAAGGGCCTGTATTTCACTGTGGGTACTCGCCACCTGGAGAATGAATGTCTCCCGGGCGGACGTGAGCATAACTTCCTCGTTTAATAATAGAGCCTTTATTCTGCTCAGTCTATTGAAATCTGCTTCCATGGTAGGGATGGAAGGCCAAATAGAGATATCAACCTTGTCATGAGGGGGAGGAAAAAGCACATTTTTGCAGCAGACAACCCTGTGCGAAACTGTTACAATGTAAGGAATGCCGGCCTGCAGGCCACAACAGTTTTCGTTATTTAAAAGTAAATAACTACCATTGGAAAGGAGAGTGAAAGTAGGTGAAATAACAGGAGCAGGAATACCTTTCAGCACACAAGCAAGATTAGGAGAGGAAACGCTACATGAGCCATGCAATTTAATGTGTTTACAAATAAGCGAATGACCCATAGTCGAGTCGCAGTACTCCCCCGTGAGAAAGACTTCCTTGCCGTCCCGAAGGCATTTATACATGAAAGGCAAGGACCAGAGTTCATGCAGGAAAGCACTGCCCAAGGGCCGGTAACGACCCACAGGAAAATGTTTCATGCACGAGTCAAATTCAAACAAGGAAAATGGTAAAGCTATAACCCCATGGACTAGCCATACAGCAGAATCGAGTTCTGCAACAGAGAACGGCAAAGGATCCACCTTTTCGATATGTAATAGAGTGTAAGTTGCATCTTTCATGGACATAAATTGCTGTTTGTCAGTTAAGTTAAAAGGTAGAAATAAGGCAGAGGTGTTCAAGAAATGCCAAGGCACTTTACCTAACTTGAGCGTTTGTAAAGTCCATGCAAACTGCATAACCGAGCGCAATTGATTCTGACCATGATATAACACAGAAACATCATCTTGTACAATATCAACAACAGAGGACACAATATTCTCTAAAGTATAAATGCGAGAAGACAGGGTATTAATACTATTGTCAACAACAGCAAGCACCTTTTCCAAATTTGCTTGATCTATTTCCCGAAGACGGGAAGCAGCTTCCATTTGTGATAGCTTCCAGAGTTCATTATATGTCTCATAAATGAATCTTTTAGGTCGGGGACCACGAGGTCCCAAAACAAAGTCGGACAGATCAATATTGCCTGAAAGGAGGGACAAATGTTGTTTAACAGAATCAAGGGACGAATGTTGCAGCCATTGTTTGCATAATTTACCAACAGAATATGTAGTGACAGTACGAGAAGTAATAAATCTCGGATCAGGCCTATCCTGTGTGGATCTAGTACCTGAGTCGTGAAAACGCATTTGACATGCATTAGATGATATAGGCCATACCAACCAGGGTGACTGATCCAGTCCGGAAACATTAAATGAATTATTCTGTAATAGAGCCTGTAGGGTCGTCAGGGACAGGTTAAAACGTGAGCTATCATTGGGAAAACTCGAAAGGGATGGAATTGAGGGCGAGTTTAATTGTTTAGTGGTAGCTAAGCCCCAACATGTAGTTTGATAGATGGAAGCATTTAGGAACATAATTTGAGTAGGGATGAGACAAGCACGATGCAACGCCTCAGTTCCTTGTACCTGCCATGTCTTGGAGCCCCAAATAGATTTCAAATCCACTGTACTCTCCCAGTACTCATAACCACCCACAGCTAGGGCACTCAAAAAGGAACCCGAATATAGCAATTTTGTGTGTGTTAACATAATTTTCTGAGTTGATGTTGTATTAAGTCTAAAATAATAGGATGCAGGGTTCGACCGATTAAAATCAGTAAAATAGGTAAACTTATTTCGAAGAGTTTGTGAGCTACCTGGCAAGGGGTTTGGACAATGTTCCCATTGGGTGTAGTTAACAGAACTACGCAGGGCACTTGGCTTATGGAGAAAATGATTACCCCAATGTTGGTAACAATACAAATCGGCATAATTCGCAGAATTCATATATAAATCTTCAGCATTAAAAGATGCATAATATTTTAAATCGGCAAACAATGCTTCAACGGCATGCACATCCCAATCATCAGAATGAATATTATTTTGTACTACATCACCCATTGAAACACGAAGGACATTAGGTACATTAATAATTTCCGTCGGACCATGGATTTGATAGTTCACTGCATCCCATACGATGCCATCAGCAACTGGGAAAGCTGAAATGTTCACAAATGTGTGGTCACACTTCATGATGTGAGACGAGGAATGAGGAGCCAAAGTTCCAGAAACATAGTCTACAGCAGAGCGTTCAGGTAAATAGTGACCATTAATTAGTAGAAAAAACCCTGTGACAAAGCCAATGGACATGAACAAAAAAATCAAGAAAAGTACCAACCAGAGGTATGTCCAGGGTGGAATCAAAAAATTGTCTCTAAACCAGGATACAAAAATACTGAACTTGGATGGGACTTTTGAAGAGGTGGAATCCGAATCAAAGGAATAACGAGTCTGACTTAATGGCATTATTGGTTGATGCGCCACCGATTCAGATGCATGATAAATATACTCGTCCTCGTCGATGTTGGTGGAGAGTTGGGGATCAATTATAGTTTCAGGCAAAGTAGAGGATTCAGGCAAATCAACCATCTCAATTACAGCATCAGCGATCGTTCGCGCAGATGGACTATGAACATATGTCCGATAAATGGCAGGACAAGAGACCGCTGGTGTGACACTATTCAGGATCGGCCAGGCGCTGTAGCTTGACATTTTCAACTGAGATGTATCTGTTCTCTTTGCGACCAGGAAGCGGTGGTAAAATGACTGTACGTGTTCCCTTCAAGCCCAGAACTGGAACCGGTGCACGAAAAGAGGGGCCAAATTCTTTTTTGTTTTCAACCTTCTCTCGAACCAGTTCTCCAACCTTTGGAAGCCAGCCGGCTACCGGAATCTGCAACGCAGGATCTGTGGCTGAAGGCAAATGTGTAGTTGCAAGTTTGTCTCGGGCTTCTTGTAAGTCCTGTAACATAGCAGAATGATTATCTACATCAAACTTGGCGGATTGCGCCGCGATGTCTGGACCCTCAAGGTCAGGCACGAACATTCTTATGCCAAAGAGCATTTCGTATGGGGTCCGCCCACCCAGAGGTCTTCTAGGGAGATTATTAAGTGCACGCTGAACGGTATACAAATGGGCCAGCCAGTTCCTGCCAGTACCTATAACTCTAGCTGTTAAGGATTGCTTTAAGTCACGGTTCATTCGTTCAACGATAGAGTTGCCCTCAGGCCTATACGGAGACGAAAATTTCACCCGCACCCCAAGCGAAGCCATTGCATCCTTGTAAGCCCTAGAGGCAAACGCTGGACCTTGGTCCGAATGGAAGGTGCCGCATGCGAAAATTCCCACAAAGACACGCAAATCCCTGATTACATTTCGGGCGTCAGCACTCCGTTGTGGCCAGACCCAGAGAAACCGTGTGCACGAGTCCACTGCCACTAAGATGTATTTATAGGCAGTGTCTGATGAGAATGGACCGCAGTGATCCAAGTAAACACACCCAAAGGGTCTGTTAGCAATGCAGAGCAGTGTTTGTGGTGGACGTGTTACCGTGGAAGGCTTAATCTGTTGACAAACGTCGCAAGAAAGCACAAAAGCACGGGTGTCTTTATATAACCCACGCCACCAATAACGCTGCTGCAAGATGGAAACCGTAGCGGACACACCTGCATGAGCAGAAGCCATGCCTTCGTGTGCAGCTGATATCAAGGCACTCCTGCGGTCCGCGTTGGGGATCAGCCGATCTCCAACGTCAGGTATAGTTACATAAGGAACCTGATCGGGACTTAATGTGTAAGAATACTTGGAAGGGAAACCTGTAGGGTAATTATTACCTTCCTTGGTTGCAGCAATAGCTGCTAATATAACAGGGTCTATTTTAGACATGGACCTGGTAACCGCTGCTACTGAACACGTGACCACTGCTGAACGGGCAGCCTCATCTGCCAGATCGTTACCAATAGCGTGTGCGCCCACCCGCTGATGGCCTAAGGTGTGAACCACCTGTGTGAGGGGCAGACGTTGTTGCAATTCTGCCACTCGAACCCAAAGCATTTTATGCTTAATTGTGCTCCCTTTTGCGTCCTTGTAGTCGTTTTTCGACCAGAAAAACAGATTGTCATTGTAAGATTGTACACAGTAAAAAGAATCACATACAATAAGAGTGGTCTCATCCTGAGAAGCGAACTCAAGTGCAAGTAGCAATGCATGCAGCTCGGCCAATTGTGCGGTACTATCTCCAAGTGTGCGAGTGTGCACTGCAGAGGATTTGAACTTTCCATCTACAAAGGAACCCGCAACAATAGCACATGCAGCTGAATAAGCGTGCTTGGACCCAGTGGCCGGTTGCGCCGAACCATCGGTGTAGATCACACATTTGTAATCCTCAAGCGGTAGTAAAAACAAAGGAGGAGGATGAACGAATTCATACTGCAAAAACTCCTTAGTCTGAAGAGAAGAATCAAAAACAAAAGTGACGTCCGAAGACGTCAAAGATGTAGCCCATTGTATCCAACGGGGATGCATTGCTTTTGAGTTCGGTACACTTGCCTTTGTTACTGCCTCCAGGGCAGGACAAGGTGTTACCACTAGAATCCGCTTTCCCTGTGCCAGTGCGCGTTCTTTTAGAATCGCCATTTGCACTGCAGTTAGAACTTTTTCGGCAGATGTAAAGCGTAATTCAGCGGAAGTGTACAGATGCGACTTGTATGCGATGGGTACTGTATCACCTTCATTAAAGGTTAAGTATGTGAATCCCACCGCCCCCGGAATAATTCTAATCACCAGGTTTGTGTGGTTATCACGAGTCAAAAGATATTTAGACTCCAAAAGGTCTGTCTGCAAAGACTGTAGAATTGAGGTATGCTCAGGCAGCCAGCAAGACCTTAAATAAGTAGGTTGTATCAGAGCATACAAAGGCTTGATACGCTGGGCATATTCGGGAATGTAAGTACGCCCGAAATTCAGAAAACCCAGCAAAGACTGAAGTTTCTTCAGAGTATTTGGGGGGCACAAATGTGCACATTTTTCCAAGAAATGGGGGGCTAAGCCCTTACCTTCGTTATTGAGCTCATAACCCAAGAACAGAACGGTAAATTCAGCAATGTGTGACTTAGCAAAGTTAAATTTGTAACCCTGCTCCGCAAATTCAAGAATAATGCGGTCCACACGGGACAGATGCTGAAATAATTCGTCGTCCGTCAGATAGATGTCATCTACGTACGAACATGCGTCTTGATCAATGTCATTTAACAAAGAAACAACACGGGCGGCGAATATACCCGGACTATTTTTATAGCCCATGGGTAATCGCCGGAACTGGAATAATTTACCACCGGAAGTGAATGCGGTCCATTGACCACTCTCCGGGGCTAGGTTGTGCGTGTAGAAACCGTTTGAAAAGTCAAGTGTCGTTTTGTATTTTTTACGAACAAGACTGTCTACAAGCGCAGAACTGTGTGTATTTTGCACCGCAAAGTTCCGACAATGTGTATTTAAATGCCGGTAATCTAAAACTAAGCGGTACGATCCATCGGGTTTAGAAACCACGAAAAGGGGATTGTTCATAGGTGATACGCATGGTTCAATTACTCCCTGATATTCCAACTGTGTCAGAATTTCGGAGACGGGGCCTTTTGCCTGCCGTTTGATGGGATATTGGGGTTGTGGCTGCGGTAGTGACCGCAAAGGTATTGCATGAGGAGGTGATTCTTCATCCCATCCCACATGGTTGCGGTATAACGCTGGTGCCAGGTACACAGCCCACTCAGCTGCAAGTGCTTCAGCTTTGTCTTTTGGGACATGCCGTGAAAAGCTTGGAAGGATTACCTCCTCTCCTTTATGTGCAGCTAAAACGAATGGGGGTGGCCAATCCACCTCTGCTAACAAAATGTCATATGAAGAGGTTAGATTTTCCCAAAAAATCCCTTTTATTTCACGCGGTATGTCACCTTCAATTTGTATGACTATATTATATAGTCTGTCAGGGGGTGCCACTCTCGTGTCAGCTGTCTCTACAGTAACGAATGTTTCAGTTGCTGTCGCCTCCATATGAGGACGTAGCGCCTCCCGCACTATGGTAACTTCCGCGGCGCTGTCTAGGAGGGTCACTGCCCACGTCCAATTCTGGAGTCTCGTTCTCACGGTCTGAGGCATATTTCGCTGTGACAGCGGCAACTTTTTTCTTCTGAAATTGCGGTCGAGGAAGATGAAAGTCTTCTGCTTTCCCTCTGACTTGTTGTCGAGGTTGGTCTCGCTCCTGGGGAGCCTCTCGGCCCCTTCCTCTATCTTGCTGTCCTCCTCCACCAGCCTGTGACGACGTCTGGGCCTGTGAAGAACGAGGAGAACGCGTATCAGAGCTCTGAAACCTTTCTGGTGATTTAATCCTTGACCTATCACGTAAATCATAAGTACGTTCAGAAGAAACCGAAACTGGGGAAGCGCCTCTCGACCCCGGCTTCTTTTGCTGCTTACCCTGTTTTTTCTGTCTCCAACTCTTTTTAGTGAAGACCGGTTTATCATCTTTCTCAGATGCACTTTTTGCTTGGGTAACTTGCGTTTGCGATTGAGTTTGCATTTTTACAAAAGGCTTGTTGCCCAGGCTATTTCTTCCAATTGTTTTATAAGCCCGGGCAATAATTTTCGGTAATTCGCGGGGCCTGTCCAACTCTGGGACCAAAGCCAAAGCATTCGCTACTTGAAAGTTCATAGCATCGCCCTTGACATTTCCAAGGATCAGCTCAGCTACTACATCAAACACTCCCACTAGTCTCATCCCTAATTCCACAGCCGCTTCAGGGCCATGCTCATCCTGTACTTTTTAATTACAGAGGGTAGAACCGTCATGGAAGGAGTTCCAAAACATTTTGAATAAACTGCTGCGAATACCTTACCCCAGTTTTCACATGATGTCAAATCGGGGATTATGTCTTTTGGCAAACTTATCGTGAGGATGCGGTGTTTATCTACTGGGGATGTATGGGGAAACACTGCTTCTATCTGATCGAACTTTTCTGCAAGCCAGTAAGGATAGTCGTCCTTATTTTGTGGACGTTTGCCCATCACAGAATTTACCATGACAGGACTTATAGTCACTCCAGCGGCTATAGCTGGTTGGCCTGCGACTACAGGAGCAGCTCCATGTAGACTACCTGTAACGTATGTCACTAGGGCTCGATGCACTCGTACCAATTCGGTATGCATAGTGCGCAGTTCCGCAAGCGGTAATGCCAGATAATTTGGATGCGGGGTATACCCGGCCAATACAGGCCAAGTGGCCCCCTGAATTGACAAGGGGCCTAAACGAACTGCGGTAGTTGGTTGTGGTAGGGCGCCATTAAACCAAACACGGTGCTGCCAAGCCGTGAGAGGTACTTCAAGAGTGGTATAGGGTCGATAGGCAGCAGGAATAGCGGTGGGCTTATATTCATGAAACAGATTATCATCTGCCTCCACCGCTTCAAAAGTGATCCAAGTGTAAAACACCTCAAAGTGGTAAGCCGGATCGGCTTGAACCACAAAGACCAAATCGATCCCTGTATCAGGCACTCCATACACCCGTAAGTGTTCTCGGAGTGCCCCTCGACTATGTGCAGCAATCGCCACACCAGCCATGACTAAACAGATATATTCGATAACCTAACAGGGAGCACAAAAATGGGTCTATTAACTAACCTTTTTTAATAATATCAAGCTTGAAAGAACCTATAAAACATTCAATATAGGAGGTATCACCGTCACATACGCCTCCGGAAGCGTACGCGAGGGGTTTGTGGACAAGCACAAGTACTACTCAAGCGTCTCGCAGATAAGCTGCCCCACGTTGGGCGCCATGTCATAAGGTTTCTGCACATACACAGAGCTATGCACAGGAAAATGGGACCCCGGAATACAGTGGTTTGCCACCATATACCGTAGCACCCAAAAACCCCAACCCAACTAGCTTAGCATCCCATTAGCACCCAAGTACTAATGTTTGGACAACCCAGAACACGGTATCTTTATCTCAGGACTCGCAGAAGCAAGAACACTCTTTCGTCACTCACTCGTACTTGTCCACAAGGTGCGTAGGAAGAGACACTGGATAGGTTAAAATGTTTATTCCAACTTACGTGCTCTAATGTACAGTACACGTGTCAGTACTAATAGCATAATGCATATGACTAATATAAGCAGCATTGTTACAATTCCATAGAATACAAACGGGGAAAGCATCTCAGAGCTCAGTGGATAAACGTATAAATAACATTACCACCCTCCCCTTGCAGTAAGATAGTTTATTATAATAATAATAGAAGACCTCTGGGCTTTGACTAGCGAACCCCCATACCTCAGTCTCTAGATGCAGAATTACATCAGCAGGACATCATAGCTCTTCTCACTGAAAGGGATTTCTCCAAGTGTGTTAAGCGCTAGTAAACCACAGTAATAAATGCACATCAAATTCTTCCTGGCAATTGCACCTAATGTTATGTCTGGGTGCGCAAGACTGGCCATATCAGGAAGAACCAAAATACATTGTTATGCGACCTTGTACATGTTTGTGCAGACTGAGCCCAAAAAGGTGAACAACAGAAAATGCAGACAGTGCAAAAGAACGTGGCACGAGCAAAGGGCGAGGGAAGCCCGGCTCAGTGTAACGTGCGCAAAGAAAAGCAGCATGGCAGCCAGGCCTAGGCCAACATAACAAGGCAGGTAACAATCCACAAGACAGTCACAGTGGATTCCACTAGCCACGAAGGGTTCCCCTTAGTTCTAGGTAACCTTCCTCTCATAATTTCAAAGAGGGAACTCCCGGTCATATCATTAACGGTAGTCCTAAACATCCACACCGTCTTGTACACTTGAACTTCCCAACCAGCATTGTTTGTACCAGCAATATGAATAGCACCCTTAAGCACTCTGTTAAATCTTTCTATTATGCCATTCCACTGGGATTATATAGAGATGTGGTGCGATGTTTGATGCCCACTCTCTGGAAATAACCCTTAGCTTTGTTAGAAGGAAACTGTACCCCATTGGCCGTGATGATCAATAGAGGAAGCCTCTAATCTGTGAAAACCCCACCAAGAAAGGATAACACAGTGTCTGTGTCCACCTTTTCCACAATCCTTATAACGTGAAAATATGTCAGTGGCTGCCACTATACATTTCGATTTAGGGCCTATTGGTCCATAATGTCCATAGCAAGTAGTCGCCATTGGGTTTTTCGGAACAAAGTGTTCACTCATAATGGGCCTTAGTGTCTTCAAAGACTTGTCCGCATTGGCACATGTAACACAGTTCCTAACTAAACACTCAATGAAAATGTCCAAAGCTGGCCTCCAAAATCCTTTTTTTAACAAATTGTTTTGTTCTTACGATACCTCCATATCCCTCATGACACTGCATCACTCATCTCAATTTATAAGGAGGCACTGCTCTATCTCCTCTCAAAATTATACCATTAACACACAATAGTTCATTTCTAGCCTTCCAAAAACACCGTAAGTCAGGCTTCAGTGTACTCTTCACAGGCCAACCCTTTCCATGAATTTCCAAAACTTCCTGCAAATATTAAATTCTTCTTCCCATATTTTGTTTCTATGTGTGGAATACCCTTATCATGGACCAAAGCAATTTGATATTAGTCCCACTCTACACGCACTCCCTCTGTCATAGGTAAAAGGCATTCTAGATAAAAAATCGGCAGTAACATTGGGCCATATGTATCAAAATGTCCTTTTGCGATTCCCAAATAGCGATTTTTTGCGAATCGCTATTTGAGAATCGCAAAACGCTATGTATGTAGGATTTGCAATAAATTTTGCGAATCCTTCATATTCCTTAATTGCGAATCGCAAATTGCGATTCGCAATTAAGGAATACCTCCCCATTCATTCCTATGGGCCTAGAGGCCCATAGGAATGAATGGGAAGACATTCTCAATTTGCGATTAGCAATTAGAGAATCGCAAATTGAGAATGCAATTTCAAGGGGGCCAGGGTGTCAAAAGGACACCCTGTTGCACCCCTGAAATGTGCATGTGTGCACATGTGGCACACATACGTGCCCTAAGCCACATGGCACTTTAAAAAATGCAAAATAGTGCATTTTTAAGTGAATTCGCAAGTTACCACCAACTTGAAGTTGGTGGTAATTTGCGATTCCTTAAGCCCAAATCGCACTTTTTTTTGTGCTGCTTACATTGCATTTAAGGAATCGCAATTAGCGATTCCTTAAATGCAATCGCAAAATTTGCGATTCCTTATTTTGCAAGGGGGTTTCAGTGTGATACATTGCACACTGCTAATTTGCGATCGCAAACGCCGAAATTCTGCGAATTTCGGCGTTTGCGATCGCAAATTGGCTTCGTACATATGGCCCATTGTCTTTACCCAGAACATACACTAATTTGTACACAAAATCTTGAAGTCTCATTGACGTCCTAGCGATGCGTGTGATGCCTTAATCATCCCTTCAGTGGTAAGAAGACATACCGGGGGTTTATGATAATTTCTAATGTCACAATGCTTCCCGCCAGACAAAAAGCCTAAAGTGCTCTGAAGCCCAAATGCAAGCCAAAGACTTCTGTTCAATAGTAGATTACCTTTCTTCTGCTGCCGTGAGTGCTCTAGAGGCATACGCAATAATAGATTCTCTGCCTTTTTCTAACTTCTGGGCTAAAACTGCACCCAAACCCTTCGAACTGACATTCGTAGTGACAACGCAGTTAAGTTGGGGATTGAAATCACCCAAAGCGGAGGCCTTACAAATAGCTAATTTCACGTCACAGAATTCTTTGTCACATTTGATCCCCCAACAAAATTTGCTCTTGCTTTTAAGCAAATACCTGATGTTATACATCCTGCAAGAAAAATTCTGTATATACTTAGAATAGAATTCTATGAGTCCTAAAAACGCCCTTAAATCATCCTTGGATACAGAAACAGGCGCTACGCGAATAGCCTCAACGAATTCAGGTTTAGGTCTTCCACCCTCCTCACACATAACATGCCTCAAATAAGTAACAGACGTAACAGCAAACTTGCATTTAGAATGTCTCACAGTCATACCTTTTTCACTTAGGATCTCCAACACCTTCTCTAAGGTAATATCATGGTCTTCTTTGTCCTTCCCAAATATTAAAATGTCATCCTGGAAACAATGCACATTTTGAACTTTTCCAAACAGATTGTGCATGACACATTGGTATACGGCCGCAGCCGACGCAAGTCCAAATGGCATCCCTTTGTACTGGTAGCATCCCATAGGTGTTATAAATGCTGTGTAACTCTTCCAATTATCTTGCAACACAATCTGATGATAAGCTGCAAATAGATCAATGGTAGAAAAAAGAAGCTTTTTTAACTAGTGCTAACATTTCTGAAATGCATGGTAAAGGGAATTGATCAACCAGAATGTTATTATTAGGATGGCGCAAATTAATGCGAAGTCTGATATTATCATTGGCATGCCTAGCGACCACAATGGGGGGAATCCACTTGGACGATTCAATTTTCTAAATTATATCACCCTCCACTAATTTGTGAAGTTATTTTCCCACTTCCCCTCTAACTATAATGGGAATATTCCTTGCCTTGTAAATCTTGGGACAAGCATCTATCTTTAAACAATCTCATGTTTGAAATCAGTTAATTCACCAATTTCATTCCTGAATACTTTGGGGAATTTCTTTAACATGACATCCCCTGTGCCATCATGTCCTCTTGCCTCAGCTTCTCGCAGCAACTATTACAGCACTGACTCCGCTGTTCCAACCTGGAACGCCGAGTACGCACCGTGAGAGTGACGACATATGTAAAAGTAAACACTACAATGCGTCATAGCCATCTCATTCTGTTACTAAAAGAGCAACATCCTGAACTTATTTACATTCCTGTCCCTCCAGGATTAATAACCTTAGGCAGATTTCTCAAAGGGAAACATCCACATCAAGAGTATTGAGGTTTCAATAATACCTGGACTCTGTAATATTTCCTTTTTCAAAAAGAGTTCTATTATGGGTGCCTTAGAAAATGCCAGTCCACTGGATATGATAGCATGCTTGGAATAATTGCAGGGCATTGCAGAGATGAAACTGATAACAGTAGAGGACATGAAAAGACGTTGAAGGGCTGATTGTTGATTGCAGATGTTGGAGCGAACGAGCAGGCCATGATGAGTGATGTCTTCAGTTTGGGCTGGTTGAAATAGGGAAGAGCGGGGAGATCTATTTTCACCACACTTTTCTTTATGAATTGATTTATGCTAATTTACTTAATGGGTTGTGATCAACAGGCTGCCTTTAAATATACAATCTAGATAAAATCCTTCAAAATTCTATTATTTTGGCGGTGTGTTGCTTAAAATAATGCCGCCATAGTAATGCAAAACAGAACCAGTGAATGTAAGTGTAACTAATGATTGTGACCGGGAATATCGAGGACAAAATGTCGAATGGTCACAATATTGTGACCAGAATGTCGAGGGACAAAATATCGAACAGGTAAGTGCACAGGTGGATGTAAGGATTTACTATTCTTAACTCCACGTCTGCGTAACTTGAAGATACACAACCAGTTCAGTGTATCTATACAATATTTGTCAGTTCACATACTGTTCAAAATACTAATTCACGTTTCAGAAAATATGTTGATTTTTTTATACGCACATTCTTTTGGAAGTATGAACGAAGTATGGTTGTATATATATTCAGGGGCGTAGCTTCAGGGGCGGTTTTTGGGATGTTACACCGCCCTAAAAAAAATATTCTGTACTAAATAGTTGGGTATAAGTGCTTTCAGTTGGGTTTTAATTCCCCCAAATGCACCTTCTTAAGTTCAGACCACAGACTGCAAGGCCCAGTTTGATGCGAAAAGACAAGGTCTGCTCCTACTCCCTGCCCTGAATCAACAAATTGGTGTCTGGTTTCCTGAAAACAACAACTTATAAAGAACCTTCATGAAGGATGAAAGAGTTTTAGGAGTCTCACCCTGCCCAAGTCCACACTACTCTCCTCAGGTTGCAATAAAATTCGGGGACTTTAAAAGAGCTTTCCCTAGACAGAGCTGTTTACAACCCTTTCTAGGGTGAGGAATGGGGGTGCTGGCCCTCGTTTTTCAAACTGTACGATATTTGCATATCCCCAGGTTTAGGATCCTAGCTACAATTAGTGCAGCGGCACCAAGGGTAGGAAGGCCCTTCCAGCCAATTAGTGAATTTTTTTTACCACCGAACAGGGGATTTTTTGGGAGGTGGGTGTAGTTTATTTTCTTGCATTTGGCCCATGGCACTCTCCCCATGGCAATGTTGCCCGGTCTGCAATGTTAAACTTGAGTTAAAAAATTATATAGGGACTGCACTGCCACAATTTATTTAAAATGCGTTTACCTTGTGCTTACTACCTTTGACAAGGTGTTATAGAGAGTGTAAAGCCGAAGTTTCTCACCCACCCCCAATAGTGTGCTGTATGTGGTGTCGCCCTATGACGCAAAAGGCGCAACCACCGAGTGTGCCATTGTTGGCCCTAGCCCGGGGTAATGTTCGTGGGCCTCCCCTACGACCCCGTGTACAAATGGTACAGTCGCGGGGCACGTGATTGAGCTAATAAAGGTGAGTCCTCGCGGATGTGACGCCAGAGGCACGCATACGCGGGAGCTCGATAGTTCTTACACACGGTCTCTGTGTCCTTTGTGCAGGCCATTAATCAGCGTGTCGCATGCCCGAAGCGCGACACAACATTGGCGACGAGGTGTGCGGCCGAAACCCACGTCTGCTCCGTGGCGGCCGGAGTGCTATTGGAACGCACGCAGTGCTCGTGCCACGAGGCGCGCGCGCGCATGAGCGCTGTGCTTGCGTGCCAGAGTTACATCAAATTACCGGCGTGTGCCTGAGTGGGGATACTCCTTTGACACAGTGCCCCAGCAACAGCTGCTCCGAGTAGTGTGCTCCTGAGCCCCACATGGAGGCAAGACTGCACATGCGACTGGAGTCCCCAGGAACGTTGGTGGGGGTGAAGTGAGGCACTGAGCTGGTGACAGATTCTGACTGCCTGCACCAAGGTGAGCCAGCACATTGGGCACGGAGCCCAGAGACAGTGTATAAAGTAAAACCCCCACAGAAGCCAGACCCTGACTGCCAGCAGCGCAGTGGAGGGTAGTCTGAGGGACACAACAGCAAGAAGAAGGTGGAACACCTCGCTTAGCCCACATTTCACTGAGAGTGTGATACAGGTCTACTTTCCTCACAAGGACAGACAGTATAATATCCGCAATTCCCCCTATTGAACCCTTCCTGGTGGAGGGCCCACCTTCTGCTCAGGCGCCCAAATGGAAGGAATGGTTGGAGAGACTGCTTCTGTTCTTCAACTCCACCAGGGTGCATAATGACCAAAAGAGGGCCATGCTCCTGCATCTAGGGGGGAAAGACATTTATAGGATTGCCAAGTCACTACATGAGCCGGCTCTCCAAACTCACCTCACACTAATTGGAGCCCTGTCGGCACACTTTGAACCCATGGCGAATCAAGATTATGAGCGTTTTGTATTCCGTCAGGCACGTCAACAAGCAGATGAGTCCATTGACACATTCCACGCTCGACTCAAGGACTTAGCAATCACCTTTGGGTTCAATGATGAGTGGAAGAAATAAGGTGTCAAATCATACAGGGCTGCGCCTCCGCAAAGTTCAGAGAGAGAATACTGGAAGAATCAGGAAAGCCCCTAGCTGACATCCTAACCCTGGGGAGGACCAAGGAACTGTTGAGGGCTCTAGCAGCCCATATGGAAGCAGCCTTACACACACCTGTGAAAGTAGAACCGGTTAATGCCGTAGGGACACGCCCAGCAGCCACATCAAGCCTGAAGGAATCTGGGAAAGACACGATCTGCTGATACTGTGGAGGAAGTCCACACAGCGCAATAGACTGTCCAGCACGAGGGGAGAATTGTGCGGGGTGTGTCAAATTTAACCATTTTGAACGAGTGTGCCGCTCGCGGAAAAGCAGAAGACCCAGGCCGGCAGTCAATCTCATCCCGGAAGCGCGAAGCAGAAATAGTGATATGGACGATGATGATGGTGAAGAACACATGGTCCACACAACATACATGATAGGCACAGCAGCCCAGATGTCCCGCAGGCTTAGACAATGTCAGGTGAGAGTCGAAGAGCAGGATATCACAGCTGTTATAGACATGGGGGCCACCATCAATATCATGTCGGCAGAACTCTACACATCGATGAAGCCAACTCCAGTGTTGGGCACCACGGCTTTCAAAGTCTTCGCGTATGGACAAGACCAACCCCTGCGGATGCGTGGAAAATTCAAGGCGACGATCTCGCATGGCGCTCACTCCATAAGGTCACAGATCTACGTGGCGGAAGATGGACAGGGCATGCTGCTAGGATGCCGAGCTGCCGAAGACTTCATGGTTGTGACATTCGCTTTTGGGATTCACCAAGAGACAGTACGACACATTCTAGTCAAATTTCCAGATGTCTTTAACGGGATTGGGAGATTACGAGGAAAAGAAGTACACCTACACATCGATCCCACGGCTCAGCCCGTAGCGCTACACCACAGGCGCGTAGCATTTCACTTGAGACCATTAGTTGAGAAGGAACTAGTCAAACTGGAATCTGCCGGGATCATTGAGAAGGTGACGGGACCCACCCCATGGGTATCACCCATCGTGGTCACTCAAAAGCCCAAGCAACCGGGAGAGGTGCAGATCTGTGTTGACATGAGGCTGCCCAATGCCGCAATAAAAAGGGAAAGACACCTCACCCCCACGATTGGCGATCTCATTGGGGAATTGAGTGGAGCGTGCTGGTTCTCAAAGCTTGACCTTCGGTCGGGATACCATCAGCTGGAGCTGGACAAAGAGTCACGCTACATCACAACTTTTTCCACCCACGTTGGCTTGAGGAGGTATACCCGCCTGAGTTTTGGAGTATCAAGCGTGGCGGAAGTATTCCAGAATGTGATTCACGAGTTGCTGATGGACCTTCCCGGGGTGGTGAACGTCAGTGGTGGCATTCTCATCTACGCCAAAACGGTTGCCGAACACAATGCCAGGCTGACGCAAGTGCTTCAGAGGATCCAAGTATCTGGTCTCACCCTCCATCAAGACAAGTGCGAATTCCTCAAACAACAACTCCAATTCTTTGGTTACGTATTCTCAGCCTCAGTGTAACTCCAGACCCGGACAAAGTGTGCAACATAAAAATGGCCCCTGCTCCTACCAGTGTTACCGAAGTCCGAAGTTTCCTCGGCATGGTTAACTACTGTGGCCGCTTTATCCGAGATCTTACCACCCTCACCTAACCTCTCCGGGAACTCACGAAAGGCTCTGCTCCCTGGACATGGGGTCACGATCATGACCTGGCCTTTCAAGCAGTCAAGGATGCTCTGTCCGCCAACACGACCCTCGCATTCTTTGACCTGAGGAAGCTGACCATGGTTGCGGTTGATTCGGGCCGAAGGGTCTTGGAGCTGTCTTACTGCAGCGTAGTCGGGCGGAAGAAGACTGGGCCCCGGTGGCCTTCACCAGTCGGTCGCTGACAGACACTGAGCAGCGATATTCCCAAATAGAAAAAGAAGCTATAGCCATCTACTGGGGGGTGTCGCCACTTCCACCTGTACGTATATGGACATCCATTTGTTGTGGCAAACCACCACAAACCGCTTCTGTCACTGTTCGCTGGGATGGCCTCGAAACCGCCACCACAAATAGAAAAGTGGATGCTGCAGCTACAGGGGTACAACTGCAGAGTGGAATACCATCCCGGGGCAAA
Organism: Calotriton arnoldi; assembly: GCA_963921515.1. Classification (NCBI taxonomy): domain Eukaryota; kingdom Metazoa; phylum Chordata; class Amphibia; order Caudata; family Salamandridae; genus Calotriton; species Calotriton arnoldi. The sequence continues at coordinate 61,130 of CAWUFW010004170.1, forward strand.
GAACCCGGCCGATTATCTCTCCCGTCATCCCCGGGCGGCTACCCCTGAAGAGGAGGAAGAGGCTGAGGACACGGAAGAATATGCCCAATTTGTCACTGCCAGGTCATGCCCTTTTCCATTATCCATGAAGGCGTTGGGGGAAGAAACCAGACGAGACGAATGCCTCCAGCGGGCCATAGCGATCATGAAGCATGGCTGGTGGCAAAGTGCGAGGAGTGAATGGAAAGCCCTCACCACAGAGGCCAAATGAATCATGGAAAGTCTCTATAATGTCAGACAGGAGCTCAATAAAGATTCCACCGGATGCTTACTTCGAGGTCATCGTTTTGTGATTCCTTCAGCGCTGACCAACCAGGTCATCCAGCTGGCGCATGCCGGGCACCAAGGAATGGTGAAAACAAAAACTCGCCTGAGGACGAAGGTGTGGTTCCCTCTGATGGACGAGAAGGTAGAGGAGGCAGTGAGACCCTGCCAATGGTGTCAGGCCACATGGGAGAGGGGTCCCCCAGCTCCAATAATCACTGAACCCCAACACGACCACCCCTGGACCTCCTGCGTCATTCTGGATTTCGGGAGCCTTTCGGATGGGAGACACACATTCGTTCTGATCGATGACCACTCAAAATATCCTGAGGTGGAAATACTACAGTCGCTGAGCGCGAGTGAGGTCATCCCAAAGTTGGAAAAAGTGATGGCCACTCATGGGCTCATACAAGAAATACAAACTGACAATGGCCCTCCGTTTCAGGGACAGGAAATGGCCAGTTATCTGTCGTCTCTCGGGATTACTCACAAAAAGATAACCCCAAGGTGGCCTCAAGCGAATGGTGAGGCGGAAAGATTTATGATTTATGCGCACCCTAAACAAAGTTTTCCGCATCGCTCGCGATCGCCTCCAGTCCTTGGAGCTAGCCATCTTCTTGTTCCTCCGGGTATAATTACAAACGCCCCACTCCACGACTGGAGTGGCTCCAGGGCACCTGTCCATGGGGCGGGTGGTTGCTGACTCTATTCCCCATCACCCGAAGTGGCGTCCAGAGTCCCTGGAGGAACTGCACATTCAAGCACGACGCCAGCATCGGAATGACCATGACAGCCAACGAAGGGGGTCTCAACAGCCTAACCTAAGAGTGGGTGCCCTCGTCCTCCTGCAGAATCGAGCTTCTAACAGCGAGTTCAGTCTGTCGTTCGAAAAGGAGCCATGGATCATCACACAAGTAAATGGTACCCGAGTCACTGCTCAGCGGGGTGCGGAAACAGTCACGAGGAATGTGTCCTTCTTCAAGACTTTTCATCCTGCCCGAGATGTATTTCCTGAGGTGAGAAGGCATGGGTCTGGGCGAGGAACATCTCCTGATCGTGAGGTGTGGGAAGAGTCTGAAGTAGACTATCCGGGAACTGAGAGAGTTGATCTGGAGGCATCTCCAACCAGGGCGCACTCCCCAGAGACTGCCCCGGTGGTCCCACCTACCAGTGTACCGGGTGGCCGGGGAAACTCTCAGTATCATCTACGACTAAATCCTGCGGCCTCCCGCTTCTGAAGGACCATGTCATGTAAGGCTGTTCTGTTATTATGCGTTTCTAGTACATTAACATTTGCCGTACTGTGGCAGTTTAGATACTGTTTTGGGGAGGAATGTGGTGTCACCCTATGACGCAATAGGTGGGACCACCGAGTGTGCCATTGTTGGTCCTAGACCGGGGTAATGTTCGTGGGCCTCCCGTACGACCTCGTGTACAAATGGTACAGTCGCGGGGCACATGATTGAGCTAATAAAGGTGAGACCTCGCGGATGTGACGCCAGAGGTGCGCATACGCGGGAGCTCGATAGTTCTTACACACTGTCTCCGTGTCCTTTGTGCAGGCCATTAATCAGCGTGTCGCATGCCCGAAGCGCGACACAACACTGTATGGAAGGAATTGATGTTGGCTAAATGGGCTCCGTACAAAATAATCAAAAACATAAATGCAGGCGATAAACAAGTCCAACTGTCACATAAGTTACTGTTCTCAAAAGGATTGTATCTGTAGAGATAGATTTCTGAAGTGCGGGTTGCAAAGTTTTTTCCACAGTGAACTCCTGGGATAACAGAGGCTCTAAGAAGCTTCAATAAAGGGCAATTTTTCAAAGGTGCAGAGTGAAGGCTATGGAACTCACTATGTGTGTACAGGGTTAAGGGGCATCCCTGCCCAGCACAGTGTCAGGCCTCGAGCGTTATCTGCCATAGCCTGGAATAGGCTATAAAGGAGTCGAAGGCCTTCTGCAACTGGGCCGATTACCTTCTCCTTGTTTGCGGCCCAGGACTAATTTTTATGTACAGTCCCTTGCGGGATGATCCGATTTGCTTACTGACAGGAGTCAGTGTTTGTTGTGGAACCCTTACGAAGCGTATAAAACGCTTCGTGCCCTCAAGCCAATGCTTGGCCTACCGTACCTGATACGCGACCACGCCCCTGCCTGGCTGGCAGCTTCGGGCTTTGGACTTCCCTCGAGGGTCGACTGCAGCTGGCGTTCCCGAACCAGGAGGACCTTTTCGCTGGGAGCCGCTGCTTCGTCGACTTCCTTTCCCTTTTTTGAAACCTGTTTCCTTGTGTTTGGCTCGACCTCAATTGCAAGCACAACCTGTGCTTCTCTCCTCAAACACCCCCTCTTGCAATCTGGGGAGTGTCTTTTCTTTGCTACACCAAAATCGGACGTCTTGGATCCTCGTTTCTTCAAAGAGGTAACATTTCCCAGCGTTGGAGCGCTCTACATTTACAGCAAAGGTCAGTGCACTGACGAACATCATTGTTTCTTGCTTTCAGCATCTTTTGTGTTAGAGACTCCCTAAAATTGGTATTCAGGTTACCTGTGCAGGACTTTTTCTGAAGTAAGAAAGAGTACTCGTTCTGTCAAAACCCCTAGTGGGAGTGACTTGAACTCCTAGGTGTGCTTTTACCAATATTTGTCTTTGGGAAGAATTCATGGTGAGTGCCCCAAATATATGATTGCACCTTAATAAGGGGAGGTGAGGGCAAATTATCAGATCAGTCTGGTCAGTACTAATAGTTTGTCTTGCCTATTTATTTCAGTTGGGGAATTCAGATGAACTTCTGCCGGGTTTTGGGAAGTCTGTTTCCACTATATTTGCGTTGGTGTGGTCCCTTAAAGAATTCTTCCCCCTGTCTCCCGGAAGAGATTCGCCTATGAATGAGATACATATAACTCTCATAGAGGCACTGACTTCGGAGAGAGTGGGAGACTACTATTCATTCCTGTGGATACAGGCATTACAGGTTAGTGGTTATTCTGTGAGTGTGACACAGTAGCGGTCGGTGGTGGGAGTGCCGCCGGGCGCTGATGTGGGGCGGGGGAGGGGCAGGGTGGGGGGTAGTAAACTACGGATTATGGCCGATTACAGGTAAGTACACATATAAATAAATAAAACGAATTTCGTTTCCCGCGCTGCATCGCCATATGCGATGCAGCGCGAGAAACGAAATTCGTATTATTTATTTATATGTGTACTTACCTGTAATCGGCCATAATCCGAAGTTTACTACCCCCCACCCTGGCCCTCCCCCGCCCCCGCCCCACGTCAGCGCCCGGCGGCACTCCCACCACCAACCGCTACTGGTGTCACACAGTAAGGTAACAGCCAGGACGGGTCCCTTGCTGCATTCTATGAACACACGACAATCCAGGTGTTCTCTACACAATCCATTCTGCACAGCCCGAGGAACAGGGCTCCTCAATACTAACCCTGGGCGTAGTTCGCGAAGTAGCGCTACGCAAAGCTACGCAAAGTGCAGTTCGCACTACGCGAGCTACGCGTAGCACTACGCGAACTGCGTAGTGCGCTGTCCGCGACCTTTTTTGAAAAAGTGCTTTGTACAGCCAGGACCAATGGACTTTCCCAGGTGACCCAAGGAAGGCATGCCCAGCCCAGTGCACTTACCCAGCTGGTGTAGAACACCCATCCCATAAGGTGCCTTCGGAATCACACCCAGCCCGGCTTACCTCCGGACCGCACTGCTCCTCTATGGATTTGCGGGGGCTCCCCGCCATCTGGAACACTACGCTGCACAAACACCACACACTCGAATGATAGTCCTTGATGCTCTTGGATATTAAAACCTGCTTGTACAGGTCTCCTGCCACCCTCAACGAAATTGGGTGTACCTTGTGTAGTGTCTTTGATATTATGCTCCCTAGGATCCTCGCAGTTCTTGGCAGACTGTAAACAGGAATTACACAATCTGTTGGAAGGTGATTTGGTGTGGTTTTGAAAGCTATGACACAATTTGTGCAGAGCGTGATTGTATGTTGAAGAATAAAGACTTCTGTTGCAGAGCTCCGTGTGTGGCGTGTTCATTTGCATGCTCCTGGGCTGAGGAAGATGCTACGACTGGTGACATGTAGGGGAGACGTGCCCTGAAGAAACAAAGCAGATCTCCCTGAGAGTTTGCAAAGGTACAGCAAACTGGTTGTGCATGCTACATGCACCTCAAGATGATGCAAAGGGGTCGGGGGTTGGCAAATGTGGAGTCGAAGGTCCGCTCCAACCCATACACAGACATAAAAGATGTTGAAGACCCTGCAGAGGAGCACATTCAAAAAGCCCACCAGAACCCACTGGTAAGGCTGAATGAAGAGATACTCTGCCATGCCATCACACAGAGCCATCATCCATATGAAGCAAACGCTAAAGGCAGTGATGACCAGGCACAAAAACAGAAACTTACTTACGAGCACAAGCTAGTGAAGTGCTATATGACCTAAAAATCGGATGAGACGACCAGGCCCAAGCAACGGGGGTGTTGCGTTGAGAAGTTGCTGGTCCTGCTTTGTGCAAAGAATACTGGCAGAACAGCACGTGCTCTCAATGGCGACAGAAGGGAGTGCAAACTTTGATGCAGCAACATTCCTGAAGCCACCACCACCGGTTGACACAACGAAGAAACAGAACATTGTGCCTGGTGGACTGCATGGATTGAAACATTCAATGACTTCATAGATGCGTTAGAAGAAGAATATGATACGAAAATCATTCAATATTTGAGAAACCTTGCCGGTGATGGAGTGAAAGAAGTGCTAAAGAAAGTCTCACAAACTGATGCAGTTTCGCACCAAAAGTTAGAAGAAGAGTTGGAAACCAAGTACAATCCGATGCCAAATGTTGACTATGAAAGTTACACCTTCAACCAAACACGACAAAAGGCTGGTGAAATGAGGGATGAGTTTGTTGAGAGACTTGATGCACTTAACAATTTCTGTGACTTTAATGATGAAGAAGCCATGCGACTCAGAGTCATTGATGGCTGTCTTTCAGATTCCATCAGAAGATGAATGTTGCGAGAGAAACTCAGTTTAAAGAAAATGCTAATGGCTGTTAAAGCAGAGGAATGACCAGATCAACAAGCTGCTAATATGGAAGCAGGAACAGCGTGTAATAAATCAGCGTTGATCATGATAAACAAGCATAAGCACAAAATAGATGCACACATATCGATGTCTCCGAAGATGAAAAAGTTTTGCTTCTGATGTGGGTTTTCTGTTCCCCATTAAGGTAAATGTCGAGCCATAGGACAGACATGCAAAGGCTGTGGGAAAGAAAACCACTTCATAATTGTCTGCCAAGCGAAATAGAAACCAAATGCGAGAAGAGAAAATGGACGCCAGAAAGTTACAGAAGTATTCTCGCCATGCCCACAAGGCCAAAAGGTAACATCAGTTACGACAGGTAAAAACCAAGCACAGTGGATCATCGTCAAGTTCATCATATAAAGGCTCTTCAACATATGTAAAATGTAAGTCCGTTTTTATATAGCGCAGCTACTCACCCTTACGGGTCTCAAGGCGCTGGGGGCCGTAGTGGAAATTAAGTGAGCTATTGCCCAGAGTCACATGGTGCTGAGCTGAGCTGTCGCCGGAGCCAGGGATCGAACCGTGAACCCTTTGCTCCGAAGTCAGCTGCCCTGGCCGCTGCACCACACCTCTCCATCATTATCAAGTGCTAGTGAAGAAGATAGATGTGTGTTGATGATATTGACTAAGGAACGACATGCACATGTAGGATTAGCTGCTTGCACAGAAGATCAAAAGTCAAAGAAGAATCACCATACAAAGCAACAAAATTCGTTTAGACACTGTGCTAAAATTACATTAAAGGTGAACGGTCACCCCATAACCTTAATTATAGACAGTGGTGTGTCTATTAACATCATGCCAGTAGAAAAGTTCAACAGCCTATCTACTGTGCCATGCTTTACTCCAGTAAACACAAAGGTATATACCTAGGCTGCTTCTAAACCGTTACAGAGCCAGGGTCATTTACAACAACTATGCAACATAAAACAATATCAGCGCAAGCAGCAATCCATGTCCTTCAGGGAATTTCATCTAGTGCATGCCTACTTAGCTTTGCCACTGCTGCTGACATGGGGCTGATATCTCTCAACTACAACATGCATGCTCAGTCTGAAATTGTGAGTCAGTTCTCGTCATTGTTTCATGGCTTAGGAAGACTCAAGAAGATAAAAAGTGAAAATTTATATTAATGAGGACATTCGCCCTGTTGCCCAACAGCACCGCAGAGTCTCTTTTAACTTACAGGAAGTGGTTGAGAATGAACTAGAAACACTGTTGGAGCATGACATCATTTAACGCTCCACTGGTCCTACACTGGTCCTACACTGTGGGTTTTTCCCATAGTTGAGGTGCCAAAAACGGACAGTGGAGGTGGAGTGTGCATTTGTGTTGATATGCCACAGACCAACAAAGCAAACGAGAGGGAAAGAAATCCTGGCCCCCACATAGGGGACATGATCATGCAGCTGAACGGAGCCAAAGTCTTCTCCCATCTACCTGAACAAAGGATACCATCAACTCGAGCTGGAAGAGAACTGTAGGTACATTACTACTTTTTTGACTCATAATGGCTTATTCAGATGCAAAAGACTGAGTTTTACAGTATTTTCGGCTGCAGAGATATTTCAGGATGTTGTTCGCCGAGTAATCCAACCTGTTACAAATGCTTTCAATTACAGTGATGACATACTGGTATTTGGGACAACACAAAAGGACCATGACAAAGCTTTTAAACAAGTACGCCATTTACTTGCTGATGCGGGTCTCACTATGAATGCACCAAAGTGTGAGTGTCACAAAACCAAACTTAAATTCTTTCACATATTCTCTGATGGGAGAATGACTGCTGACCCAGATATGGTGCAAGCACTGTCATCTACTTACCCCCCACAAGATGTAATCATGCTGCGATCTTTCTTAGGCATGGCCAGTGATTGCTCAAGGTACATTCGTGGCTTTGCTACAGTGAGTGCCCCATTGAGAGACTTAAAGCAAAATGTCCAATTTCATTGGTCTACTGAATGCGATCAAAGTTTGAAAGAAATAAAACATGCGATTGAGAATGCAACTGAAATGGCCTGTTTTGACCCCAAGTTACATACTCAGATCACAGTAGATGCGAGCCCAGTGGGGCTAAGGGTAATCCTTGCTCAACACAATTGCCATTCGAATGCCCAGAGACAAATTGTGGCCTATGCTAGTAGAAGCCTGTCGGGAACAGAACGTGCCTATTTTCAGCCGGAGAAGAAGAGTCTGGCTGTAGTGTGGGTCTGCAAACATTTTCATGTGTTTTTAGGTGCACAGACAGAATATCGAGTTTAAAATGTTGACATACACAAATATCGAGTTTTAAATATCGTGATACAGCAATATCGACAGGAAGAATATTGTGGTCAATAATATCGACTTGCAGGTAAGAATTATCGTTTTTGGAAATATCGAAGTTGTTAATATCGTTTGCAAAAATATAGTTGTTTAAAATATCGATGTTTTAATTAGTGTTATGTATTTTAGTATGTATTTTTAAAGTATGTGCTCTATTTTTTTGTATAAGATTTTGTTTTGTTTTTTAATATATGTGCTACATTTTTAGTAGTTATTAATTTTATCTTAATTAAATTTTGCGTTTTTAAGTTCTGTAGCAGGTTGTGGGTTTATAGGGGAATAGGGTGGGAAGTAATTTAATTAATGATTATTTTTTATGTATTAGTATTTATTTAATTTAGATTTTATAGTGTTAATTGTGGTAATTAATTTATTATTAATTATTTATTAATTGGTTGTTAATTATGTTTGATTATTTAATTGGCAATTATGTTAACTGTGTCATTTTTTTAGGAGCGGGTTGTGGGTTTATAGGGGAATAGGGTGGGAAGTAATTTAAATATAGTAAATTAATTATAATTTGTTATGTGTTAGTGTTTATTTAATTTAGATTTTATAGTGTTAATTGTGGGAATTAATGTATTATTAATTAATGTGTTTCTTTGCTGCTTGTGGCCTTTGTGTTGCCTCCCTGCTACTGCCCTGCTGTCACCGCTACCTAGCACCCGTGGAGATCCCTGGTGGGACGAGGGTCCCAGGGTTAACGCCATCTAAGCCTTCACACTCTGGGGTGGACTGCAACCCCCAGAGTGCACCGCTGTTCTCCGCAGCTGCCGCGAGTGAGTGGGAGGCGGGGCCAACGCGCTCATAGCGCAGCCTCTCCCACCGCGGTGCGGGTGTTTCTTTGCTGCTTGTGGCCTTTGTGTTGCCTCCCTGCTACTGCCCTGCTGTCACCGCTACCTAGCACCCGTGGAGATCCCTGGTGGGACGAGGGTCCCAGGGTTAACGCCATCTAAGCCTTCACACTCTGGGGTGGACTGCAACCCCCAGAGTGCACCGCTGTTCTCCGCAGCTGCCGCGAGTGAGTGGGAGGCGGGGCCAACGCGCTCATAGCGCAGCCTCTCCAACCGCTGCGCGGGACGCGCGCGGAACGCAGCCCGGACGAAGCCCGGACCAAGGGCGGGCCCGTCTGTGCCCGTCCGGGGCCGTCAGAGGCCGGGCTGGGCTACCTCTCTGACATCTTGTATTTGCCGCGCCTTGCAACGGTGAGTGGGGCCTCATATTAACTTTATGTCTACATCCATCATGGGCAAACGCAATATCATTCCAGCATTGCGCAATACTACATCTATAGATAGTATGTTGGAGAGAGCAGTTGATATTGTCAGTACCGAAATTGAGCTAACTGAGAGGCGCTTGTCCCTGGGCTTAATGAACCCTCACTCATCGCTACAAATTGAGAATATTGATAACTGTGACTCTCAATTAATGTTGCCCATACAAGCTGACCATAGTTCACACTGTGAATTGGGGGCAGAGGGAACCGTGGCCTCCGGACATATTGGGGTAATGGAGGACCCTGCACCTTCGACGCGTTCTAGGGACATTTTGGCATCGGCAATTGTGAATGTATCCCCGATCTCAGAAGTTGCCGGGGCAAAAAGGAAAAAGAAAACAGTTAAGCCGGTCTGTCCCAAACGGAAACAACCCCCACGTCTGAAGACCCAGTGTACTGCGTTAACTACATGGATTCAGGGTCCGTCAGTTCCATCCGATTTAGTGACCACAAGCACCTTGGATGATTTAACACCTTTAGAGACATTAAATCACTCTGTACATACTCAAACTGAATCGTTACCGACACCTTTTTCTAATCTCAGGCTTGGTGACACTGCTATTGATATTATTATTGATACAATGTACGAACGAGTTAAAGTGCTTGTAGATAAGAGTTTTGCTGCTCTATGGAAGCGTTTAGATCGTTTAGAATCTTTAACTAATAAGCTAAATCCGCCCTGTACGGCATCCAAGCAGTTATCTTTACAGGGTAGCACTCAAAAAAACAGACCTTGAGTGATGGAATTTTTAAAGATCCTAAAGATCAACAGGGGATTACAATTTTTACGCAGCCTCTAGTCTCTTGTGATACCTGTCGTAAAGTTACAGACTGCATCCCTTTTAAACCTTGTACTGACCCTGTTAACACCAAAACGTAGCCTCTAACTCTACATTCCATTCGCCTACTCAAAGTTTCAATCAAGTGCTCCCAATAGCTCCTGTTAATACTGTTAATATTAATGTTAGTGGGTATGCTGAGTCAAGCAAAGATGTTTTAAGTTTACCTCCAGCAGCCTGCCCGTATGTCCTGATTCTCGCAGGGGTTCCCCCACTAGAGAAGAACAAACCTGAGTCTTGGGACCAATTACGGAATAAAAGTATTGACTGGTTGGCTAAACATAAAGGGTACAGGAGGTATAATATAAATGATATTATAATGGTACGTAGGGTTGGCTGGGTTGGACCAGCAGAAAAAATCATTGAAGGAGACTGTATTGTCATTAACTTTCGACAACCAACACTTGTCAAATCAATTTTGACGGCCAAGGAGACTAACTGCCCCTTACCAACAAATATTCTGGCATTGCCCCTTGGCTTTTTTATAGACCAAATTCTGAGCAGCAACCTTTAATTACCCCTTCATTTCTCTCATCAAATAGGTTCTCCGCCCTCTCTGATCTTGATAGCTTAGATTGACCGTCAATTATACCAAAACTCACTGATGTCACCCCTTTGACATCTATGTTGGCTATCCCAGAAAATGATGGCTTTGAGCCTGTGGCTATTTCAGAGAATGATGGTTCTGAGGCTTATGACCCAATGTTACATGTGTTAAGTTGGAATGTCGCCGGCTTGGCTTCTAAACTAAGTAGCGATGATTGGGTCAAGACGGTAAATAAATATGACATTCTAATGTTTCAAGAGACTTGGGCGACAATAGGGTTATATCTTGAAGGGTATGAATGCTTTAATATTACCACACCCCCGCCTAAACAAGGTAGACCCTCGGGTGGTTTATCTATCTGGGTGAGCATTGCGTCGGGTGGCAGTGTAAAAACAATCCCCACTAAAAATGTTAACATCCAAGCATTGATATATACACGGGGGCTTCGATTTGTTTTATTAATTTTTATAATAATGATTTTTTAAGTTTACCGAATCCAAATTTTGTTAACCTTTTTAACTTTATATCGGATATATCTAATTTTACAGGAAATCAAAAACTTGCTGGGATTTGTCTGGGTGGAGATTTTAATGCAAAGATTGCAGGGGGAAATATTTTAAATTCCCCTTGTCATTCTTTGGTCAACCCATGCAAAAGGGGGCTTGAGTTATTGGACCATTTAATAAATAATAGCTTGTTAAGTGTTATGGACATCGCAGCTATAAACAATGTGGATAGCCCCATACCCACTTATAGAGGTCATGGCTGCGCCTCAACAATAGACTACGTTTTTATAACGGGCACACTAGAAGATTACTTAGTTAAAGCCGAGGTTAAACCATCTACTTTTGGGGATCATAACCCAATTTCAGTTTTATTCAGTGTTGCTCCCAGGCCTGATCCTAGAAAAGAGATAGGGGCCGGTAATATAGTATCCTCAACAGATAATTTAAGGGTTAAATGGAAAGGCATTAATAATGATAGTGTGTTTCATAAAATGTTAACAACTCATCGATCACTCTGTGAGACTTGCCTTTCACCTGTTGATCCTAATCCAGAGGCAGTTTCCTCATTTGTTCAATTATGTGCAGGTGTTAAAAAATTGATTTCTGGACCAGTACTCGCATTCAACTCTAACCCTAGGTGGTTTAACAGCATTTGCTCTCGGGCAAACAGAGAGCTTAGAGCTGCTCTCTCAGCTTCCCTAGGGATGCAAGCCTCATTAGATCATTGAGGCTTGTATACAAGAGAGTGACTAAGCAGAGGAAAGATGAGATCCTAAAAGGACAATGGAACAACTTGGCTTGTGCTGCAAGATTTAATAACTCAAATGGTTTCTGGACAGCGGCCAAGTCACTGAGATCATTGGGCATTACACTTACTCCTTTAAGCTGTAATATATTGAGTGAAGCTTGGGTAGCCCACTTTTCCAACATATATGCAGCTACGCCTCAGTGTAAAGACACCGATGATAATTTTATTGTCACCTGAATTCAAATATCAATATCGGAGGTTGAGGATGCTATCGATCAAAGTTTGGGTAACAAGGCCCCTGGCCCAGATGGGCTCCCTATTGATCTTATAAAATCTAGGCCAGAGTTCTGGGCCCCTCTTTTACTCAATGTTTTTAATAATTTATCAATAACTGAAATCCCTAATACATGGTCCACATCTGTTATTGTTCCAATTTTTAAGAAAGGAGACAGATCCAACCCGAGTTGTTACAGACCAATTTCTTTAATCGATAATACCCTTAAGATATTGGGGAGGATATTATTTAACAAAATTAGAATCTGGGCCGAGGAGGAAAACATTTTAAACAGATGCCAGCTAGGTTTTAGAAGCAATCTTGGAACGGTGGAACAGTGTCTTAACCTTAATTTGATTATAGGTAAATACACCATAGCTCGAAATGGCCCCATCTATCTGGCATTTATGGACCTTACCTCGGCCTTTGATTTTGTTAATAGATCACGGCTTTGGAAATGCCTTTTAAATTATGGGTTGGATGAGGCTATAGTGCATTTTTTAGCATATTTACATAGGGATTTAAAGGCAAGGGTGAGAATAAATACAGAAGGGGCAGTCTCAGAGGATATAGTGGTTGGAAGAGGTGTAAGACAAGGGTGTGTCTTAGCCCCACTCTTGTTCATTTTATATATTAATGAATTACACAATGTGTTGTCTGAACTGACTATAGATGTCCCAATGATTAATGGCAATAAACTGCCCGCTCTTTTATATGCGGATGACGCGGTTTTAATGGGTCGTACACCCAATGCACTGCGAATACTAGTTAGGGGTTTTGTTGATTTTATGAATGGCCTGAACCTTTGTACGAATTTTAAGAAATCCTTTTTAATGTGTTGTGGTCCCAAAAAAGTCTCATTAATGCTATTAATTCTGGTTCTGAAATTTTATTATGCACACGCACTTTTCCATATTTGGGTTTACAATTTTCAGATAACGGATCTTGGGTATCCCACTTGGCTTATGGTCGGAGTAAATTCTTAAAGGCAGTTAATTCGATTTTAAATCTTCCCCAACCAAAAAGAATTGAGGTAGTGTTGTCCCTACTCAAAATCTATAGAACACAATGTGTACCCACTGTAACATATGGGGCTGAAATCTGGGGCTTTATAAATTCAAAAAGCGTCCAGGTCGAAGAAAACAGATTTTGTAGGAGAGTTTTGGGGATACCTATCTCTTCTTCGTCTTTTGTTTGCCATAATGAGTTAAAATTATTTTATTTAGAAGATTATATTAGGTCCCGCCCTGCCCTGTTCTGGTTGAAGGTTTGGCAAAACCCGGCAGCTTCGCTAACCAGGGAAATTATAGTCGACTGTTTAAAATGCGATAAGGGTGGAGATATACCGTGGCTTGCAGAAGTGAGGGCAAGTTTAACTAGAGTAAATCTTGGACACATTTTTTACAAACCAGATCAATTACAAGGAATTAATAAAAAGATTATTCGTGAGGCTATATATAAATATTATGGGGACATAAGATATGCGCAAGAGCTTTCTAAAGTATCCGTCAAACGTTATATATCAATGGTAGACGACGGAGGTCCTTCTTCTTATTTACCAGTTAGTTACCTTTTAAGAGATATTACTCGCTGGGAACGAAGTTTGCTTTTTCGCCTTAGATCTGGTACATTAAAATACCTGTTGTGTTTCCCCTTAGGCTTTCAGCCTAATATTGAGGAAATGTCTTGTCCCTGTGGCAATCAAGGTAAGCAAACCATGCTGCATTTTCTGTTCTTTTGTAATTTTTATCGGAAGTACAGTAAGCAACTCTTGATCCCGTTTTTTAGAGCTAGTGGAATAACTGATTTTAAGGTTGCATACGGGACTATCCTCCAGCTTAATGGGGAAAACTTAACACTTCGTATTTGTACTTTTTTAAAAATGGCTATTCGTTCCCGTGCTTCTATGTACCCTTGATAAACGGACTTGATTGTATTATATGCTAAGATATGCTGATTAGATCCTGACTAATATTCAAATATGTGGAGTTTTTCTGCTTGATATTCAATAGTATATCTCCCTCTGCTGCTATTTCCCTATAACTATTTGCACTTTGCACTTTACTATACGATGCTGCTATATATATAATTTTATATATTTGTGACAATCCTATGATGTTTTATCGAATTTTTATGATTAATTCTGTGAGATTTGTTTGTGCTTTTATGGACATTTTATATCCGAATAAAGATATTATGATGATGATGATGATTATTAATTAATGAATTGGCTGTTTATTATTATTATTTAATAATTATGTTAATTGTGTTATTTTGTTAGGGGCAGGTTGTGGGTTTATAGGGGAATAGGGTGGGAAGTAATTTAATTATAATAAATGTATTAATAGTTTTTATTTATTAATATTTATTTAATTTATATTTTATAGTGTTAATTGTGGGAGTTATTTTATTATTAAATATTTATTATTTGGTTGTTAATTATTATTAATTAATTTGTAATTAATTATGTTAATTGTGTCATTTTTTTAGGAGTGGGTGGTGGGGTTTATAGGAGAATAGGGTGGGAAGTAATTTATTTATAATTAATTAATAATTGTTTGTTAATTAATGCTAATTAATTAATTAAAATTAAAATTAAAATATGGCAATTGTGTAATTCATTTTTGATGTAAGTTGTGGGGTTTATAGTGGTAAAGGGTGGGAAGTAAATTATTTTAAATTAATTAATAAGTTGTTAATTGATATTATTTTATTATTTTAAAATTAGTTATGGAAATTGTGTAATAATTTTTAGGTGTGGGTTGTGGTGTTTATTGGGGTAGAGGGTGGAAAGTAATTTATGTTTAAATAATTAATAAGTAGTTGATTATTAATATCAATTTATCAATTGATAAATATTTATGGTAAGTGTTTATTGTAATTTTGTGTGTGGGTTTTGGTTTTATGGGGTAACGTTTGGGGAGTAAATACATTTTTATTTGTTTTAATTTTTTTTAATGTAATAATGTTTGTCTAATTGATAATTAATTATGTTCATTCTGGAGGTACATTTAAAAAAAATTTAAATGTGGGTTGTGAATTGTGTGGTGTTATAGGGTAGGAAATAAAACATATTACATTTATGTAATAATTAATGTTTTTGTTTATAAAAAAATTCTATAAAAAATAGTTTCTTGTTTTTAAATTATTTTTGATTTTTAAAAATAATCTTTCTAGGTATTTGTTAGATCTTTTTAACATTCTAATCTGTTTCTATCTTTTGTAATATTTAAAACTTTTATATAAGTTTTGTTTTTTTAAATCTTTTGTGTTGTTGTTGTTAATTTGTTTGTTTTTAATTTTGAACTGACTCCAGTGGAAATATAAATTTTTACCCCTCCGCTATCCAACACTTTCCCTACTGTTGCACAAACTGTAGTGGAAATAGTCATTTTTACCCCTCCGCTATCTAACACTTTCCCTACTGTTGCACTCACTGGAGTGGGAATATTAAGTTTTACCCCTCCGCTATCCAACACTTTCCCTACTGTTGCACTCACTGGAGTGGGAATAGTAATTTTTACCCCTCCGCTATCCAAAAGTTTTCCTACTGTTGCACTCACTGGAGTGGGAATAGTAATTTTTACCTCTCCGCTATCCAACACTTTCTCTACTGTTGCACCCACTGGAGTGGGAATAGGAATTTTTACCCATCCGCTATCCAACATTTTTCCATTTGTTGCACTCACTGGAGTGGGAATATTAAGTTTTACCCCTCCGCTATCCAACACTTTCCCTACTGTTGCACTCACTGGAGTGGGAATAGTAATTTTTACCCCTCCGCTATTCAACATTTTCCCTACTGTTGCACCCTTTGCAGTGGGAATATTGAGTTTTACCCCTCCGCTATCTAACACTTTCCCTACTGTTGCACTCACTGGAGTGGGAATAGTAATTTTTACCCCACCGCTATCCAACATTTTCCCTACTGTTGCACACATTGGAGTAGGAATATTAAGTTTTACCCCTCCGCTATCCAACACTTTCCCTACTGTTGCATTCACTGGAGTGGGAATAGTAATTTTTACCCCTCCGCTATCCAACATTTTCCCTACTGTTTCACTCACTGGAGTGGGAATATTAAGTTTTACCCCTCCGCTATCCAACACTTTCCCTACTGTTGCACCCACTGGAGTGGGAATAGTATTTTTTACCCCTCCGCTATCCAACATATTCCCTACTATTTGCACCCATTGGAGTGGGAATATTAAGTTTTACCCCTCCACTATCCAACACTTTCCCTACTGTTGCACTCACTGGAGTGGGAATAGTAATTTTTACCCCTACGCTATCCATCATTTTCTTTACTATTGTAGTTACTGGAGTGGGAATATTAAGTTTTACCCCTCCGCTATCCAACACTTTCCCTACTGTGCACTCAACTGAGTGCAAAATTTAATTTTAAAGTCTCTTAAATATTTTAATGTTTTAATTTATAGTATAATGTTTTTTTAGATTTTATGTTATAAGTGTATGTAAATGTATATATATATTTATTTGCAATTTTTATATATTTATAAAATTCTAAAATAAATTCAAATTAATAGTTTATTAATTGTTTTAAAGAAAAAAAAAATATATATATATATATATATATTCCAAACGAAGGTTACCACCACAATGAAGAGCCACTCAGGTAAGTTTGTTTGTCCTTCAATTTACTTGTAGCTACAATCCGTTGATGCAGTAGCCAAAACCACCTTTATTGTTGCCAGACGCGTTTCGGGTAAGTTCTCCCTTTATCAATGGCACATTTAATCCCTGCGAGACTCTGTTCGCTATTTCAGCTCTTTTTCAGTGGGCGTGGCCAGCACGGCCTTCTGGTACGTGTAGTCCATTACAGTGCAAACTCATAGTGAGAAGGTCTCTGCTTACTGTTATTTTCCACAAATAAAACACCGCAGTGGGCCGGTTTTGGGTTCTGCACCTTCCGGACCGTATTGCTCCTGCTGCAAGTACGGCTTACCTCCCACATAGTAGAGACTTCGTTTCGTGTCTCACCGGGTCCGCTGTTTTGCGGTGGGGCGCTCTGCGGCTGTGGCCAGCCGCTACATATTCCAAACAAAGGTTACCACCACAATGAAGAGCCACTCAGGTAAGTTTGTTTGTCCTTCAATTTACTTGTAGCTACAATCCGTTGATGCAGTAGCCAAAACCACCTTTATTGTTGCCAGACGCGTTTCGGGTAAGTTCTCCCTTTATCAATGGCACATTTAATCCCTGCGAGACTCTGATAAAGGGAGAACTTACCCGAAACGCGTCTGACAACAATAAAGGTGGTTTTGGCTACTGCATCAACGGATTGTAGCTACAAGTAAATTGAAGGACAAACAAACTTACCTGAGTGGCTCTTCATTGTGGTGGTAACCTTCGTTTGGAATATGTAGCGGCTGGCCACAGCCGCAGAGAGCCCCACCGCAAAACAGCGGACCCGGTGAGACACGAAACGAAGTCTCTACTATGTGGGAGGTAAGCCGTACTTGCAGCAGAAGCAATACGGTCCGGAAGGTACAGAACCCAAAACCGGCCCACTGCAGTGTTTTATTTGTGGAAAATAACAGTAAGCAGAGACCTTCTCACTATGAGTTTGCACTGTAATGGACTACACGTACCAGAAGGCCGTGCTGGCCACGCCCACTGAAAAAGAGCTGAAATAACGAACAGAGTCTCACAGGGTTTAAATGTGCCATTGATAAAGGGAGAACTTACCCGAAACGCGTCTGGCAACAATAAAGGTGGTTTTGGCTACTGCATCAACGGATTGTAGCTACAAGTAAATTGAAGGACAAACAAACTTACCTGAGTGGCTCTTCATTGTGGTGGTAACCTTCGTTTGGAATATATATATATATATATATATATATATATATATATATATATATATATATTACATTTTATATATGTTTGTTTAAATATTTTTTACATTAAATTAATTTTATTATATTTGTTAAAATATATATTAAATCTTTATTTTTTTATTTTTTTATTTATTGATTTTATTGCTTTACAACAAACAGTTCCAGCCATTGGTTCCAGTACATAAAGTGCTGGTTCGCGCATCACAATCTATACAATAGGAAGCATCTTGCATGCTCAATGAAGTCAACAGTGCTGTTCATTACTGTTACATCACATGTACCCACAGGAGCCCACCAGATGCTCAAATGTTCTGACATTCTTTCACTTCGGAGTAGACACTGTACAGGTCTAGCATATTCGGAATCCACCCCCATCCGCATTACCTATATAACAACAGCACCCTGAATCGACTGAAGACCGCATATGTGAAGGAAGTTCAGCAGTGTATGGGTGTTCAATGAGGTAGGTTGTAAGGGGGGCCCATATATCCCTCGGTCTAGAAGGAGCCGGAATTAATTCAGAGTAAGTGTGCAATTGTTCTTGCCAGAGAATCATGTCCCCCAACCATTCCTTGAATTTCGGAGCTCTGCCCCTTCCCCATCGACACGCCACCCGCCGACTAGCAAGCAATGTACTAAAGGTAACGAATCTGTGGTGTTCTGCCGGGATAGACTCCACATATCCCAACAGGGCCAACAATGGAGAGTCCAGGTCTGTCAATCCAGTCATAGCATGCAACGCCTCAGTCACCTGGGACCAGTAGGCATACACATCACTACAACTCCATGCCAAATGCAGAAAATCAACATTATCCATCCTGCACCGATCACAACGTGCATTATCCCGCAATCCATACCGGTGCAACCGAGCCGGTGTATAGTATAATCGATGTAAAAATTTGTAATGCGTGATCCGCAGCCTACTATTGGATGAGATCAGTTCCGTCTGTTTACAACAATAGACCCACTGTTGGTCCGTAAGTTCCTGCCCCAGATCCAAACTCCACCCTGCCTTCGCCGGGCTGGCCGTATACTCCCTATCTTTGTATAGGCTATGATATAACACGGACACGAGATGTGAGGCGTCAGGTGTCCGCAACAAATGATGCAACGGGCCTACCCTAGGAGGCTCCGCGGGGTATGCTGGCAAATGCTCTCTGAGTCCCTGTCTCAATCTCACATAGAGAAAAACATCCATGGGAGATGGCGGGATAGCCTGAAACATCTGCTGCAGGGTACGAAATTTACCATTAATAAAAAGATCTCCCCAGTTGGTGAGTTTGAATTTCAGCTTGGTTCTGGCGAAAACGCCCTCCTGTAACAACGGCATCTTCGGGTGATATACCAATGGGAGCGCAGGGGAATAAAGCACCGGCATCTTAAGTATACAGAGAATACGTTGCCAAGCTTTAACTGTGCAGTCTACTGAAGACGGCCCTTCCGGGCGACTTTCGGGTTTAGACAAGATTATTCCTTCCAAAGGGATAGGGTGTGCCAACCAGTGCTCCACCGCCACATGCGCAGTGTATCTAGGAGGGTGAAACCAATAGTGAGCATAATGCGCTTGTGCGCATAGGTAGTATAATTCAAAGCTGGGCACATCAAATCCCCCCTGTGAATACGGACGTGTGAGTATCTCCCACTGTAACCGCGGTTGTTTGCCACCCCAGACCAGTCGAATGAGCTCCGACCGGAGTTTCTGAAAGAAGGCTCTACCTGGGTAAAGTGGTATGTTTAAAAAATAATATAAAAATTTAGGTAGGATCACCATTTTGATGAGCGATATGCGCCCCGCAATGGTAAGAGGCAGGGCTATCCATCTACTTATGCAGCTAGCTAAGTGATCAAGGGCCCGGCCATAGTTGCTGCGGAGTAGCTCCTCGCGATCGTTGGTAACGTATACTCCCAAATATTTCACCCCTTCAGCATTCCAGATAATAGGGTAGTCTGCTTGAAAGGGTATAGCCGCCTGCGTGAGTGGGAAGATCAGGGATTTCGCCCAGTTTATGTTTATGCCTGATAGGCCGCCAAATCGCACGAACTCTCGCAATAATGAGTTAAGGTTCTGGACAGGGTCTTTTACATACAAGGTGACATCGTCCGCATATAAGGAAATCAATATGGGTCTCAGAAAACAACGAAGGGCTTTATCGTGATGATGCTGTCTAAGCCTGACCGCGAGCGGCTCCGTTACTATGCCAAACAGCAATGGGGAGAGCGGGCACCCCTGGCGAGTGCCGCGTGAAAGATTAATGGGAGATGAGGTATGGCCATTAATTCTTACTCGAGCGGTAGGTGAAGTATATAAAAGCCGGATCCATGATATAAACCCTATCGGAAGCCCCATGCATCGGAGAACGGTGAAGAGATAGTCCCACTCCACCGAGTCGAAAGCCTTGGACGCATCTAAAAACACTGCTGCAAGCGCTAAGTGTGGATCGACGTTATGCATAATAGAGAACAACGTACGCAAATTATGAGAAGTCGCCCTTCCCGGGACGAAACCAGCCTGATCCGGCAGCACC
Source organism: Calotriton arnoldi (assembly GCA_963921515.1). Taxonomy (NCBI): domain Eukaryota; kingdom Metazoa; phylum Chordata; class Amphibia; order Caudata; family Salamandridae; genus Calotriton; species Calotriton arnoldi. The sequence goes on from CAWUFW010004170.1 coordinate 81,439, forward strand.
AGTTTGTCCATCAACAGGCTGAGCCTGGTAGCTAACATCTTTGCCAAAATCTTTGCGTCCGTATTGATGAGGGACAGTGGCCTGTACGAATCGCACTGATCAGCAGGTTTGCCAGGCTTCAGGAGTGAAATGATCAGCGCCTCTCTCATTGTATCTGGCAGTATCTGCGCCTCCAGGGCCTCCAAGTAAACCTCTCGTAAGATAGGTATCAGCTGGTTTATGTACATCTTATAAAAATCGACGGGCAACCCGTCCGATCCCGGGGCCCTACCGGATTTCATCTTCATTATCGCCTCCCGAAACTCATCAGCCTCAAAGGGAGCAGCAAGAAAATCTCGTTGGGAGTCGCCCAGCCAACCCAGGGAAATGTCAGCAAAAAAAGGGTCAAAATTCGGGGGGCTAGTGCGGCGGGTAGTGTATAACTCCTCGTAAAATGTGGTGAAGGTGTGCAGTATGTCCTGACTATCTCTTTTTCTCTCACCTGATGTGTCAGAAATGTCCAGTATATGACTAGAGAACCGAGGCTGTCGGATTTCAGTGGCAAGAGCTCTGCCCGGCCTTTCTCCCTCACCGTAACGACATGCAGTAAAGTACCTACCCCGAAAGCGAACCTCCCTCTCTGCCGTTTCCGTGTATTCCGTGAGTTTGTCCCGCAATGCGGCCCTGGTGTTACCTGTCGCGTCTCTCCACATGTCAGCTTCCAAGCGTTTTAAGTCCCCCTCTAATCGACTCAAGCTGGTCCGAATGTCCCGGAGGACTCCAAAACTCTTTGCCATGCAGTAGCCACGGATCGTAACTTTAAAAGCTTCCCATAGAGTACTCATACGCTCAACTGACCCACTATTCCGGCTAAAAAAATCAGATATCTCTTCACCCAACTCTGTTTGAAAGACTATATCCAACAGTGCCTCAGGCTGCAATCTCCAGCAGTACGGAGTCGCAATAGATCCCGACGGTGCTATCCGCAGCAGCACCGGGGAATGGTCAGACAGGGTTCTTGCCAGGTGGACCACATCAACAATCCAGGCAGCAGTCCCCCGAGACATCAGCCAATAATCCAGGCGTGACCAAGCTGCTCGAGCAGCAGTATAGCATGTGCCCTCCCTTTCCCCCAGATGTCCATGCCGCCATGCATCAATAAGCCCATGCGCCTGTATTAATTGTGTAAGCGTCTCCTGTGTCCCAGTATAATAGTGTGCCTGGGGGTGTGAGCGATCAAGTGCAGGATTCAACGTAACGTTAAAATCACCACCCCAGAGGATGTGAGTGGAGCCGACCTTCAAAACTTGCCCCCAAAGGGAGGTGTAGTAATCAGGAGTATCTGTATTTGGGCCATAACAACTGACAATAGTGACAGATTGGGCGCCCAGCGACCCCCACAATATGCAATGTCTTCCAGATGCGTCCCCTATGGATCCGCCCAGGACAAACGGGGTCCCCTTTTTAACCAGGATTAGCGTCCCTCGTGAGTAGGAGGAGTATGAGGAAAAAATCCTATACGATGGCCATTTCCCACCAAAACAGGGCAGCCTGCGTGGATCTGTATGGGTCTCCTGCAACACCGCAATGCTTACGTCTGTCGAGATACGCTAATATTTGGCGGCATTTTCGTGGGTCTCCCAGGCCCCGGACATTCCATGTGAGTAGTGTAATATGCAATTTGTCAGTGCCTAACTTCCCAGCCATGCAGTAACCTGATCGTGCATCTTTAACAGCGAATCTGGTGTCACTGGAATGCAATGTTTTGCGCCGAACCCCCGCCGGATGTCATTACATAGAAAACCGCTGGAAGTAACTAAAAAAAACCTCCCCACCAACCGCCACCCACCCCAACCACAACGGCACCCCAATCGTGCCGGGATTGACCCACCCGCAACAACATCATGGAACCCCAAGACTACATGACAATACGATACAAATCCCCATGCAATCTCAGTGATTACCAACAACAAGTAAGGGGGAACGCCCATATGGGGGGGTCGCCAGGGCATCACGAAACCACCCTTCCCACTGTCCACCCAAGTGTAGTATTGACAGCTCCAAGGGGGGGAGCAATCGGGCTCAAGGAGGGAGAAGAGGGGGGAAGGGGAAGGGTCGCTTGGCGCAGTAGGTATCACCCACCATCCATCAATACAAAGTCAGTAACAAATATAGCAGATTTGAACATTAGTGCCTGAAAGGCAAGGTCCCCAGTGTCTACTTATCTGTGTACAAGTATCTGCCCGCTACATAGCTCCTCCTAGCAAGGGAGCCAGGAAGGTCTACGACACCACAGGAGTAGGCAAGTCCTTCTGCAACTTGGCGCGTATCAAGGCCGTTCAGCATCCCAACTGCGGAGAGGGTGACCGGGCTGTCCCATCAGCAGAAGCACCTCTAGGAGATCGCCGCTGCACCGCCTTGAGGAAGTCCTCTGCCTGCTGTGGGGTCGAAAATATGTCGGTTTTCCCACGATACACCACTTTCAGACGTGCAGGATACAGTAGTGCGTATTCAATCTGGGCTTTCCGTAGTTTCTGCTTGACATTGACAAATTTGCGGCGCGCCTCCTGCCCCGCAGCCGTGAAATCTGGAAAAATTGTGAACTCCACTCCCTCGTACTGGAGATTTTTTCGCTCTCTAGCCATTTTCAAGGCAACGTCTCTGTCCCGATAATTAAGGAGGCGGGCTATTATCGGCCTAGGGGGACCTCCCGGTGGAGGACGCGGTCCCAGTGTGCGATGCGCCCGCACCACGATAAACTGGGCCGAGAACAGATCTTCACCGCCAGAGGTGCGCAGCAGCCGCTCCACATACTCCTCCAGCCGGCCCATATTGGTGCTTTCCGGCACGCCTAAAATTCGAATGTTGTTCCGGCGTCCGCGGGCCTCCAAATCTTCATTCTTCGCAGCTATCACCTTTAAAAGCTTGTCCATGTGCGAAACCTGTTGCTGGAGCTGCGAGGTGACATCTTCATTGCCCGATATGCGCCGTTCAGCTTCTTTTAACTGCCCATCATGTTTTTCCACCCTCTGAACTAAAAAATCCAGACGGGTGTTCATTGTGTCCATCTTACCCGACAGGCCTGACATACTCTGCTGCAGTGCTAGAAGGATCGTTTTGACATCATCCCCTGCTGGTGCAGTCTGTTCGGGCTGCATCTCGTCTGAGGCCGGGGCAGGTTCCTCAACAGTTGAGCGTGTGGTGGTTTTCTTAGCATCAAACACCAGCCTGGACTGTCGTCCATCCACTTTCCCCATGTCCACCGAGATCAGCGCGCCCCAGGAGGCAGCAGAAGCGTTACCCTACAGCAATGGCTGCACGAGGATGGGGGGGGGGGTTAATAGCCAACACACCCCACTTTCCCACGGCCGCCCCACAGCTCACAATGTGTCCGTCGCGCACTGGCCGCACCCCCGCACCGGTCTCCGCACCTAGTGGGGGGGGCGGGCAGTCGACCAACAACGTGTCGCGAATGAAGCAGCGGGTGGGCCTCGTATCACGCACCTCCCCAGGCAGTCAAGGAGCAGCAGTCCAGGTAGAGGGGGGTTGGAGTGCAGTATCAGCTGATCTGGCAACATAAAAGAACTCCGCAGGCCTGCAGCGCACAACCGTTCCCAGTGCGGCATCAACAACAAGCTGGGCAGGCCTTTACAGTGCCACTCAAGCTCCTCAGTCAGGCAGCAAAGCGGCACGGTCCCATATTCCTAAAGGATGCCCCCACACGCTCTCCCGCAGCCCTTCCTATCGCAGATGATCCGCTCTCAGCTGCACAATCAACACGGAAGGCAGGCGGCAGCACTGCTAGTCCAGCGGGATGTAGAGTCACTCACCTCGCCCCCGCCTAGGAAGTCGGCTCCTCTTTCTCTCAATGCAGGGCGGGGGGGGTGCGAGTGCCGCAGCTAAAGTCCACCGCTGATATGTTCTTCTCTTTCCCTTCCTTCTGTGCCACCCTGCCTCGTACCTTCAGGGCAATGTCGTCACGCTCCCTTCTTCTCCTCGAGGCGCGTTCAGCACAGCGGTATCGTTGTGCGACCTCCGCCGCCGCAGTATGGTGTCTCACTCGTGGCCCGCCAGACACGTGGAGTCCCCGGCCTCTATTACGCGCAGCAGCCGAGACCGGCTTCCAGGCAGCCTCCTCGCAGCTTCCGCGCTGCCCTTGGCTAAGCTCCGATTTCACTGTCAGTTGGCGGATCAGCTGCAGACTTTCGCCGGGTGCTGCTGACAGTCTGGTACCACTTCTGCTAGGATTACAACCAGTAATCTAGATGGTGTGTGAGGATAAATGCAGGATTACAGAGCCAAGCTACCGGAGCCTCACAGGCGTGCGGCCATCTTGGTCGTGCGCACCTAGCACCCCCCAAAATATATATTAAATCTAAATAATTTTTTTAAGTTAATTTTATTATTTAATATATTTAACATTAATTTTTATTTAAATAAAAAAATCGATATTTTGTACATCTATATTTTTGACATCGATATTTTTGTTTCGATATTTTTGTACTTACAATTTTAAATATAGGATGTCGATATTTTTGACATCGATATTTGTGTATGGGGATATTTTGAGCATCGATATTCTATCAGTGAACCGTGTTTTTATATAGGAAATGTTTCTCTATCATCATAGACCACCAGACATTACTCAGATCTTTGAAAATCTGACAGCTAAGATTCCCCCTCATATTGAGAGATGGGGGTTGCGACCGTAATAGTATTACTATGTGATTGTACACAAGCTGGGGAAAGACTAAAACCCCATAGATTACTTTTCACGAGTTCCACTACTTTGCCACAGTTCTACATCCAAAGCGGCTGAAGAGTATCTCAACCTTATTGTGAGGTTCAGCACGCCAGCAGCTCTATCCATTGAACAGATTATTGCTGCTAGCAATGAAGAAAAAGACATACTCATCCTCAAAGACCTCTTTACTGCAATACTGGAAGAAAAGTATTAGATCCTTTGCTGCTGATGTTGAATTCCAAAAATTAAAAAATGTACAGGGTGAGCTATCCATAACTTGAGAGGGTATCAGATTGAAAGGCTCGAGAATTATCATACCTGAGAGCCTGAAACAGCAAGTCATTGAGCTAGCCCATTAAAAAGACATTGTGACATTGGAGCCACCAAAAGAGCCCTAGGAGAGCGAGTGTGGTACCCTCGCTACCTTTGTAACTGTTTATCCCCCAAGGTGGCACAGCATCCATTGACAATGTCTGACCTTCCTGCGCATGCCTGGGAGAGAGCTGCAGTCACTTTTTTTGGGCCTCTAGGGAATGGACATCAACTCATGGTAGTCATTGATAAATACTATTTTCTTTGGTGGAAGACTTATCGTCCACAATCCATGAAAAAGTAATCGTGCGGCTTCATGACATCTTTGCAGCGTGGGGCGTCCTTGCTATTCTCGAATATGATAATGGCCCGCATTTCAATAGCAAAGAATTCAACGAGTTTCTTGTTTGGCTCAATGTCAAGCATCAAAAGAGTACACCTCTCTGGCCCCAAGCCAATGGTGTTTTTGAACAATTTATGGGCACCTTCAAGAGGGTAATTCAGTGAGCATCGATGGAGGGAATCAATCTAAAGCAAGCCATGTGCCAATCCCTTTGTGCCTGTTGATCATCTCCTCACTGCACAACTGGTGAGAGTGCTGCCACCTTGGTATTTGCGAGAGCTATTGGAACCAAGCTACCACAATCAACCTTGGACCGATCAATGAATGCCGATAAGGTGCATGTCACAGACACTTTTCAAACATGCAGAATTAAAACATATGCCGATCAGTGGCCATGCGCCCAGTAAACAGTCTTCGATAACGGGAACTGAGTACTGGTCAAACAGAAAGAGAAGGCGGAAAACAGACACAACATTTGCTGTCGACCCTTTGAGGGTTGTGAGGGGCAAAGGACACATGGTGACAGTACATTGTCCCAGAAAGTTCATCACACAGGACTCATTACACTTTAAACACCTACCTCAATGGCCGTCTGTAAGAAACTGGCTCTACACCAAAATGAGGTATAGTGTGTATAGGGTCCAGGTGACTCCAGAGGTAGGCAGAGGTTAAAGTTAGATAGAGCCTTACTCTCTAATAGTGGTAGCTTGTTCGAGCAGTAAGGCAGTATCAGAGGACAGTGTTAAGCATTTGATGTACACACTCAGTCAGCAAATGAATTAACACACTCAAGAACTGAACTCTAGGCCAATTGTTTTGTATAAAAAATATACTGTTGTTTTATTTTAGAACCAAGCAAGCCTGGCACAGGTAAGCATAAAATACTTTACAGTAATAAGTTACTGAATGTCGAACAGTTTGAAAATGCAGTAGAAATTGTACTTTGTTTGATTTACAGGGGAGCAGTAGTATGCAACACTTAGCAAATACAGTACATTGAAATGAATGGGCTTTTCCAACAAATTGCAGGTAAGTTACTTTTACGTTACTTTTTCTAACTCAGTACTGGATGCCTGGATTGAGCACTGTGACATTTCCTGGAAACAGGTGAGTAAATGCGTTTTGGTTATTCGTGCGATTTTTAAAGAATATTCTTAGATTTCAAAACTCCACACTTAGAAACTTTTTGGAGCAGTGCATTGAAATGAATAGGCTTTTTCAACAAATTGCAGCTAAGTTACTTTTACGTTACTTTTTCTAACTCAGTGCTGGATGCCTAGATTCAGCACTGGGACATTTCCTGCAAACAGGTAAGAAAACACGTTTTGGTTATTTGTACGATTTTTAAAGAATATCTTTAGTTTTCAAAACTCCACACACTCGTTTTTTTCGAAGAAAAATTGTCAATGTTATCCTATGGAGGAAAAACAGGTTATCGGTTTGCAGGTAAGTAAACGACTGTGGGAGTTAAGGTTCTGGGGTTAGAACAAGGGTTCCCCCAGGGTCAGTGATGCACTGTTGTTGCACCCTCAGGGGCACTAGGGCGGCCGGGTGCAGAGTGTTGAGGCCCAATGCTATCCTATGGAGGATAGGGGGTCTCCGGTTGGTGGCTGCTGGCAAGCAGGCCACTGGGTCGTGGGAGCAAAGCTCCTAGGGTTAAGGTCAGGGCAGATGGGGAAACAAAGTAGCACAAAAGGTGCACCCTCAGCGGCACTGAGGCAGCCGGGTGCAGAGTGCTGTTTCGACGTCGGGCGCCCTGTTGTTTTCTATGGAGAGCCTCCGGTTTGGAAAAGCACTGCAGGCAGGAAGACGAAGGGCTTCTGGGTGCGACCACCACTTTGAGAGGTAAGTTGGGAAGTTAAGGGTTGGTTAGGCACCGTTGGTTTGGGCACACAAGGCCGTGGGGCGTCGGGTGCAGGGGTGCCTTTTGGGGTCGGATCTTCTTACCAGCTCCGGGTCGCGGTTAGAGGGGCCTTCTGGATTTAGGCTGCAGGCGTCATCTGGAGGCTTGAGGCAGGTCAGGGGTCGCCGGATCTCGGGTCAGGATCACCGGGGTGACCTCCTCGTGGTGTTTTTCCACTCGAGCTCGGGCCGGGTACGGCGAGTGCAGAGTGGGCTAAATTCGCGGTGTCCGGCCGGAGCCAGAAGCTGCAGTTTAAACACGACCGGTGTTCTTGGGAGAAACAGTCTTGGAAGTGAAGGCAGACAGGTCCTCCGGGGTTTTTGAGGTTGCTGGCTGCTGGACACGCCGGGTATTTTGCAGGAGCAGGTTCGAGGGGAGACAGGCCTGTAGGGCTGGGGTCAAGTCAGTGGGCGTCGTCCTCTTGTTAGCTCTGCACGGCTCTTTGTCCTTCTTCTTCTTTTCTTCTTGTTGGTAAGCTGGATCTGAGGAAGTAAGGTTCAGGGTGCCCCCTAAATACTAAATTTAGGGGTGTTACAGGTAGGTAAAGGGCAGGGACCAATAGGTCCCTTCCCTGGGGTGGGTACACCCCCTATTCTTCCACTCTCCAGTGGGAGGGGGGCAGGAGCCTGTCCCTGGTTGGCTGGGTCCCCCCATCCTCAAGATGGCGGGGAGTCGAGGTTGAGCTTCACCTCGCCTCCCCACCTGAGGGGTGGAGTTGGCAGAGGTGGGCACACCTCCCTTCCTCACTTGTTTTTCCCACCGGTTCTCCCGCCCAAAGTGGGGGGTAGAACCAGTGGGGACCAGTTGCTGAAAGCAGCAAATGGTCTGGAGAGGCTCACAAAGGCAGCATGCCTTTGAAGCTTCTCCTTCGTGAACCCTGCCCATCCTGGGGGAGGAGGCTTGGCACCTCGTCCCGGGATGTGCATTGTTTCAGGCCCCCGAGAGCAGCAGGCTCTCGACCCAGGGGTCCAGAAACATGTCTGGTGGTGGCAGCCTAAGCAGCCACTCAGTCAGGTCACTAGAAGTTGGTCGAGTTTCAGGGGGCATCTCTAAGATAGTATTGAAACAGACAGACATTGAGTAACACACATAAATGGGAAAAGGGGCTTTCAGGAGACTGCTGGAATATACATGCCTTGCATTGAGGGAGACAATTCAAGCTGTGATCCCGAATACTGTATAGTAGGAATGAAAAGCTAGTGTAGTGTTTACCTAAATCATATACAATAAAGATCCCACATCCTTCTTTCTGTGAGCTATATTCTGATATCTCGAGCATATACAGAGACTGTGACTGTAAACAGTAACTTTTTAAAAACTCTGCTTTGTTTATATGCAGCTTGCAAGAAAGCTTTACTATATTGTGTTGTCCGTACCATCTGGGGTGTATTTAAAGTCAAATGGGCCCGCAGCTAAAAACCGTGAACCCCACTGTGCTCCTTCACTCGCATCCAGGCTCCGGGGCCCTTGTTGTGTGGGGGCTGCAGGGAAGTGCGGGCGTTATAGATTTCCTCGCTCGTGAAGTAGTCCTCCTCTAGGCTGCTGTATGCGCTCAGGGGCATCGTCATCCACTCGCTTTAGCAGCTACAGAGGGGCTGGAGTTCTGAATGAGCCTCTTATGTCTGCAAACACAGCAGACAAAAACTCATAAATAACATGAAAGGGTTGATTGAGTGAAAGGACGGAAGGATAGGTGTGTGAGTGAAAAGGTGGATGGGTGAGTGAAAGGGTGGATGTGTAGATGGAAGGCTGCATAGATGTAAGGGTAGATGAGTGGAAGAATGGATGGATTAGTGAAAGGGATGGTGGATAGATGGAAGGATGAGTGAAAGAATGGATGGATGAGAGGAAGGGATGGTGGATGGATTGATGAAAGAATGGATGAGTGAAAGGGTGGATGGATGATGAGAGAAAGGATAGATGGATAAGTGAGTGAGTGAAAGGATAAATGACTGATTGAAAGGGAAGGTGATGGATGGATAATGAGATCATGGATGGATGAGGGAGCGAGTGAAAGGATGAATGGCTTAGTGGAAGGGAGGAAGGATGGATGGATGCATGCGATGAGCTAAAGGGAGGATGGACGGATGGATGGAGTGAAAGGACAGATGGATGGAGTGAAAGGGTGGATGGATGGATGAGTGAAAGGATGGATGGATGAGCGAAAGGATGGATGGATGGATGAACAAAAGGAAGGATGGATGAGTGAAAGGGAGGGTGGATGGATAGAGGGATGAAAGGGTGGATGGACGGCTGAGTAAAAGGGAGGTGGATAGATGAAAGGGTGGATGGATAAATGAGTGAAAGAATGGATTCATGAGTGAAAGAAAAGGTGAATGGATGGACAGATGAGTGAAAGCGTGGGTGACAGGATGCGTGAGTGGATGGATGAGTGAAAGGGTAAATGTATGGATGAATTGAAGAGTGAAAGGATGGATGAGTGAAAGGGAGGATAAGTGGATGGAGTGAAAGTGTGGTTGGATAGGTGGATGGATTGAAAGGATGTATGGCTGAATGACTGAAACAGGGATGAATGAGTGAAAGGGTGGCTGGAGAGATGGATGAGTGAAAGGGTAGATGGATAGATGGATGGAAGGATGGATAGGTTTGATGGATAGGTCTGGAGATGGATGGATAGGTTTGAATAAGAATGGGTGGCTGGATGGAATGGTGAAAGACTGAATGATAGATGAAAGGATGAATGAATGAGAGAATGTAAAGGTGAAATTGCATGGATATTGGATTATGGAAAGATGAAAGGATGAATGGATAGAAGCTTGGATGGAAGAGACAAGAGAGCTCTCCTGGGGGTGGGGGGATGTAATGACTCGCTTAATTTGCTCGGTGCCATAGAAGTTTTGGCTCAAAGTGGGGGGTATTTACATTTCCTGGCTACTCCCTTGTATGCGCTGCTCATGCTGCTACTCCAGGCTTCCTCCATGATCCGCGATTAGCAACAATGCTCAGGTCAAACAGTACATCATCTCAAGAGTGGTCTTTAAATAACCAATGACTCCCCGGCCCAACCCCACAGAGGTGTGTTTGCACCCCTACAAAACCCAGGGTCAGAAAGGAGGCTATCACAGGAGCTCAGTGGGTTAAAGAGTCTGCTGCACGTTCTCCCTGCAAGCGTGAATCTGTTATTGCAGAATCAAGCTTCTCTACCATCCATGATAAAACTAGGTGCAGGTGTATGTATTAATAGTTGTTTGGGATGAAAATAGCACCTTTTAATTACAGCACTGAAATCTGCATCAGGAAGCGCTCTGCAAACTCTGCACTATTTTGGCATACGTGCTGGCCATACTTATATGCCTAGGGTCACACATCATAGTATGAAAATTCATCGGAAGCACTAGAGGGTACCAGGTACAACTGTAAAAATAGAGGGGTGTGCTTTACACACAAGAATGAAAACACCGGAACTGTGGAAATGAGAGTGGTGGAGCTCAGGGCACACGTTTTGGAATCGTCCATTGAGAGGTCAGTCGCAATGATGAAAGGCTGAGCCAGATTTCAAACTGCTCCTGCCTTCGACAACACAGACATCTGTCGATTGCTTTAGCCATTATTCCTCAGCGCTGTAGGCCTTCGAGGCACGGCCTGTCAAAAACAAGTTTTATATACAGCTGGAAGGACTGACGGAAGATCCTTGTGTTTGAAAAACCCACGCTATTAGAATGAATAATGTGTGTTGTGTGAGAGATGTATACACAAAGCTCAACAGGGACAATGGCCCAGGGTGCGGGGAATGGGATATCCGAGTTGCAGATTTCCTGTTAATGCTTGTGCCTTACCATTCGGAGTTTAAAAATAACAGACAAGATGCGTACACCTTGAAGTGGTCCTTACTCAGCGTCACACAGCCCTGTCTGGATAACAACAGCTCAATCAATCTCGCTTCACTGCTGTGGGACTCCGACCCCTGTACAATTCACATCCAGTCCTTGTGGGCCCAGCCCGCGTGCACCAGGACACCTATCACCACCGTAGGGTAATGAGAGTAATGTTTTTTTTTTAAAGTTGCTTTTAATTTGGCAGAAATGTTCATGTAGAGCAGCCTAATCGTTACTCCAAACCAGAATACCCATCATGGAAAGATGAAAGGCTGAGTCTGCAGTAGCAGCTGGTGACATTTGAAAATGGTGGAGCGTAAAAGTTCAGAGTGTCCTGTGGAGAGAGAGTGTAGCGAGTGAGCAAGCTTAGATGAGTCAACATTGCCACTGGAGAAAACTCCGATCTCTCTCCAGCAGGTACATTAAACATCAGAATTAGCTTGCCACTTTTAATGTTGCCTGAAAACTGTTGGATTCAAGGAACTCTGCCAGTGCTTCTAAAACTGCTGCACTGCTACAAAACCAGCCCAGTAACAAAAGCGGCCCCCCACTGTTCCAGCCTCCAGGTAAATCGCCCGATGCCCGGTACAGCCAGTCCGGTCTTGATGCAGGGGCCAAAGCAGGGAGCATTATGATTCATGTTAAATGCCATCTGAAAGAAACTTCTCCCTTGGAGACCATTTTGAAGGCTCCTTGAAGCAGAAGGCAATAGTTCATCTTCCTCCCAAACAGTGGGTTTCCTTTATAAGGCCACTCTACCAGCCCCATAGGCTGGCTGATGAGCACTCTCAAGACACAGGGCCTCAGTGCTATTGTCATCTTTTTGAAATTGTCGATATCATTTCAAGAACTTAAAACAGGCAAGTTAGTGGAAATGTGTATTCAACCAAAAAATGTGCAATAGCCCTCTTTTACCACTTGCTGAGAGCAGAGGACTGCTTTGATGGGCTGATAACAAAGGTCGGATGCTACAGCTGGGCAAGAAGGATTTTAGGAGATCAGTGATACAGAATTTGAAAACTAATGCCACAGAAATGACAGAAAAAAAGCATGAACATCCAATGAAAGTTGCCATTTCCCATTTACTTCAGACTTTTCTGCTGTCATACTTTGTAATCCACACATGCAACACGCCCCCTTTTCTTCCTCAACATTCACGCATATAATTATATCTGCGTCTCTTTAGATTATTATGAGTTGCTGTTGCTTAGGAGGAGCAGATTGAATTTATTCACCTTACAGATATATTGTTATCACAGATAGTAAGTGCAGCATGATAATTATCATTAATTAATAAAAAAATTTTTTTTTATCTTTTTATTAAACATTGGTCAGTCATATACCAGTGCCACAATAAAACATTAGATTGTCACATTACATAATACATTCGTAGTTTTACAGACTGACGTGTCTATTCACTCATTATCGTCATCGCGGTCTCTGACAGAGTATCCTAACCCACGTCTATTGAATTCTCTCGTGTGAGAGATACATAATTCTCCTCTATGTGTATTCCACTTTCCCCATTTTTTATCCCATTTTTCAGGACACCCTCTACTTTTGTAGACATCTTTCTCAGCAATCATGCTTTTATCCATGTCGTTTTCCCATCTCTTCACTGTCGGTATGTCTCCCACTCCCCATTTTTGCGCAATATTACATTTGGCCAAAGTCATCCCTAATGTAACCCAGGACTGTTCCACTGTGTTTAAATCTGTGCACTCACATACGTTGAGCAGGCACGGTTTGGGTGTTGGGAAGATCTCTTTTTCTACTGCTTGCATCTTGGCAGTAATCGCCACCCAAAATGGTTGGATAACTGGGCATTCCCAAATGGTGTGGTAAATGTACCCTTGTACATACACAGCCGTAGACATCTTGAGTCCTCTGTCCTCCCCAACTTTGCCAGAGTGCCCCCGGAGAGATAGGTTCTGTGTAGGATCTTAAGTTGGATTCATTTAAGTTTCTGTGGGATTGCTGCCTCTCGTGGGGAGGCCAGTGCCTCTTGCCATTCCTCTTCTTTCAGTTTGCCGATGTCTCCATGCCAGCACATCCGCAGTGTTTGGAGTAGGTCTGGTAAGTTATTACTTAACTTTTGGTAGACCATAGAGATTGCCTTACGGTTCAGGGGCTCAGTTAGGAGTTCATCTTCTAATGGAGACAACTCTGGTATCTCCTCTCTTTTGGGAATGAGTGTTATTAAGGCATGTCGGATTTGTAGGTACCTGTATATTTCCTGATTTGCCATCTTATATTCTCTCTGCAGCTCTGCGAATGAGACTATCTTTCCTTTTTTCCAGAGGTCACCTACCACTGATATGCCAATAGTGTCCTATTTATCAAACCCAAGGTATCTGTTTAAGTTACCTATTTGTTCTGCTTCCCATAGGGGCGTCGCCTGCATTATTTTCCGGTGCCAGCCAAATGTTTTTGTTGCCTGGTGCCATTTAATTACTGTTTGTGCAATTGGGCCCGTGAGTTTTTGGCATTTAGGACTCGCATATAATGCTGTTTTGTACCCTCCGTGGCTCATGGAGAGTCTATCCAACCGATAAGCGGGGTCATCCTGGGGATGGTAAATCTAATAGTTAATGACCATCAGTTGAGATGCCCAATAATATAATATAATATTCGGGAGTGCGATTCCCTCCTCATACCAGCTTCTTGTTAATTTCTGGGCGGCTATACGTGGGGGTTTCCCATCCCATAATAACAGTCTCACTTGGCTCTCAATGCTTGCAAAGTAGGCCTCAGGGACCTTGTACGGGGTATTTTGCAGTGCATATAGAAAGCAAGGCAATGCCAGCATTCTGTATAACGCTGCCCGGCCCAGTAGGGACAATGGCAATGTTCTCCAGTGGAGCACCTCGTTTTGTAGGCAATTCAATGGGGCCAGCAGATTGTTTGTATAAAATAAGGCTGGGTCGGGCGTAACAAAGATACCCAGATACCTGAATCCCTCCTCCACTATTGATGCCCCGCATTCTTGTGGCAGTGACGGTGGTGGTCCATACAGTAGGTAAACAATTGATTTGGATCAATTTATAGTGAAGCCAGAGTATTTACCTAAAAGAGTAAATATATGGAGTGTTCTGTTGATGGAGGTCTTAGGAGATGCAACGTATAATAGTATGTCATCTGCGTAAAGTGAGATTTTATCTTCATATCCTTCTGCCCATTTTAGCACTCTTATCATTGGATCGGCCCTTACCCAGGTATCTAGAGGTTCTAACATTAATGCAAAAATTAATGGTGAGAGAGGACAGCCCTGGCGCATTCTCCTTCCCAGTTTGAACTCCCGCGAGGAATGGCCGTTTACTATCATCTGTGCCATAAGGTTGGTATATAGTAGCTTAATCCATTTCAGAAAGTTAGTGCCAAACCCCATTCGCTCCAGAACTGCAAAGAGATAAGGCCATTCTATTGTATCGAAGGTCATTTGAGCGTTTAATGAGAGTATCGCTGCCTCCTCCCTGATTGTATCTTTTCACCCCATCACATTATGCAGACGGCGTAGATTTAGAGCTGTATTTCGCCCGGGCATAAAGCCAGATAGATCTGGGTGCACTAATTTTGTTATTATTGGAATCAGGCGTGTCGCAAGAAGCTTTGCCAAGATCTTAGCTTCGGTGTTGAGCAAAGATATGGGGCGATATGAGGTAGAGCTCTCAGGCGGTTTGCCTGGCTTATGGATCACCACAATGGAGGCGAGTCTTTGATCGGGAGGCAGGGAACCCTTCAGACAACTATCCTCATACATAGCTTGCAAATATGGGGCTATCTTCATCGCGGTTAACTTGTAGAATTCTATTGGTACACCATTTGGACACATCACCTTCCCTGACTGAATATTTTAGATTGTGGAGATCAGTTCTTCATCTGATAAATCTCCCTCTAGGGAATCTCGGTCTTCAGGGGATAGGGTCGGCACTGGGAGGTTGACTAGAAGCTCACGTGAGTCGTCTGTTGTGTTTGTAGTTGTGGATGTATATCATTGTTCCATGTGGTCTGCAAATGACTCTGCTATTTCTTGGGGGTCACGTAGGGTTGCACCCTCACCATTAATCAGTTCTGTGACCCAGCAGTTTGTCTGCTCACGTTTCTCAAGCCAGGCTAAGAGTTTGCTTGCCCTATCTCCCATTTCATATACTCTATGTTGTGAAGCCCTATGTTTCGCCTTTTAGTTCTCTGTTACTAGGTGTTTATATTTCAATCTTTTGATGTCGAGGGCATGTTTAGATGAGTTATCTAGGGGATCTAAGTTCTGTGTCTCACCTTCCAATATCTCCTTCTCTAGTGTATCTATTTTGGCTCTTTGCTCCCTTCTATGACCCACTACAAGTGTGAGTGCTTGGCCTTTTATTACAGTTTTGAATGCCTCCCAAAGTGTTTGCGGGGATTGGACTGACCCCACATTTTCTTTGAAATAAAGGTCTGTGTGTTGCGCTATTTCCTGTCTGATTAGTGGGATTTTCAAGTACCCCGGGTTGAGTGTGAGCGTCTTCCGTTCGGTGTGAGAGTCCCTGGTGTACCTACTCCATATCGGGGAGTGGTCTGAGATGCCTTGCGCCAGGCAACTAGCCTCCCTATAGTTGTGTACATTATCCGCTAGGGTGAGAATGTAGTCTATACGTGATAAACTGTTGTGCGCCCCAGAGTGAAATGTGTACTGTTTTTCCTGCGGATGGAGGTGACGTCAAACAACAACCATACCCATTGAGGTGAGAAAGCCCGCTAATGGGGAATTGCGTTGCACGTTTCCACGGGGAGGTTGTCAATCTAGGTCGTTTTATATTGTCATGTTGAAGTCACCCCCCAGTATAAGAGAGCCTGTTGGTAGGTCCAAAATTAGCCTGCCAAGGTCCGCAAGGGCGGAGGCCTGGAGGGCTGGGGGGATATAAGCTGATATCAGGTTCATGGGTTTCCCTTCCCATGATCCCATCACGACCTCAAATCTCCCCTGTTCATCCATCAAGGACTTCTGTATCATAAAGGAAAACTTTTTGCGGATTAGTATTCCAGTCCCCCTGGAGCCTGAGGTAAACCCTGCATGTGCCACTAACTTGTACCCCCATCTGTCCAGGGCTTTACAGGTGTTACCGACAAGATGAGTTTCCTGTAATAATACAATGTCTGGTGATTGACGTTTTAGAAATTGCATTACAATCCCCCTTTTTAATTTGTCCCCCAATCCATTTGCATTCCAGGTTAGGATTCGGATTGACACCTCAACATTATTAGCAGTAATTTGTGTCTTTGGCGTCCGTATATTTGTCCCACCCAGACCCTGTCTCCCTGTGTTTTGCTGGTGTGTCTATGGTGGCTCGCATTCTTTTGTGGTAGAAGGTCTTAATGTCATAACTGTCTCTGATACATGAGTCTGTCTTTTGGAGTGGAATACCTAGAGAAGTGAACCGACAGCCTATATCTACTGGCCATCTAACTGAACAATTAACATTCCACAAAGCTCCCCCCAAATTTGAATAAACTTGCCCCCCCTCCCTGCTCCCCTGCATGACGGCATATAATCTACCCGCCACCCCAACTGTGCAGAGTGCCTGTCGCCCTCCCCCAAGAAGTCCAGGGTTTGTGTCCTTGCCAGTCCCCTCCCCCCTCACCCGCATGCAATGTTGTGAGCCCCTTGTGCAACTCTACTTTTATCGTACATATAGCTGAGCCCTAAAATCAAATTCTTATTCAGTTTAGTCTATCCATATCTCTTTCTCTTTACAACTGATTCAGTCTCATTGTTACCAGCATGTGCGATCAGTTCGGACATTTTGCAAAAGGCAGTTCTTTACCTCCATATTGTAAATATTCATTCTGATTCTTGGCTGTGCCGTTCATTCTGGCGGATGCTTCTCCTGGGGCGCTGTGTGGTTGAACCTGATGGGTCTGCTTCCCTCGTTTTTCTATTTGGCATTTTATTACGTACTTGTCACCACCCGTCCAACCATTCCCACACGTCGTCGGGGCTGTAAAGAACCAGGTCTTACCTTCAGCCTCCACCCTGATTTTTGCAGGGAACAACATTGCATATTTTAATTCTTTTTCTCTCAGGGTTCTCTTAACTTCTATGAAGCTCCGACGTTGTCTCTGCACTTTTACGGTGAAATCCGGGAAAAACGTAACAGTACTATTTTCAAAGGAGAGTGGTGGAGCACTCCGGGCCGTTTGCAGGATGATGTTGCGAAAATTAAACACTCTCGCTAGTAGAGGTCTTGGGGGCGCCCCCGGTCTCGGCCTTCCTCCTGGGACTCTGTGGGCTTTTTCTATGGAGAAATAGTTGGAGAGGCCTCGTGGTTGCAAATGTATAGTGATTAGCTCTTCCACAAAAGATCCAATGCCAGGCCCTCCACGTGTTCAGGTACCCCAAGAATACGTACGTTGTTTCGACGTGCCCTACCTTTGTAGTTGTCTAGTTGCGCTTTGGTGTGTAAGTCCCCGACTTGCTGTTTGAGGCTGGACGTTTTCTTTGTGAGAGAGTGCGTAGTTCCTTCCACTTCCTTGACCCTCTTATAAATATTATTAAGGTCGGCCCTGACCAGGGTAAGTTCCGTGGAGACTGTGTCGAGCCACTCTTCCAGGGATGTTCGCACATTTGTTATGGCTGACATTATGTATTGAAGAATAGGTTCTGTGTGAGTTTTGTTTTGTGGCTGGGTCGCGGGCATTGCGTTGCCTTGTGGGTCTGCAATTTTCTGCCATGCGTACTTGTCTAGTTTTGTTTGGAGGGCAGAACGACCAGTCATGCTGCTCGACGTTTCACTGGATGGACGGAGGTGTATGTCTGGGATCAGAAACCGCTTGGTGGTCCCTGCCGCCTGCACTCGGGCTGGTTGCCCTGTTTGGCCTGTCAGGTCCCGCCTACGCGGCCTCTCTGTTACTTCTGCTATGCCAAAGCTGGGAAAGGCGCGAATTTAAGCCAATGATGGGCTGCTTTGACAATGTTCTGTGTTGTCCTTGCGACCATTTTACTAATGTGGATCAATGAGCCCTTTCCGATCTATTGATTTGCCCAGGGTCTCTGTCTCAGCATATGGAGCGCTTCCTGCGCATGATTACTCCCACTTCCCTCACTTCAGGGCCTCTGGTTATTGCCTCTCGATCCCTCCACAACCCGCTCACCTTCAGCTATTGGTGGTCGCGGTAACCCTCCCAGGCTCGACCCTTTGATTTACTTCTCCAAACGCTGGTTGATTTCGATCATCCTTAATCCGGCCCACATGCTCCTCTGCCCAGCGGTTGTGTTTGGGCTCCCCTTTCTTGACTTGTCGGCAGTTGCTTTTATGGGATCCAGCCCCCCACACCGTGTACGCTTCCTCACTCTGTGCCGATGTCGGCTCGAGGCCTCTATATCCGTGAGGCCCGCGGATCCCCTTTTGAGGTGCGTTAGTCGATCCTGCACCTCCCACGTCTCCTACATGTGCTCCGGCAGTCGTAGCTAGTCTCCTGAAGTCTGTGGCAGCCCACCTGTGACCAGTCGCGTTCACGCAGCCGCCGGATGGCTTTAATTAATCATTTTGATTAAGAGGCGAATGGGCTTGGCATGTGAGGGCCTTTTCGGTGCCACTCCTGACATCTGACTGGTCCCATATGCATTCATTTGGAAATATTATATAAGATGAATAAGTGTATCATTTCAGGACGCAGCCAATAAAACAGACATATGGTATGTTTTCTGGCCTGAGCACTGATCCATGTTTTGCCATTAAGGGCTGCGCCTGCGGAGAGCATTTCTTCAATAGATGCGCTCATGTTACATATCTTTTCTTATTTTTTAAGCCTGTACATGCCACAATACATTTGCATACTAGCTTTTCGAACAAATAATAATGTGTGAAGCTGCCATTCACTGCATGGGGCCGAATGGGTTTGCCTCAAAAGTCCATTTTAGTGCAGATGCAGATTTAATGTGCAAGGACAAACTGTGCAGAAGTATAGAAATGTTGTCAAATTGAACAAAAGAACGTTAAAAAGGGCAATACTTAGAATGAAGTACTAATTCCCCATTCCTGACTTTAATCTGACAGTTCATGCTTTGAGATCTATCAACACATGCTTGTTTGATCTCTCAAACTTCTTTGTTTCTTTTTAATCTCTTTGTTTCTTTTTAATCTCTTGAGTAAAATTCAGAACTCGCATTACAGTTTTTCTTTGTCTTAGCAGATTCTTTGAGTACTGGGTGATGCATTTTATTTGGTCATGTTACTGGTAGAGCATTCTTCAGGAATCCAAGAGTCAAAGAACTTTGGCGGCATTGATTTTGGAAGAGTGGTCGATCCAGTGGTAGACCCGTTCTGTGAGCAGGGGTTCCCACAGGTCCACCCTACCCTCCACCCCCGCACTCCTCCTGCGGAATCGATGGCACATTAGGTGAATGGGTACTCAAAGAGGAGACAAAGGGCTTTTGGACAGGTCCAGCATAAAGGCCCCAGGGGAAGTCTAGACTAAAGAATTATGCTGTTCCTCCGAAGTGCGAGTCAGATAATGGGAATATAGACCAACTTGACCAGAGTGGTTCAAAGTTGGGAATCAGTTTAATTGGATTATAATGCCCTCACACACCCTTTCGGGTGTCATGCTTCATCATCGGGCTGCTCCTCTTCGGGTCGGCGGTGCAATACCCGACGGGCTCCCTATAGTAGGGGCACTTTAGCGGAGATCTTTTTCCAACAGCCGTTTGGTGAAGTGGGGGTGAGGGGCCTAGTATGTGTAGGTGAATGTGTGTTTCAAGTGCATCTAAAATAGGGTTGGGAGTACCAGCGACAACAACTTTAATCAAAGGGTCTCCTACCCTAAGTAAAAACAGAAGATATAAGGCGCTAGGCTGAGATTATGTCTCAGATTATGGCGCTCTTATAGGTGATAGGTCAACATGTTTCTCACCAATTGAATAGTCTGCGGGCGATTCGTCAGGACCAAACAAGGGGGTATACTATCTACAACTTAAAACTCAAATGGTGTTGTGGCTGCACACTCACATCAACCATACGACTAACTAGTCAGATACCTGGTAGTACTGGAACTACCTGCGAAAAGAGAACAAATCACATAGGTAAGTATAGTACAGTTATAGGTCTGTGTATTCTCTCATATTCCCTGTGAAAACTGACTCTCAGAATTTTGTAGTGAGCATGAAACAGGTAAAAACAGTTAAAAACAGGGTGCCACACGGTGAGTGCACGAGGTGAACTAGCGTGAACTTCAGCCCTTGTGGCACACAACAACGTAGCAGAGAGAGTATCAGGACTCACCCAAAACTGAGGACTAACCAGGCATCACAGTATCCGGTAGGTTAAAACACGAGGGGTTCCTCATGTACTGGGGTAAAAAAGAAGGAAATAAATGAGGGGATAATAGCATTAATAGCAGTTAGAAGCAATAACCAGAAATTCAGTAGAAACAGGAGCAGTCAAAAGGTATGTGACTCCTAATTCCATACAATATCAGGTCGATTAACCTGGAATACAAATGACCAATTCATCAGTCAAACCCATAGCCTGGATCACACGTGGGTTAAGTGCATGTTGGGGTTTACCGTGTGGACAGGCAAACGCTGCTTACAAAGCGGTGGAGGACCGTGTAACCATAATGTGGAAACAACTGGCGTGTTGGCCCAATTGACAACAATGTGGTTTTCTATGTAGCCAGGCAAGCGCTGCTTGAAAAGTGGTGGAGGATCGAGTAGGCATAATGTTGGAACAATAGCGTTTTGGTAGAATTGACAACAATAATGTCTCATGCTGCGTGTATATGCATTTCATCTAGGGTGGAGGGGGATCGAGTGGGCCATATGAAGCGCAAACACCACCTACAAGATAAAGCGACCAGAGTATCGTCGCACACAGCAATCGTATAGAATGGTAGGGAAGCGAGTGAGCAACAGGTAGCAGAGAGTGGCATGCTGTCGACATCGACGAAAATAACGTCGCGTTGATCCATCTCAAAGTACTCACTTGTGTGCCAGTCGCACGTAGCCTGTAGACCTACCCACTTCTACCGGGCCCGGGTGGTGGAGTAGTGTCAGCGTGTTATCTGACTCGCACTTCGGAGGAACAGCATAATTCTTTTGTCTAGACATTAGGTGAACGGATCATCGATACGCCTTACACCTCAGCAAATCACCCATTGTTTGTTTAATTTCCGAAGTTAAACCACTTACATGTGTGGAAGGAAACACAACAGTCACGAAGCACTGAAGCAGCTCTTTTTATTCAGATCGATGCGGCCTGTGTCTCTCGTGCCGCAGGAAGGTGGAAAATGAGAGAGACAGCCTCCTCTCACCCTGTACTGTACACGTCTCTAAGTCAATCCAGGTGCTGTTCTTCCTGTTACAGCAGCGCCTGAATTAGCGGTGGCAGACAACCTCAACGCTCATTACTGAGCCCAGGGGCTGTGGCTAAGAGTCACCCCGGCTCCAGTATGTGCAGGTGGAGAGACTCAGAGCTGTGTCTTGTGCGCATGTCGAGTTGGACGGAGAGAGGCAGCCGTCCAACCCGGCATGCACACTTGGGTCCCAACTCTGTTGTGTCATTCTGAGTGTCACTAATATTGTAAGCTACCTGCCCCCCCAGGCTCTCACTGGTTTCTCCAGGAGTCAGGACCCGCCCTCAGGGATACTGCTACCAGCCCGGACTGGCTATGGCAGAATCATTAGAAACTACATTATCAACTCAACTCATATTTAATTTGGGGCCAGAGGGGGGGCAAAATATAAGCAGGGCAATGCCCCAACACCCTAATAGAGGCACTGCCCCTGTGAGTCCTTCTAGCTCATTCCCAAAGTGGAGCATAACAGCCGGTGGTTTATGCAGCAGGCACATAACCCACTTAGGTGTCTGCATAAATAATACGTTCACAGGGGGTGTTTATCCTCCATTTCAAACCCAGTGCAGGATGTCTGCCATACAAAAAGGGAGTGCATCCTGCCTACAGTGTATTAAAGTTCTGCGAGCCACTGAATAAAGCACATGGATACATACTAAGCCCCCATCTCACCTGTAATGCATGGCACCAGTAAACCACGAGCACAGAGGATGGAGTGAGTGTGTGAAAACATGAACACTTGTGTGAAGTGCTGAAACACAAAGAAAAAAGTAGCTCCTAAAACGGGAGCAGTGGATTGACACAAATATTTAGTCCATGCTCTGGAGAGGGCTAAACACAAAAAGAGGCATGACGGAAGCATGCCTTGGACAAATGGAGACAACAGATATGAGAGCAAGCAAATGGTAAGCCTATAGGCAGACTGAAGCCCATAGATTGAACACACTTCTCCTCGAGACAGAGCATGTGTTGTCTAGCCGAGACCTGAAAAAGGAAGGTTTAGGCTTGGGAAAAGGTTTGATTTGACAGGACGAAATGACAGTTTAAAACTGCACACTCAGGCTACAATGGCAGGCTTAAGACATGTTTAAAAGGCTACTTCAGTGGGTGGCACAATTAGTGTTGCAAACCCCCTAGTAGCATTTAATGTACAGGTCTTGGACATATGTAGTACCACTTTACTAGGGACTTACAAGTAAATTAAATAAGCCAATTAGGTGTAAGCCAAGTCTAACACAGCCTTTTGTATTTAGCGCAAAAGAGCATATGGCTGCACCTGACCATATGTACTCTACAAGAGCCTGTGCCTCACAGTAAGACTCCACCCCCCATTCTTAAAACCAAGCTCAGGCTTTTCCAACAAGTCAATGGAATCAACCTGCTATGTCACAGGCAGGGACCACTGCTTGCTTTGAAAACAGATATAATACCTGCATGGTACCACGATTGGGTGCTGAAAAAGGTATTGTATTTCCATGTCTTTGCCTTGCATTCTCTTCCTTAGTTATAAGTCCCCTGCTGCTCAGCCACTGTGAGTGTGAGGTAATAGAATGCTGTTGTTTATTAATATATTTAGAGAGTTTTATATAGCGTGAACATGACCCTTGTGGGTATCAGAACGCTTTACAATTGTTCAGAGACAAATATAATCAATAGTATCATATTCAAGAAAAATAAGTATATGGTAGCACCATAG
This sequence comes from Calotriton arnoldi, assembly GCA_963921515.1. Taxonomy (NCBI): domain Eukaryota; kingdom Metazoa; phylum Chordata; class Amphibia; order Caudata; family Salamandridae; genus Calotriton; species Calotriton arnoldi. The sequence continues at coordinate 104,581 of CAWUFW010004170.1, forward strand.
GTAAGGGCGGGTACAACACAATGTCAGGACCAATAGGGCAAAACAAAAACAAAAATATAACAAGAGAGCAGTACACATGGAAGTGATTGACGTGTCATGAAAGGTACGAAGAGAGGAGATCCTAGAATCTATGGCAGAAATGTATTTATAAGCAGAGCTTTAGCTTCTTTCTTAAAAGATGCAGTTGAGGGAATCAGTCTGACTTGAGCGTGCAAGGCATTCCAGATTCTAGGGGCGATCCCAGAGAAAGCTTGGTTGTAGGTTTTCATTTTAAGGAATCTCTGTGGCAAGGTGCCAGAGCTTCTGGAGGATCTGCAGCCGCCAAAGAGTTCAAGCTTCTGAGCGAGGTATTTCAGGGTATCTCGGTGTTGGGCTTTACTGGTCATGCAGGCAATTTTTAGCTGAATTCTTTTTTTATGTTTTTTTAAATTGTATTTATTGAGTTTTTTGTAAAGGAAGATACAGTAACAAGAAAAAATCCATCATTTTACAGACACGAATGCACCAGTTGACATATTGTATACATTTCAGGCAGAAGCAATTTACAGCACAGAATACAGTCCACAGAGTCCATAACGTCACTCTTAATCTTTAGAGCAGGAGCTCAACAATTCGGCGGGGAGATCAACGTGTGAAGATACTGGTCAACATTCACTTTAGGCTGCTACAAGATAGCACATCATTGACTACCAACAGCAAAGTATCGGAACCTCGACATTGCCCAATGCAGTTAGCGTGCCAGTATGGGGGAAGATCGGCTAGCGCCTAGGGTACATAGTACATTCATCATGTGATCACCTTACAGTAATACAACCCTAGCGGTTACACTTCGTCATTGGAGGGAGGAGCAGCAAGTGGATGTGTCAGGAGGTAGCCTTTCAAAGGGTCCCAAATATCTTTAGGCCGTGAAGTCGGGGGAAGCAGCTCTGCATAATTGTTTAGCTGTTCCTGGCAGTATATTAAGTCAGTGAGCCAATCCTTGAATTTCGGCGCCCTCCCTCTGCCCCATCTACACGCAATGCGGCGCTTGGCCATCAAGAAAGCAATGGCAAGGTAGCGCCGGTAGGGCTTGTCCATTAATTCAGTGTAGCCTAGCCAGGCCTCTAAAGGTGTGCGGTCCAGGGTTACTGATGTCATCTGCTCCAGAGCATCAAAAATCTGACCCCAATAGGCATATATACTTGGGCATCCCCAAGCCAAGTGGAGAAAGTCGGCACCCTCTGCCCCACATCTATCGCATCTGTCGGAGTCCCTCAGCTTGTATTTGTGCATTTTGGCCGGGGTATAGTACAGGCGATGTAAAAATTTGAAGTGCGTGATGCGGAGTCTGCTACTCGCCGAAATTTGTTCTGTCTGTAGACAGCAGTATGTCCATTGTTTGTCTGAGATCTCATGGCCTAGTTCTAGTTCCCAGTGTGCGTGGGTGGGGCAAGGGGTAGTTTCCTGTTGAGTGTGTACTGTGTGATAGAGTAGAGAGACAGCATGCCCTGGAGAGGTAGCTTGTAACACCAAATGTAGAGGGGCTAATGTGGTGGCTCCAATGGGAATGCTGGGGTATTGTTCCGTAGGCTTTGTCGGAGCCTGACATAGAGAAACACATCTAGTGGAGTTGATGGAATCTCCCGGAACATTTGCTCTAGAGAGCGGAACGTCCCATTAAGATATAGATCTCCCCAGGTCGTGATTTTTGTCCATTCCATGAGCTTACGAAACCCTGCCTCCTGGAGTATTTGCATCTGGGGGTGGTACAGTAATGGAAGTAGCGGTGAATAAAGCATTGGAGCTTTTAACATGGTCATAATGCGCCTCCAGGCATCAACCGTACACATGACCGATGTAGGTTCCTTGTCCTGAGGCCGAGGAGTAGCGCATATCACACCCGCCAAGGGGACCGGGTCAGCCAGCCACTGCTCCGCTGCTACCTGAGGCATATACCTGGGTGGATGGAACCAGTAGAAGGCGTAATGCGCCTGAGCGCATGTGTAGTACATTTCAAAGTTAGGGACTTCAAAGCCGTCTGCAGAGTATGGCCTGGTACGTATATTCCACTGCAGTCGTGACTTTTTCCCCTCCATATTAATCTGATCATCTCTGAAAGTAGGGCCTTAAAGAAGTGCCCACCAGGGTGATACCAGGACATTCAGGAACAAATACAGTAACTGTGGGAGAACGACCATTTTGATTAAAGAGGTTCGCCCCGCCATGGAAAGTGGAAGTGTGAGCCAGCGCGTTACACAGTTTGTGATGTGGTCTAGTGCTTTGCCATAGTTGAGGCGTAGTAGCTCCTCCCGATCCCTAGATATGCATATACCCAAATACCTCATGTCTGTGTCACACCAGTCCAGTGGATAGTCCAGGGGAAAGCGTACAGCTGCCGAGGTAATAGGAAATATTTGTGATTTCCCCCAATTTATATGAATCCCGGATAACTTCCCAAAAATGATGAATTCTCGCAGCAGTGGGTTAAGGTTTTATTGCGGGTCTCGAACGTAAAGGGTAATGTCATCCGCGTAGAGTGATATAAGTATCTGACGCAAATTACAGCGCAGTGCTTTGTCCTGATGATGCTGCCGCAGCCTGGCTGCCAAGGGCTCAACCGCTAGGGCGAAAAGCAGGGGGGAAAGTGGGCAACCCTGCCTAGTGCCCCTAGTAATGGGGAAAGCCAGAGACAGCCGCCCATTAATCAGGACCCTAGCAGTTGGGAGTCGGTACAATAAGCCTATCCAAGAGAGAAACAGCGGGGGGAAGCCCATTCTACGTAGCACACCCATTAAATAGTCCCACTCGACGGAATCAAACGCTTTAGTGGCGTCTAAAAAGACCGCCACCAACGCGAGCTGGGGATCTACATTATGTAATATGGAAATTTTTAGCTGAATTCTTGCTTTGAAAGGGAGCCATTTGAGGGATTTCAAATCGGGTGTGATGTGGTTATTTCATTTTGATCCTGTTATGAGCCTTGCAGCAGAGTTGAGAGAGGCCCTTAGAGGAGCTGTTTTGGATCTGGGAAAGCCGCAGTGGGATGCTCTTCCATAGTCCAACCTGGGAATCACAAGGGCTTGCACTGCAGACTCGAAGCCAATTGGTGGGAGGAAGGGTTTTAATTTTCTTAAGATGTTCATTTAGAGGTTTGCTCCTTTGGTGGCCGAACTGATGTGCGTCTGCGTGTTAAGGTTTTTGTCAAGAGTCATTTCCAGAGATCTTGCTGAATCTAGAACAGGTGGCAGGCAGTTGAGGGCTGTTAGTTGTTTAAGCCATTCCTCAATGACAGGTGACTGGGTGGGTGGGGCGATTAGGAGGAATTCGTTTTTTAGAATAATTAGTTTGAGGTGGTTGAATGCCAGCTCACTTTGGGTTTTCTGTGAAGTTAAGTTGAGGGATCTGATGTCTTCCGGGGAGGAGACTTTCAGATATAGTTGGATGTCATCGGCATTCATGTGGTAGTGGATGTTGGATGAACTCAGAATTTCAGTTAAAGGCTCCATGAGCAAGTTGAAGAGAGTGGATGAGAGGGAGGAACCTTGTGGGACCCCCTAAAGTGACCTGGGTGGCCTGAGATAGGGAATGATTAACCTTGAGTCTTTGGGTTCTGTTCTGCAGAAAGGAGGTGAACTAGTTTAGGACTGACCCTGTTAATCCCATTCTATGTTCCAGTAGGTCTAAAAGGTTGTCGTGCTTAACCGTGTCAAATGCCAAAGATAGGTTCAGGAGGATCAGAAGGCAAGATTCATTCAGATCCTACATTTTTAATGCATCATCCACTATGTGTGTCAGAGCTGATTCAGTGCTTTGCCCTGTGCGGAAGCTGGATTGGAATTGGTTTCATGAGGCGCAATTGTTCAATGTGGTTACAGAGTTGGATGTGTACACATTTTTCAAGGAGCTTTGCCATGGTAGGAATGTTGGGAATAGGGCGGAAGTTGTTTTGGTCAGTGTGATCTGCCATTGTTTTTTTAGGATGGGGAAACCTACCCTCACTTTAGGGAGTCAGGGAAAATGCCTCGAGGTAGGGAGGCATTAACAATCTTGGTCCAGAGTGGGAGTATTGACGGTTTAATCTCAGTGAAGTGGTTGGGTGGTAGAGGGTCATTGAAGTGGTTTGTGCATTGCTAGAAGTTTGAGAATGGCACTTTCATCAAAGGTTTTGAAAGAATTCCAAGAGGCATTGTTTTGGGGGATGTGCCCAGGTAGACATTGAGGGAACAACAGTCTGGGAAGAGGAGAGATTGAAGTGAAGTAGGAGAGGATGTTGCGCCCCAGCCGTTTGCAATACTTTTCCTATGCTTTCAGTCTTCTCAAGAAAGAAGGAGGCGAATTCCTTGTAGTTTGGTGGCGGACTGGATCCATCTAAGGAAGGTTTGGGTAGGCCATTAGATTTTAGTTTAATGAGATCAAATAGTTTTTTTGGTCGGTTTTTAGCTTGATCCAGTTGGTTTCTGAAGAACTTTGCTTTCAAACTTCTAATGCTTTTGAAGTAACTGTTCCTCAGTGATCTCATTTGAATGAGGTGTTCAAAGGACGGTGATGATCTCCACCATCGTTCAGTTATTCCCATCTTATGTCTGTCTGTATTGAGGCTACCATTGTACCATGGTTTGTAGTCTTCAGTGGAGAGTCTTTTTATCTGTAACAGTGCAATTGAGTCTAGAATATTCTCCATGGAGCCAGTGTAGTGGTTTCTAGGATCATGAACATCTAACATGTCTCCAAGAGGAGGCAGGATGTTATTACAGAGATCTGTAAATTCATTAAGGTTGATGTTTTGCATGCTCCTTTTTTAGAGTGTGGGTTTTGTTATTCGAGATGTGTTCTCACCGATTCAGAGATGAGGAAAGTGATGTGTTGGTGATCAGACAAGTCGCAGGGCAGGATAGTTTCAAGTTGAATGGAGTTGGCTTTGGCAATGATAAGATCTAAGGCTGCTCCCTTACTGTGTGTGGGACTGTCGCAGACTTGGGTCAGGGTGCGGTCAGCAATAAAGGTTTTAAAGCTGATAACTGCAGGGTCATCCAGATCATGCCAGTGGAGGTTGAAGTCTCAGAGGAAGATGTGGGTATGGTGTTGTCCCGTGTTAGTAGCGATGATTTCCATAATTTGTTCTATGAAGGAAATATTATTCCCTGGCGGGGTTGTGTGCCTGGTTGGAGTAAATGTCAGTTGGAGTGAGTGGGCTGAGCAGCAAGGATGCTGCTCCCAGTGGGGCTTCCTTACTACCATCTTTACCTGTAACCTGAGAATAAACCTTATCCTGTTTCTCCTATACTACTGGCTACCCTGCATCTTCATTTACCACATTGGCAATGAATGGAAAAGGAAAAGGACCAAGCGTGAAGACTACAACGCTACTACAGGAACAGGAGAGGAGAGGACATTGTAACTCAAGAATAATAATTGAACCTTCTATTAAGACTAGGACTAAGTGAATCTAATACTATTAGAAATTGCTGCCTGAAGGAAGTGAAATGCCCTGAAAGCCCCTCCGGTGTCTTAACATCTGACAGCCTGCAGTGTTGGGCATTCAACCTTCATTTCATCTATTTTATCCAGCACACGCCTACTTACAAGCAAACTAGCAGATGGACTGCCCATCCGACAGTGTCAGCCTGTCAGCCTTATTGGACCTGTTTCACCTGAATGCTGTGCCTACAGTGTCAAGGATTCTGATTTTATTGGATTTACACCCAAGTACCAAAGAAATGGCCTGCTGAACTTTGTTTGTATACAGTTGAGCCCCAGATCCATCTGCAGTGCTTTTATAGAGCTTTAGTCTGCTTCTGTCGCCAACTGGCGTTTCACAGTTCACATGCACTGACTCAATGATAATGAACCGGCTATGTTATTTCTTTGGAACCAACACTTGAAAGGATCACGGGGCATATTAGCAAGACCCACGTTAAAATTATCGCCGTTTTAGCGGCAGGAAACTGCCTCTAAAACGGCGATAATGGGCTTGCTAATATGCGTTATGGAATTCCAATAGAAGCCCAGTTTAGATGTGCAGGACATCTAACCTGGGCTTCTATTGGAATTCCATAACGCATATTAGCAAGCCCATTATCGCCGTTTTAGCGGCAGTTTCCTGCCGCTAAACGGCGATAATTTTAACGTGGGTCTTGCTAATATACCCCTTATTTATTCCTTTCCCAGGATTACTTGCCCGAGACTCAGCTTGTTTATTTTTAATCAATTTTCTTGGATTTTGCATATTTTGCGCTAGGGTATTTAGCGCTCTTCACTGCATTTGGCGCGTGCCCTTACCTAACTTCATGGCTGGGCTCATGCGAGTACATCTTTCAAGTAAGCATTCTTCCTGCATCATGATATGCAACAAAGGAATGCAGTGACAACTTCTGAAAAAGTGAGCGAGCTCTATTCTCTAGGAGCCGCAATGAGAAGACGCGCCCAAAGGAAGCAGTGTCATACCCCTGGTGTGTTGTGGAGGCGACAGTCAAACAGTCAGCTAGCGCAACTAAGCTTCGGTCAGTACGAATAGTGAGGAATAGAACACAGCCTCTGGCTTGTCATGTGGGTGTACTGCCTAGGGATTGTAGGGAGAGAGCAGTACTATGATCGGGTATGATGTTCCATTACGCTGCTAAATGTCCGGTGCAGCCAAATTGGATGCTGCTCCTGATGGGGCTTCCTTACTATCATCTTTACCTGTAGCCTGAGACTCTTATCTTGAGAATAAACCTTATCCTGGTTCACCTATACTACTGGCTACCCTGCATCTTCATTTACCACAAATGGCATGCACAAATAGCTTCTAGAGAACCATAAAATGGGTAGCCACATAGGCCGCAGGAGATGAATTATCAGGCATGACTGCTCCTAGTGCCTTGTCCGTTCTGATTACACTTTGCCCCTTTCCTTGGTAGGATAAAACATTTAGAGACATTTCCTAAACGCTGGTATTTGACATGCACCCAAGCTCCACCAGGCCATTCTCATTTCAAGGGGCAGAAGGCTTTGGCCTCGTTGTCATATGAAAAGCAATTTGAAGTTTTGACACTATAAATGCAGAGCTGCTGCACAGCTAGGAGTGCCTATCCATCATAGAAATCGATTAACTGGCACCCATGCACATGTTTGAGGGAACTTTGGTTTTTGCAATAGATACAGTATGCAGAAAAAAATAATGTGCATGTGCATTGGTGTTATTTGAATTCAATGGACATTTTCAGTGGGGTATCATATCAACAGAGAAACTTTTTAAGAGTTAGACTGAAAAGGTGTTCGTTCAACAACAGATCATAAGCAGAAGATCAAATGGTATTTTGAAACCTGTAGTGCTAAACAGTGCACAGGCACAGAGGCAGCAACAGGCGTAATAAGCGATATATACATGCTAATACAGTACAGAGGCTAAAGTTGGGTAGATTTCCCGCACATGCAGAGACCGGGTGCAGCAAAGAAGCAGGTTGTGTATCTTGACTTCACATGCAGATTACAGGGGCAGGCAGTGTGTAACATTCCCGTTAATGAAGTGAAGAGGCTGAACAAATACAGGCAGTGTGAGCCCGTTTCTCGCCCCAGGGACAGTTGTACTTCTAGTTGCACAGCCCACCAACCACATTTTGAAGGACAATGAACTTTCAGTGCAAATGCACTACTCTCTGTGTGCATAGGCAGTGCTTAATTTGTAAAAAATTAAGTGCCAGGGCTCTGACCAGGAGGCCACTGCAGCTTGCACCACCCGTCGCCCTTGTCATCGCTGCCAAAACAACTACTAACCATATCTCTCACATGTAAATGCGACAGTTCAGATTATTCCAGGTTCCCAAAGCTAAAGGAATGGCTGGGGAGGCAGGTATTAGCAATTTTAATGTATATTGTAGTCCTAAACTACCGTTGTTCTGCTCATCTCTAAATTAGATGAGCAGCGCCACCATGTGGTGGACTGTTCTAAGTATGGTGTTGACAATTAGGTGCCAATTAAGTGCCGGTGCTGAGCACCGGAAAGCACCGGCTCAAATTAAGCACTGTGCATAGGCCTCATGACCCGAAAGCCCTGCCAGTATCTTGTGACCTCTGTTCCTTTTCTGTCCATCTATATAGAAGTCACAGACTTTGTGGCGATGGCAGGCCAACGGGTTGGAGAAACTACGGGAGTTGCTACAGTTCAGTTAGATGTGTTTAGTCCTAAGTACCAACCCACAGGAAGATTCAAAAGCATTCTGAAACTTGTAGGAGCTGACAATCTTGAATACAGAGGGCTAGCTGAAGTACTTCCCTTGCATATCTTGCGAAAGTGATGCATTTGATTTAATAGCAGACATCCAATGTTCATTAAGAGCAAAATAAGTGCACTTCCCTGGAAAAGCACAAAGTCCATCAATCACCATCATCACCTTTGGGTGGAGAAGGGAGAGGTGTCTGCCGCTTGTCAGGTTTGGTCAAGCAGTTACCACTGCAGAACTTGTGCAGTCTCAATCGAAACCTGGATGATGTCCCATCAGGTTCTCTTGGTACGTGGCCCACTGAGATTTAAGATCACATTGCAAAGCTGCACAAGCCACCTGGCAAAGTGAACCAAGCAGGATGCATGAGGTCAACAGGCCAAAAAACCTCAAAGCTGCCCTCACCAAACTCCAGGATAGAGGCTGAAACATTGAGGTCATAGCCCAAATGTCCCGGACCCATTGCAACAGAGGAAAGCCCCAGAACTGCACTGTGTCCAGAATAGATTGTATAAAATAGAGCCTCTGTGAAGGAGTCAAGTGTGACTTCGGCTCATTGATTGAGAACCCTAAAGATGTTAAAAGGTTCACCGTTGCCTGGAGGTGGTGTATGACTGACTGTGGTGAGATCAACTTCAACTGCCAGTCATGGAGGTGGGGAAACAAAATGGTTTCTTACTTGTAGGAGTAGGTTTGCATCTCGAAGGATTTTCTGGATTCACAAGCTGTATACCACTCCGCCATCCAGTAGCCGAAACTGCAGGAAAATGCATGGAATATTTTTGTTTTCTTTCTTGAGAACACACACTAATTCCAATAACCAACAACATCACTGGATTAACCACTAACCTTGGGTTCCAGAGTAGCGTGCTACTCGCCATTAAGTCCTTCAATGCCTCGTCAGGGGTAGTAAGCACTATATAAATGCACTAAGCATAATTTCTCTGAAAAAATGAACCCCTCATTTTGTTCCTTTCTAAATTAAATATTTTAAGTTTACCAGTTTGATTTAATCGAGATGGCTTCAGGTGCCATACTTTTGTCATAAGTAAGACTGTTTGTGCTCTAGTTGTTCTTTAGAACACCACACCCCTGAAGGCTGCAGTAGAACACAAGGGAATCAACTGACAGGCTGCTCCTGCTGGAAGTACTTGCTTTACTGAGAATGTCAAACTTCATTCCCATATGGCTTACAGAAAATATGCTCTCATTTTAGCTTCTGAAGAACCTTCTATAACCTCTATTGGAAAATGATGAGAAAACAGTTTTCTCTCAAACATGATTCATGAAATCCCAGCAGAAGGCTTTTTCACTGGGTAAAATCACCTTAGAACACACCACAATTCCTAAAGGTAGTATGGTACCATCAACAAATGATTTATATTGTAACTAAAATCTATTATCCCCCTTTATACATTCTCCTTTTTGTGACCGTCAAAACCTGCCGTTCACTACAGTGCATTTCAATAGGATGCTATCATGTATATTGGTCCCAAGCTGGCTGCCAGCACTTCCTGGTTCAATTGTTGACAGCCAATCAGATCTCACCATGAGATCTGTGCTTAGTCTCCGCCCAGATATACACATTCCTATTCCTTTAATATCTCCAAAACTACTGAACGGATTTACACCAAAACCAAAAAGGGCTCTTTCCCGACCAAGATCTAGATTTCTGCCAAATTTGGTGTAATTCTGTTCAGCAGTTCGGGCTGTAGCTGTGTCTAAAACCTTTATGGGAGTTAACATGGTAAACGCACTTTTTTTGCCCTCCCCTTTTCTCAACCCTCGCTTGACGGATCACCCTGAAATTTTCAATGCACATCTATAATCAGGAGGACACTTTTTGGGAGAAAATGTTGCAAAGATTCATCAAACTGTGCCAAAGTGAGAAGCAAGTAAAAAAACACTTTTCCTATGGAAACTAGGTCCTAACTATAACTACCTACTGGCAACCGCTAGTAGGTATTTTATATATATATATGTCACTGAGATACGTATATGTGGAGTTCGGTATAGAAATTGTGTACAAAGTTACCTTTTGATATTTTGTCCCTCCATATTCTAGTCATGATATTATGACCATTCATTATTTTGTCCTCCACATTCCTAACCTACACCTACCTAAGGAGGTTTGATTATTACAGTCCCGGGTGCAAATAAATTAATCCCAGAGGCAAAGGCTCCTGAAATTCTCCTGCATGCACATTTCCAGTACTGGGTTTTGCATGCTTATATGAAACTTAAAAACATACATGCCAACCCTCCCAATTCAGACGGGAGACTACTGATTTCAAGGCTAGTCTCCCCCTCCCGATTCACCATTCAAAAACCAGGGGTCATATTATCAAGAACGGCGTTAAAATTATCGCCGCTTTAGCGGCAGGAAACTGCCGCTAAAGCGGCGATAATGGGCTTGATAATATGCCCTTGAGAATTCCAATAGAAGCCCATGTTCACACCAGAACATGGGCTTCTATTGGAATTCTCAAGGGCATATTATCAAGCCCATTATCGCCGCTTTAGCGGCAGTTTCCTGCCGCTAAAGCGGCGATAATTTTAACGCCGTTCTTGATAATATGCTCCAAATTCCTTGGCCATCAATTTTTAGTCTAGGGTTGTTCCAGAGTGCAGCCATATTAGAGTTGCGTCGTTTAATGTGTGTGTGTGTGTCTGGAAATAGCAGCTCTTGTTTTGTGTTCTGGATAATATAGCAAGATTGCAGAAGTAGTGAAGTATGCATTGTCATGATAGCGGAAAGTGGGATAATATTTATCAGGCTTTTTACTACTTCTAGACATATTGGAAGATATTCTAAGTCTTCTATGAACCATGAAGCTCCTTATTTGCAGAGGAAGGCTGTTTGATAGTTTCTAAAATTAGGGAGACCTACTCCTCCTCAATCCTTGGCTATGCGAGAGGTTCTGGCTTTCTTCCCTTGCCATAAAAAGTTATTGAAGGTTTTATCAATCTTTTTCAAAAAATCTTCCAATAAGATCATAGGAAGCATACTAATGAGATAATTGATTAACGGCATGATCATCATTTTTAGTGTTTCTAACCTTCCCCACCATGATAAGAATTTCGGAGACTAGTAGCGAGGTAATTTTTTATAGAGGATACTTTTATTAGTCTCCAACGTGGTAATGAGTTCGTTAGTGAACTCTAACCCTAAATAGTTTATGGACCCAGGTTGCCAGGCCAATCCTGTGTCCCCGATTATTTCTTTGTTACCAAGGTTGTTGACTATTTTGACCTCTGTTTTGTCCTTATTAAGCGTGTAGCCTGAGACCTCGGAGAAATCATGTATCGAGTTAATTAAGGCTGGAATGGCCGTATCTGCATTCTCGGAGACAATCAGGATATCATCTGCCTAAGCAGCTACTTTGAAGATGGTATTACCGAATTTGATACCAGGTATATCTTGGTTCTCTCTCAGGTGTTGTAAAAATGGTTCTATAGCTAGTAGAAAGAGTGACGGGGAGAGAGGGCAGCCCTGTCTGGTTCTTTGTCTTAATGTGAAAGTGGAGGAGACCGTGCCGCCAACTCTGACCTTTGCTTGTGTTACATGGTAAAGGGCCATGATCATACCGATGAGTGTGCCCCCAAGATTAATTTTTTCTAAAACAACTCCTAAGTATGTCCAGTCAACCTTTTCAAACGCTATTTCCACTTCTAGAGTGATTGCGACAGTGGGTGATTTTGTTAATTTTGCCTTTTCAATATCGTGACAGAAGATCCTAGTATTGTCACTCGAGAGTCTGTGTTTCAGAAAACCCACGTTAGATGGGTGGATGAGTTTGGTGATATGTTTTTGAAGTTATTCGCTAATATCATGGGATAGATTTTGCAGTCTAGATTTATTAGTGAAATCGGTCTATAATTCTTTGGATAAAGGGGGTCTTTACCTTCCTTAGTTATGACTGTTATGATGGCTTCTGCTGGTGTGACAGATACTTGGCCCGTTGATGCGAAATGAATATAAAGATTCAAGAGCGGTTGGGATAAGGAGGTGTAAAATGTTTTAAAGAAGGTGGCGTTGTAGCTGTCGGGGCCTGGGACGTTGCCAGATTTCAATTTCTTAATGTAATATGGCTGCACTCTGGTACAACCCTAGACTAAAAATAGACGGCCAACTAACATTTTGGCAGGAAGGGTCACAAAGAGGTATTAATATGATCAAAGACATCTATGATGATACCTCTCCTAAACCCTTCTCTAAACTACAAAAAGAATTGGGTTTAGACAACATAGATCTATACAGATTCTTGAAACTTAAAGCCCAAATTTCCAAGCACCCCATAAAACCGATATGCACCGGATTACTTCTCAAGTTGGGTCAACTTACCAAATTGGGGCATTAGTATCTAGAATATATAAAATTCTCCTCCCGAACCCAAGCAAAACCCATACAGAGAATAGAAAGGAAATGGGAAGCAAAACTCAACACCAGGAATATCGATTTCAATTGGAAACGCATACACATGACTCCCTTTGCGAATAAGATTCCACCTCGCTCTCCTAGACAAAGTACATCATCATTAAAAGAGCTTATGGGACACCAGCCAGACAACACAAACTTAACCTTAGTCAGACTCCCCAATGTTGGAACTGCAATTCATGAAATGGGAGACCTAGCCACATGCTTTTTAATTACCCGACTATACAACCCTTTTGGGATAGGATTTTTGATTGCATAAAACATACCCTTCATGTTGATCCCACTAAAGAAGTCTCATACATTCTCTTGGGCTTCTTGGACCCTCAAATACAAAATGATAATGACCGATACCTTCTAGACTTGATGCTTACACTAGCCTGCTAAATAATTTTTAACAATTGGAAAAATTCTAAAATAATCTCAGTCAAAATGTGGCAACAATGGCTAGACTTCCTCAAAGGTGCTTATAACATAGCATTACAACTCTCTCCCTGGCGCCCATCTCGCAGATTACTGTGGGACACACTCGAAGCCTCTCCCTTGGTCTTTAAGCCTCCTTAAACGAGCCTTGTGCACACTACCCCGGGTAACCCTTCTTTACCCAACCCATTTGCAGTCCCTTACTTTACATGTCATCATCCTCATTGGAGCCCACTAAAGATTACCTATGAGCACTTCTGTCTCTTAGTGCTGTGAGCCCTAGGTCTTCTCTTTTTGTCTCTTATTTTTACATCTCTGCCATGTATATGTTATATAGGAATCGATGTGTGCTGTTTAAAACCAATGTTATACTAACAAATGTATCACTATTACAGTATATGATGCATATAAATGCCAACACAAATATAGCGATTGATGAGTTGTTATTCAGTATATACACAGAGGGGCAGATTTACAAGCCCCTTGCGCTGCCAGTACGTCACTTTTTGCGACGCACTGGCAGCGCATTTCACTGCCCCATATTTACAAGGACAGGAAAAGCCACCCTGCGTGGCTTTTCCTGTCCTTGTAAATATGGCCCCTTTACACGCAGCACTTTGCGTAAAAGGGGTGTTCCATGGGTGTTGCTGTGGGTGTTCCCACGCAACACCCATGGAACAAGACACATTTCCAGATTTACGAGGATTCGTAAACCTGGAAATGCGTCAGTATGCTACGTCTCTCTAGTGGTGGCGTAGCGAGGCGCAACGAGGAGAACTGTTTTAATTTCTTCTCGTTTTTGCCTCTTTCAATGCGTGCTGCATTGTACAGCACGCATTGAAAGAGGAAATTGCCTGAAGTGATTGTTTTTGTGCAGGAAGGTGCCCCTTCCTGCACAAAAACAATCTCCCCATGACGCAGGCATCCTTGCACCATGGTGCAAGGGTGCCTGCGCCGGCGCATGGCAGCTGTTTGTGCGCCAGCGCAGGGGAGAGCACAGGAATGCGACATAACATTGTAAATATGTCGCATTCCTGTGCTCTGAAGGTGCCGCAGCGTGGCGCAGCCAACGGGCTTGCGGTGCCACGCTGCGGCACCTTCTTGTAAATCTGCCCCAGAGTTTTTTCCCCCTACATTGTAACCACTTATATAAAGATGTGATAAAATGCTTTTGTGTTTTACTTCATCCCACCACTGTATGCTATTTGTTTATTTTAATTCTTTGATTTGCTTTTTCTCTGTAAATATCCAATAAAAATTGTTTGAAATCAAAAACCCGATTCCTTGGCGAGCATCCGCCAACCGGGACTGGCCTAATGAGACTTGTAGTATTACTGCCAGTAACCTGCTCCTGCAGGCCATTGCACAGCATTTTTGTCACGCCCTCTCTGCCTGTCATAGGGCTTTCTCCGTGCTCCTGACAGTTAAGGGAAAAAATACACGTATCTGCGTTTCTGACATCCGGCCCTGGAGCAGCACACTTTCAAGTCCCATACATGACAGCAGACCCGATTCAGGCCTCGATATAGTCAATGGCAGAAATACATTCTCCCGATTCTTTTTCTAAAATCTCCCACTTTCCTCTTCTAAAATGTTGGCATGTATGTACTGCAGCCTTTCCAAAATCAATAACTGTTCTTCTACATCTGTTTTTTCATACAAAGCAAGTCATTCCAGGTCACCCCATAACCACCCGAAACAGTCCTTTTAAGTAGGATCTTTCGTATCCAGTGGTAACAGTCACAAGTGAACAATTATACTATAATGAACATACTGCACTCATAAGATCTTTTCGCAGTCATAAACGTCAGGAGTGAGATGGCCTTTTTTGAGGAGCCTGGTGGGCATAGGCCATAGGTTTCATTACCGAGCTGCAGATTTGTCACAGGCACTATCTGTTAAGCCCACCCCCAGCCCAGTCCAGATACAAGCTGCAGGCGGCGTGACGCTGGTATTTCCGCCCTGAGCATTCCTCGCTCACATGATCTGATTACACACTGGGGCACAGTATCACAGCAGAGTACAGCAGTGGCACCATGGGCTTTCAGGAGGGCACCCAGAAGCTTTGAGGACAAAGGTTACACTTCTTAAGTGCAAATTCGTCATATTTGCCACCAGGGAAAATCCGCCACCATGTTCGGACTTCAAACTGTAAGACAGGTTCACAGCAGTATACTGTGGCATAATTAATAGCCTAGCAAGGGTGTCATGGGCCCTAATGCAATTAAGGAAAATGATGCCTCTGCCCTGCTTGGATAGTGAAGTGTAGTATTAATAGGGAGTCAGCTTAACTCATTATAAATGTGCTGCCAGGTGTATATACATGAGTGTTGTAACACTGAGGGTTGGTTGTGATTAACACAAGTTATTCATCCTTCGAAGACGAACGGCCAAAGCAAATGTGACAACGTCCTTGTAATTGCATCGGCACATTCCCCTTTCCTCCTCTCTTTTTAGGGATGCGCTTGCGAGAGCTTGCGCTAGCCTAAGCGTCTTGCTTGTGAGACACTGGTGTTATCAAAGAAGAGCTTTGAGCCCACCTGTTGCTTACCATTTGTTGGCATGCGTGGCACTCTTCTTTACAGCCTCGTAATTCGTCACTGCACGCCTAGCATCATTTATGTTCTTCTCTGTGGAGAAGGGACTAAGCACTGATTAATTCAACTTAATCAGTGCCCGTCCGCTGCTCCCCACGTGATTGAGGTACTATTTTGTTCTTTTTAACTTCTAGTGCCCTGCAAACAGAATGTGTGACTGGCAAAAACGTGCCCAGCAGGACAAACAAAATTGCAAAGATTTATTTTCTAGAGTTAGCTTTCTTTTATTTTGCCAAGTCTTCTTTTCTCACTTTGCACTCGTTTTCATATGTTTTTTGCTCATGGGTGTTGTTCTCAAAAGATGATTATTACCTTGTTCTAAATATTGCAAAGTGACATTGTTTCTTTCTTATGTCTAATTTCTGACATGATGCTTTAACACACCATGGTGCAGTACACCCCAATCCACCCAATTACAATCCACCCCACTCTAATCTACACCAATCCACCCCACCTCACCCCACACCAATCCACACTGCTGCATCCAATCCCCCAGACCAATCCAGTCCACCCCACCCTAATCCAAATCACTCACCCCAATCCAATTCCACTCCAATCCACCACACTCCAATCCTCCCAACCCACCCCACTCTAATCTGTCCCACTCCAATCCAAAACAATCTGCCCCACTCCAATTCAAAACAATCTGCCCCACTCCAATCTGTATCACTCCAAACCAAAATAATCTTTTGCACTCCAATCTGCCCCACTCCAATTCAAAACAATCTGCCCCACTCCAATCCAAAACTATCTGCCCCACTCCAATTTGCCCCACTCCAATCTGCCACACTCCAATCCAAAACAATCTGCTCCACTTCAATCCTCAACAATCTGCCCCACTCCAATCTGTATCACTCCAAACCAAAATAATCTTTTCCACTCCAATCTGCCCCACTCCAATTCAAAACAATCTGCTCCACTCCAATCCAAAACTATCTACCCCACTCCAATTTGCCCCACTCCAATCTGCCACACTCCAATCCAAAACAATCTGCTCCACTCCAATCCTAAACAATCTTCCCCACTCCAATCTGCCCCATCAGATCCGGCCCACTCCAATCTGCCCCACTCCAATCCAAAACAATATGCCCCACTCCAATCTGCCCCACTCTAATCTGCCCCACTCCAATCTACCCCATTCCAATCTGCCCACTCCAATCCAAAATAATCTGTCCACTCCAATCCGCCTCACTCCAACCTCCCCACTACAATTAAAAACAATCTGTCCCACTCCAATTCCTCCCACTCCAATCCAAAACAATTGGCCCCACTCCAATCCACCCCTCTCCAATCCAAAACATCCTGCCCAATTCAATCTGCCCCACTCCAATTTGACCCACTCCAATCCAATCCAAAACAATCCGCCCCACTCCAATTCAAAACAACCTGCCCTCCTCCAAAACAATCTGTCCCACTCCAATCCAAAACAATCTGCCCCACTACAATTAAAAACAATCGGCCCCACTCCAATCCATCTCTCCCCAATCCAAAACAATATGCCCACTCCAATCTGCTGTGCTTCAATCCAAATAAATCTGCCCCACTCCAATCTGCCCCTCTCCAATCTGTCCCACTCCAATTTGACCCACTCCAATCAAAAACAGTCTGCCCCACTCCAACCCAAAACAATCTCCCTCACTCCAATCCAAAACAATATGGCCCACTCCAATCTGCCTCACTCCAATCTAAAACAATATGCCCCACTCCAATCCTAAACAATCTGCCCCACTACAATTTGCCCCACTCCAATCTGCCCCACTCCAATCCAAAACAATCTGCCCTACTCCAATCTCCCCATCAAATCTGCCCCACTCCAATCCCCAAAAATCTGCCCCTCTCCAATCCAAAACAATCTGCCCCACTCTAATTTAAAACGATCTGTCCCACTCCAATCAAAACAATCTGCCCCACTCCAATTTGCTCCACTCCAATCTGCCCCAGATATTTTTTAAGAAGGTCCTGCACTACTTTAAAAAATTTGCCGATTCTTGCCAGTTCAAGGGGAACCAAAGGGGGCTAAAAATCCAGTTCATTGCATTATTACATGTTCTTATGCCATGGATTAAAAAGAGTGGCTTTACTAGTGTTTGCCGAAAGTGGAGCAACGTCAGACAGCAGCAAAGTAAATGTGTAAAAGTTTCAGATTTGTAGCCGCAAAGTCTGCACTTAACAATCTTTGAGAGCAGTGGCCAGTTTGGGTTGAAGTCTTTAATTTGCAATGCCAACATCCTTACTGCCAGAATTTGGGTTAGGCAGGCTTTCCCGATTGTGCAATTAAGATAAGATTGTGCCTGTGGGCCAACATGGCAGTCATTGTTATGTGATGCTGCCAGGGCCCTTAGCGGCGGTGTGGACTTAATATTTTCCATGTCCGCGGTCTTCAAGAGGAATTTTATCTGTTTTTTCAATATGCTTTTTACTGCAGTGTGCGGAAGTGATGAAGTGTTTAGAGCAGTCAGATCGATTTGAAGAGTAGCTGCTGCCGCCATTAGATAAGTGGACCAAGGGTTATTTTTAAATTTAAATATATTTTGCAGAGTAAATTTCAAGGTGCCTGACGTCGCCGTGCTGCATCTGTAATAGTACTTTAGAAAGTACCCCATGCTAGACCATTCAATGCCCTCCAGGCCAAATTCGAATCTCACCAGAGGTCCCCTGGTGTAATAAGGCAACTTGAACACTCTTTTTTAGACTTTTAGATGTGATTTTTCAATAATTTTAATGAGTTGGCCCGGAAAGGCCTCGCTGCCGTAGGAGATTTCATTACAAGAACGGAGGCTACATTATGCATTATTCCTTTAATGCAGTCCAAGCAGCCGCTTACATTACAATATTAAAAGGTTCCAGAATAGAACAATAGCAACAAATGAAAGGCATGAGCCATCAACAATCTGCCTCTTTTAAATGCGGCTCCAAGCAGATAAGTTCATTTTCCTTCATTACCATTATTCATTTTTATCTCTATTTTGAAGTTCCCTTGAGTGTGGCTTAACTGCACCCCCCTTCCTACTGCCTCTATACCGATCTCCAATTTACGGAGATCTCCCTGCACCCCTTCCCTAGTCCCATCCTTGCGTGACTGACCAGATTAACCTGCCTTTTCTTTCAGCTTATGTACTATTTCTAATGTTTGAATATATTTAAAGATTTTTAGATGTTTAATCGGACCTTAATATTTTGTTTTTTGTGTAAACGATCATTCTTCAATTTCATCCTTGTTCTACTTCCTCATGCCATAATGAGCTTACCTAATGTCTTCATTTAACTCCAGTTTTTCACCTCTTTCCACCGATGCAGTCCGCGCACTCCAACACGGCTGTGCATCGCTACCTTTTATTATTTAGAATTTCATCCACAAGTAGTTATTATTTTACAAACTTATTCATAAAAAAAAAAAGGGGTTTTAGCCGGAAATCCTCATTTAACTGGCCTTTTCAACATTCTATAACAAAATTAATTATAATAAGAGAGGATTTATTCTCTTGACATTCCTTCATCTATAAACCTTGTCACTATTATTAAGGAAATCCTCCCTAATTATCTTTCATTAAAGGGCTTTACCACTTTTTACAAGTTAACATTTCCTATATACCATGTCTGACTCTGACTCAAACAAGGCTTCTGCCCCTACTCCTAACATAGACAACGAAGCCCTGCAAAAAATCCTTCATAAGGAATTGAGGTCCTGCATGTTTGAGACCTTAAGTCAGATCATGTCCTCTAAAAGGTCACTCCCTGATGAGGACGAAATCTCAGAAATTCCAAACCCCTACTCTGACAAGATCACTGAATTAAGGGGTAAAAGACTTAAGAAAAGTAAAAACATTGATAAGAGTAATATAGGAGGTCCAAGCACCTCATCAATTCAGGGAGGTCTTAGCACCTCAACTTCTAATGGAGGTCCTCGCACCTCGAACTCCCAAGGTGTCCCTAGCGGCACGACGTATCTGGGTGTCCTTAGCGGCACGAAACATCTGGGTGTCCCTAGCGGCACAAAATATCATAATGCTCTTTACAATATGGGAGATAACGAATCTAATGATATAGAATCCTCAGACACACCTGATGAGTATGTCCTTGATCTTGATGAAGATGATCAAGAATTTTACAATCCATAAGAGGAACTCCCATCATCCTCTAAGGACATTATCCTTGACCCCTTAGGGGAAGAAATGTTTTCCCCATTAAATATGAAACACCCAAGACGTTCCGAGTGGTTCCCTCAGGACCACGTCGCAAAATTCATTAAAAAATGGATAAGAAACCTCTTGGAAAGGGACACTCGTAACATCCTTAGAGCTGAATGCTCTAGACCTTCTACTGAGGATAAAAGCTGCTATACCCCCAATTTGGACCCTGAACTCATTAAATTCTTATTAAAACTTGGAAGTGATCCAAGAAAAGGGATGGAAAAATCCCTGAAAGGGTGCCAAGACCGTCTTCTCGACGTACTGGGACCATTAGCCAGAATCCTAGATTCCGCAGAAGACAGCCACATCAATGGCACCCCTCTCAACACCAATATCATCAGGGGATGGAGCCAGAGAGCATTAATTCACCTGGGTAATGCCAGCGCTAGCATTAATGCAGAAAGACAAAGAGTCGTTTTGACTAAAATAAATCCCAAACTAACTGACATGGCGGATAAAGAACCCTCGCAAAACCCAAAAGGTTTACTCTTTGGAGAAGACCTCATTAAATCCTTGGGAAATACGTCTCCACTTTCACCGCCCTGGACAAGGCACAGCAAAATATGCGCAGAGTTTTCAATCCTAACCTTTTTGGGCGGGCCAGAAGACGGGGCCTCTCTTCCGGCCGCTTCAATCAAAGGCCATTTCCAAGATTCTGTGGTTTCGGAAGAGGGTATCAGCAGTACAACGTGCCTCAATTTTACCCCCAGAGAATTAGAGGCCAACGCATCAAAGGATTTAGATCCCGTGGAACCTTCATCTCAAACAACCCTGCAAGTGAGAACTCTCTCCCCTCTCCCTTCTCCTTCTTTCCCCCAAAAAGTGGGTGGCAGACTCAAATACTTCCTTCACAATTGGAGATTGATCACTCAAGATCCTTGGTTCTTAAACACTGTCAATGGGTTTATGATAGATTTGACTCACATACCTTTACAAACTTCTTTCCAGAGAGACATGCCTCTCTCTCCAGAGCAACAAAAAATAATAGAGGAGGAGATCTCCTCTATGCTTCAGAAAGGAGCCATAATAGAGGTCCCATTAGAAACTTTAAGATTTATAAGCACACTCTTTCTTGTAAAAAGAAAGACAAAGGTTGGAGACCTGTCATAAACTTAAGAGAACTAAACAAATATTTGGTTTACAGACACTTCAAGATGGAGGGCATCCATCTCTTGAGGGATTTACTTCTAGAGGGAGACTGGCTAGTCAAACTGGACCTAAAGGATGCTTACTTCACCATTCCTATGGCCGAATCCAACCAACCCTTTCTTCAATTTGTCTGGAAAAATCACCTTTACCAATTTCAGGCTCTCCCCTTCGGACTCTCCTCTGCCTCTTGGTGATTCACCAAGGTCATGAGAGCTGTTGCCTCATCTCTAAGAATAAGGGGCATTCGTTTAATCATTTACTTAGACGACATTCTTATAATGTCTCAAGATCCTTCACAACTAGCCAAAGACCTGAAGACTGTGATGGATCTCCTAGAAAGTTTAGGATTCATCAGAAACAAAGAAAAATCAATTCTGTCCCCTTCCAGATCTCTGGAGTTCCTAGATTTCACAGTAGACACATTGAAATGTCTCCTTTTACTACCTTTCAAAAAGATTACCAAAATCAGGAAGGAAATAAGACACGTTCTGAAACAGCAAGACTTCTCTGAGAGAGCTAGCCAGACTTCTGGGTCTCCTCTCCTCCTCCATCCAAGCCATCTTTCCCAGGCCCTTCAACTATCGGGCCCTCCAAAGGGTAAAGCCCTAAGATCTGGCCTATGGTACGGAGATCGGATCTGTCTGGATCAAGAAGCCAAATTGGAACTAGCCTGGTGGCCTGAGAACCTAGACGCATGGGACGGAAAAGCAATCTTTGGTTCAAAACCAGAGTTTGTTTTAGAATCAGATGCGAGCCTTCATGGCTGGGGAGCTTGCCTTCTCAATCAGAACACTGGTGGTATCTGGTCACAAGAGGAATCATCTCACCACATACATTATTTAGAACTAACAGCTGGGCTTTACGCCCTCATGAGCTTCAAACACTCTCTCCAGGGGAGGTCCGTCATTCTAAAGATGGACAACATGTCAGCGGTAGCCTATATAAATCGTCTGGGAGGCACCAAATCTGCTGACCTCTCGAATCTAGCAAAGAAACTTTGGAGGTTCTGTCTGGAACACAAGATCGCTCTCAAAGCGGAATACCTTCCGGGGAAATCGAACATCTCTGCAGACTGGAACTCAAGATTCCTGTTAGATCACAGCAATTGGAAACTGAATGTTTCCGTGTTCAGTACCCTAAACAAGATCTGGGGCCCTCTAGAGATAGACTTATTTGCGAGCAGACTAACCTTTCAACTGGAAGACAACTTCTGCTGGATGCCCGACCCGGGTGCTCTAGCAGTCAACGCCTTACTACAATCTTGGAAAGGAGCCAAGGTGTACGCATTCCCTCCCTTTGCCATGATTCAGAGAGTTCTTCAGATAGTGAGACAGGATCAGTGCTTCCTTGTCCTAATAACTCCCTTTTGGCCATCCCAAGCATGGTTCCCCACCACTCTAGAACTAGCTTGCAAACCCCCTTCTTAATTCCTACCCTAGAGAATCTTCTTGCAGACGTAGACGGAGGAGTTCACCCCCTAATTCAGAACAGGAGTTTAACCCTTCTTGCCTGGAGAGTGTGAGGAGATCCAATGAAATCTCAGGACTTTCGGCGATGGCTGCAACTCTCCTCAGAGTGTCTTGGGCCCCAGGCACTCACTACAGATATAACAACATATGGAGAATCTGGGTACGTTGGTGCCTGGAAAGGAACCTGGATTCCTTGGAAGCACCTATTGTTGACATAGTTAACTTCCTTGTTAAACAATTTGATAAAGGCCTCAGCTATAGAACTATCAATTGCTATAGATCGGCTATTTCTGCTGGTCATGTCCTTGTCAATGGTAAAACTGTAGGTAAAAATGTCATTGTTTGTAGAGTGATGAAAAGCATTCGTTTAAGAAGACCTCCTAAACCTAAATATGAAAGTCTTTGGGATGTCAAACTAATCCTTGATCTTTTCAATAACTGGCCTGTTAATACTCTCCTCAATAGAAAAAAACCTTTCCATTAAGGTGGCTACTCTACTATGCCTAATCTCATGCAGAAGGGTCTCTGATGTCAAAGCCCTGGAGATTACGAATAGATCTTATAACATGTTCGGAATCAAATTTGAGATTTATAGAAGAGCAAAGACTATGTCTGATTCAATCTTTTACCCACGTTTTGATTTATGTCCAAAACTTTGCGTTGTGGACTGCATGAGAGAGTATGATCGCAGAATGTTTGCTCTTCGCCCTCAGGATGTTAACCAATTACTTATATCCTTTGACAAACCCCACAAAGGCATAACCTCGACCTCTATTCTTAGATGGGTTAAGACTGTTATGAGTTTAGCAGGTATTGACTTAAAGAAATTTCAAACTCACTCCCTTAGAGGTGTGCTATGGCCAGTCAATCTCTCTGGTCTGGAGGTAAGTTGGACGACATTC
The DNA here is from genome assembly GCA_963921515.1 of Calotriton arnoldi. Lineage (NCBI taxonomy): Eukaryota > Metazoa > Chordata > Amphibia > Caudata > Salamandridae > Calotriton > Calotriton arnoldi. The sequence continues at coordinate 127,926 of CAWUFW010004170.1, forward strand.
TCAAAGCTGCTGACTGGTCAAATGCTAGCACCTTTGCACGTCATTATTGCAAGCCTATTGAACATATGTCTGATGTTGTTTTACAAAGCTACCAACATGCATAATGTAGCCTCCGTTCTTGTAATGAAATTGCGATTCTCATATTACCATGACTAGAGAATCTGGATTTTATTAAAGACACAGAGGCTGACATTATCCCTCCCATCCCACCCCTTGGTGGTCTTACAATGATTTAATGCTGTTTTTGTTACAGTTTATTACTGTACTTTTTATTAACAGTACTTGTTTCATCTCTTGTTCCTTTTAGCTTGATAAGCTTGACACTATTTTTTACATTCAAGAGATATTTACTTCTTTCTCTTTTCAGGTAACGCTCCGTAACTGTGTGTCGTCTGGCCTTTGGTTTTACCTTCGTTCTTCCTTCACCTTCATCCTGCTCATCAGAAGATCGTTTTGATGTTTCAAGTTTCATGAACTTATTTTCCTCCACATTTAAAAGAGGCAGATTGTTGATGGCTCATGCCTTTCATGTGTTGCTATTGTTCTATTCTGGAACCTTTTAATATTGTGATGTAAGTGGCTGCTTGGACTGCATTAAAGGAATAATGCATAATGTCAGCCTCCGTGTCTTTAATGAAATCCAGATTCTCTAGTCATGGTAATATGAGAATCGCAATTGCAGATGGTAATACAGCCCTGAGCACTTTTCTGATTTGGGCTTTAAAGTGCTGTGTGCAATTGGCAGAGTCGGGTGGTAATGAATGCAGCCTTATCCTTTAAGTGTTTATGTGTGTTGTAGGAGCGCAATTTACTGAGAACCATGTGCCCAGGTAGTTATAGGATTTAGCTCCTGTGATTTTTAGGGGACCCAGAAACCAATTGCTGTTTGTTTGCTTTGACGTCCTTCCGAATGATAACACCTTTGTTTTGGAGGCATTTACTATCATCTTGTTTGCTTTGTTGTATGTGTGAAGGGATTCTAGTGCTCTCTGGATTCCTATTTTTGAGTTGTCGAGCAGAACGATGTCATCCGCGTACTGCAGTATTGTTATCTTAGTTTGACGTACTTTTGGAGGAATTAGATTGGCATTGTTGAATGCCCGGGACATGTCCGCTGTATATAGATTAAACAACATTGGAGCGAGAACACACCGTTGCTTTAGCCCTTGGTTAGTATTGATCTTCCTGGTTAACGCAGTGTCTGACAGCTTGACCCTCACCCAAGGTTGATGAATATAGTGATATAATGGCATTAAGCAAGCCACTTGGTATACCCCATACCTGGAGTTTACTCCATAAAATACCCCTGTCCACCAGGTCGAATGCTGACGAGTAGTCCACAAAGCATGCGTAAAGAACTGAGGATTTCCTGCTGTTTGCCTGGTGGACAAGATAGGATAGAGTAATTATGTTATACAGTGTGGAGGAGTTGGGTCTAAAGCCTGTTTGACAAAATGGAATTATTGTGTATGTTGTTGCCCAAGACTCAAGATCATTTAAAATTGCAGCTGCGTAGATCTTAGCCTCAATATCCAATAAGACTATCAAGTGGTAGCTAATGGGGTTCTGTCTGTCGCCCTTTTTAAAAATTGGATACAGTATTGATCCTCTCCAGCTGTCGGGCACTTGGTGGAACTTGAAGCAGATGGTAAACAATGAGGAAAGTATTGCAGGCCATAGTGCTAAATCGTCTTTGAACAGTTGGGCAGAGAGTCCATTTGGGCCAGGTGCACCTGAAGCTCGTGTTTTACATAGTGCTTTTTGAATGCTGTTAGTCATATACATAGGGACACAGCCCTTTGAGTCATCAACGGGGTCTAAAAATTCGAGTGGAAAAACTCTTGGTTGATCGATTACATATAGCTTTTTTACATGCGAGGTCCACATGGCTTCATTGATGGCATTACTCCTTATAACTTCCTGGCATGTTTTGTTTTTGATGTGCCGCCATAAATCGGCCTGGTTGTGCTTGGTCATTATCGAATAAACATATTGCCAATCCTTATCCCTCTGCTGATTTTTTTCTTGCCATACCAATTGCTTATGTTGTTTTCTTGCGCCTTGAAGTTTCAATTGCAGCCCAGTTTTAATTGTTCATTCTGGGTGTTCTTGCGTGGCTTCGTCAACTTACGAATAAGTCATGAGCTATTCAGTATAGATTGATTTTTTATTAGAAACTTTTAACTGAAGTCACCCACGGCCTAGGTGGGAATTTAATGATTCATGGATGCCCCTGGTTATAGATGGCCAGTGAGTTAATCGGTATTCGCCACATTGGGCCTGCAGAGACAGTCCGGTGATGGCTTTCCATGATGTTAGTTTCTGCAGATTGACGTGGCCCCATTTTATCCTCCAGATTAAATGTGCTTATTCATCATTAAGGGAGGTGCCCAGTACCTTATGACCTTCTCGTTTAGGTAGGTGAAGGTTAAAAATTGTACGAAGGGGAAGGTGATCGCTATCATTTGAGGGATGTACTTTGAAACACACAAGGTGGTTCATGAGTTTTTCAGAGGCAAAAACTTAATCGATAGTGCTTATCCCCCTGAAGGTTTTCAGAAGCTGTGTTGATGGCTCAAGGTTATTAGCTATGATCTGTGTGGACTTAAGTCCGTGTTTACTTAAGATTTTGTTTAGTTGTGTACTTAAGGAATTTAGAGGTGGGCAGTCGGTGTTGGATGTTCCTAGGTATCGCAAGTTGAAGTCACCACAGATTATTATTTCATGGTTTACATGATCACAAAGAATTTGATCCAGGTTGTCACTCAGCTGGCTCAGTCTTGTAGCTCGTGCCAGGCCAAAGCTGTTAAAGTAGACATTAATCAGGAGGATCTTGATTCGGGAGGTGGATGTCTTGGGTCTCTCCAATACAAGCGCTTGAAGCATCTCGTCTTGAGTTGGAATTGAGGTTGTTGTTATTTTCAAGTTCAGATTAAGGTAAATTAATAAGCCTCCTGGTGGCCTCCCAAAGATGTTTTTTTTCTTTGCTACTTGGTGGACCCCTTGAAAGCCAGCGATTGTTAATGGAGTTAGTGACCACGTTTCTTGTAGACAGAGTACATCAGCTGCCCCACTCCAATCTGCCCCACTCTAATCTGCCCACTTCAATCCGCCCCACTCCAATCAAAAACAATCTGCCCTACTCCAATCCTCCCCACTACAATCTGTCTTACTCCAATCCAAAACAATATGCCCCTTTCCAAAACAATCTGCCTCACTCCAATCCAAAACAATCTGCCCCTCTCCAATCCAAAACAATCTGCCACACTCCAATCTGCCACACTGCAATTCCTCCACTCTAATGTGCTCTCTCCAATCCAAAGCAATCTGTACCACTCCAATCTTTACCCATTGATCAATGATTAGCGTTGAAAGTTATTTTATGTCAATGTTGTGAACGAAACATTTGTACTTCTGCATCTACTCTGATTGTCGTTCTCTCCATAATGGAATCTTGCTTTTCATATGCTAAGTTGAGTTGGCTCACCTGCGAACCAAGGCACCTGCAAATGAGCTATGCTTTGTGGAATTGAGAACCAAGTTATTGATATATATATTGGTTCAACTGTGAATAGAGGACTGCATTTTATATCAATTCAGGGACACATTTCATAGAAAATGTTCACCTACAGGACTACTATTTTTCAGTAAGTGCTGCCTTGCTAGGTGAACATTTATTATATTTGATTTTTATATCTGCACTTTGTGGCATTTGATAATAATTATGCAAAGTGCTTTTTGTCTTGTGACTATATTGGCCTACCTCCAACTTGTTTCATGCACTCTCAGCAAATAAGATATTAATTGTGCAAAGGGCTTGTGGCTTGAATTGCCTACTTCAACTTCAACTTGTTTCTCAAGCACTCCAAGCAAATAACCCTGAAAAACAAACTAATTGCCAAATATTGTGAGGAGTGGAATTCTAGGAATAAAACCAAAGGTACCGGTCATATCATTAGTTGCATGAATTATTCAAACTGATAGCTAAGTGATCTATTGTTACAGCATCATGTCCTAATAGACGTCAAGTGGTCGCTTCACAATTACTTGCGAGCAGGGAAATTACTCTATTGTGATTAATAGTCATGGCCTGTACCCGGTGCACCTTCATTGTAAAGAAAAAATGCACTCTCTCCACCACCAGAACAAGTTCATGAGTTTGCAACTATCCTGGGGAGAGCACATCAGCCAGATAGCCGTGGTTTCAAACCGTGGTTCTCTTTTTCTGACAGCGAGCCAGGCCTGACTTTCAAATGGGAGACAGTCATCCTTGCGTTACTCCACCCGCATTTTGCAAAATATACGGGAGGAGTCCCTGGGCCCCTCCCAAGAAGTGGTGCCCTCGGAGTTACACACTGATTGTGCACCACCTCCTATCTGGTGCACAGTCTGTGTTTCTCCGAATTACGTGTTTGCCCTTGCATCTGCATCTGTAATACAAGTTTCAAGTTTATTTTATTAGCATAGTTACTTAAAACCATTGCTACAGAATATCTCATAACATTTCCATTATAAATTGCAATTTTAAAAGTAAGGTACATTTTTTTGTGCTAAAAATCAGTTAAAAACAATTCAAGCCAGTTGATCTATGTAAGACATTATAATTAGTTCATTAACTTAGCAGCTTATGACATTATTCATTTTGGCAGTAATATTGTTCTGTCCGGAGTTGGTGCTGAGATCTGCCTGTCGCTATTGTGGCATTTTCTTCTCCACCTGTCTCAAAAATGTTACCAGGCGACAGTTCAGCTGCATGTCCTCAGGTGCAAAGCACGCCAGCACAGCATGCCTCCGTGTACGGATGCCTCTATGATTAAAAAGTGGTTTTAAAAGCTGTTTCCATTCTTGTGTCAGTTCTTTACAGATGCAGAGAAGGTGCAGCATGTCTTCCTGCATCTGTAATACAATATGAGTGCAGTGGCAAAGGTCAAAACCCCGTGCATGTCGGGGTATGCACTTTTGGGGCTATTCGTACCTGCACAATTCTTACTAACGAATGAGCAACACTAGCGTCTGAGGCCCGTCTGCAGTACCAAAGCACATCCGCGGTGCAAAAGCAAGCTGCATATGTCAGTTGCACCACAGCGCAGTTTCAGCAGTCGCGGCTTCTGGTGGGAGTGCTGTGGGGCGGTGAGGCGGGGAGGGGCAGGGTAGGGGTAGTAAACTCCGGTGATACAGCCGAACGGAGGTAAGTACATAAATAAATAAATAAAACGAATTACATTGCGCGCTGCACGCCAAATGGCGATGCGGCGCGCGCAATGTAATTCGTTTTATTTATTTATTTATGTACTTACCTCCGTTCGGCCGTATGCCGCTGTTTACTACCCCCTCCGCCGCCCCGCAGCACTCCCACCAGGAGCCGCGACTGAGTTCCAGATGTTCCAGGAAGACCAGAATTGATAAAGTGAAAGGTGAAAGCTACTGTATTAATCCAGAAATGAAATATTGCTGCAAAAAAGTTGCTGAAGTATGTACATTTGTTATATTTACTCTATAATTTGATATGTCACATGCTACTCTTAGTATTTACATTGGTTCATATTTGTGGCATCGCTTGTGTATTCTCTTTTTTCACATCAATGTTAAAATGAAATGGAAGCACAACTCATTATAGTTCCAGAAGATTTATTTTGGATGTATTTTTCTATGAACTTTCCATTTTATAACGTGTAAGTAAGCATTTTTTGTTTATGACTGTGATGCGGAAGTCCTTCAAGTTCAATTGGAATTTTGATTAAAGGTGAAATAAGGTTTCAGCATTTATTTATAAGGCATCATTTGCTGTAGATGTGTGTAAGGATCTTGGGGGCATATTATCAAGGGGCCGCGATAAAATTATCGCCGCTTTAGCGTCTGTTTTCGGGCGAAAAGCGGCGATAATTTTATTGCATTATCATCAAGGACACGCTAGCGCGTGATTCCTTGAGTTAGGGCCCGTTTTTCACACGCCTCACCTCGCATCGATCATGAGATGCAAAGGAGGCGTGGCTGTGAAAACAACATGGGATAATATCGCGAAGGCAGCTTCGCGATATTATCAAGGAGGGGTAGCGATATGTGAAATCGCGTTAAGTATGCCTTAATGCAGGAATTTAACGTCTGTTAAATTCCTGACTAAGGCATACCTAACATGGGGGGTGGATTGTGTGGCTAAGACCACAGGCCCTATCATCAAGGATATCGCCGTTTTCCATGGAACATCGCTGGAAAACCAGCGATGTTCCATGGAAAACACCGCTATCGCTGGAATGATTATCGCCATTGCGCTATGCGTTGTTAATACAGCGCTAGCATGGCGATAATTTCCAGCGATAGCCGGCGATAAAAATCCTCACGCTAAGAGCGGCCAGCGATAATTATCGCTGCCGCTTGATAATATGCCCCTTAATCAGTAGATATTAATAATCGCAGACGCAGCGCTGACAGTTTATCACACTCCAGTGACCTTTGCCACCCTGCCACTAATTTCATTCCACCTGCTTCAGTGACGTGTAAGGCTCCCCCTGCATGGAATGCTCATTTTTGGGATCCAAGAGCTTACTTTTCATCATCATTCTTTATCCCAGAGCCAGAGAGAGAGAGACAAGGGAGAAAGAAGGAGGAAGAGAAAGAAAGGAAACAGTGAAAAGGATAGGAAGCATGGACGAAGAAGACCCTCCAAGGATGAGATAAGAGAGAGGTTGTGTAGGGTGTTGGAAAAAAGAAGCATGAGGTGCATTCAAAACTACACAACTTTGGTATTTGGAAAACTCAGCATTCAGCTGTTCAGGCGGCGAGCTCCTAAGAAAAATCTAGGGCGCTTTCACCTATTTTTTTTTTTAAAATGAAGTGCTAGTGAAGCATGTACTACTGCAGCTGGTGCTAGCCCTATTTTTCTGACAGAAAACAGGTGGTTTGCAACTTCCTTTGGTGCCTCCCCTATTGACACATTCTCTTTGAGTGTCAATTTTAATTGGCTTTTTGGAGTTCAAACAGGATGATTGCTTCCAAATCAGCAATGACCTCTGGGGTGCATTACCACCTTTCAGTTATTTTGAGTAGGGTAAATGATAATTTTTCTAATTGAAATGTATTATGTGAATTTAACATTTTAAGAGCAAGATCCTCCTATGATTGCAATACACACCTAGAAAAGAATCAACCATGGTGTTCTTCGGCTTGCCGGCAACAAAAAGCTAAACTACTTCAGAGTATTAGGTTACTTAATAAAAAGACCTGTATTATAGACAACCAATGCGAAGTACCTAGAAGGAGTAAAGAGTAACAACTGTGTATAGTAGAGGCTTTGGGGCCTATTACGATGTCGGTCATAAGGCCTCCAACCTGAGGTCGGAGGCCTTGCGACCGACATCGTTGATTTCAATTCCGACTGACTGATTTTGATTCAGACAGTCGGAATTGAACCGGCCAGTCATTCCGGCTGGCTTCCGATACCCAGTCGGAACCAGCCCATAATCCCAATGGACGGCGGTTTACGCCGTCCGGATTATAATGCACGATTTCCGACAGGGTTTCCATGCCGGCCTTTCCGACATGGAAACCCTGCTGGAAACCGTGTTCCGGCCTCAGTTTCATGGCCGAGAGGGAACCATGCCCCCCTGTTAATCCCTGCACCCTGTGGCAGGCACCTTGAGGTGCCTGCCACGGTGTGCAGGGATTAACACCACCTCACATTTCCCTATGGGATTATGTACTATGGCCGGTTTACGGCCGTACCACATGCTCCCATAGGAAAATGTCAGAATGCGACCGAACAGTGTTCAGTCGCATCATAATGAGGCGGTTGACAACGCTGACCTGAGGTCGGTCAGTCCCATTTCCGTGACGGTGTCGGGCGGACGCAAGCCCGCCTGATATCGTAATCGGCCCCTAAATCTACTTATTAAGAAAAAAGTGGTCTGCACCACTAGAAGCTTTAAAAAAACAAAAATGGCGGACAGATTTGGAGGATGGTAGATAGGTTTGAAAATAGAACAAAGTTGCCTGGATCTGGCAATATCCAAAACTTCCTGGCAATGACATATCAAGGAGTTATAGAGTGCTGTGATAAAGCAATACAGATTACCTAGTCTTCTGAGCAGCAGATTATTACAGCTGGTAACTCATTTCTCCCTAGCCTGTTACATTTTAATGGACAGCTCAGGTTGCAAATTTCGTGAGTTAGGAGTTATGGGGTAAGAGTCATTGTAAAGGATACACTAAAAACAAGTCTGAGCAAGAGCTTAAAATATATATGAATGCATTTTCTTGCAAAATGCACACAGAGTCATAACTTGATTTATCCTGGAACTCACACTTTGACCAAGTTGGGAAACATGGTATTAAACCAGCTCTTGTACTTTCAAGGTATTTAACCAAGAGCTTTATTTGAAGTTCAGCTTATTGGGGATATGAGGCAGATATCCCGTCTGCCATATTACAAGTGTCATAGGTTCTAATGTTCTTCTAATACGGTGGATGGGTTATCTGCCACTTTTGTGACGGAGTATTCCATTCACCAAACTCTAAATAAGGCTGTTGGGTGCCAGATGTGCGAATATCTGTTAGCACAATTCTGTTTGCACATTTTGACCTGTATTTTGCGCCCAGGAAAGATTTTTAAAATTTGATCTATGTACTAATAGATCATTTCTTAAAAACCCAAATTGTTGTTGGCCGCAAAATGACCTACCTCATTAATACAATAATATTGAGATAAGTCGCAAATTGTGACTCACTACGTTAGGAGGTCATCACAAGGGTGGCCTGCTGGTGCCAGAGGACCACCATATCTGTTTGCCTTTCAATAAAGTGAACTTTTTTTTTATGCAGTTCGTTGTTCACATTCTCAAAGGGAAAGGGATCCCAGTGGGACCCCTTTGTCTTTGCCAAATGCATTACCACCTCCTTTGAGGTGTCAAGAAAATATCAGTGTTTTGCAATCTGTAGGTTTGTGGGTAGCTGGATGAAAGTTCTGACTCCTAATATGCAATTGATAAATAATTTTAACAGTTGCGAAAGCTTTTGCAAACATTGAAATGCTTAGTACATCTGGCTGTTATTCATGAAAACACATCTACTCCCTAAGAATTATGTAATGCGAATCCTTAACTTACTAGATTTATTGGTTAGTGATTTCATTCAATCCTTTAAAGATCTTACTCTTGTCATTTATTTCTCCAATCACAATATGACTCCTAATATTTGTTTTGATTGATTTTAAGAATCTTTTTGTGCAGATTTATGTATGTAACAGGGTGTTTAAAACTGCACATTTCCAAGTACTGTTCATTGTTTAATGCATTTTTTCATCTGTGGGCAGAAATGTCACCAACCAGAATTGGTACCTAACATGGGTCCTCATGTATGGTTGGCCTGGCTCGGTTGAGGCTCGCCTCCATACTCCAGCAGAGGACCGCCAGTGAGACAGATGCCCTTTTGCCAAAATTCGAATTCTTGGTAGGCCGCCATGTTGTTAATGTCTGTGTGTCATACTTTTTTAGTTTTTAACAATCGCTGTGTTGTGCAGTTGTGAATACAATATCTATACTTCTTCAGCTACTTTGATTGTCTTTCTCTCTTAATGGAGACTTACCTTTCATATGTTAAGTTGGGCTGGTTAACCTGTGAAGATAGGCACCTGCAAATGAGATATGCTTTGTGGAATTGAGAACCAATTTAATGGAATATTGATTCATTCAACTGTGGATAGAAGGCCACCTTTTATGTCATATCAGTGATACATTTCAGAAGCAAATGTTCACCTACAGGGCTACTAGTTTTACTCAGTAAGGGCTGCCTTGCTAGGTGAACATTTATTGTATTTCATAGATCTTTACATTTGAACTTTGTGACATTTGATACAAATTGTGCAAGGTGCATGTGCTTGTGACTTGAATTGCCTACTTCAACTTGTTTCTCAAGCACGCCAAGCAAATAACCTCTGAAAAACAAACTAATTGCCAAATATTGTGAGGAGTGGAATTCTAGGAATAAACCCAAAGGTACCGGTTATATCATTTGTTGCATGAATCATTCAAACTGATAGCTGAGTGATCTATTGTTTCAGCATCATGTCCTAATGGACGTCAAGTGGTCACTTTCCACTTACTTGCGAGCAGGGCAATTATTCTATTGTGACTAATAGTCATGGTCTGCACCCGGTGTACCTTCTTGATACAGTAAAATGTGTGCTTTCATGAGCCATGTAACAAATTTATGAGTTTGCAACACAATGGGGAGAGCACAGCAGCGAGAGACCTGTAGTTTCAAACTGTGGCTCGAGCATTCTCTGGCAGGGGGCCAGGCGTGAATTCGAAGAAGGGGGCAAGCATTCCCCCTTAGTGGGTGCAGTGTGTGTGGGCGAGTAACCGCACTTGCGAAAATGCATGGGAGGGGTTCGTGGGTCCATCCCAAAAGTGGCCTTCGTAGGCACACTGACTGTTCAACACCTACCTCCTATCTGGTGCACAGTCAGTCAATCTCCTGATGAATTGTTTGCCCTTACACCTGCATCTGTAATGCAACATTGGTGTGGCGGCAAAGGTCAAACCCACATACAAATCATTGGTATGTACTCTTGGGATCACTCGGCACAGAATGTGCGCCTGCAAAATCTTTAATTTTGAAGGATAGTGCTATCATCTGAGGCCCCTACTGCAGTATTAAAGAGCCTCAGTGGTGCAAAAACCAGCTGCAAATGTCAGTTGTACTCCAGGGCACTTTCTGGAATCTGGCTGCAGATGGTCCATGAAGGTCAGGATTGATGAAGTGAAAGGTCAGAGCCTCTGTAATAATCCTGAACATAAAATATTGCTGGAGCCTTGAACCTGTGAGTCCATACCAGTTGTCAGCTAAGACAAAACATTCTGTGAGTTCACATCATGCTACAATTTACAGAGCAAGAATAAAACTGTGCAAAGTTAAAGAGTAAAATATTAATATGTTTATGTCATTATTCAGTAGTATAAACAAACTATTGTCATATCCTTTCTGGTGTCATGGGAGGGGGTTTGCATCAGCGATACACAGCAGGCACCCATGTTTACACCCCAACCTCTTCAACGCTTTTATGACACCTCTGACCAGCATCGCCAAAACCCACGGACTCAACATCATATCCTACGCCGACGACACACAACTCATCTCTTCCTCTCCGAATACACCACCAACACCAAAACCAACTTCCACAACTGCTTGACAGACATCGCCAGCTGGATGAAGGATAGCTGCCTGTAGCTCAACATGGACAAGACAGAGGTACTGATTTTCAGAAACAAAGTTTCCCATGGGACACATCCTGGTGGTCCTCAGAACTCGGACCTACTCCTACCCCCCATGTCCAAGCTAGAAACCTAGGCATCATTCTGGACAACAAGCTAACCATGACAGCTCAGGTCATCTCCATCTCTCTTCCTGCTTCTTCATCCTTCGCATGCTTCATAAGATATTTAAATGGTTACCCTAAAGCTCAAGACTCACCATCAGCCAGGCCCTCAACTCCAGCCGACTGGACTATGGCAAAGCTCTCTATGCAGGGATTGCAGCTCACCTCCTCCAACAACTACAGACCATACAGAACGCCGCAGTCAGACTTGTCCTGGATCCCCCTAGACAAATCTGCATCACCACCTGCGTCAGGGAACTCCACTGGCTCCCTGGTCAGCAAAGATGCCAGTTCAAGCTCAGCTCCTCACCCATGCATACAAGGCCCTACACATCTGCGAACCCGCCTACTTGATTCACCGCCTGAACTTCCATCTGTCCACCAGACACCTCGGCTTGTGTCCCTTTCTCTAACCATCACCTTCTGCATCCGACGTAGCAGATGCGGAGGTTGCTCCTTCTCCTACTTAGCAGCAAAGACATGGAGTGAGCTACTGTAGGAAAGTGGGTTTCTGTTGCAGTAACCCCCCCACTTTTTTGCCAGATTTCTGATGCACTTTGACTTGATGTGCTCTGGGTCCCTGCCAATCAGGTTCCCAGGGCCTGTGTTCTTTCCCAAAACTGCACCTTTGCACCCCCAATTGGCACCTCTCTAGCCACATGTAAGTCCCTTGTAAAAGGTGCCATGGGTACCAGGGGGACTGTGATCAGGGAAGGCCTCTAAGGGCTGCAGCACATATTGTGCTCAGAGGTCCTGTACCTCAACACACCCACATTGCCATTGCTGGCTGTGTGATTTGGTGCAGAGGAAAGTGAAGAGTCGACATGGCCATTGCACACATACCTGTGTGCAATGCCTTCAACCCACTGCCTATGGTATAGGTAAGACACCCCTCTAGCTGGGTGCACTATACCACTGGTGAGGGTACAGTTGCATGAGCATTATACCCCTACAGTGTCTAAGTCCATTCTTAGACATTGTAAGTGCAGTAAAGCCATAAAAGAGTATATGGTCTGGGAGTTTGTCATTACGAACTTCACAGCACCGTAATGGCTTTACTGAATTCTGGGAAGTTTGGTAGCAAACTTCTCAGTATAATAAACACACACTGATGTCAGTGTGGGATTTATTATACAATGCACTCAGAGGGCATCTTAGAGATGCCCCTCTGAAAAACGACCAGCCTCTGGTGGGTTCCATGACTGGTAAACACCAGCCTGCCACCACATTCTGGACCCTTGGGGTGGGAGCCTTCACTCCCTGGGCCCAAACAAAGCCTTTCCTGGGTGGGGGTGTTCACACCTCCCCCAGGTCAGGAAGAGCCCTCTGTGGCAGGGGAGCTCTAAAGGCTTTGCCGCCTTTGTGACGCGACCCCCAGCCTCTCCTGCTATCAGGAGCAGGCCCCTTTCTGTCTCACCTCCTTTTCGGTGGGAAGATGGGCAGGAAACATTCGAGCAGCCCAGAGGGTGTGCCTACCTCTACCAACCCCACCCCTCAGGTGGGGGAGGCGAGGTGAAGCCCACTCTTCAGTGCCCGCCATCTTGCAGATGGCAGGTACTCTCCAATCAGGATAAAGGATTGTGCCCACTCCCCCACATGGGGTGAGCACACAAAAGGTGTAGTCATCCTAAGGTCTGCAGCCTCTGTACGGAGACCCCCCCCCAACCACGAGTGAACTGGTAAGGTGAAATCCGACCTCAAAAGGCACCCCTGCATTCAGCCCCCCTGTGCCCTGAAGAAGTAGACCTGTGGTGCACCTACATCCCCGAGCCCTCCAACTTACCTGCCCTGCTGTTGATTCATCTCAGAAGACTTCCTGGACTGAGCCTGCAGCTAAAATCCAAAACCAGCAACTCCCATTGAAAACAACGGGGTACCCAACGCCAAACCAGCACCCTGCACCCGGCCACCCCTGTGCCATTGTGGGTGCACCTTGGGTACTAACTTGGATCCCCCTTTACCCTGAGCTTAACCTTAGGAGCTTTGCTCCCTCAACCCTGTGCCTTGCTTTAGAGCAGCCACCAACCGATGACCCCTAACCCCATAGGCTAACATTGGGCCTCAGCACTCTGCACCCGGCCGCCCTAGTGCTGCTGAGGGTGTTTTTTGAGTGCATCCTTGACCCTGGGGAAATCATTGTTCTAACCCCAGAAACTCAACCCCAAAGACCGATTGCTTACCTGCAAACCGATAACCAAATTTTTCTCCATAGGATTGCATTGACTGTTTTCCTCTGAAAAAAGTTCTGTGTGGAGTTGAATTGGTATGGAAACCTAAGCAACTGTGGGGCATATTATCAAGGGCTGGCGATATAATTATCGCCGCTTTAGCGTCCGTTTTTGGGCGAAAAGCGGCGATAATTATATCGCAATATCATCAAGAACACGCTAGCGCGTGTTTCCTTGATGTAGAGCCCGTTTTTCACAGCCTCGCCTTGCATCGCTAATGAGATGCAAAGAAGGCGTGGCTGTGAAAACAACACATGTTAATATCGCGAAGGCAGCTTCGCAATATTAACAAGGAGGTGCAGCGATAAAAAAATCGCGCTACCTCAGCTTTAACTCAGGAATTTAACGTCTGTTAAATTCCTGACTTAAGCATACTTTTCATCGGAGATGGATTCTGCTGATACGACCACAGGGTCGTATCAGCAAGGATTATCGCCGTTTTGCAGGGAACATCGCTGGAAAACCAGCGATGTTCCCTGCAAACGGCGATTTCACCGCTATCGCTGGAATTCTTATCGCCCTGGAGTAACGCGTTGTTAATAACGCGCTACCAGGGCGATAAATTCCAGAGATAGACGGCGATAATTATCCTAGCGCTAGGCGCGCTTTGCGATAATTATCGCCGTCCCTTGCTGATATGCCCCTGTGTTTTTATGAAAACTGTTTTGCTTAGCTTTTATCTAGGAAATGTCCCAATGTGATATCTAGGCAAATCACACAAAGTAGAAAAAGTAATCCAAAAAGTACTCTAAAAAGTAATTTAAACTGTATTTGCATATTTTACAAACCTGTAACGAAAGTCATTATTCATCCAGCTTGCTAGTTGATCAATCTGCTTTGAAAAGTACAATTCTACTTACCGGTACCAAGTCCTGCTTATTTCTAAAAATAAAATACAACAAAGAAATATTTTTTTAATACAAACAATTGGTCTGAGTTCAGTCTTTGAGTGTAAGGCATCATTTCTTGCCTGAGTGTGTACAATGAATGCTTAACACTACCCTCTAATAAAGCCTTACTTCTCGCCCACACTACCACAAATAGAGAGTAAAGTATTGCCTACTTTTACCTCTGTAAGCCTTTGGGGATCCACTGGACTGTGTGCACACTGTACCTTACTTTGGTATAGTATATACAGAGGCAGCTTCCTACAGCTACCCTTTTATCTACGGACCTCCTCATTGTTTCCAGAGTTCCAAAAGTCCCTGAAGACCTCGCTATTGGGCTAATCAACTGTACCCTCCCAGCGCCTGGATACATTCACGGGTGACAAGAAGGGCTCTACAAATCTACTGATTGATGTTCCCCTCGATGTGCTAGTTTGGGGCCAAGGGCATTGGCTCTGCAGCCTCCAAACCAGCCGGTGGAAACGAGACTCACTGGAGAATCAAGCACATCTTAAATGGTGGATCAGTTATTCACTAGTGAAGCTGCTTCTCTGGGTTCCCATACTACAAGTTTCAATTCCTGGGCACTGAAGTCAGCAGGGGGATAAATGCCATGTGGATGTCATTACAGTAGTTAGTTTGGTGCTCTTCATAGTCAGAATATGAACATGATTATGGATTGTCAGTGCATCACTTCATTGACTACTCTGAACAGTAACAATATATAATAATATCAAACATGAAAGAAACTATATAGTACTGGAGAAACACTCTTCCTATCTGAGTCCAGTTAAGCCACAGACTAAGACTTCACAGCCATTGTAAGGTAACTAATAATGATAAGGGAAAAGAGCCTATGTGCATGATGTTTTTCTTTATTTCTTAGGGCCTGATACACAAAACCCTTTTGTGGTCACTAACCCTGCAATGTGCAAAATCAGAGGGGTTAGAACCACAAAAGCAGCTTTTAAAATACACAAAAGCTCTTTTACAAGTTAGAAAAGTATTTCCTACTTGTAAAACAGCTTCTACGACCGTTTTCAAATCACAAATAGTAAGGCGTATTAAAGGAGCATTTATCTCCTATTTATTTACCAGTTCCTTTAATAGACATGGGCTGTGTTGAAAAACGTTTCCTGTTTGGGAATGCAAATGCAAGGAAGAGGGCTGATGGTCTTTGCAGCCCTCCATCTCTGCACTCACAGCCAATCACAGAGGGTTGCAAATTGTGACACCAATTATTAATATTCATTTACCAGGTCACTTTGGGAGCCACTGCGAATGGGAATGTTGTGATGCATTTATTAGCATATAGTTGGCATCACAAACTTATACAGTTCACTTGTCAGTGGGATAACAAACAGATTCCCTTCCTAAACCTTCTAACTAAAGCAGATGAGGGAAAGTTGATATAATCTCTTTTCAGGAAACCAACAGACAGGTGCACACTGTTAGCATATACCAGTTTCCACCCACGATCTCTTAGAGACGGTCTACCCTACTGTCAATGTTTGAGGCTGTGCCACTACTGTACATATAAGTCAGATTATTTCAAAGAGGCAGATATTTTGAGCGCTTGACTACTCCAAAGAGGATACCCATGTAGGATTGTTAAATCTGCATTTAAAAGAGCTTGGTACAGCAATAGAGATGACCTTCTGAAAGCCAATAAAAAGAAAGGATGTGAGGGACTTACATGTGTCACTACTTTCTCTCCACATTCCACAAGCTTATGTCGTCTATCAAAAAGCATTGGGATATCCTACAGAATATTTCTCCCTCACTAGAGGCTCTTTTGCTTTCTTGTGAAAGAGGTCCAAACATTGGAGACCATCTGGTACACTCAGCAAGCCCAGTAATATCAAAGATTAATATTGTGGATAGGATGTAGGGAAGCCCTCCTTTAAGGGTTCACTATAAGAGTGGGAACTGTGTAGTCTGCCAAGATATCTCTAACACCAAATTATTCAAACATGATTCTATCAATGTGATCTTGAAGGATTTTTAAAATGTAATTCTGCAAATGTAATTTACTGCATATGGTGTCCTTGTCACTTAATTTACATCAGACAGACAACTCACCAGATCAAGGCCCGTATTATGCAACACCAAAGCAGGATCCACTGCGGGATTACTACAACTCCTCTGGTTTGGCATTACATTGCACATCAACATATGGCCGATGACATAAAATAGCAAGTTCTGGAGGTAGTGAAGCTGCCTGTGCATGGAGGGGGTCTCTCCCTCATCTTACAGAGACTTGAATGTGATTTGGATTAGCGTGTGCAACTCAACTACACAAGGACTGAACTCCATGGAAGAGGGAAGCAACTTTTATCTCCTGTCTCCAGGAATAATATAGACCTAGTTTTAACCCCGGGGACAATCCCATTAGGGAGGCCCCTCTATTCCAGAGATATATATATATATATATATATATATATATATATATATATATATATATATATATATATATTCACTGAAAAAACCATAGGTTTTAGGGACAGTTATAGTTACTTGGACATTGCACTCGTACAAAACCCGTGAAATTCCCCTTTATAGTTAGTTCAGCTAACTATAACTCGCGCCTCGCAATGCACTGCTGATGATGTCACATATTACATCACTCATGACATGGTCAGTGACATCACTGATGACATCACTGATGACATCTCAAATGACATCACTGATGACATCACTGATGACATCACTGATGACATCATCCAGTGACTGTGTGTTTCTGTAAAGTTTAAATATTTTTAATATATATAGGAAAAGACGTATTGAAGAATGAGTGGGTGTGTAAGTGTCTGTATGGATGATTTAGTAGGTGCGTGACTGACTCTATAAGTGAGTGATTTAACGTATCTTACTGAATGCATGGGTTAGTGACTAAACTGGATGAATGTCTGTATCCGTCTGTCTGTTGCTGTGTAAGTGGCTGCATGTGTTTGTGAATAGCTACATGAGTGTCTATATGAGTTATTGAATGCTTGTCTGAGTATCTGTATGGGTGCCTGAGTGTTTGTGTGGGAGGGGTGTGTGCAACTCTGTGCATAGATGTGTGAGTGGGTGATTCACTGGGTGGATGGTTTCAAGAGTGCATCTGTGATAGACTGTATGGGTGGGTAAGTGTGTGTAAGAGTGTGTTAGTGAGTGAATGTATGTCCCAGTGGTACATGTGTGAGTAACTACATATGTGAAAGGCAGTATATATGTGTGTTGGAGTATATAAATAGCTATAAGCAAGAGTGAGTGATTGTGATAGTGGCTGTATGGATGAGTGTGTGCTTGTATCAGTGATTGTATAAGAGCGTAACAATGTGCTACTATTTGTATGAGTAAGTGAGCTGGTGTGTGTATAACTGTATAGGTGAGTAAATGGCAGTGTGTTTAATTATTTGCATGACTGACTAGGTGTGTGAGTACCTCTATGGATGAGTGGCGTTGTTTGAGTGTCTATATAGGAGTAAGAGTGCATATGATAGTCCTGTACTGAGTGACCGTAAGTATGAGTGACTGTACGGGTGAGTGAGTGGATGTGTGTGTGTAGACCTAAGAATCAGTGAGTGGGTATGTAGTTATTGGTGTTGGAGTGTCTATGGTTTTGCGAATGGCAGTCTGTAATTTAGAGTGGGTGTATCAAAGGTTATATTAGGGTGTGAGGAGGTGCATCAGATTATCACGTGGATGATGTCATCAGTGATGTCATTTGAGATGTCATCAGTGATGTCATCAGTGATGTCACTGACCATGTCATGAGTGATGTAATATGTGACATCATCAGCAGTGCATTGCGGGGGCGCGAGTTATAGTTAGCTGAACTAACTATAACGGGGGAATTTCACGGGTTTTGTACTAGCCCGCCATATACCTCCAAAAAGCGCCACAGAGCTGCATTGCAGAGAGGTGTAAAAGGGGTGTGGCCTCTCTACACGTCTCTGCAACGCAGCCCCTAGCGCATATTGGAGGTTCCTGGTGGGCTAGTTGGCCCCTAGGGACCCCCAGTATTCAAGGGGAATTCGTTCCCCCTCTGCAAACGCGCCAGGGGGCGCGTTTGCAGAGTGGTGAAGGAAGGGGGCGGGGCCTGCGGGCCCGATCGTTTAAAATTTTTTTTTTTTTTGTCCCCTTTCCTTTTTCCTGTTTTTATGCCCTGGGGACCCCATCCCCCAGGGCCCTACCCCTTTTTTTTAATTTTTAATAAAAAAAAAACGGGGCATGGCCTTTTTATTCTTTAGAGGGGGGCTGCGTGGCCCCCCTCCTCTGGCCATTTAAGGCCCCGGGGACCCCATTTTTTTTAATTTTTATTTTTTGGGGAGGGGGCCGCGTGGCCCCTCCTGGGCCACTACTTGCCCCGGGGGCCCCATCCCCCGGGGCTGGCCTCTCCGTTGGGGACTGTGGGGGGTCCCCAATCCCCCACAGTCCCGCCGGCTCCCACGTCCCTTGGGTTCCGGCATTGCTTCTCCACATGGGGAGCAGCTGACATGCTGCTCCCCATGTGGAAAGCACAATGTGCTTTGGATATTGGAAGAGAGAGCAGGTTTCCCTGCTCTCTCTTCCAATATCCAAAGCAGTTTGCTATGGCAGGACGGGAGCCGCGAGGCTCCCGTCCTGCCATAGCAAACTACAATGTCCCTGCAGGAACCGGCCCTGGGGGGTGGCGGTCCCCAGGGCCATCAAGGGCTCCAGGAGGGGGGCCGCACGGCCCCCCTCCCTACATCAGCACAGCCCCGGGGAGGTGGTGGTCCCGGGAGCTTCGGGGTCCAAAACGGACCCCCATTTTTAATTTGTTAGTGCCCGGGGAGGTGGCGGTCCCCGGGGCGTGTGGGGGCTGGAGCCCCCACACAGGTTGTTAAATTAATTTAAAAAAGCCCGGGGAGGTGGTGGTCCCCGGGGCTGCACCATCTTTAAAAAAAGCCCGGGGGGGTGGCGGTCCCGGGGCTTGGGGGCCCTTTGAGGCCCCCACACATTAAATTATCCCCCCACCATGCCCCCGGGACTTGGGCCACCCGGGGGCCAATTAGCTATCGAGCGCGGAGACCGCGCTTCGATTTTTTTCGGCAGGATTCGCGCACCCTGAGCGCATCCTGCCGATTTTTAAAAAAATGTATTTATTTTTTGCCCAGGGGTCCTTGTGGGACCCCTGAGCAAGCCTAGGGGTCAGGGTGTTTCTACCCTGCTCCCTTTGTGCGCTTTGCGCACTTGTTTCTGTCCCTCGGTTCTACCGAGGGACAAAATGGCTGCCAACATTTCCTGAATTGGAATGTTGACAGCCAGCTGACAGCCAATTAACATTCAGCTCGTGATCGGGACGGTGCGCGCAGGGTGCGCTGAGGGTGCGCGAATCCTCCGTGCCCATAGATATCACTATCTTTTTACTTTTCATTTTCTCAGCAACTACTGAACGGATTTACACCATTTAACAAAAAGGGTTCTTTCTGAACCAAGAACTACCTCTTTGCCAAATTTGGTGTAATTCCGTTCAGCAGTTCAGGCTGTAGCCGTGTCTAAAGTTTCCTATGGAAAAATGCATGGGGAAAACGCGTTTTGGGACCCCCTTTTTTCTCGGCCTCCGCTTGACGAATCCCCCGAGACTTTCAAGGTAGGAGCGGACCGGAGCGGGCCACAAAGTTTGAAAATTTCGCGAAGATACGTCAACCGGCAAGAGAGTTATTTCAAATAGAATGTCTCAGATTTCCTATGGATAATAGGTTGTAACTATAACTATCTACTGGCGACCGCCAGTAGATAATAAATATATATATACACACAAGATTTGCCCAGCAATTGAGGACGCACTCCGCTACAGGTAGGTGACAACCTTTTAATTAAGACAAGCAGCCAGCTTCCCATCCCGACTTGAAGTCCCTTGGGCAAAACTTGTGTAAACAAATCGTCACGGCGGTTCCAGACCGTGGAGTGACTGCACCGCCCAAGAGACAGAATGGGTCCACACGAGAGGAAAGGCTTTCCTCTTGCTGAATGGCGCTGCCGAGCAATTGATTCAAGCAGGCAGAGTCCCATCCGGAGGCCCAATGGAGGGCTGCTGAAAGTGTCCTTAATTATGCGTTGGTAACCGGACCCACTGGAGGGTGAAATTGTGTATAAACTACATGTCCCAGCGTGCACTGAGAAAGGAATTAATTTAGAAAGGCACACCTGAGGCCAATTAATTTAAGAAGCACGCAGGGGATAATACTGGCACGTAATTCCTGGTTACCAACGCTGGCCTCTGCAGAAGGAGAAAAGATTGCTCTGAAACGCCTCAGGCCAAGGGACTTCAAGTCGGGATGGGAAGCTGGCTGCTTGTCTTAATTAAAAGGTTGTCACCTACCTGAAGCAGAGTGCATCCTCAATTGCTGGGCAAAACTTGTGTAAATATATATATATATATATATATATATATAGTTTGGATCCCCATTCTAACTGAATTTTCATACCTCTCTTCGAGTAGGATAGGCTTTGTACTTAGACTTGTGTACAGCCATGTTTTACTGCATGTAAAGTGAGTACATCAGCCTAGTCTAGATTTCCAATATAGCACACATGCCATGTCCCCTTGCTTGATACGAAATTGTTTACAACCAGGCATGAAATGCAATTTGGCTCCGAGCCTCGTTTTCACTTCCTCCTTGTAAATGTACTGTGAGCGCATGCCTGTGCTCTACCAACTCAGTGATGGTGACCCGCACTGCCCATCGAATCATTGGAGGACCCCTCCCCAACGCAGGTTTCCTTTAACCAATAAAACTTTTCACAATGAGGCCTGGAACATAATTGTTTCCAAGCCTTGTTTTCACTTACTGTTTGTAAATACACCGAAAACATATGCCCGCACTCGTTCAAATCAGTGACGGCAAGCCACACTGCCCATCGCATCATTGAAGGATCCTCTCCCCGACGCAGATTCCAATTTCAGCGTCCTTATTCCACAGAATACCCGTTGGCCTAATGTAATAAAGAAGGTACACTGGTAGAGATTGATGAAGGATGGTTTATTCAGCAAGTAGGAGTAAGCAGCTACAAAAGTACGTCCTACCCACACGGAGCTGACAGCAACTGACACCAAGGAATCAAGTGTACACTCAAGAGAACCAACGCTCTAGAATCAAGAACACGATGACACACAGATCATTCTTGGTGACACTCAGGTAAGATCATTACACATCTTCCCCCTTTCAGAAGAAAAGAGAGAAAGGAGTTGGGAGAGGAGAGAGAGAGAGAGAGCAAGGTAGAAAAGAGAAAAGAGAAGAACAGAAAGAGAAAAGAAACCCATAACGCGAACGTTAATGCAAAACAAAGTCATTTAGTTTCGTTGGGAGCTTTCCAACTTGCACACTCTTTCTTAACTTCGGCAAAACATCAGGAGGACCATTACGAGAGACAAACAGGTTAGGTGCAGGAGCAATCCTATTAAGATTCCAGATGCGACCATCACTTAACTTGACAGCATTTAGGATTTTTTTTTTAACAACATAAGGTGAGAAAAACTTTGAAGCACCAGAATACCTTTGTGGAAGGCGAACTCGCACTCTCTCACCCACATGCACACGAGTGTGTGTGACGGCGTGTCTAGAGTCAAAGTATGTCTTCCTCTTAGCAACTTTCAATTCCTGACTGGCTTGCCAAGAAGCTGAACCAGGGGCTGTACCAATGTCCTGAGACCCTGTACTCTCACCTCTCATCCATGATTGAAACATACGGGTATTAGGTTTCCTACCACGACAGAGTTCAAAGGGAACCATAGATGTGGTCGAATGGGGAGTAAGGCGATAGATCATTACTCTTTCTTGGATTTCTGCTTTCCAATCTTTGTTTTGGGATTTAGCCAGCTGAATGGAGTCCTTCAACACACGGTTGAACCTCTCTACCATACCGTTAGTTTCGGGATGGTAGAGGGCGCAGCGTTGTGTCTGATCCCTTTCTCTGTAAGGTAGATCTCCATCTCTTTTGAAACTAGCTGAACCCCATTGTCAGTAAGGAGACAATCAGGAAGTCCCTCACGAGAAAGATCTCATCTAGAAATTTGATGACATCCTTAGTCTCGATACTGTGGCAGATTTTAATCTCCGGCCACCTTGAGAAAAGATCAATTAAGACTAAGACAAATGACTAACCAGAGTTACTAGAAACGGGGCCTAGAAGATCCAGAGCTACTTCTTGCCAGCAACGAGTGGGGCCCTCTCGTACAGCCATAGGTTGTACTCTAGTTTTATAAATTTTGTCAGAAGCGTTGCATTCTTGACAGTCTCTCACCATGCGTTCAACTAACAGATCAATTCCGGGCCACCAGAAGTGCAAACAAATTCTCTCTTTCGTTTTAGAGATCCCCTGGTGTCCCTGATGGGCTTGTTGGGCAATTTTCTCCCTGAGGGAAAGAGGTGGAACTAGCCTAGTGCCTCTCCGAAGTAAACCTGAAGAGACAGACAACTCATGCCGTACATTCCAGAATTTCCTCGTCTCCTCATCAAGGCCTTTTATGCCCTTCCAACCTTCAGTCACCAACTCACAAACTTTAAGAATGATGATATCATTTGTCATGGAGGATTTCCACTCATCTTCACTCAAGACACCACTCGTGACTTCACAGACTTTATAATCATCATCATCCTCACATGTCTCTCCCGACCTATCACTCGTGTTAACTGAGTCGTTTGTTACAAGGCGGGACAAACAGTCAGATACTTTGTTTTGTGCACCAGGTATGTGATGAACAACCAAATCGTAGTCCTGCAAGGCTACAATCCATTTTGTGATTCTCGAGGAGACAGCATCGAGACTCTTTTTCATAAATAGGTCTTTCAAGGGTTTGTGGTCGGACTGTACTGTAAAGGAGCTTCCCCAGAGAAACTTTTTAAGTTTTTTAATCGCCCAGAATATGCAGAGTGTTTCCTTCTCTATTACGGAATATTGTAACTCCGGCCCTACGAGAGCTCTTGACAGGAACATTATAGTCGTTTCATGTCCACCTTTAACTTGTTTGAGAACAGCCCCAAGTCCCTTTGAGCTGGCGTCAGTGACGAGTATGGAGGATGCAGAGGTATCAAAGCTATGAAGTGAAGGAGCCTCACCCAAGGCCTTCTTCACATCGTCAAATTCTTCTTGGCATTCCGGTGACCAAGTAAATCTCACTCCTGTTTTGAGAAGAGTTCTGAGGGTGTAGGTACGATAAGCAAATTGAGGTACAAATTTGTTGTAATATTTTGCCATCCCTAGGAAGGTGACTAGCTCGTCTCTGGTTTGGGGTACAGGAAGATCATCAATAGTTTTCACTAACTTGTCCTTGGGCTTGACTCCTTTCTTAGACAGCTTGTGACCTAAGTAGTCAATCTCATCAAGATTGAATTTGCACTTATTCTCATGTAGTGTCAAACCACGTGATTTGAAGCGACCCAGTACTGCCCTGAGCCTCTCATCATGAGTACTTTGAGATGGGCCATGAACTAGGACATCATCCTGATAAATTGTAACGCCAGGCAGTCCCTGCAAGACATTTTCCATGGCCCTCTGGAATACTGATGCTGCTGAATTGAGTCCAAATGGAAGCCTAGTAAATTTATATGTGCCGAACGGCGTTATGAAGGCTGTGAGATTTTGTGACTCAGGGTCGATCTTAATTTGATGGTACGCGGCCCTGAGGTCAAGTGTAGAGAAGACTTCAGCCCCAGCCAATTGCGTCAGCATCTCTGCGATGTTGGGGAGAGGGTATCTGTCAGCTATGACAGCGCGATTGAGAGAGCGTAAGTCTACGCAAAGCCTAACCTCACCTGAGGCCTTTCGGGCAAGAACCACTGGGGCTAACCAATCACTTGCCTCAGTTTTGACAATGATGCCTTCCTTGAGAAGTTTTTTTAATTCATTCTCCATGGAATCTCTCAGAGCCAAAGGTATATTACGCACCTTGCAAGTTACAGGGATGCGTCGGGTTTCAAGATGATCTTGTGGGTGTAGTTGGATAAACAGCACAAGCGTTCACTAAAGACTTCCTTAAATTCTGAGCGTAGACTGTCTACTTGATCGACTTCAGTGAGCTCGTGTGTACAGGAAGGAGCATGTGAGGACGAAGGTACCTCTTTGAGAGGGTCAATAGGTTCTTCTCTCAAGACTATACAAGGATTGCCACCAGGAATTAACATGACTCCGAGATTAGCCTGATGAATCCAACTCACTATACTATCTCCTTTGGAGGAGATGTATATCTACCCTGCTGTAAGTCTGTTCTTGAACTCAATGTCACCTTCGAAGTAACCAAACAACTTGATGGGTTGTCCTCCATATGCAAGGGGTCTGATGTCAGGTTTGAATACTTTCACTTTCCCCATAAGGAAGACGTTGTAAAAAGACTTGGGGATTAGAGTGATTTTAGCCCCTGAGTCGAAGAGCATTTTAACAGGGTGACCATTTATTAGGACACTGTCGACAGGACTTGAGCACTTAACTTGGGTAACTTGTGTCAAAATCTCACCACAGTGTAGACCATCAGAACTAGATTCGGATTAATCTTGTATCCAAACCTCTTTAACTCGTTTGTTTTTCTTATTCTTTTGTAGTCTGCAAGCTTTGGCTAAGTGTCCAACCTTCCCGCAATTGAGACATTTTGCGTTTATGGCAGGACAAGACTTGTCATCAGTTAGATGGCCAATATTGTCACAACGGTAGCACCTTCCGGGAAAAGGTTTTCTTTGCCATGACGATTGCGGCTCGAAACGTTTGGAAATGGGTTTCATAGTATGAGGTTCAACTCCTTTTGAGGATTTGGCTTGCGAGACAGCTTGTACTTTTTCATTTGAAGTAGTTGTGGAGCCATTTTCTTTTTTTATGACTTTAACACAGGCTAAGGAGTGTTCAATTCGTTTTGCGATTGTGATGACCTCATCAAGCTTAGGGTCATCCTTCTGCCACAATTCGTCATTTACTTTTTCTATGGCACAACCAAGCATGAATTGATCGCGTACACGTTCTTCTAGTGCACCTTCAAACTTGCAAGTGGAGGCGAGTTTACGTAGTTGAGACACGTACATCTCTACAGTCTCCTTAGGTTGTTGTGTCCTATTCCCAAAGTGGTAGCGTTCTAGGACTGTGCTCACTTTGGGCAAGAAATGTTTGTCCAATTTCTTCAAGCAAATTTCGAACTCATTGAGACTGTCGGATTCAGAGTCATCAAGATCCGGTAGATGTTCGAAGACTTCTTGTCCCTCAGTGCCTAAGCAGTGTAACAACAAAGCTGATTTTCTCTCGGCACTGAGAGACACACCGCACACCCTGGCGTAGTTAACGAAGACTTTTTTCCATTTTGACCACCGTATTGTAGGTTCACCAGGATTAGAAAGGAAAAAAGGTGGTGGTGTGACGTTTTGCATAATTGAAACAGGGGTAGTTGAAGTCCAGCTGGGCTAGTTGGGCTCTCAGTGGAAGTAGCAGAAGTGAAGCTGAGGTAGCAGTAGGATGCTGTGGCCATTAAAGTGGAGCTGTGCCCATCAGCACGTAGTTAACGTGGACAGGCTTAAATAAAACAGCTGTGCCTATCAGCGTGTAGTTAAAGTTGAAAAGTTGAATTAAAATTATTGTGCTTGTCAAATAGTTAAAGTGACAGCACTGTAATTTGCTGTGCCTATCAGCGTTAAAGAAATAATGATAGGCAGGGATTGAAGTCAAAGCTGTGCTTGTCAGCGAAGGATTTTTAAAGCTGTGCCTGTCAGCGAAGCAAAGCTTGGCAGGCGAAATGTAGGAGTAGTTTTAAAGCCGTGCTTGTCATCGAAGTAAAGCTTGGCACAGTTAAATAAATTGTTGTTTCCGTGGACGTGAGGCGGAGGTATATAAATGTCGAGTTGTATCATAGCGTTTGCAATTCACAGGAGGAGAAAGTTGTCGCCAGGTAACAGGACGTGCGTAGTCCCGTGAACGTAGGAGAAGAGGTTGCTTGGTAACAGAGCTGTAAGCAACAGAGCTCGCTCCGCCACAAGAGCATCTTAGTTGCTATGTGACGAGGTTGTCTCTGTTGCCGTCGAGGACAACGCGCACTCAGTTGCTAGGCGGTGACGCGCAGGCAGAGAAGAGGCGTCATTGGCAGCTTGGCTTTAGAATGTTGAGCGCGAGGGAGAAGAGGAGCGAGCGTGCGCTTTAATTTATTTAATGTTATTAGGCCGTAAAGTCTATTTTAAGGAGCTGAAGCGCAAAGATGTATCAAGAAGTGGCAGGAAAGCGCCGCACAGTACCTGTGTGTAGAAATGAAGATTGTAAACTCTCTCAGTGTAGATCATCCGCCAGAGAGTTGCTCGATGTGTTAGGACGTCTGTAGGCTGGCAGGGGTCCGTTTCAAGATTGTCGCCAGTGTAATAAAGAAGGTACACTGGTAGAGATTGATGAAGGATGGTTTATTCAGCAAGTAGGAGTAAGCAGCTACAAAAGTACGTCCTACCCACACGGAGCTGACAGCAACTGACACCAAGGAATCAAGTGTACACTCAAGAGAACCAACGCTCTAGAATCAAGAACACGATGAACAGGAATTTTACGAACTGGCCTACTTGTCCACAGGTCGGTTAATAAAAGTTTTTACTGGTCTCAAATTTCAGCCAGTTTTTGCAACCAGGATTGTGCTCATCAGCCTTCTGGTTTTTAGTTTTCAACTGCGTTTATCTTTTTTAAATCTATGCCCCTGGACTTATTTGTATCGAGATTACCTCAGCTGTTTTTTGTAACTTTGCATCGAATATTGCCACTTCTTCGTTGATTTGAGGGGCATTGATTCTACTCAGCAGATCTCCATTAGTTTGAAATTCCTTATGTACTGATTTCATCGACCTTAAAAGAGGTTTCGCCGGTCTTTTGCGTGCCAGAAGCAAATTATATTATAGTTTTTTTCTTCTTTGTTGTCTCGATTAATATCTTTAGGCCTTCCTGTGTCTTCTTTCAGCCAGAACTAATGTTCTTTTTCTGTCCTTTTTACCCGTTTGGCGGTAACTAAGATACGCATGGAATATTGGATGCAGATTTTAGATTTCTCGCCATGAGATCTCATTCAATTCATCTATTTGATCAATTTATCCATTCTATTATTCATAGTCTCTAGAACTGTTCTTTGAACACTTCTTTGACCAGTGAAATATCCATAATGTTGTCTTCCACCGTGTGGCCGTTTTGCGAGCGAATTTAACATCTCTATCCTGCAGATGTACAATAAGTTGTTTTGAACATTTTTCTTTTTTGCTGCATAGGACGTGACAGCTTTGCTACATTGTTGTAAGATGGATGCATAGGGTGCTTAGGAAAAACAGTGTGCAGGACAAGTATTTATGGGTGTTTGAGCGGGAGCAGGTTTTTGAATGGGATTCTAGCCCCAGGGGAAATTTTGGAAGTGAAACAAAAAAAAAATCACCTGGAATAAGCAGAGGCATAGTAGTCAATAGTGCAGCAGGTGAATTGGCACAGGGTCCAAGAGAGTGAGGGGGACACTGCACTGTAAATATAGCTGTTTTATCGCTTGCAAACCAGGGGATGGGGTCCTTTTTAGGTCGAGCATCAGCACGCATGTGCTGTCTGCAAGACCTGATGTAATCACTCGTACTGAGTGTAATCCCGCCTGCTGCTTGCCATTGGTTCACTCCAGCATCGCTATTCTTCCCTGCCTCCTAACTCGCTTGAGCAGCTGATAGCTCACTTCCCTTTGAGACTGAGGAGCACCGGTGAAGTACAGTTTCCCTACGCTTTAATTCTTTATCTTGGTTTGGAAGAACTCTTTTTTTTCTACCTCCGGTCGCTGCTTGTTCTGAACAGCTGCTCTTCACTTCCTCTCGGGCTGCAGCTGCCCCTTCCTCCCTTCTGCTTGTTTGGCTCTTTTCTTCGTGGAGCATGCATGGCACTGCTGATTCCCCTCCCTTTGTTTAGAAGGGACTTCTAGAGCGCGAGTTTAGTTTTGCAAGTGTTTTTTTTCTTTTTAGTTTTTCTATAGCGCAAACTCAACAATAAGGTTTTGGAGTGCTTAACATGAGCACAATGTTGAGCCCATGCTGAGACTCGTACTGGGTTACCCAGTTCCAAAGTCGGCAACTCTGGCCATTGCGCCACATCCTCTGCTGCCAGTTACTTATTCTATCTTGTTTCTGGGTTTGTTATGGGTGATTCTCTGTGGACTTTCGGTGTTGTGTGGTAAATGTCTCCTTTGATGTGACTCGGAGCCGTGTAAGTGCCCTCTTTGCCCGGATACACTGGAACCTAAACTCCGACACACAACAAAGGCAATCTGTTTACAGAAATGACACGCCCTTCTGTCTCCAGGGAGAGGCAGAGCTCTGTCACAGGGCAGAAGGCTGTACGCAATCTGTCCCAGCTGCTCGTAGAAGACAGGATCTGTTGCAAAGCCCTCACATATGTTTTGCAAAGAGCAGACCTTGAGTACGTTCACTTTGCACTATTTTTTTCTCCTCGGGTAATAAGGAATGGAACAAAGATTTGCTCTCACATTTAGACTGAACCATACTTCCCTGTAACATGAAACCAGCAAGGCAACATAAACTTGCTCGCATAATTTTTTTTCGTTTCTTTTGCATGTCTTTTCTCTTCTCCGCACAGGGTAACATGCTATCTGATAGCATTCTTTATTAAATGATTTTTGATTCTCGTAACTCACCATTGTAGGTTTATGCAAATCTCTTTTGACTTCTTGTGGTATGTAGTTCTAGTTTTAGCCGGGATGAATTGGTCACTATGATTC
This sequence comes from Calotriton arnoldi, assembly GCA_963921515.1. Taxonomy (NCBI): domain Eukaryota; kingdom Metazoa; phylum Chordata; class Amphibia; order Caudata; family Salamandridae; genus Calotriton; species Calotriton arnoldi. Next base: position 157,122 of record CAWUFW010004170.1, read on the forward strand.
TCGCTGTTATTGATCTGTTGTGATCCATTATTCTTAGCTGCCTCTTTCCCAATGTCACTGCCCAACTGCAACTGGCCGAAACCCACAAGAAGCAAACTGGTGGGGGCGCTCTCATGCTTACACTGAAATGGAGGCATAACTGCGCACGACACGTGTTATAGGGCATCAAAAGGTTTGCTGTAACTGCCTGAAAGCCGTTTCTGAACTGCCATTTATCTGCTCCCACATAAAGTTAATGAGAAATGCACTTGAAGTGAATAAGTCACCATAAAAGCAACTTCATCCTTTCCTTGAGCTGAATCCCCCAATTCTCAAGAAAATTAGTTCAGCAAGTGTATGTTAAATTGTTTTGCTAGAGCAGAGAGTGTACAGAACCCATATTAAGCAGTCAAATAATAACACACTGAAGAAATTTTAGAGGTGCGTATGTTGTTGCACTGTCTTTGTCAGGGAGAATAGCACAGCAGCAAATGGTCTTCTGTTGTCAGTGTTGGCCATAACGATCTTAAATTCTATCGTTTTGATCGTTGGTTTGATTAACGATTAGAAAGTGTAGTTCTGTCTCGATGCGTAAGTGAATGAGGGCGTTAACACTCATTGGAGCTCATTCTACTGACCTGGGAAAGCTAAAATGAATGCCGGGTTTTGATTCTGTGACTTGTTTGTAACCCTGGGCGGAGTTCATGGAGTTGCACCACGCGAAACTCCGTGAAGTGGAAAAAAAACTCCGCCGTGCTACGCAGCGCTCCGCAAGCGGCAAAGTGCGATAGAAAAATGTTGTTCGCGGTGATTTTCAGTGCCGGATGCTTGTCCGCACTGTGCAATCATCGCGAACGGCACCATGCACAGTGCAAGCGAGCGCTGCTTTCCTTTCTGCCGCTCAAGTAGATTTTTACTCGAGCAGCAGCTTTCTCAACACGAACGGGCAGTTTCTCAATGCGAGCGGTCGCGAGCATACGCGACCACTCGCAATGAGAAACCCGACACCCCCCCCGCGTTGAGAAATCTCGCCGGGAGGTTTATTTTCCACGCTCGCGCTCGCCAACTTGATGTTGACGATCGTGAACGAGGAAAAATCTCGCCGGGAGGTGGATTTTCCTCGCTCGCGCTCGCCAACTTGACGTTGGTGAAAGCGAGCGAGGAAATAAACTCCGCTCCGCTGCGCGAAGCGGATTTATTCAGAACTCTGCGAGCTCCGCGTAACGCGGAGTGCGGAAAACTCCGCAAACTCCGTGAGCGGAGTGGAGTTCACCGCCCAGGGTTACTTGTTTGTAGCAAATATCTCTACGAAGTGCTCTCTCCCCATCTACCTTTATTTCTGGGTTTATGTAACATATCATGGTAAAGATAGCTCTGGGAGTTAATGCTCACCTTGGCAGATGTATTTGTAGTTGCATGTGGCAGGTTTGAAACCTAAATGCTTATTCATGCTATAGTGTGTGTGTGTGTGTGTGTGTGTATGCGCGTGCGTGTGTGTGTGAGTGTGTGTGTGTGTTAGATTATGGTCAGCCATACGGATTTATATTACTCGTTATGTTTTGAGAACCTGTGACTGCTGTATGACTAGACTGAGGCATGGTGAGCATTCTCTAGAGTTGTGATTTCCTGTAGCCTGTCCCTTTGTATCTTCCAAGTTTTTGTTCGAAGACCAGAGTACAAAATGAGCATTATCGCATTCAGACGAACAGAGCACAGGGTGCTTCTTGTTTGTCCTCTAGCTCCATTTATTCTTTGTTTCAGTGCCACAGAAGGGGTATGGTTTGTAGGTTTTCGTTTCTGTTGTTCACCAGTGAGTGGCAGTGCAAAGCTTTGGTTGTGCTATAGCACCTCTTCGTGCATGTTCTAAACAAGTGACCCAGTTCAGAATTATATATTTCAAGTTGTTTGCTAATGCCCTTGCAGTACAAATGGTCATTGAATTCTAGGTCATTACCGAAGTACAGGAACGGACTGGGACAAAAAATATGCCAGGCATCTCAATAAACTTGTTGTGATCTGTAAGCTGCCATTACAGCCAAGTTTGTTTCAATTACAACATAAACAGTTAAAGGTGAGGCAGGACAACTTTTTACACCCTTAAATCAAGATACAGACAATGTTAAAGAATAGGGGCTATCTGCTTAGATAGATCCAATAAAATAATTTCATCTAGGTTGACAAGCAAAGTACAGAGTGTCATTCCTTACCCCTTGTCTGAGCACGCGTAGGGATTTTGACCCACGCATAGAATGACGCAGTGAAATGTTATAAAATGCAATAGGTCTCGCATTACAGAAATTTTGAGCTATTGGCGTTGCAATTACTTATGCTGCTGCTGGGATATTTTTTTAAGCAAAAAAATAACAAACATCATTTGCAACACCAATAGCTCTAACTTTCATTAATGCAAGACCTATTGCATTGCAAATGCCTGTTTCTCTGTTGGCATTAGGGCCCACAGTGCCCTTGCCGCGCCATTGGACGTAAGATTATATTAGTTGGCATGTCAGCACCACCTCCCAACTGGAAGCCCAAACTCTATTCTTTCAGCAGTAACCAATTTTGTATACAGTGAGCCGAATTATTAATTGATCTCTTATAAAAACATATTGTAACGAAAGCACCGTACTTGCACTGCTGGTGAGATGGGAGCTTCTAAATTAGGGGTCTCCAACCTTTTCTGTAATAAGAGCCGCCTATGTTTAATTAAAATTATCCGGTCTATTAATATTATTAATGTTGTAATAGTGACCGCATTAGACAAAATTACATTAGTGGCCACCCTGTGCATATTTACCTGCAGGAATCATGTCCATCTTAGCAGTAAAGTAGAAAAGGCTTCTTTGCCAGTTTAAATGCCTTCACAAGAGAATTACCTAAAACACATAGATGCAATGCCCTGGCACAAAGGTAATAATGTTAGTAATAAGTCTACTCAATTCTATATGATTTACCACTCAAATATAAGCTTCAAGTATAGTTTAGAAATTCAATCATTTTTCGCCTGTCATCAGTTTATGGGATCTGGAAATACACACATTTTTGTCTCGAATACACACATTTTTATTTTGGTATACATAAATTAATTCAGACAAATAAAAACTTCTAATTTATTAGACTTTACTACACACAGGAGTGCTACTTACAGGTATCCAGAGAGCTACCAGTAGCTCACGAGCTACTCGTTGGAGAAGCCTGTTAAATCATACAGCAGGAAAGCGAGGTAGCAATAGAGAATCTTCAGATTAAACTTTGGGTGCGGGCAAAGTGAAAGGGGTCCTCACTTGATGTGGAAAAATGAGCTGTGCAGTGCTGTATACAAAACATCTGCATCTCACATAAACAGTTTGTGTCAGTGTCATTCATATTTATTGGCGTATTGGCAGTATCACATCAACAGATTTGTGTTAGACGTATTAAAATTTGACGGCAGTAAAAGCTGGAAATGGTATTTTAATTTATTGTGTAAAATGTTAGCTACTGAAAGGGCCAGTCGCGGCTCGCACAGGTAATGCTGTGGGGCGGTGAGGCGTGGGCAGGGGCGGGGCAGGGTGGGGGGGTAGTGGAGTTCGACATACGATGGGAAAGTGGAGAGTAAATAAATAAATAAATAAACCCACTTACCTTGCACTAGCCGCATCGCTAAGTTGGCGATGTGGCGAGCGCAAGGTAAGTGATTTTATTTATTTACTTTCACCTTTCCCGTCATATGTCAAACTCCACTACCCCCACACCCGGCTCCGCCCCAGCCCCGCCTCACCACCAAAAAGCGTTGCCGGTGCGAGTCACCTCTGAAAAGGGCTGTCGTGTAGTTCCTATAAGACCTATATAGGATCTGCGCGTTTAGACAACATACACTGCGGGACTGGTGACCAGACTGATTCCAGACAACCCCACCGGGTATGTTAGCCTGTGTACCAGCTAGCTCGCAATGCCACTATACCCTCCTCTTACCAAAGAGAGAATAGTTCTTGGCAACTATCGAACATGACAACCCTGATCCCTCAGGACCGTGGAAACAGTAACTTACTTTTTGCTCAGTCACTCGTGCTCACTTGTTCTCAGAGAGATACATGGAATAAACGGTTGGGACGTTTTTCAATAAGCATTTATTGAACAGTCGTTATTCTTGCGTAAAATAAGTGTACTGAAATCACCAGTAGACAGTAGCATAGATAAATTAATAGCAGCACTAAGAAAGTAAACAGATGGTAGGTTTCTACCATTTTGCTAAAATCATAACTACAGGCAAGTATATAAAATACATGGCAATAAAATGTGTACTCCTACGATGAACCCTAACTAGTTGTGCCTAAGTGTACCTAGCATGTGAGTAGGTGTAAAGCCAAGAATCCCTCTAGGATAAAACCAACCCCATTACCTGATGTGAGACTGCGGGACCCCGTTCTGGTCTCGAGCCGAACACCCCGCAAGGGATGTCAGACCACTGCGAGCTGGAGTGTCTGCATGCAGAAACCTCAGCGTCTTGCGTCAGTGTGTCGGCCGGGAAGTCCTGATCTCCTCTGACTTTCTCAGCAAGATGCAATGTTTATATACCCTAAGGTATCCCTAGGGGTTCTACCTTGCTGTGCCAGTGTCAGACTTAGGATGACGTCGGGAATTAACTTTATACATAGTAATTATGCAGGAGATGATGGTCCTGCTGTGTGTCCAAGAAACTAAGAATCCTCATGCATAATTTATGAGGCCAGTGTTCAGGGAAAAACCCTACGTACTGTGTGTAGTATTGTAACTAGGTAAAGGTCAGTCCCTCAAATCCGTTATGTATGTAGTATAGGAGAGAATGTAGGTGAAGGGTTATGATGTTACCCAGACCTATATTGGGGTACCTATATGAAATATAACACCAACTCCTCATCCGACTGGACGACATAACTAAATTCTAGCGTACTACCAAGGCGTCTAGAGATTTGTATGCAACCAATAATAAAAACATCTTTAAGAGAAGTTAAAAGCATTAAAAAACCCTTTAAAACGTTTTCTTTAAAAAAATCATTCAAGCGGTGGCTCTAAAGTGTCCGTTTATATAGTCCGAACAACCTCAAGCATCTGAAAGCCATGCAGGTCAAAAGGTGTCAATTTGGAATTTTGTTAAAAGGTAAAAAGCCAAATCTTCCCAGCGTGCGACGTGCCAAATGTTTATGTGTCCTTGCTGGTAGACGCAACATTGCTACTGCCTGCATACGCAGCTGACGATCCCTGTAACACCTCGCAAAGAATGTCAATTGAGCACAGATGATCTTCCATACTGCCTGCAGTAGATGCCTGGGCAGCCTGTGTCATGTCCAAGGCCTGAGTGTTGGCGGAGGAGCCGGTGTCCATACCAGCAGGAGCAGAAACTACCTGTGGTGGCTCTAAGAACGCTGCCAACAACATAGGAATATGCTGAGGACACTGCAGAACATGGGCCATTATCGGGTCCAGTAAAGCATCAACATCCGGTGGCGCAACCGATGGACGTGTCAGACAGAGGTCCAACACGCATTCTTTTCCACAGAACAGGCATCGGAGAACAGGTAGGACACAGTCCATCCAGACTGGTCTAAATGACAGGAACCAAGAGGCGCTCAGTTCCCGTAGGCGAGGTGTGCCCAGATATTGTACCATGCGATCACGATATTTGCGCTCCAGGAGTGCTGTTGCTATCTCCTTGGTGGCCGGGAGGTCCATTGCGTAGCAGAAAGGTAACAATCAGGATTCCTGCTATTAGGAACAGGATCAGCGGCAGCCCTCCAAAAATGCTTACAGAGACGGAATGTATAAAGTTTGGTATAATTCCGAGGACCGTCTGAAAGGTGCTTAACATGCCTGAACCTATGGTCTTAAATAGGTGTACAATACCCGTCGTATCAGACATGTTAAAGATACGACTTACCATTTCTGTGAAATGGAAGGGGCAGTTTGTACGTATAAGTGCCTGTATCTCTGCCGAGGACCTTACGGTCTGGAGATCAAAAGTCTCCCGGGCGGAGGTTAAGGGCACGGTTTGCTGTAAAAGCATGGCTTTCATTCTGCTCAGAGTATCAAACCGTATAAAGGAAACATTTAGCGAAGGCCATAACGGTGCCTCCCTGACTGTATGTGTTGGTGGAAACAATATTTGCATACAGCAAGTAACCCTGGAGCTCACGGTGACTAGATATGCGATGCCCGGAAGCATCCCACAACAACCTTGATCATTCAGCATCAAGTAACTCCCATTCGAGAGAAGTATGAATACCGGATTAATCACAGCTGCCGGGGTACCTCTTAAATGACAGGACAAGTTCACCACAGACCCATTACAAGCCCCGTGTAGCATAATATCCTGGCATATGAGAGATCCACTTAACGCGTTCTCGCAGTTAGTTCCGCTTAGAAGCACTTCCAGATACCCACTCATGCATCGAAATCTGTATGGTAAATCCCAGGATTCCCTGATGAATTCCTTACCCATTTTTTCATATCTGCCTGCCTGTTGCTGTTCTAGGCAATACTGAAACTGGAAAGTTGCGACCGGTAATGTTATATGGCTGTGGATTAACCACTATGTGGACGGAGACTCTGCCACAGTAAAGGGTAACCTATCCAGCATTTCAATACACAGCATTGTATATTTTGCTCCCCTGTGTGCCGGTTTCATCTGTTTTTCTGTTAGATTGTATGCAGAAAACAAGGACGTACTGTTGCTAAAACGCCAAGGCACATAACCGATGCGCAATGACTGCAGCGTCCAGCTCAACAAAATAATAGAACGTAACTGTGACTGTCCGTGTTGCAATATGGACAAATCCTGTTCTAATACTTCGATAGCAGAAGATACAATGTTGCCCAGTGAATATATCCTGGATGTTAACGTAGTCATGCCATTGTCAACTACGGCTAACGCCTTTTCTAGGTTAATTCTATCTATTTCTCTTAATCTCTCTGCTGCTTCTTGTTGCGAGATTTTCCCGATTTCGTTATAGACAGCATATAAAAAACGTTTTTGACGTGGTTTTCTGGGACCTAATAAAAAATCCCGTAGGTCCACATCCTCTGTGAGTAAGGACAAGTGTTGTTTCACCGGCGGTAGTGTTGAGGTCTTTAGCCAATCGAGGCATAACTTCCCAGCACTATATGATGTCACTACCCCCGGATGTTCTTGTTGTACATATCGTGGGTCTGGCCTATGGATACTAAACCCTTCGGTGGTACCCCTGAATCTTTCCTGACATCTGTTTGTGTCTGTGGGCCAAACCAACCATTCCTTCCAATTGGGGTCTGATCTATTGTATTGCAATATGTCATCCATCTTAGCCCCTCCATCTGATGTAAAATTCCCTTCGGTGTTTAACGGTGTTGGAATTTGAGGCGTGTTCAAGTCCTTATTCTTGGCTAGTCCAAGACAGGAAGCCTGTTGCACAGTGTCATTCAAAAAAATCATCTGCTGTGGAATGAGGCATGCTCTAAATAGTGTTTCTGTTCCCTGGACTTGCCAGTCTCTAGAACCCCAGATTGATTTTAAATCTACAGTGTCCATCCATAAGTAGAAACCCTGTTCAGACAGCTGGGTAATAAAGGAAGCAGAATAAATCTGTTTGGTGTTTGTTAATATATTTTTCTGTGCAGATATAGGTGCAACCTTATAATAATACGAGGTCGGGTCAGAAGTGTTAAACCCTGAAAAATATGAGAACTTCTGTGCGAACATTTTTGAACTACTTTTCGGTGGTGTAGGGCAATGTTTCCACTGGTGGTATGTGAAAACATTTCTAGGTTTGCTAGATTTATGCAATAAACGATGACCATAATGTTGGTAACAATACATTTTGTCAAAATCTGATGTGTCTTCTAACATTTCAGTGCTAGAGAATGCGGCAGATTGTTCTAAATCAGACAATAAGGGGCCGATTCCGATTCGGGCCGGAAATTTCTCCGACCGAGCCGGACCCGGAGAGATTTCCGACCGAATCGGACCCGTGCAGTCCGACCGAACGAGTACGATGCGCACGTATGCCATCGGACCCGAGTCGGTCGGACTCCCATTGAAGTCAATGGGAGCCGGTCGCGCAACGCGTACGCGGGCTCCCATTGACTCAATGGGTGCGAGTCGGACAAGTGCGCCCCCTACAGCGGGTACGCGGCGAGCGATTGGCGCCGTACACGCACAGGTAGGGGGACCCATGGGTCCCCCTGTGTGCGACTCCGCGCGGCTACGCGTACAGGAGGTCCGACACGGACCCCCAAAGTGCGGCTCCGACAGCTCTTTCGAGCCGGAGTGCGCGGCTCGGTCGGACTGCTCGCGGCGCGCGCATCGTACTCACCCGGCCGGGAAACGTCTCCATTGCGCGGTGCGAGTCGAGTCCGAGCGAGTCGGTCGGTGCGGTTCGAGCCGGGAACGAGTCGGTCGGAGCGGTCGGGATGCCCGGACGAGTCGGTCGGCGATTTCGCATCGTACTCGCTCGTCCGGACGCGCGTACGGATCGGTCGGGAAACAGGGCTCCGAATCGGATCCGGTAAAGCCGAATCCGATTCGGAGCCCTACCGGCCGAGATCGGAATCGGCCCCTAAGTTGTTAAAAGTTTCAAAATCCCAATCATCAGAAAATGTACTGGAGGTAATGATATCGTTCAATGAAATTTTAAACAAATGTGGAACCTTTAAAAGCTCGGTCAGTCCAAATATATCATAATTTACTTTGTCCCACACTATACCCTCCGGTATAGGAACGGCTGAAATGTTCACAAAGGACAAGTCTCTTTGTTCACGATGAGATGAAACATGAGGTTTTAAAATTAAGTTTACTTTTGACGTTGCAGAGCTCTGTTGAAGATAAGTTCCATTGATGAGTAAATGGAAAACAATTACTAATCCTATCCAAAAAAGAAGAAATAGTATACCGGTGATTATCCAAAGCTCTAGCTAAGGCGATACTAAATAAGTCTTTCTAAGAAAGTTAAAAAAGTCTTTGATCCGTTGTTTGTGAGAAATTTGGGCTGGCGTCGTTTCAGGTTCACTTGGATCCAATGAAAAGGTATTGAAGTCGATGAAATAGCCAGATGCAGTTCGATCTATTTTTGGTAGCTCAGCAGGTTTTGTTGAACTTGTGGATTGCTCTTGTTGTGGCATGTTGACGTAGACATCCTTGTTAGGCTGAATTGAAATTTGTCTTTCATTCTGATTTGGAAAGTTTGTGTCAAGGGGAACTAGTTCCATTGCATTGTGATCGATTCCGTTGCGTTGTAAAGACGTTTTTCAATAGGCATTTATTGAACAGTCGTTATTCTTGCGTAAAATAAGTGTACTGAAATCACCAGTAGACAGTAGCATAGATAAATGAATAGCAGCACTAAGAAAGTAAACAGATGGTAGGTTTCTACCATTTTGCTAAAATCATAACTACAGGCAAGTATATAAAATACATGGAAATAAAATGCGTACTCCTACGATGAACCCTAACTAGATGTACCTAAGTGTACCTAGCATGTGAGTAGGTGTAAAGCCAAGAATCCCTCTAGGATAAAACCAACCCCATTACCTGATGTGAGACTGCGGGCCCCGTTCTGGTCTTGAGCCGAACACCCCACAAGGGATGTCAGACCACTGTGAGCTGGAGTGTCTGCATGCAGGAACCTCAGCGTCTTGCGTCAGTGGTCGGCCGGGAAGTCCTGATCTCCTCTGACTATCTCAGCAAGATGTGATGTTTATATACCCTAAGGTTCTACCTTGCTGTGCCAGTGTCGGACTTAGGATGACGTCGGGAATGAACTTTATACATAGTAATTATGCAGGAGATGATGGTCCTGCTGTGTTTCCAAGAAACTAAGAATCCTCATGCATAATTTATGAGGCCAGTGTTCAGGGAAAAACCCTACGTACTGTGTGTAGTATTGTAACTAGGTAAAAGGTCAGTCCCTCAAATCCGTTATGTATGTAGTATAGGAGAGAATGTAGGTGAAAGGTTATGATGTTACCCGGACCTATATATGAAATATAACAGGGCACTCTTGCCAATGAAAAATATATTATATGATTTGATGTGATGTTAACATGTGGCAGTGCGCAATGTACCGCTGACAGATCAAAATACCTCAACAGAGTTTTTATCATTAACAAAATACAAAAACCGCCGACACAAATCTGTTTATGTAACATGTCCCTTACCACAACCAAATTAAAGTACTACAATCAGGAAGCCCAAACAGCTCACAGGCTTCATTTAGCCTTTGGTGGGGAGCCTGTCAGCTCTTCGGGATGAGGAGGTCATTGGCTCCACACCCCCAGTGAAGCAAATATCTAGAGCAGTGCTTCCCAAACTATGGGTGGTCGTGAGCAGATTTTGGGAGGTTTGTGACAGCTTGTGTAATACATAAAGATTCCTTCAAATTCTGTTTTTAACTTGCAATATTTGCCAGTGCTTCTAAGACATCACATGTCAGAATATATGTCTTCAGGTAAATTGCTGCCCGATTGGTGAAGCACATTGTTTTTGTAATTCTTAAGTGGGGTTGAAACAGTGATTTTAATACCATCAAAACAAATCAAGTCACTTTAATCGGTGATTCACAAATGATAAGTATTCACAGAAACCTGATTTCCACACATTATAATCTGTTTGCTATATAGTTTTTATCAGTAAAACTGTCAATGCAAAGCTAGTGGTCATTTCAATGGAAAACATGCTGTCTGTATATGACAATGAGTTACCACACAATACTTTAGTTATATTCAAAAATCACCTTTTGTCTGTAATTTTACACTAAACTTAGCTTGATGATGGGCTGGGTAAGAGTGGTGCCATCCCATTGTTCTTCCTTTCAGTGTCCCTGTTTTTCCCTTAAGATGTTGCTTGCACTGCTCTGATAAAAACACAGTTTTATTTTAGCAAGGAGTGTTAATGGTAGGCTATTAGCTGGGAGGTGCTCACATTTACATTTGAAAAGATATCTCTGCCCTCTCCCCACTATGCTGTTTAACCCTTGATTGCCTACATGAAAAGAAGCATTGGCAAAGCCAATAGGTCTCACCTTTGAGAGCTAATTGCTTTGGCAATGATTATTAGCCGAACTGTACAGCAGCGAGCTGGTGAACAGCATGGCTAAGAATAATAAAAAAGAAAACGTGCTATGACACAGCCAGCGCTAATGCTAACTTTTAAATTAATAACGAAGAAACGAAGAGTGGGTTGGAGGACAAGTTAACATGGATAGTGGGAGGGCAGGAGAGAAGGCTGCAGGTGAGTGAGAGGACATGCAAGAGACAGTGGGGAAGCACGCAGAAAACAGAGAGTGGGCAGAATGGGCTGGGGAGGCAAAGGACAATGGAGGGTGGGCAGGATGGGCGTTGGGAGCAAACGAATCAAGGAAGGTGGTTGGGGATGAGGCAGCAAGCTGACAACAGAGTGTGTACGGGGGAGTGAGGAAGCAAGCTGACAATGGAGGTTGGATGGGAGGTGCTGGGATACCAAGCTGACAATTGAGGGTGGGTAGGAGGAGATGGGCCAGCAAGCTGACAACACAGAGTGACCAGGAGGCTTGATAAGCAATCTGACAATGGAGGGCAGGAGAGAGGGGCTGGGAGAGCAAGCTGATAATGGAGGGTGGGTGGAGGTGATGGCGTAGCAAGCTGACATCGAAAAGTGGGCAGAGGGGATGGGGCAGGAAGTTGACAATGGAGGGTTGAAAGGAGGGGCAGAGGAAGGAGGGTGACAATGGAGGGTGGGCAGGAGTAGATGGGGAAGCAAGATGCCAACAATGAGTGACCGGGAGGGACTGGAGCAGCCAGCTGACAATGGATGTTAGGGGGGCTGGGGCAGAAATCTGATAAAGGAGGGTGGGCTTGAGGGGTGGAAAATCAAGCTGACCAGAGACAACAAATGGTCTGGACGAGCACATGGACAATGAAGTGGACAGGCGGGGCATGTGGAAGCACACTGACAATGTGGTGGGTGCGTGCGGCTAGGGATTTTTACTTACTGTTATATTGTTGTTCTTGTTACACAGATACATCTGTAAAATTGACCTTTTGTCCTGAATGTTTGTGCTGAATTTTGACTCTTTGTCTGGAATTTTTACAGTCCCTGCCCAGCAGGTCTCCCTAGGGGAACCACAGGTTTGCTAGGGCAGAGCACTGCTGACTTGTGGTAGGGCACCCATACTGCCAAAACACAAATCAGGGCCCAATACCTTTGGAGCAGTGTAATTTTTGCATAGTGCATCCTAATCAATGCGTAGTCGGCACTCAAATATATTCTGTGTGATTAATGTTACTAAGAAAAATTGAGTATTGCATATTTAAAGTACTCCACATGAAAATTAATGAGACATAATTGTGTGTATAGAATGTGACTAATAAAGGTCTTTGTATTATTTACATATTAATGTGTCAGGAGAAGTTAACATTTAAGACGTGTCTCATTGTGAACTTAATAAAACAGAATGTATATGTATAGACTAGTGTTTAAACATGTATGCGTGTAACAAGCAATTATATCCATGTTGGTGCATTTGGAATTACACCTTCGTAATTTTTTGCAATTTATTCATGCATTAAGAAGCTGCATTTGTTATCTGTGTAGCAATGTGCACGTATTTGTAACCTGTGCACTGCTAAAATGACTTGAGTTTGGGCCTCAAGACCATTCAGTTCAAGGTCGCGTTTAAAGCCTAGCATGTAATTCATATTTAACCTTCAATGTAGAATGTATTTGCTTGTATTTTTGTTTCCACTGCAGGTGTGGACAAAGCCTCATTAGTTAGCATAGAAGGTTTTTTTTTCATTCGATAGCAAGATATGAGAAGATGAAGTTTGGCAAGGAGAAACGCAGTAACGAGCAAGGAGGCGAGTTCTCATGGAGGAGGAGAAGAATGATGAATGAAGTTGCAACTTATAGATGTGGGAAAGGTGGTGCAAGTATCCAATTTGTGTCAGAACCATGGAAAAGTACTAGAGAAAGTCATGTGGGATTGTCTACCTTGAATGCAACTAATATTTTATGCTGTAACTTAGGGGCCGATTACGATGGCGGGCGGAGGCACATCCGCGGTGCTGGCTGAAAATGCCCTTTTCCGCACTCCAGCAGCGGTCCTCCCGCCTGCCATATTACGATGGGCAAACATAGCCCATTTTCTGTCCGCTGCGGAGTCAGGTGAACCACCAGATTTTTGCGCCCGCCACCGTGGCGGAGGGAGCCAATAGGGACTCACCGCCGTGCGGAATGACGTTCCATCCGCTGTACAAATCACAATGCCGCAAACAGCCCATCACACCACAGCGGAGAATCCACCCACCCAGAGACGGCGGAAGCACGACAGCGGAGCGCGAAACCAGGCTCCCGGTCCCCTCCACCTGGTCCTGATCGCAATGGATCCAGCACTCCAAGCCCTTCCGGTGCTGTACCTCCTCGACTACCAGCAAATAATGCACCATCGCGGACAACGCCGCAGGTACGCAAATACACAACTCCGCACACAACCACAACACACAACTCTTGTGCCGACACACAGTTCCTGTCCACATCAGACACTCTGGTGGGGACAGGAACACATCCCCCAGTGTACCCACACATCTCCCACCTGCCAGAAACTCACCCCTCTGCATCCGGGACACCCATCAACCGCGAAATCACAGCAATGTCCCAGTCACGTCACCGCAGCGGTGAAGACGCAGGAAAACCTGCGCACAATGTAGTAGGCAGGGCCTTCGCCAGGCATGGGCAGTCCGCAAAGATTCACAGGGCTCCACCTTCACCCTTCCCACACTACTCTTCCCACACCCATTTGAGAACATGCTGTGTGCTCCTCCTGTGCCCCCCCTGCACAATTAATCTGCCAGGTGCAGCCAGACCTTGCACCTCACACATCAAAGGCCAAGGGAGATTGACTGGGAAGGAGGGGGTGAAGAGGAACACCCTTCACAGAAATTCAGGGGCTGGACAATCCTCCTCCTCACACCAACCTTCCACTCCTGTGAAGCTAACTGAGTATGATCACAAAATGAAGACTCACACTACCTATGAACATCCAATGAACTGTTCACACTGCCTGTCAAGTCACTCACAAACACCCCACACTGACACCCAGCCACATACCCATACCATAGGCCACCAGCAATGGAGGACAATAAATGGGCCAGCCAAAAGTGAAGTGGACAGTGCTGGAAAACCATGGAGCAAGCCACATAGCATCTGTACATCACATGCAAGAGAAGGAACATATCACACCACCCTTAGGCCATCAAATCAGACATGGCTGGCACAGTGAGTGAAATTAAGCCAAAGTGACCTCTGTGCAACAACTCAGGGAGACATCAAGGCAGGCCATGCATAGGCACAGGAATGATAGGAAGTGTCTGAAGTCATACAGTGACCAGCCACACATCTGTCTCCACTTACTTGACATGTGTATGTCATCAGCACAACACACATGGCTCATTGTCACACTCCTTGACTGTCGAACACAAGTAGGACCTTCACACATACCCCTCCACTACCCACCTCACCTGCAGCACACAACACCTGTGAGAAACACACAGAATGGTCCAAATGATGTCCTGTGAGTCCAATGACAACCAATTACACGCCCTGTGGTGCATCCACAAATGTCACACCCGCACTTAGGGATGCCTGAACCAATGCTGACACAAAAACAATAGCCAAACACAAAGCTCGCAAACAACATCCACAGAAGTCCAAAAGCCCAGACATGTGCAGCCAAATATTGGAAAGGCAATGTGACCACAGACAGAACAGGAGTACACAACATTGTCACTCAGGGCCAATGCCCAGACACCATACCCCAACACAAACAAGAATCGCATCATCTAAAAACAAGCATGAACAATAACTGGGATCAATGGGACAATCAGCTGACACAGACTGAGACACCACACCACTCATCCAGTGAACATGGCGCCACAGTGTACCACAAGCATGCACATGCACAATCCTGACAAGTGACAGGTCAAAAATAGGAGGAGAAACCACCAATGTGCACTCAAAACAAGCTCAGGAACAAGAATCCACCTTGCTGCATGTGCCAAACACACAAGTAATGCACACTACACTTGCAACACACATCTGCATGTATCACACAGCAACAACTACTCACACACAATCCCATGCAAATAGAACATCACACACACATAGCATCTGTCAGTAGAAAGAGCCAACACAGGCCAAACACTGCATACATCCACAACAAAAACACAACAGATGCACATACCAATCCATCACATAGCAAACTCAGCTGGACATCAGGGGGATGCACACCAGGCAAATACAAGGCAACACACACTGACAGCACTGCAAGCACACCAAGCATTGTGTGCACACCAACCAAACCAGTAGCACATATATCTGAGTGCCATACCATGAACTCCCACAACACAAATCATCACAGCACACAGAGAACATCACACTCAGGAAGGGTAGCAGTACCTCAGCAAACACACATACAGCTTAACCATCACCCACAGATGCACAACTAAGGGAAACCCAGGGGCAAACAACATGACTAGAGGACTGTGCTGCTCAAACATATGCATTGCACATGAGCAACCATGACTGCAAAACAGTTGAAGAAAACAACACATAACTAATTTGGGCAACTGTCCTGAGTGGCACATTGGAACTGTACACATATCAGCCCCACACAGCATAGTGTCACACTATGAAGTGGTGGGGAGGCTCACACACTGGCAAGCCATGGGGTGGAAGACATGAGATTGAAGTGGTGTGTATGTCAGTAGTGGACAGGTGAGGAGTGAACAGTACACAAACACATAGAGGAGTTACTCACAATGTGTAGGCATCAGAAGCACATATAGGGGATGGCATGACTCCACATACCACATACCATACTGGAGCCAAAAATGGGTCAAGTGACAGCAATGCATGAGAAAACTCACAAATAATGTCAGTGTGGCTGAGCAGGTCTGCACAGTGAGCACAAACAGCAACAAGACACATGGCTGATCAACAAAACACAACACAGACTTGGCAGGCACACACACTGCATACTCACAACTGGCAGCGACAACAAGTAGGTGTCCCCCAGGAGTGCAAGGACACACCAGCACACTGCACAGTGCCCAACCTACAACTCCTACATGTGCCCACAATCTGAAGCACATGGCAGACAATTGAAACAAACAGGCACTCATTACCTGGATCATACATGTGTGCAGTTGGCATTGCAGGGGCACACACACATCAACACTACTGACAATGACAGCCCATTCACACTGTATGACCACTCAAGTTCACATATTCAAATGTCCCCCGTGTGACTAGGAAGACAGGCCTGGAGTGTACCTAAAGTACATGCAATCAATTTAAAGGGGAAAGCAGATAGGCTGGGGTCCTGAATAGCAGGATCCCAGCCAAACTAAGTCGAAAACCAGCAAAACACCAGGAAAAAAGTGGGGGCAACCATGCAGTCAGATTCCACCTTCCTACAAGGCCTACACAAGATGACCACACATAAACACTGCTGTTCACACATCAAGAAAGATTACACAGATATGGTGGACCATGGCCACCCCGCAAGTAATCCTGTGGCTAGAAATCACCTCTGATGTGGTATTGCATCATAACATGACATGTGTACAATGTAGCAAACCTGACCATAGAGGGATTAGGATAAGAGTAGATCATCACAAACAACCATCATTGCACCCTCAGGCCTCACAGTCTTGAAGAACTAAAGTACCTGTCACCTCTGCCAAACTCTGAAAAAGTAAAACAACCAATTGGCAATGTTGAAGTGGCATACAGAGCATGTGTCATATGAAACCATACCCATACATAAAACCTTTCATTTAGCAAGGACACAGGCAAAGCAGACAACAGGAGTAACTGTCTTTATTACATATTACTCAGATAGGCACCAAAAGTAGAAAACAGCAAGGCCAGTGGCCAGTCCATAGTTCAAAGTATGTACATGTGTGCATGAGAACCTGCACAGAGAATGGGCATCCAAAGTGACAAACAGCAAGGCCAGTGGCCAGTCCACAGTTCAAAGTATGTACATGTGTGCATGAGAACCTGCACAGGGAATGGGCATCCAAAGTGACAAACAGCAAGGCCAGTGGCCAGTCCACAGTTCAAAGTATGTACATGTGTGCATGAGAACCTGCACAGGGAATGGGCATCCAAAGTGACAAACAGCAAGGCCAGTGGCCAGTCCACAGTTCAAAGCATGTACATGTGTGCATGAGGAACTGCACAGGGAATGGGTAACACCGTACACTGCCATGGGAATCAGCACAGCTCTGGGGATACAAATGGGCAGTCCAGGCACCGCTGTGGGAGCGATGGGTTTGGGAGGGGGACTTTGCCTCACACTTGGCTGTCAGTTGAACTGGGAGGTGGCTGATTGTCGGGGCCATTTGGAGGACTGGACCTGGGAGAGAGAGGACCAGCTGAGGTAGAGGCATCAGTGGCTTTGTGAGCCAGAGGGCTGCTTGGACCGGGTGGCAGGGTGGCACGGGGAGGCGGAGACATGCTGCCGTGAGACACAGTGTGTGAGGGAGAATGTGGAGGGCTGCCTTTCCAAATCTTGGGGATTCTATAGGTAAGAATTGTCTTGGTAGGAGTGGGAAGTGGGGTGGGCACAACAGCCTCACTCACAACCAAAGGTGCATCAGGTGCAGGTGGCTCTCTCTGTGGGGATTTGCTGGATCTGGTGTTACGCTTGGGCTGGCCTTGCCTTTTCCCCTCCATCCCCTGTTGACCAGGTAAACCCCCCATATTGCTCTCCTGTCCCAGCTTCACAGGGGTGTGGGTGGGAGTTGAGGTTGTGGGTGAATCTGCCTTAGAGAGCTGTTTGTGCGGACTCTTTGCAGGCACCAGCTTCACAGCAGGCAGGACAACTGTTTGTTTGCCTTTGGGAGCAGGTTTGGGGACGGGAGTGTCCTTGGATGGGGGTGATTTGGATGCATGTGAGCCTGAGGCCTGTTTCTTGGCCTGATGCCCCTGAGTGTCACCAGAAGGGCTTTTCCCTTTGCGCTCCTGTGTGCCTGTTATTGGTATGGGGGATGGTGTCTGTGCTCTGGGCCACTTGGAGTGCTGCTGTTGTCTGCTACGTGTTGAGTACTTGGAGCCTGAGGGCTGTGGTGTGTGGTCACTCTCGTCAGATGTTGCCACTGCCAGGGTGGTTGCCGAAGGGACTGGAGCTGGACTCTGAGCCTGTGACAGCTGAATGGCTGCCGTCACTGTGGAGGACAAAGACTGGACAGTTCTGTGCAGCCCACCCACGTCAGAATGAATGCCCTCCATGAAGGCAACTACCTGTGCCAACTTCCTGTCATGATCCTGGAAGGCATTGAGGAGAGTAGTCTGACCCACACACAGCTGGCGCAAAAGGTCCACCGCCTCAACTCTGAGGGCAGCAGGGGAGACAGGGGCAGGGGCAGCGGTGCCTGGGGGAAGGACACACTACCCTTCTTACTGCTGCGGGAACGGGCAGCACTAGTGGTAGTAGCCGGGAGGGTGGGCACAGGACGATGTGTGGTGGAAGAAGAGGCAGATTTCCCACTCCCTGTGCCCGCCAACATCGAGGAGTCACCGCTAGAGTCAGATGATGTTGAGGTTGGTGTTTCTGGGCGTGATTCTTCCAGGACACTCCTGTCCCCCTCCGAGGCGCTGGTCACATCAGTGTCAGTGAGCTCATGTGTAGCAGTCGTGCCAGATGCCTCACCACTGGTGTCCATCCCCTGTCCTTCTGTGCCCTCGGTAGATGCTGCAAAAGAAAGAGACGTAGGTTCAGTACAGTGCCCTACTCACAAACATCATATGCAACCAAAGCAAAAAACTAGAATATTATACCCCCATGTAGCACACCACCCTGTGCAGTCTGCATGTGCAAGCTTTATGCAAAAGTCTGAAGATGCATGGAAACATGCATAGTTGGCATTAATGACCCATGTGACGTTCACACTGCCAAATAGCTGGCCCGTGCCTCCTAGTTACCTGACATACTGATTCCTGTAAGCATACCTACGTGCCTGTAGGTGAGATAGATGTACATCTCAACATGTTGTCACAGTCACATACGGAGTCACTTTAAGGGGACAACACAGATACTGACTCCAGAATGTCCTTATACTATGGCCATGAGCTACTGATGTCCACCATGTTGTGCTTTGAAGCGCAACGACCCTTGCACATTGTTGGCAGATGTGTAGTTCTCACAATTCCAAAGTCAGGCACTGCACACATCGACGTAAGCACACTAAGATGAGGAACACAGCTGTTCACTCCCCGGTGATGTCTATGACACCCATAATGCAGCAGATGGCATGAGGCCACATCTTATCTTGCAATGTCAAGGGCCATTATTTTAAACACATGAGAAAGTACATGTAGCAAAAATGCATGGCAGCTGCACTCAACACAGAGGCCACTTACAAGCCATTGCATCACACTGGAAACATCACAGAGCTCAACACTGGCGCAGGGTTGGGATACATGCAGTCACTCACACCCAAAGTCACCCTTCGCAGAATACTCACCCCCAACTTGCTGCTGATGGGCCCTCAAACGTCCATCCAGCTCTGGCTGTGTCACAGCCAAGATGCGGGCCATTAGTGGTGTCATGCTCCTGCGCGACAACCTTCCAGTCCGAGGGAGCAGCCCCAGCGTCATCTCTGCCACTTTTTTGCTCAGCCGGCAGATGTCATCCCACCTCTTGTGACAGTGTGTGTGCCGTCGGTTGGAGACACCCAGAGCCCACACCTTGCGTGCAATGGCCCTCCATAAGGCCTTACGCTGGCGGACTTTCAGCTGCAGGCATGGGAGACAAGAAGAGGAAGTTTCAGGGACACTGGGTCATGTTCCACTGTGTCTCAGGACAGGAGCATGCAAACACTTAGCACAGCTGTACAGAAACCTTGAGCAGAGGCCATACAACATGACACGTAGTACATTTGCATCAGATAATCGGATAGAAATGCATTTAGGTATGAGGATGGACACAGGATCTGGCCAACTCATACACATGCAGAATGGCAGTGCACAAAGCAATGTGAAAAAGGCCCGCATCTGTGATGCAGTATGTGAGGGAGCAAGACATACATCATGTTGGAAATGATGTGTTGGGGAAGACTCACTGGCTCCAGCACTACACACCCCTCAATGTCCTTGGCCTGTGAGTGGCTCACTGTGTCGTGGATGTCACATCTAGGGACATGATCTTACATTCTCACACCCTTCTCATAAGGTCTGTCTTATGCAATCATCAGGCCTAAGATAGCTCATTGACTGACAGGGTGGCAGACAACACATATGTCGCACTCTGTCTATTTACTGATGGGTCCCTGTCAAATTGGGCAGTATCTGTGCAGGCCAGGGGGACTCACACTGAGGTCAAACCTGGCCCATCTGAACAATCACATGCATGTACAATATGAGAGGTCAAACAGTGCCTACACATGCGAGTCAGTACACATCATGAAATCAATGGAAGGAGGATGTTTCAGAAGTACATCACTCTGATGTTTCATAGGTGATTTTCCACCAAGAGTGTCACCCTCAGGCATTTCGATCTTGTGCATAATGCTCACATATCCATGGTGACAATATGAAAGGTGTACACACATCCTTCAGTACCCTCTGGACGAAACACATTTGTAATGTCCCAAATGAGCATGTGAAAGGCGAATGGACTCTGACATCCATTAGCACAGGCAATGTTTGTTCTGACTCCCACTCTCCAAACCAGCAGTGTTACTGTATGTCTGGAAAGACACTGCATGTCCCTCCCATCCTTCAATGCAGCCATGGATCTGTGGTAATAAGGCTACACACCCCATTGACATGAAGTCAGCATGCTAGGCAGTGTATCACACAAACTTGCACTCACAGGCACATACTACAGCAGAGCAACATCATGTGAGCACTCTTTGCACTCTCCAAATTTCACTCTGAAACACTCACCATTACATCAGGAGCACCATATAGCCTCCCGTAGTGTGTGAGCACCTCGTCCACCAGGACCTCCAGCTCCTCTGTGGTGAACGGACAGGCCCTGATGTTCTCAGTTCTCGCCATCACTGGGTCCAGGAGACAGGAAGAGCAGCAGTTGGGGATGAAGAATGGCAGGCAGCAGTGTCTGGATGCAGTGGAAATGTGTGGCTATCTCACAGACATATATAGCCCCCTGGGGTTGTTTCAGTGGTACTCAGCTGCTGCAATTAATGTTCCAGATCAGCTTTGTTCAAAATGTAACCAATGACCAGCCCCACGGTTGCTGAGCACGCCTACCGCGATTTTCAAAAGTGTATTCCACTAGCGCGATTGCGGTTCCCATTGGCTGAATGGGCATGGGCATTGGCGGTGTCACACCGCGGGGCCCAGGCGGTCGCTACCGCAATCGTGCATCTTACAATTGTATCCAATGACCGGCCCTGCGGTAGCGGAGCACGCCTACCGCGATTTTCAAAAGTGTATTCCACTAGCGCGATTGCGGTTCCCATTGACTGAATGGGCATGGGCATTGGCGGTGTCACACCGTGGGGCCCAGGCGGTCGCTACCGCGATTTGGCATCTTTACATTGGTGCCAATGACCGTGATTGCGGTGGCGGTGCACGGTTAGGGCACCTATGGACACATCATGCTGTAGCAATGGCAATGGCCATTTCTCATCATTGAATACTCCACACTTACAATGAATCATGCCACCAGAAAGTTAAATTGAATGCTAGTGTGACATTTAACTCACTGATGTTCTACACATGCCATGTCAGTGCACTGGAGTACATGCATTGGCATGTAGTCCCTCACATGTCACTGATGATGTTGTTGTGCATGTACACAGATCTGTTGTGTGATGGACTCTCAAATATGAAACATGTCAATGTGTGAGATGGCTAAGCAACACACAGTAATGATGGACTGACTACTTAATGTGCCTACTTCACTGTGTAGATTGCTGAACTCATGTTGATACTTGATCTTTATGCGCACACTGTGCTCATTGTGTCATTAATGTGTGCCCTGTCCAACTCACGCAAGAAGGTGTGGCAGGTACAGCAGCTACGTAGGAGACAGCAGTGTTGCTGTTTCAGACATGTGCTGTGTCAAGTACTCTCAGGGCTGGTGACACAAGATGTCGGAATGTCCCATTTCACATTCACATAGTCTGAATCTGTCTCGGGTGTACTCAGTTTGTACATACTGATCATGTGTACAACTACTTGGGGTCAAGTTGTTTCTGCATGTGACTTGTGCTGTAAGCTGTTGTTTCAGGCCAGTCATTGTTGCCGCTGTGTCAGTCAAGACGTAAGATGTTGGACACATCTCATAGGTGAATTGAATTGACAAGTGTCCCCTTTTATCTTATGTAGGAGGCGACCAAATGTGCATCATCCATTCACCTTGCTGGCGGACATGGAGGATGTGGACATCATCCGTAAGTTCCGTTTGGATCGGCAAAACTTCCAAGACCTATGTGCTCAGTTGGAGCCCCATCTGAGGCCTCGCAGGACATATCCAACTGCTGTGTCACCAACATGTAAGGTGATGGCGGCCCTGCATTTCCTTGCAACTGGCTCGTTCCAGTACACGGTGGCCAGCACAGGTAGGATGTCACAGGCAATGTTCAGCATGGTGCTACGGGATGTCCTGTCCGCTATGATGGTATACAAGGACACCTACATCCATTTTCCACGAAGACAGGATTTGGCAGCTGTGAAGGGTGATTTTTATGCCCTTGCCCACATCCCTAATGTTGTTGGTGCCATTGACTGCACCCATGTTGGCCTGGTTCCGCCACAGGCATGTGAGCACATCTACAGGAATAGGAAGCATTTCCATTCCATTAATGTGCAGGTTGTATGCCAGGCAGATATGATCATCTCACATGTCTGTGCCAGATTCCCTGGCTCAGCCCACGACTCCTACATCCTACCACAGATGATGGCAAATCTGCATCCTGACCGTGCGTGGTTTGTAGGTGAGTTAGCTGAGTCAAGTATTGTGCTGTATGTGTGACATGCTGTCTGCAGCTACAGTCATAGTACAAAATTGTTCTGTGTATCTGACACCTAGGTGACTCTGCATATCCCAACTGGCCTTGGTTGCTAAGCCCACTGCGGAATCCCAGGACCCCGGGTGAAGTCAGCTACAATGAGGTCCATGGGAGGACACGTCGTGTGGTGGAGCGTACTTTTGGGCTTCTGAAGTCTCAGTTTCGGTGCCTGGACAGGACCGGAGGTGCACTGATGTACTCTCCCAAAAAGGTGTGCCAGATAATTGTTGCATGCTGCATGCTCCACAACCTGGCCTTGCGCAAGGAGATCCCCCTGCTCCTGGATGATGATGCGCCGCAGATGCCCCCCCCTGCAAGCCCACACATGTCCAGTGACGAGGATAGTGGAGAGGAGGAAGGTGTCAACCTGCGCCAACAGATCATCAACCGATACTTCCCTTGAGTGTGAGTAACATTGTACAACAGTGCCATTGTCTGCTGTCTTTGATGGTGGTGATGAGGCCGAGAGGAGCTTTTTGACTGCTGCCTGTTGTTGGCTCTGTGCTGATGGCTGATGTTTGTGGCACAGTGTAGTCCTGACCAGCTACATGATGTCTATGTTAAAATTGTTTCTCCTTGTGATGTGTGCTGGTTTGTGTAACTTGATGACTAGTGTTGTGTACTGGCTGTGATGCCAACACCTGACGAGTAAATGTCATTCTCTTGTGTCTCTCTAGGTCCCTTCAGACTCTCAATGCCTCGTCACGATCTGTGCTTCAGGTACATTGTGTTCTGAGTCAACATTGTACATATTGTGATAAACATGGAGCTGACACAAAGACAGGTGTGTAAAGAGTGTTTATTTACATTGAGTGGTTGTGACAGACAAGTGATGTTTCAAGAAATGGTGCTAAGTGAATCAATGAGTTGTCAGTGATGGCAAACAAGACAATAGAGTAGTCACCACATTGATGAGGTGACACAGTCCAACAGACACCTGCCATCAACATGGCAGTGTGGGTAAGGATAGTCAACAAAGTCAATGTCAAGGTGTACAGAGGTGCTATCATGGCAGTCTCTTTGACTTGCGTTTGGCTGGTGCTTTGCCACTTGATCCTCCTGTGGTGTTTCTCGGACGTCCCCCCTTGCGTTTTCCAGGGGGGGCTCCTGCTGCGGGGTCAGCGATGTCTGAGGAGTCATCCTGTTGCTTCTCACCCCTCTCTGTGGCCGCAGCTGGGCTGGTGGGGGGATCACCCTGCGGGCCACTGGAGGGGGGTTGAGCCGTAGTTTGGGCCACAGGTCTGTCCCTCAGAACACCCACGAGCTGGCCCAAGAGGTCCACGATTTGGCCCATACGCGTGTCTATGGACCTCAGCAGCAGGCGGAGCTCACGCGATTCTTAGAGAGCCTGGCCCATGTGTCCCTGGGCTTGTTCGTAGGCCCCAAGGACTCTGGCGATGTTGGCCAGGGCTTCGGTCCCAGTGTCCTCTCAATTTTGTCCCCCAGTTGCCCTCCCACCTGCCCTGCTGCCCCGGACCTGTGGCATTGCCACTCGACGCACCCGCAGACTCTCCCTGCCCTCCTCTGATTGTGTGATGGGGTTGGTAACCACTGAGGCAGGGCGAGGGTTGCAGGCAGCGGTGGTGGTGGTGGTTGAGGCCGTACAGGTCGTTGCAGCAGGGGTCAGCACGGTTGTTGTTGCTGAGGTGGTGGTGGTGGGGACAGTGGGGGCCTGGGATGTGGTGCGCCCTGGCAGTCCGGACGGGCCAGGTCGGTGCTCCTCATCCAAGAAACTTAGGGAGTCTGCATCCGAGAGTCCATGTTCCGAGTGTGCAGACTGGCTCTGCAGGTTGGTGTTGTCTTCTGCAGCAGTCAGTTGTTGATCTCCTGTTGAACAGAGGTGAAATGGTCATTAAAGTGCACCCCACAAGCATGGTGTTAGATGTTTGGATGTTACATGTGTTACACCACAAAGTTTACATTGTTTTCACTTTGTATGGCTGCAAGGTACTGCACATCATGCCATGATGTGTGGGTACATACATTACTTGTCCATGGTGTGACATGTAAATAGGTACCATGTTCCACGTACAGATTGTGTGATTACAAGAACATGTCGTCATCTACCGACTTGCAGCCCATCAACTTTATGTGATTTGTCTCTTTGGTTTGCTCTGCAATGAAGACGTTACATCTGAGCAAGAACTAGCCATTGTAATCTTCTGCATACCTTTGTGATATCATGTACTGTACTTTCTTTCAACAACTGACCATGCATGTTTTGTGTTCATATGGGCCTTCATGCTCTGCCACCATTGCACTTGCACATAGCATTCCGTGCTGGACATGATTGTGCCCTCAATTTCTTCACAATGTGACTTGCTGGCTTAACGTTACGTTTCTGTGACAGTTACATACGCTTGGCTGTCTGCACACAGGAAGTGACTATTGGATGTATGCCATGTTGAGTGACATGTGAGGGGTGGTGTGCTCATATGGCTCCATGCTTTTTGAGAGGATTGGCAGGGTGCATGCACTGTCTACCTACCTGTACTGTGACACAATTGAGGGGAATTGCTGCCACATGGTTGTGGGTGTGGGGAGTGCTCCATCCTGGTGGGCTCTGGGACAAGGGGGCCTGGTGGGAGTTGTAGTGCAGGCTTCCCAAACCCAACCACCCCCTCCCTGTTGAGATGGCTACCTACCTGTTAGTTTGATGAGGGTAATGCAATGGCTGACACATGCTTCTGGGTGGGGTGTGGGGAGTGCTCCATCCTGGTGAGCTTTGGGACAAGAGGGCCTGGTGGGAGTTGTAGTGCAGGCTACCCAAACACAACCACCCCCTCCCTGTTAAGATGGCTACCTACCTGTTAGGTGCAGGTGGGCAATGCAATGGCTGACACATGCTTCTGGGTGGGGTGTGGGGAGTTCTCTATCCTGGTGTGCTTTGGGACAAGGGGGCCTGGTGGGAGTTGTAGTGCAGGCTTCCCAAACACAACCAGCCCCTCCCTGTTAAGATGGCTACCTACCTGTTAGGTGAAGGTGGGCAATGCAATGGCTGACACATGCTTCTGGGTGGGGTGTGGGGAGTGCTCCATCTTGGTGAGCTTTGTGACAAGGGGGCCTGGTGGTAGTTGTAGTGCAGGCTTCCCAAACACAACCACCCCCTCCCTGTTAAGATGGCTACCTACCTGTTAGGTGCAGGTGGGCAATGCAATGGCCGACACATGCTTCTGGGTGGGGTGGGGGGAGTGCTCCATCCTGGTGTGCTTTGGGACAAGGGGGCCTGGTGGGAGTTGTAGTGCAGGCTTCCCAAACACAACCACCGCCTCCCTGTTGAGATGGCTACCTACCTGGTAGATGAAGGTGGGCAATGCAATGGCTGACACATGCTTCTGGGTGGGGTGGAGGGAGTGCTCCATCCTGGTGTGCTTTGGGACAAGGGGACCTGGTGGGAGTTGTAGTGCAGGCTTCCCAAACACAACCACCCCCTCCCTGTTGAGATGGCTACCTACCTGTTAGTTTTATGAGGGGAATGCAATGTCTGCCACTTGCTTCTGGGTGGGGTGGGGGGAGTGCTCCATCCTGGTGTGCTTTGGGACAAGGGGGCCTGGTGGGAGTTGTAGTGCAGGCTTCCCAAACACAACCACCCCTCCCTGTTAAGATGGCTACCTACCTGTTAGGTGAAGGTGGGCAATGCAATGGCTGACACATGCTTCTGGGTGGGGTGTGGGGAGTGCTCCATCCTGGTGAGCTTTGGGACAAGGGGGCCTGATGGGAGTTATAGTGCAGGCTTCCCAAACACAACCACCCCCTCCCTGTTAAGATGGCTACCTACCTGTTAGGTGAAGGTGGGCAATGCAATGGCTGACACATGCTTCTGGGTGGGGTATGGGGAGTGCTCCATCCTGGTGAGCTTTGTGACAAGGGGGCCTGGTGGGAGTTGTAGTGCAGGCTTCCCAAACACAACCACCCCTCCCTGTTAAGATGGCTACCTACCTGTTAGGTGCAGGTGGGCAATGCAATGGCTGACACATGCTTCTGGGTGGGGTGGGGGGAGTGCTCCATCCTGGTGTGCTTTGGGACAAGGGGGCCTGGTGGGAGTTGTAGTGCAGGCTTCCCAAACACAACCACACCCTCCCTGTTGAGATGGCTACCTACCTCTTAGGTGAAGGTGGGCAATGCAATGGCTGACACATGCTCCTGGGTGGGGTGGGGGGAGTGCTCCATCCTGGTGTGCTTTGGGACAAGGGGGCCTGGTGGGAGTTGTAGTGCAGGTTTCCCAAACACAACCACCTCCTCCCTGTTGAGATGGCTACCTACCTGTTAGTTTGATGAGGGGAATGCAATGTCTGCCACTTGCTTCTGGGTGGGGTGGGGGAGTGCTCCATCCTGGTGTGCTTTGGGACAATGGGGCATGGTGGGAGTTGTAGTGCAGGCTTCCCAAACACAACCACCCCCTCCCTGTTAAGATGGCTACCTACCTGTTAGGTGCAGGTGGGCAATGCAATGGCTGACGTATGCTTCTGGGTGGGGTGTGGGGAGTGCTCCATCCTGGTGAGCTTTGGGACAAGGGGGCCTGGTGGGAGTTGTAGTGCAGGCTTCCCAAACAACCACCCCCTCCCTGTTAAGATGGCTACCTACCTGTTAGGTGCAGGTGGGCAATGCAATGGCTGACACATGCTTCTGGGTGGGGTGGGGGAGTGCTCCATCCTGGTGTGCTTTGGGACAATGGGGCATGGTGGGAGTTGTAGTGCAGGCTTCCCAAACACAACCACCCCTCCCTGTTAAGATGGCTACCTACCTGTTAGTTTGATGAGGGGAATGCAATGTCTGCCACTTGCTTCTGGGTGGGGTGGGGGGAGTGCTCCATCCTGGGGTGCTTTGGGACAAGGGGGCCTGGTGGGAGTTGTAGTGCTGGCTGCCTGTACACCTGCCCCCATGGTAATATTGCTAGCTACCTTTGGGGTGAATCAGAGGGAGTGGATGTTGGAACTTTGAGACATGTGTTGGGGAGAGTGCGGTGCACATGCATGCATTTTGACCTAGGAGGTGTAGCTTTGTAGTTGTGCAAGACAGTACATAGCAGTGTGATGGTAGACATTTGTTGGTACTTACCAGCCTCCACTCCCCCGGGTATTCCTGTGAGACTCTCTGGATGCAGTATTCCAAGCACCTTCTCCTCCAATGCCGTGAATGTTCATAGTGGTATGGGAGGGCCACCCCCAGTCCTCTGAACCAGCTCACGGTTCTTGTTGTTCTTCTCTTTCACCTTGCTCTTGAGGTCATGCCACTGCCTCATGATCTCCTTCTTGGTGCGCGGGATGGTCCCTACTGCATTGACCCTGCTGACTATCCTTGCCCACATTTGCATTCTGGTGGCTAATGGTGTCTGTTGGACCCGGTTTCCAAACAAATGTGGTTCTACTCTGATTACCTCATCTATAGACTGTCCGGTTTTAGGTTTAAACCTATAATAACTGATAAAACCCCACTAAAAGAGAAATAGCCCTCACCAGTGAAAACATATAAACACTGAAAAAACACCTGCACAACCACAAACTAAATGCCATTCAAAGAAAGGAAAAAGAGAGTGAAAGAGTCATTTTTTCCTTCCTGAAGGAGCCAATACAATGTAACTTTGTTATACAAGCTAGCAGTAAGAAAGTCTGGGCTAACATTATTCTGCTCGAGTTTTGTTGTTTAGGGATGCCACTAAAATATTGTTTCTTCTTCCTTTTGTTTTTTTCAGTTTTGTGGTCTTTGGTCTAAAGATGCAGGGTTTAGAAGCATGTTTTAGTTCTTGTTTATTTATTTTATAAACTGTACAGAATCAGGAAATATCAAAATCATATTTGATATTTTGACTGCGTTTGACTCTTTCACTGATAGGTGAAATGGCTGGTTTCATAAGAATCTTTCCTAATATGTGTCATCACATTTACCCACAGAGAATGGGTAAAACCCTTAATACATCAGCCCCCAGTTTCTAGTGAGTCAGTATTGATAGTAGGCGAATTGCCAACACCTCAGGCTTTAAATATTCAATGCAAGGTATAGTGACAAGTATATGTGAAAAGAGCGTTATCGCCAAGCATCTAGGATAGTGGTTAAAACATGACACCAGACTTTTGGAAAACATGGAATGCAGTGTCACTTGGAATGCTCTGCAAAAAAGGTTCTTTCCAAGTTCAACAAAGATTGGAGTTATATTGTTTGTATTTGCAGTGATTCAGCTACATATATATGAAAAAGTTGTGTGATGACCTGTTAAAATCAATACCTGAGCTGAAGTGCTTCCCTGTAAGAGATCCATGCCACTTGCTAGATGGTATGCTGAAAGCATCTTTACAATCTTCAGAGTTAATGAGGAATGCTATTGACTTTTTAGTCCATACTGGTGCATTGTTTTCTTATGCACAGGAACTAAAACTCAAATATTTATCATTTTGTGCTTTGTGTAGCATCAAAGAAAGAGTCATCCCAACTGTGTCTCTTAGCTGATGGTTCTCAGTCCAAGGGGCTATGAATGCTATATTATCCATGTGGCAACCGTTTACAGAATTGTTGCTTAGTGATGATGCCATAGGCAAGAAATGTGAGGATCTTTGGTCACATATTGATAGTGATGTGAAAAAGTACACTCTACTGCATTCTTAGATTTTTACAGGAAAACCTAACTGCTGTAGTAGACATGATAAAATAACTAGAGTCTGAAAACACCCTTGTCTGCCAAGTGTTCAGCACAATTGGTGTATATGTGAAACATCTCCTTGAGAGAAGGCTGGGGGACACCTTTAGTGACTTTGACACTGCAACATATCCCATGTTAGAGTGCTTGCCACTTTGTAAGCAAAGCAATGGTGAAGAGCAATTCAGGAACTTTTATTTTACAATGTATGAGAAATAGCTTGCAATGATGCATAGAAATGTCCCTTCGCCAACCATGACATTTGAAGTCAATGAAACCTCACTGTGGTACTCTGTACAAGTTCTAGATCCCTTCTGTAAAGGGGAATTTCCTCCGTAGTTTCAAAAGTGCTGCTTCATTTTTGACCGCTTCAATAACTCTGAGGGCATAAGCACCCAGATCAGCGCAAATGTTGCAGAACCTGCCCTGAGAATCGCAATCTTCAAGTGAACCAGTATTGGCATGGAAAGCTATGTCAGTGGCCAGAGTTAACAAATTGTGTACTGGCTGTTTTGGCGTTTCCCATCTCAAGTGCCAATGTTGAGAGGGCCTTTTCACAGAAGTTTACATGGGAAGGAAAGAGCGAGCGCACATGACCAAAGACTCACTGAAGAAGTATTGTATGGTGTACTACAATAAGTTTAATTTGCAAAAATCTATTTGGACCCCATATACACTATACTTACGGTGCAGAAAGCAAGCAATAATAAAAGCAAGACGTTCCATAAACACCGGAAAAACACTGTTTCTGTCATTTTTAATGGCGTGAAAATGTGTAACCACTGATAACCACAGTTTTTTTAAGGTATTGAAATCACTTGAAAACACTGGAAAAAAACACCAGAATTTACCAAAAATAGAAACTGAAAATAGGAAAGCCTACTCATCTACCATCACTGACAACTCATTGTCAGTGAATTTGGGCATTTTCGTCTGTGACATGGTGTGTGATGTGCAAATGGGTTAAAGGTGCAGGTGTGGAGGAGGTGGTGGTAATGTGTGTGGTGTGTGTGTAGTTGTGATTAACCCTGGGCAGTGAACTACGCTCCGCTCGCGGAGTTTTCTGCACTCCGTGTTACGCGGATCTCGCGGAGTGCAGAGAAAATCCGGTACGCTATGCGTAGCGGACATTTTTGCTCGCTCGCATACCTCAACGTCAAGTTGGCGACCGCGAGCGAGCAAAATCAACATCCCGGCGAGATTTTTCCTCGTTCGCGATCGGCAACATCGAGTTGGCGAGCGCGAGCGTGGAAAATAAACCTCCCGGCGAGATTTCTCAACGCGGGGGGGTCAGGTTTCTCATTGCGAGTGGTCACGTATGCTCGCGATGAGAAACTGCCCGTTCGCGTTGAGTAAGCTGCCGCTCGAGTACAAATCTAGTCGAGCGGCAGAAAACTACTGCTTGCACTGTGCATGATGCTGTTTGCAATTATTGCACAGTGCGGACAAGCATCCGGCACTGTGCAATCACCGCGAACAGCATTTTCCTATCGCACTACGCTGCTCGCGTAGCGCGGCAGAGTTTTTTTACCGCTTCGCGTAGCGTCGCGTAGCGCAACTCCGCGAACTACGCCCACCCTTAGCTTGTGATGGTGTGATGTGTGCAGATTTGCCTATCCTTTGTGCTGTGGGGTTGGACCCTTCAGTTGTGGAGTAGTGCAAAGGATTGTGGTCAGGGAAGGGGCTGGTTTTATACTCAGCAATGTGGGTGGGTCAAAATGGTGTATTCCTGTCAGGTGTGTTGTGTGGGTTGACCTGGGATTTGTATTTTTTTGTTGCCATGGGGATGTGTCATTGGGGTGTGTTAGGTGTTTTTGGAGGCTGAGCCAGGTTAATTGCCACACTTGGTAGCCTTGTTGTGTGCTTTGTTGTCGTCCGCCATTGCTGTTCCGGAGCGAGCGCGGCGGTGGGTATGCAACCGCTCTTCCGCCGGCTCTCCCATTCATCGATGCTTGCGATCGCGCCGGTCGGAATGCAACAGCCCTTCCGCCGGCTCTCCCATTCACCAATGGTTGTGATCGCGGCGGTCGGAAAAGAGCTGATCGTTCCGCTGTCACCGCAATGGTATCCTAATTCAACATGCGGTCACTCCACTGGCCGTGCGGCGGTTTCGGGTGTTTCCGCTGCAGGACCGACCGCCTCGGACGGATTTTTACCAGCTCCGCACGCTCCTGGCGGTCTTTGGTGGATTCCCACCGCCGTGGTCGAATTTTTCTGGCGGGTCATCCTAATCTGACCGCCGGTTTTCCCGCAGTACATGCGGACGGTTAATTTCCGCTACCACGGCGGTCGGAGTGCTTTTCCGCCCGCCATCGTAATCGGGCCTTAGTGAGGGTCAGGAGAGACATCTTAGGACTTCACGGGGAGCAGATCTATGCTTCTGCTTTATGCTACATGACCCATGATTGGAGTGTCTTCTACTGAAGACTCTGCCAGCTGACACCTTTCTAGTTTCACCTTTATTCAATGCTTCTTATTTGAGGGTTGTCCTTTTAAGGCAGTGTTGGGAGAGATAGCATGCTCATACTTACCTTTGAGAATCATTTGATGCAGTTTAATACTCAATTCTTTTTCCTGGTTCTTTGCATTGTCATTATACAACTAGTTATCTGCTTTGTGTTATATAGGGTGAATCTCTTTAGGAGATGTGGACTCATTTTGTTCGTTCTGTATTTCTATATGATGATGTTGACGCTGGTCTATATCGATTTGTTTCTAAATTTATAATTAAATCTTACTAATCTCAGATTTAGTCGAGTGGATTATTGTGACCAAATTGGTTACACTGTATTGAGATTCAATTGTGACTGTTTTCTCCCTCTTACCTCTCAAGCTGCTATAAGGACCATCTGGTTGAATATAAATATTTAAGCGGGGCCAAGCCATCTCAGTTAAAAGCAGAGTAGGATGGTTAGCTCTTGAAGGGGAAAGAGTCAGAATATCGAGTTGGAAATGTCGACTTGCACTAATGTCAAGTGCAGAATATCGAGATACAGAAATATCGACTGCAAGAATATCGTGGTCAAGAATACCAAGTTTAAGGTAAAAATATCATTTTCAAAAATATCAAGGTCCTTAATATCGTTTGCAAAAATATAGTAGTTAAAAATATCGTTTTTTTAGTTAGTGTTATGTATTTTAGTATGTATTTTAAATGTATGTGTTCTATTTTTTTGTCTAAGTATTGCATTTGTTTTTTTAATATATGTGTTACATTTTTAGAAGTTATTAATTTTATTTTAATTACATTTTGCGTTTTAGTTCCGTAGCGGGTTGTGGGTTTATAGGGGAATAAGGTGGGAAGTAATTTAATTATAATAAATTGAATATTAATTTTTATTCATTAGTATTTATTTAATTTTGATTTTATAGTGTTAATTGTGGGAATTAATTTAGTATTAATTAATTAATAATTGGCTGCTAATTTTTATTGATTAATTAATTGGTAAATATGTTAATTGTGTCATTTTTTAGGAGCAGGTTGTGGGTTTATAGGGGAATAGGGTGAGAAGTAATTTAATTATAATTAAATTATTATTATTTTATTAAATACTATTTATTTATTTAATATTTTATATTGTTAATTGTGGAAATTAATTTATTATTAATTATTTATTAATTGGTTGTTAATTATTATTAATTAATTGGTAATTAAGTTAATTGTGGTTTTGTTTTTAGGCGCGGGTTGTGGGCTGATAGGGGAGTAGGGTGAGAAGTAATTTAATTGTAATACATTTATTAATATTTTTAATATAATATTTATTTAATTTTATTTTATAGTGTTGTGTGAATTAATGTATTAATAATTATTTATATTTTTCTTGTTAATTGTTATTAATTAATGTAATTGTCAATTAATTATGTTAATTGTGTCAAGTTTTAAGAAATTGGTGGTGGCATTTATAGGGGAATATGGTGGGAGGTAATTTATTTATCATTAATTAATTATTTGTTAATTAATGCTAATTAATTAATTAAAATTTAAATATGGCAATTGTGTAATTATTTTGATGTGTGAGTTGTGGGGTTTATAGTGGTAAATGGTGAGAAGTAAATTTTTTTTAAATTAATTAATGATTTGTTGTTAATTGATATTAATTTATTAATGTAAAATTAGTTATGGAAATTGTGTAAATATTTTTAGGTGTGTGTTTTGGTGTTTATTGGGGTAGAGGGTGAAAAGTAATTTAGTTTAAATTAATTAATCATTACTTGATCATTAATATTAATTTATTAATAGATAAATATTTTTGGTAATTGTTTATTTTTTGTTTGTTTGGGGATTTAGGTTCTATAGCTGTAACGTTTGGTAAGTACATTAATTTTAACCTTTTTAAATGTGTTTTTTAATTATTAATAATTGTTTAATTGATAATTAGTTGTGTTAATTATGGAGGTAAAGATTGTTTTAAAATTTAGATGTGTGTTGTAAATTGTGTGGTGTTATAGGTTAGGAAAAAATATTACATTTATGTAATAAATATTTTTTTGATTAAAATTAATTTCTATTACAAAATATTTACTTGTTTGTTAATTTTTTGATAAATTAAAAAATTAATCTTTTATGTAAATTTTAGATTTGTTCTACATTATAATATGTTTCTATGTTTTGTAAATTTTTATATTTTTATATATGTTTTGTTTTTGTTTTTTTATTATATTTTGTATTGTAGTTGATATTTTGTTTATTTTTAAATTTGAATTTTCTTTAGTGGGAATAGTAATTTTTACCCCTCCGCTATCCAACACTTTCCCTACTGCTGCATTCGCAGGAGTGGGAATAGTAATTTATACCCCTACACTACCCAACACTTTCCCTACTGTTGCACTCACTGGAGTGGGAATAGTAATTTTTACCCCTCCACTATCCAACAGTTTCCTTACAGTTGCACTCGTTGGAGTGGGAATAGTAATTTTTACCCCTACGCTATCCAACACTTTCCCTACTGTTGCACACGCTGGAGTGGGAATAGTAATTTTTACCCCTCCGCTATCCAACACTTTCCCTACTGTTGCACTCACTGCAGTGGGAATAGTAATTTTTACCCCTCCGCTATCCAACACTTTCCCTACTGTTGCACTCACTGGAGTGGGAATAGTAATTTTATCCCCTCCGCTATCCAACACTTTCCCTACTGTTGCATTCGCTGGAGTGGGAATAGTAATTTTATCCCCTCCACTATCCAACACTTTCCCTACTGTTGCATTAGTTGGAGTGGGAATAGTAAGTTATTCCCCTCCTCTATCCAACACTTTCCCTACTGTTGCATTAGCTGAAGTGGGAATAGTAATTTTTACCCCAGCGCTATCCAACACTTTCCCTACTGTTGCACTCACAGGAGTGGGAATAGTCATTGTATCCCCTCCGCTATCCAACACTTTCCCTACTGTTGCACTCATTGGAGTGGAAATAGTAAATTATTCCCCTCCGCTATCCAACACTTTCCCTACTGTTGCACTCATTGGAGTGGGAATAGTAATTTTTACCCCTCCGCTATCCAACACTTTCCCTACTGTTGCACTCACTGGAGTGGGAATAGTAATTTTATCCCCTCCGCTATCAAACACTTTCCCTACTGTTCCACTCACTGGAGTGGGAATAGTAATTTTTACCCCTCCGCTATCCAACACTTTCCCTACTGTTGCACTCGTTGGAGTGGGAATAGTAATTTTTATCTCTCCCCTATCCAACACTTTCCCTCCTGTTGCACTCACAGGAGTGGGAATAGTAATTTTATCCCCTCCGCTATCCAACATGTGAGAAGTTGGCCTGCTATATGCTGTCCACTAATTAAAGTGGGCACCTTGCACCAGTCCAAACGACCCTTATTGATGATTAGGTTAAAGACAACCTTTATAGAAAGCTATCCTAGTGGTAGCTGTGGAGAGCAGCCTTCAGGCTAAGGGGCCCATTACGATACCCGGCGTAAAAAAATCCGCCAGGCATGGAAGCGGCAAAAATCCGCCCGCACACACCGTCTGAACACCGACCACGCCATTACGATTACACAAACCGAAAACCGCCATCGGCGGAAAAATCACACAAAATACCGCCCGCCATCGTCCGAGTCGGAGTCAAACCGCCCGCCACGGACGGAAACACGCACGACAACACAAAACCGCCCGCCCTCACGGCCGACACACCACACGTGAAATTACGATCGCACCGTCATGAGCGCGGGAAAACTACAAATATACCGCCCGCCAGCGCAAACAACGCCGATGAGAATCGACACGGCAGAAGCCATGGCGCCCACGTACCTGCACAGAAACCATCCGCTCACAAAACCAATAGCACACAACATGGCCAACAAGTCCACACAGCAAGGCACGCACAAATACACAAGCACAGTACACATCCCGAAAACACCCCCGGACAAACAAAAACTACAAAGGCCAGAACCCCAGACACAACACACCTGAAAACAACAGACCATGAGGACACACCCACATAGGTAAGTACAAAAGCAGCACTCCCACAGACCACAACCCCTTGCAACATTGCAAACCAGAGAGGAGAGGAGAGGACACAGTGACACAGCAAGGACAGAAGCACACCACAGAAACGCACACATCACAACCACCACCACCACCACCACCAAACACCTGCACCACAAACCCCCTGCACATTACACAACACACACCGCACCAGCACCACAAACACCATGGCACCACAAAGAATGCCCAAGTTCACGCCCATTGAGCTGACGGTCATGGTCGACGAGATCATCAAGGTGTACCCACAAATCTATGGGAACATGGTCCAGCACACACCACTAGCCACCAGAAACAGAATGTGGAACCGGATCGTAGACCAGGTCAATGCAGTCGGGACCCTGCCCAGGAACAGAGGAGAAATAAACAAACGTTGGAATGACGTCAAGAGCCTGGTCAAGAAGAAGGAGGGCAAAACAGAGAGCTGGCTGCCGTCACTGGCGGAGGGAATCCCGCGCTCTTCAAGACCTTCAAAGCGTGGGAGGAGAAGGTGCGAGTCATAATACATCCGGAGATCCTCGCCGGATTAGCAGGGGGAGTGGAGGCTGGTAAGTACAAACTAATGTATACCAGCACACCGCTATGTACTCACATGCACTACCACCATGCCACAGCTCCCAGGGACAAACACCCCCATGTCCAGCACACAATACACAACACATCACACACACATGCAACAGACACCACCACACACAGCCCAAACCGAACAACTGTAAGATACGTGGGGACATGTGTACACTCAGCCAGCCACGTAACCACCAACAGGTCCCCAAATATGCCAGAAGCGCCACAACGAGCACCCACCACACCCATGTGTCCGCCACAGCTGCACTAACCGACAAGTAACAGGTAAGTGGCAGGAACACAAAGTGCAGTGGGTGGGACGGTGGACAGCCCAAGTACAACACACACCAGGCCCCTAGTCCCACAGCACAGCAAGGAGGAGCATCCCCCACACCCCACAGCCACGTGTCAGCCACCGCAGTGCACAACGACAGCCGAAAGGCAGACATCACGGTCCACAGCAATCGGTGTCAGTGGGTGTCCAGCCACCCCCACGACCCACAACACCCCCCACCCCTACAGACCTGCAACATGGAGCACCCCCGCTTAGAGCCATGTGGCATCCAGTACAGTGCACGCACGAACAACTTGCAGGTGGGAAACTGGACAGGGCTGGATTACTGGAGGCATGAGGACCGGAACACGACCAACACATGGGACATGTCACATAGCAGACGAACACGCAGCACCGCCCACCGTCACGAACAAGTGAACAATGTGCACACGGACATGAACAACAGACTCACACCCCACATGACCCATCACAGACATAGCAACACCCAAGGAGCCACGTCTGCATGCACAAGCCACACTGAATATAGTACCACACGGCAGCCACTGTGCAACTCATCACACACAACCGAAACACCATTGAAGTCCTGTCCATGTAGCCCCTACTGCCTGTCAACCACACACCCCACAACTACGCCTATGTAAGACAAACAACACTAGACGCAACAGAGCGGAACAACATAAATGCACACGAACACCACTGAACCCATCAAACACACAGACACACCATGCACATACAACATACCATCCATCCCATCCGTCAGCCCCAGTCTCATGAAAGGCATGTCATCCGCACAGCTGCCACACATACAGCAGTCACGCTAAGATACATGCCCATGACCAACCATGTGCCAGAAGTCAATGAAGCGCACGACACACTGTGAGCAACAACACACAACATGGGCCACACCCCCCGAGCACTGCAGTGATGCACATGGCACAGGGCAGCACGCACACCAAGGAGATGGGACAACTGCAATACGTTGGCTGGCACACAACCATCACTCACTCATAACGATGCGTCCAATGCCATGTCCAGTAATCACAACAGACAGCAAATATGCAGGCCATGTCAAGCATGCACACACCTCAAACCATGCACTGTCATGCTGCCACAACACATGTCACGTTCGGCACCCATGGCTCACAGCATGTACCCCAAAAGCATATTCCCTCCCAAATGCGAATCTGGGGCATGGCCCCCATGTTGCCATATGCGTTCCTAAGCGTTCCATTTGAACCCCAAAAGCATATTCCCTCCCAAATGCGAATCTGGGGCATGGCCCCCATGTTGCCATATGCGTTCCTAAGCGTTCCATTTGAACCCCAAAAGCATATTCCCTCCCAAATGCGAATCTGGGGCATGGCCCCCATGTTGCCATATGCGTTCCTAAGCGTTCCATTTGAACCCCAAAAGCATATTCCCTCCCAAATGCGAATCTGGGGCATGGCCCCCATGTTGCCATATGCGTTCCTAAGCGTTCCATTTGAACCCCAAAAGCATATTCCCTCCCAAATGCGAATCTGGGGCATGGCCCCCATGTTGCCATATGCGTTCCTAAGCGTCCCATCTGAACACCAAAAGCAAAGTACAAACCAGACCCAGGATGGGCCAGGAGCCCGCATACACCAGAGTCACAATAAGTAGGGGCACAGCAACACACCCATCGGCATGGCCAATCCGTCCCATGCCACATGTGCACAGCACACAGTCCCATTGCCAAGCACACACAACTACAAATGCTACAGCCACACACACGCCTCCGGGGAAACCCATGTACGAGATTGCACGAACTGTTAATGTCAGACGACAAATACATACTTCGCCAGGTGCAACACAATAACAAATCTCATTCTCTCCACAGGTGACGAACTGCTGGATGCTGGGGATGGAGCCAGCAGCCAGCACAGCCAGCCTACAAGCCCCCAACGAGGACACACGGATCTGGAGGATCTGTCCTCCTCTTCGGACACGGACCACCAAGCAGGCCCATCTGGTGTGGCAGGGCCCAGCCGCTCCCCAGGACCCCTCCTACCCACCAACCCATCATCCAGGGCTGCTGAACATTCCCAGCCCCCTGCTGCCACTGTCGTTGCGGCCACACCCACGGTCATTGCGGCCACTACCACTGCCGCAACCGCCACCATCGCCGCACCGACCACCACCGCCGCCACCACCACCACGTCTTCGCTGGCACCAGCCCCAGCGCAGGTGGTGGCCCGGCTGACTGGATCCACCCTGGGAGCCACAGCGAGGACCGTGGTGAGCAATGTGGCTAGTAGGCAGGCCGGTGGCAGCAGGACTGGTAGGAGGAGCAGGGTCAGGGAAACGCCAGCCTCCCCTGGAAGCCATGCCCTGCCTCAAATGGCCAGAGTCCTTGGGGCCTATGAAGAGGCCCAAGGACAATGGGTCAGGTCTGCTTCAGACACGCGTGAGGTGCTGGGGGTGCTGAGGTCCATGGACGCCCGTATGGGCCAACTTGTGGACCTCATGGGCCAGCTGGTGGTGGCGGTGAGGTCACAGCCAGGGACAGCAGCTCCCCTCCGCCACCACCTGCCGGGGTGCAGGGTCGAGCAGCAGTGTCCAGTTCCCCTGCGTCCACAGCCAGTGAGCACACCTCAACCACCAGCATGTCGCAAGCAGGCACCCCCTCGCAAACGTGGAAGGGGCCGTCCGAAGTGGAAACAGATCTCCCGGGAGGACTTCGCACGCTCCAAACGCAAGTGAGGCAGCCAGCCAGCCTTCCGCCAGCCTTCCTTGACCAGCCACTGCATTGACTTGGACTACGATCCCACTCCACACAGCCATCTGGATGGCATGTGTGTGTTGGACTATGGACATAGAACCAGTGGGTACACCCTGAGCATCACGCAGCCATGACCGACAGCTCATTGTCACTGCACGCACCACTTTTGTCATCACCTTACACACAATCACATGTCACAGTTTGAAATAAATGCACCTCTTACACTAACTGCTGTTTGTGCCCTCTGTTTTATTTGTACGGAATACAACGGCCACCTTGGGCGGAAAGGCACCTGATGCGTGGCATGGCAATGGAATCCGGAGGGCCTGTAGGGACCTAGGGGTGGGAGACAGAACAGGAGCACATTCAATGAGTGTGTCACACACCCATCACACAGTACATGTCAACAACTACAAGCAATGTACACACATCGCACAGAGCAATAGGGCACAATGCCACAGCCACCAACAGTGGCATACTACCCTGGCCATGGAGCGTTGACACACAGCACGCAGTGAACAAACGGCCACCCTGACACAGCACACACACACCTGCACAGATACAGCCACATCAGCCGTCGTACATGGACACTCACCGTCAAGTGAAGTAGCGGGCGATGAGCTGCTGCCGCACATTACCAGCTTCCTCCTCTCCGCTGTCCTCCTCACTCGAGCTGTCCTGGTCTGCGGGCTGGGGCCCTGGTTGATCTCCGTCATCCACGATGAGGGGATCTGCTTCCGAATGGCCAGATTGTGCAGCATGCAGCACGCCACCACTATCCGGCACACCTTCTGTGGGAGTACGCCAGCGCACCCTCGGTGCGGTCCAGGCACCTGAACCTGGACTTGAGGAGGCCAAAGGTACGCTCGACCACACGTCTGGTCCTCCCATGTGCCTCATTGTAGCGATCGTCTGCTGGGGTGCGAGGATTCCTCAATGGACTGAGCAGCCATGCCCCATTCGGGTACGCAGAGTCACCTGGGTGTGAGGGACACAGAGAACCGTTGCTATTCCAACTGGACAGGGGACAGCATCGCACAACCAGCACGCTACACCACTCCACATACTCACCGACAATACAGCCACGATCCTGTTGCATATTGGACATCAGTCGTGGCAAGATGCTGTTGCGCATTATGTGTGCGTCATGGGCCGAGCCTGGGAACTTTGCACACACGTGGGTGATCACCATGTCCGCAAGGCACACCACTTGCACATTCAGGGAGTGCGTGTGCTTCCTGTTGCGGTACAGGTGCTCAGTGGCCTGTGGTGGAACAAGGCCGACATGTGTGCAGTCAATGGCTCCAACGACGTGTGGGATTCTGCCAAGGGCATAGAATGCACCCTTCACTGCCGCCAATTCACGAGCCCTGGGGAAGCGGATGTACCTGTTTCGGTACAGCATCATGGCTGCCAGTACATCCCTCAGCACCTTGCTGAACATGGGCTGGGACATCCCTCCTCCAATGCCCACTGTGTGCTGGAATGACCCAGTGGCGAAGAAATGCATGGCGGCCATCACCTTAGCCGTGGGGTGACAGCAGTCGGATACACCCTGCGGGGACGGAGATGGGGTTCTAACATGGCACACAGTCGATGCAGGGTTGGCCTGTCCAGCCGAAACTTCCTAATAACCTCTGTATCGTCCATGTCCGCCAGCAATTGGTATGGGCGGTCAATGTTCGGTCTCCGCCTAGGGACAATGGCAGAGGACACATGTCAAAGCAACACGACACATAGCAATTTCGCATACACATCACTGACATGACTGAGCAAGCACATGAGCCACAGCCCAGCTGTCAAGCTGGGACGGCACGGCCACAATACACTTACACAGGTCTCCCAACAATGGCAATGGCTAGTGATACAAACCACTGCCATGTGCATGCACATGGGGATCTAGGCCCCAATGACTTGCGGGCGTGCTGGATGGGGACTGACTGCATATCCGTCAAGCGGCAACGCCACGGCAACATGAATGTCTGCTGAGCATGGAACTGCTTCCGCGGCTGGATGAGTATGGCACACGACGACGACGATGTGGGCACAGGCTGAGCGGCCAAAACAAGTGGGACCTGTGGCACGAGGGGATATGAGACAGTAGTAGGTGTCAGCACTGCACCCTATGTACAGCACTGTACGGATCACACCTCCCGAAACATTGACAGGTGTCCACATTGACAGCCCCATGCCAAGACGGCTGTGTGCTTGCAGTCACACGTCACAGGTGAGAGGTTACATTGCACGTGCCAGGTGGCAGACGTACATAGTGGGAGCTGGCATGTGTGTGCATGTGTCTCCTGTTCAGGATCCACCAGATGGGCGCTGACTCTGTACTGACCATTGGACACAGCATGTTCCGTGGAAGGCTTGTGTGTGTGGGATGGTGGCACTGGATGTGCCTCCGTTGGGTGGGGGCCATGCACAGGGCGGGTACGTCGATGATTGCGCATTGTTGGTCACGGTGGGTGCACCAACTAAGATGTGTTGCCCTGTGTTAAATTCCTATGTCCGCATGATGATGGACTGTAGATGTGGGCAGACTACACATTGGTCGATGTGCTGTCTATATGCATGTGCCTTCACACCAGGCACAGCTGCCCCTGCACATGTGACCCCTGCTGGACTCGCTGCTGGGTCTGTGGAGCTGATGCACCTTCTGCGCGTGGGGCGGACAGCTCTCCTCACTTCCCTCATTGCGCATGTCATGACTTTGCCGCAGGTGACATGGATCATGGAGGGCCCACATGTACGCGTGGGTAGGCTACACATGATTGTTCACTGGTCGCCACCCCCAGTCAGTGTTTCGAATGGGAAGGTTGTCGTGCTGGTGGTATGTTCGATGTGGCGGATGGGCGGGCCTAGGTGCGGGCTTACATTCCGGACATGGGGGTAGTTGGATTGGCGACTAGTTGCAGTACACACGGGACACGTCTCTTCCTTTCCACATCTGGGTCATCCCTTGTACTAACTGACAGTGATACAGTCATCTTCGCCCCAGCCCTCATGTCCTCCCCTCGCTCCCCCAATATGCATGCTCACCTGCGAGGCTAGCGCTTGCACAGGCAGCCCCAAGCTCGCACCAGAGAGGGCAAGGAGTGTATGTGTGGGTCCAGTTGCACGAGTGGGCTGTCTCAGGGTATGATGTGTGGCGGGACGCCGTCCACCTGCGTGGTGCCCCAAATGGAGACCCGGCCTGCATGGACTATGCATCACAGTCTTCGCCTTCCGGATCCGCCACCTGCGACACCCAGTGGCTGTGGCTGCCCTTGCGGCCAGGCCGCGTCCGTCTGTGGCTGATGGCCCACACATTCACTCTTTGGCCTCTCTGGGGAGGGCTCGGGGGTGGTGGCGCACGCGCTTGCACTTAGTCGCAATGGCATGTGGCGTGGTTGGTATGATGGGCAATGGATGGGATGGTGCGAGCCACCTCCCGTGACGTCAGTGCTGCTCGTGCTGTGGTGCGTCCCCTACACTTCCATTTGACTTGTGCCATGCTAGACGTTGAGGTTCTATTGCCTGCGTGATATGACCAGGAGGAGCGCGAGGAGACCTCTCACACACCATGCTCCACTGCCATCCCGTGCCCTGTATCGCCTGTGCGGATTGACTATGTTGGGGTTACACCTGGTCGACTGGGGCTGTGTGTGCCTTGTCAAGGGGCATGGCGGGCGCACAACAGGATCCAGCTTGTCCACAGAGGGTGGGCTGAGGTGCACCTGGTACCGCTTTGTACGTGTGCCCGGCTGCTGTGCACACACGTGTTCACTCCCCCCGACAGGTGTCCTCTCACAATGCCCAGGGAAGCGGTGGTGTACTGTTCATGACCCCTCCCAACACGGCGTGCTCCAACTTGGCATGTGCGCATCTACCCGTCACACCCACCCACCTGAGCACTGCGTCCATACGACTTCACACGACACATGTGTGTCTTCCACAGTTGTGCTACTCATTTGCGTTGACATCCAATACCAGTGGACTACATGGTCATGTCACGACTGCTGTGTACTTCACATACTCTCATCCTCTCTCATTCGTACTTGTGAAATGAGTCAGCGGAGACAGTTTTGGTTTCAAACATTATATTGAGTCTTCTGTCCTCTGTGATGCAGTATAGTGGACACTACTGGCAGCGGAATACATGTTGAGGATATACTGAGCATGATTGCAAATGGGATAGGGTGTGGGGTTACATGTGATTGGCTGTTGCATGTGGGATGTGGGCTTCAGAGTGACATCTGCTTGGCCAAGGCTGTGCTAATGTACATTTACGTATAGCTGCGGAGCTGCGGACTTTGACACAGACGGTATACATGTAGCCTACCAGACCGCTTGGCATCATGGGCACAGTCCATCTCAGTTCCATGTGACAGGTTTGCTGCGGTTGTTCCTCATGCACGCGTGCATGTGAGATGACATCAGGGCATGTGCTTGCGTGCATGCAGCGGCGTGCCACTTGTTGTTGCACTGTGGTGGTTACTGGACATGTCACAGTCACTGGGGTCGTGTTGTTGTTGTATGCACTTGTCGTCCATGCAAAGGTCCTGGTATGGGATTCCCGGGGCGGGGGTGGGAGGGGTGCAGCACCCACAGACTCCAGGCGACCTATTCATGAACACTGAGCGGTGTGTGTGTCCATGTGCGCTGGATCCATGTCGTGTCCTGGTTGTTCGTGCAGTTCCGTCCATGTGGGTGCGATACACAGAGTCCATGCCACTGCCTCCCACGATGCATGCGGTGTTCCTGGATGTGATGGGGAACAGTGTGCATGTCCCGGTCATATCCGATGTCATGGCGATGTCGTTGATGGTGTGGTTACAGTTGCCGGTCGTTTGGTATGGCTGTTGTGGTGGTGACTGGCCAGTCCGTGCGGAAGCTAAGCATGGGTGCGGGGTTGGACATCATAGGTCAATCGGGGAACCTGCGTTGTGGTCCGACGAATTTACAGGTTGTGAGGTATGCGATGCCGTCCAGCAGGGCTTCCATGTCATTGGTGGTGTACATGTTTGCCAGCCAATGTAGCGGATGGTGGCTGTCAAGGTGTTGTTCGTAAGTTGTCCCTTGGAGGACCATGATGGGGCATGCTGGGTGACATTCGATGTAGCTGTTCTCGATGATCCGTCGTGTGGAGGCACAGTGGTCCCATTTCAGTGCGGG
This sequence comes from Calotriton arnoldi, assembly GCA_963921515.1. Lineage (NCBI taxonomy): Eukaryota > Metazoa > Chordata > Amphibia > Caudata > Salamandridae > Calotriton > Calotriton arnoldi. Next base: position 201,996 of record CAWUFW010004170.1, read on the forward strand.
TGCGATGTTGGCCACATACGCCATGCCCCCATAGGCAGAGCAGGCCCTGTCGTGTGCGTCCAGAGGGAGGAGTAGTGGTAGCAGGTCCGCCTTCAGACATGCCGGGTTGGAGAGGCATATCTCCACGGATGCTGGTAGGGACACCTCCGACAGTAGAAGACGGGCATGACGCAGCTGAACAATGTGATGCGGTAAGTCAGTCGGTAACTTACGTTCAGCAGAGACAGGAGATCGCATCCCAATATATGAAACAGGTTGGTTTTGTACAGCTTGAGCTGTTCGGCGTAGTTGGGTAGGTGTGTTGCGGTTGCCATTTCGCAGCGGTGCGTTGTGGTGGCGTGCTCCGGCTGTGTGTGCAGTCTGCAATGTGCACGCTCCGAGGTTGCTGTGAGCTCTGTGTAGTCGTAGGGAGACAGGACTTGTGTTCTGTTGGCTTGTTTGGAGGACACGGGCCCTCATCACACATGCTTCTCAGACAGTTTAAGGTCAGTGATGTGTGACTCCTTCCAATTAACTTGCATGTGGCCGACATGGGGAGTGTTTTCTTCTTTCTTCCCCGTCCGTTGTGTGCTTCTGTGATATGCGCTATCTGCCCTGTGGTCGGTCTCCTCGGCATGCCTGTGTTGGTCTATTCTTGGACAATGGCTGTATTCACCGGCTTCTGTCGTAGGGCTGTGGTTTCGGAGTTGGAATGGAAGGTCATTCAGTGCTGTCTGCTCTCCCTTGTGTGGGCGGCAGGCTGCCTTTCCGCTCTGCGTTGGGCCTTGTGTGTGAATGTTATTCTTGGGCCACCTGTTGTCGGTCCCCGGGCTCTTTGGTGTTCCGCTTTATATGTCTTGTTCATATGTGCAGGGTGGTATGGGTGTTTCAGTGTGGTACTGGCGTTCCTCTTCCCGAAGGGGCCCTGCTTCTCCTAGTTGGTGTTGCCGCCGCTGTGTGCTACGCCATGTTTGTTACACTGGGGTGTGTCCTGCTGTTGCGTGTCTTCACTGACATGTGTGCGTCGGTTGTGTGGCGTTGGGTGTTGTCCGTGAATTGGGCGTTGGGGACATGTCTGTGGCAGGCCTGTCACGTGTCATGTGTGTTCGGGGTGGGGCTGATGTGTGTGCTGCTTGGTTGTGTCCCTGTGTCTGTGTGCGACGCATGCATGGCGCTGCGGTTGGCCTCTGCGTTGTGCGCATGTGTGGCGGCGTCATCGCCGCTTTGGGGCCGTGACGGGGTTGTTGGTTCCTAGTCCCAGGTGGTGTGTACACATGTGTTACGCGATGTTAAGATTTGGCCTGTGTGTCATATGTGGATGCAATGGTGGATGTGTAGTGTACACGCGCTGGTGGGGGTTGTCCGCTTTTTCCGCCCTTGCACTGTGTGCGCTGTTTGCGTGCACTTGTTGTGTGTGTGCCTACCTGCGTCTCCGCGGTACGTTGTGTCCTTGGTGGTGCATCAGCAGGAGCATGGGGAGGGCCTGCAGTGCTGGATTCATGCTCGGGGAGCCGCTTCTTCGTTGTCCGTGCTCGGCGTCCGTGTTACCGCTTCGGTTTGTCGTACGGTATCTCTTGGCCGTGGGAGCCGTTTGTTTGCGGCATCGTAATTTATGCGCCGGGCGGGACGTGTTTCGTCCGGACGGTGTGTGTCAGTTAGCTGCGCCGCTACGTGTACGGGCGCACTTTGATGGCGGACGGTGTTGCTGGCTTGCCGGCGGTGTTTGGCCTACTTTTCACATCGTAATTGGGCGGGCGTGTGGACTGCTGCGTGCCGGCGGTAACTGGTGGTTTTTGCATCCGCCAGCACGGCGGTTGTGCTTCCGCCCGCCATCGTAATGAGCCCCTAAGTCTTGAAGGAATGTAAAGCAGCTTGTTTTACCAGTATATAACCTCCTGAATGACCAAATGAAAGGAGAACCACACCAGGTATATATAAAATATATGTATTTATTACTAAACACTCTCTACTAACCTCTTTATGAGATTAGAGAACAAGACATACAATATTAAATCACTAGAACAACAGTAAATAGCACAATACACAGCGGGCTCCAGGGGGAGACCGAACCACATACTAAGAAAGTGGTATAAAAACCACGACTTGACTAGACACAGTGCCTAGAGCAGGTAGAATCGCTGGGACCCCAAGGAACCACCCAAGGTAGTGACACAGGGGACCCACGGAGGACGGGTGCAGTGTGGGAACACAGACGCGAGCTCCGTACAACTCTATGGGAAAGTCACGGTTGGAATTTTAAAGATTAAGGACACTTAGGAGAGGACTTCAAGCAAACCCAGTTAAACATAGAAGGTTCTAAGGCCAGCACCCTTGAGAGTACCGAGGTACCCGTGTTACCTATCCCAGAGGAGCCGGGTGCATAGGGGTCAAGTGGTGTCGGAAACCCTCGTCGTTTTCAATGGCGTGATGCGAGAAAGTACTGCTGCCGTGGAGAAGAAAAGTGTCCGGTGTGATCCAAGCCTGGATCGGAGATGTGAAGAACCTGAAAGCAGAGGGGACAAAGTCTGGGTCACTTCACGTGACCAGGAGCGGAGCAATCGAATGCCCACCGATGTCGGGTGCTTCAGGTGCGAAGAGGCAAAGCTTGACTCCGCAGCCACAGGGACCAGGAGATGTCCGCGATGACCACAGTCTGGATTCAAGCTGCCCCACAAAGGATGTTGAGTGCTGGGGGGTCAGTGTTGGGATTGAACACCAACAAGCCTTGGCAACTGCAACCCAAGCGGTCAGAGGAAAGATGCTTCTGTGAGGACCATCAAGGTCCTGGGGACTCCCCAAGCAATGGAGAGTCAGGGCACGTCTGGAGCAACCAGAGAAGCCCACTGAAAGTTAAAGTTGCCTTCTCAGGGACCCACAGGCCAACGGACCAGTGATCGCAAAGGGACCTCAAGAGGAATCACAAAGTGCCAGCGCACGGAACACTCGTGGAGTGTAAGTCAAAAATCTTCAGTGGAGTTACTGCTCGGGGTCAGGACTACAAGTAGCCCAAAGCACAGCTTCAGGGATCACCGAAAGGCATATGCTGCTGCAAATGTACACTGTGCCCAGGGGTACAGGTTTCACAGTCCGCACGAGGGATACGGGCCTCAGACTTGCTGAGAGCGCAGATCGACCTCGGAGACTTTGGGAACCCACCTCCTGTATTTCAAAAATCTTCGGAGTCCTTTGGGAGCTTCGTAGATTCAAACCGGTCAGATGCATTTTGGTGCCTGCTCAGCAGGGGAGTAACTCCTTTACTCCAAGGGAGATTCTTCAGTCGTCCAGCAAAGCGTAGATCGTCGAAGGTTACTTGGTTTCTGTAGCAGAGTTTAGTCCAGGTAATATCTAAAGTCCTGTAGTCAGGGTTCCTACTTTATACCCAAGGAATGAAATGAATGAAATGAAAGAAATTTGTACTTGTAAAGCGCACCCATACCCCCAAAGGGGTGTCCAGGCGCTGTACGCATACCGCTGTGGAACCCTTCCTGGCTTTTCCCTGTGAAATGTCCACTCCTGGGCACCCCCAGGGTGAAGCCAGGCATCCCAGCGCTGTTGGGGCCGTTGTGGAGATTAAGCAAGCTATTGCCCAGAGTTGCAGAGTGGGACCCATGATTAGAATAGGCACCGAGGCGAGAATTATCAGGTCCGAGGAAATTGAGCCCAAGACCCGCCGAGGCGGGAATTGAACCCTGGTCCCGGGCCAGATCTCTGCATCAGGGTCTGCCGCTCTAACCAGTGAGCCACACTTCTCCACACAAGGAAGGGGTGGGACAAACTCTGGGGACCCACCTATGGGAGGGTCAGGACAGAGGGGTGGCTACACCCATGTCCTTTGTCCAGTTTCACGCCAGAGCAGGGGCTGATAGCCCCTGCAACCGGTTTGAGCTGGACTATGCACGACGACACCAAATGTGCCCCCAGTGCAGACATCAAAGCACTCTGAGAGTGCACCCACCCAGCCCCAATACACTAAAGCCTGTCTGGGAGGTGGTCACACCTCCCAGTGACAGGAAACCTATTGTCAAGCCTTCCTCTGCCGGAGTTTCGTCCAGCAGCAGTAGGGCAGACTCGTGTCTGTGGCTGGCAGCATCCATTTTGTGATGCCAGGGTTCTGTGCAGCTGGTACCGGTTGTACCGGTGTTGTCATATTTCTCCCTCTAGGAGGGTGGAATCATACCTCCCACACCAGTTACTGGTGTGGAGGTATGATTCCAAGGTGTTTGACACCAAACACGACATGTTTCCATGCAGCCATTTTAAAGTTAGCATTTACCACGAGGTTATAATGCACTTAAGTATATATGGTTGGCTGCATCACAAACAACCCCGGAGAATAGGTTCCGAAGGCTGCAGAGGGGCTCTGCTCATGCATGGGTACCCTCTCACATAAAACCCAGCACCCTGCCTTCAGGATTGGTAAGGCCTGCCATAGGGGTGACTGATAGGTTTATATGTGCAGTGATTAGGATAGATATAGTGAACCTATATCTAAGTAAGGGGTGCATGCACCACCTTACACAGGCTGCAGTAGCAGACATGTGGTGTCATTTTAAATGGTCTCTCAGGGGTGATATAATATATGCTGCAGCCTCTGGGGTACCTATGCCCTGGGTACATAGTATACCATATACTAGGGACTTATAAGGGTACCCCAGAATCCAATCTGGAGTGTACCTAAAGTACATGAACAACCAATTTAGGGAGTAAGCAGATAGACTGGGGTCATGAATAGCAGGATCCCAGTCAGACTAAGTCAAAAACCAGCAAAACACCAGGAAAAAGTGGGGGCAACCATGCAGTCAGATTCCACCTTCCTACATACCCCCCAAACGAAAGGAGATAAGGCTAACCTTGTCCAGTTGAGCCTTTATTGACTAAGTGGCCATATAAGGAAGATCCTGCACTAGCATGGATACCCCCTGTCTTATGGTCCACTAAGCAGTCCCTACCCCTAAGGGTATGGGATGGTCTCCAAAAGTTGGGATTTCTACCTGTGGGGTGTTTGGCAAAGTAAAAGGCTGATGGGGTGGCTGAGTAGAGAAGTGAGGCCCTAATAAAGTTGGCCTCAGCTTCCTCAGATCACTGGTCACCATGGAGGCCTTTCTTTCCATGACAGAGTTGTATCTGGCCCTAAGGGTCAACCTCTGGCTGCCTACAGCTGGGTGTTGGGTCCCTCTGGTTGGAACACTGGGGGGATATGGTAGGTTTGGAACCACTTGGTCCCAGGTTTGCCTTGGCCCAACAGAATCCATCTGGGGGAGGTCCCTATCCAATGGTAAGAGGGATCCCTCAGTGGGTTCAGGAATTGTCACCTGGCTAGGGCTACTAGACTGGGTGCCCCTAATCTGTTGATGAGGGTGTTCCTCTGGACAATGGGCCCTAAGGGGTCCACTGACCTCCCTGACCTCTGCAGCCCTAGGCTGAGTGAGGTAGGGTAGAGAGGGGCAGGATACCTGCTCCAGACTGGGTACCACCTTGGAAGGGTCCCCTGCCATCAGGGTTGTTGCCAGGCCAGGCCTGACCACCTCTGGGGCAGTTCCTTCACTAGGGGTAGGATCAGATCCCTGAGGAAGCTGACCCTTACCTATAGTCTGGGGGGTAGAAGACTTTTCTTCCACCCTTCTGCTCTCTTGTGGAGTAGAGTGGGCCATTCTTTCAGGCTCCACCTCTCCAAAATTTCCCTGGGATGGGGCTGAGGCCCTAAGAGCCCCACCAACTTTCTCAGGGAGGCCTAACATTCTTAAATGGGCCTGGTATTCAACTTCAGCCCAGGCTGAAATTTCCAGATCATTGCCCAACAGGCAATCTACAGGCAAGTTTGGGGACACTGCCACTCTCTTTGGGCCAGTGACCCTCCCCAGCTGAGATTGACTATGGCCATGGGATGATCTGTTTTAATACCATCAATGTTGGTCACCTGGTACTTGAACTCAGGTAAAAGCTGTTGAGGGGGACTAGTTTCCCTGTCACCATGGTGACACTAGCCCCTGTGTCTCTGAAGGCCACAGCTTTCTGACCATTGATCAGTGGTTCCTGTCTGTACTTGCCCAAAGAATTAGGACTGACAGTAAAAGTGGCAAATCCCATGCCACCATCACAGACTAAGGAGGCCTGGGAGGAGGACCTTGATAAGCTGGGGTCCACCTCAGTTGCCCATACCAACGCACCTAACTTTTTGGGTGCATTACTACCACCTGGGGGATTACTACTTGTAGTACCAGGAGGAGTGGTAGTATTGCTGGGAGGAAACTTTTCCTTATTGCTGGCCTTATGGCAACTGGGGTCATTTTTCCAGTGGCCAGGCTTCTTACATATATGGCAATAAGGTTTCTTTTCAGGGGAGGAAGGAGTTTGGGACCCACCCCCAGAAGAGGACTTTTGGGGCCCTGTAGTGGATTTATCTTGTGATTTATCCCCACCTTTCTCTTAGTTTTTAGAAGAATCTTTCTTCTGGTCACCACCCTGATTCTTTGGCTTTACTCTGGTGGTTCTGACACATTTGTCTGCCTTCTTTCCCAATTCTTGGGGAGAGGTCAGATCAGAGCCCACCAGGTACTGGTGTAAAAGCTGGTTTTGACAATTATTAAGGATCTGCTCCCTCATAATCAAATTGTACAATCCTAAAAAGTCATGTACCTTGCTGCCATGTATCCAACCTTCCAGAGCCTTAGTAGCACAATCTACAAAGTCAACTCAGTCCTGAGTCTGTGATTTTGGGTGTCTCTGAACTTTAACCTGTATTGTTCAGTGGTTAAGCCAAACCCATCAATCAGAGCACTCTTCAGGACTTTGTAATTATCAGCATCCTCTTCTCTTACAGTGAGGAGCTTGTCTCCACCTTTGTCTGCAAAGGAGAGCCACATGATTGCTGCCCACTGCTCTGGGGGACCCTCTGTACCTTACAGGCCCTCTCCAGTGCAGTTATCCACTTGTGGATGTCATCCCCACTCTGGTAGGGAGGGACAATCTTGTTCAGGTTCCTATGGTGATGAGTATCTTCTCTACTCCTAGGGACCCTGTTGCTGCTACCATGGGACTCTAGCCCCAACTTCTGAGAAGCTCTCTGAAGCTCCAGGGATTCCCTATCTAAGGCAAACTGCTCTCTCTTGATTCTGAGCTTAGCTCTCTCAAACTCAAGCAGTTGGCACTTCTTCTTATAAGAGGACTCCCTTTTATGAGAAGCAGAGCTCCCTACAGATGTACCAGAATGATTAGATTCCTGAGAAGGAGATCTTGATCTTCTTGGTAAACTGTTAACCCTTCCAGGTGGGGTAAAGAGAGGTCTACTGAGGCCTCCTTCCTCACCTTCAGGCAGAATTGGATTGTCCAGGTTAGAATCATTTTGATCCTCCTGGCCAGAATCAGAGTCCAGGTCATTGAAGTTCTCACTTCATGTCCTTTCCTCTTCTGCTGTCCCACCCCCTTTTCCTACCTCCTCAGACCCTGGAGTCTTTCTGAGGTCATCTAAAAGCAAAGTCTCTATGAGACGTTGGGTGCATGGATTTTTCCCTGACTTCAGTTTCCTGGATGTTCACATGGCTCTCAATTCCTGGAATGAGAGATGGTCATACTTAGTTGGCAGGGAGCCACTGGCTTCAGGCTTAGAAGACATGCTAGTGTGGTGTGGTGTATGCACCTACCTACTCTAGTGGGAACTGAACTCTCTTGAGTTGGAGAAAGGGTGTGCTAGGCCCTTGACTTACCCAACTCTAAGTTCAGTAGAACTTACTTTATTCTAGTCTTGATTTATATGTACCTAAGTACCTTTAGTGGTTTTCAATTAGTCACTCAATGAGATTACCTGGTAAAACAATAGCAAGCTTGAATCCCAACCGCTGCACACCAATGTGAGAAGTTGGCCTGGTATATGCTGTCCACTAATTAAAGTGGGCACCTTGCACCAGTCCAAACAACCCTTATTGATGATTAGGTTAAAGACAACCTTTATAGAAAGCTATCCTAGTGGTAGCTGTGGAGAGCAGCCTTCAGGCTAAGTCTTGAAGGAATGTAAAGCAGCTTGTTTTACCAGTATATAACCTCCTGAATGACCAAATGAAAGGAGAACCACACCAGGTATATATAAAATATATGTATTTATTACTAAACACTCTCTACTAACCTCTTTATGAGATTAGAGAACAAGACACACAATATTAAATCACTAGAACGACAGTAAATAGCACAATACACAGCGGGCTCCAGGGGAGACCGAACCATATACTAAGAAAGTGGTATAAGAACCACGACTTGACTAGACACAGTGCCTAGAGCATGTAGAATCGCTGGGACCCCAAGGAACCACCCAAGGTAGTGACACAGGGGACCCACGGAGGACGGGTGCAGTGTGGGAACACAGACACGAGCTCCGTACAACTCTATGGGAAAGTCACAGTTGGAATTTTAAAGATTAAGGACACTTAGGAGAGGACTTCAAGCAAACCCAGCTAAACATAGAAGGTTCTAAGGCCAGCACCCTTGAGAGTACCGAGGTACCCGTGTTACCTATCCCAGAGGAGCCGGGTGCATAGGGGTCAAGTGGTGTCGGAAACCCTCGTCATTTTCAATGGCGTGATGCGAGAAAGTACTGCTGCCGTGGAGAAGAAAAGTGTCCGGTGTGATCCAAGCCTGGATCAGAGATGTGAAGAACCTGAAAGCAGAGGGGACAAAGTCTGGGTCACTTCACATGACCAGGAGCGGAGAAATCGAATGCCCACCGATGTCGGGTGCTTCAGGTGCGAAGAGACAAAGCTTGACTCTGCAGCAATGGGGACCAGGAGATGTCGGCGATAACCAGAGTCTGGATTCGAGCTATCCCATGAAGGATGTTAAGTGCTGTGGGGTCAGTGTCCGGATTGATCACCAACAAGCCTTGGCAACTGCAACCCATGCAGTCAGAGGAAAGATGCTTCTGTGAGGACCAGCAAGGTCCTGGGGACTCCCCAAGCAATGGAGAGTCAGGGCACATCTGGAGCAACCAGGGAAGCCCACTGAAAGTTAAAGTTGCCTTCTCAGGGACCCACAGGCCAACAGACCATTGATCGCAAAGGGACCTCGAGAGGAATCACAAAGTGCCAGCCCACGGAACACTCGTAGAGTGTAGGCCAGAAATCTTCAGTGGAATTACTGCTCGGGATTAGGACTACAAGTAGCCCAAAGCACAGCTTCAGGGATTGCCGAAAAGCATATGCTGCTGCAAATGTACACGGTGCCCAGGGGTACGGGTTTCACGGTCTCCACGAGGGATACGGGCCTCAGACTTGCTGAGAGCGCTGATCGACCTCTGAGAACTTGGGAACCCACCTCCTGTATTGCAGAAATCTTTGGACTCCTTCAGGAGCTTCATAGATGCAAACCGGTCAGATGCGTTTTGGTGCCTGCTCAGCAGGGGAGTAACTCCTTTACTCCAAGGGAGATTCTTCAGTCATCCAGCAAAGCGTAGATCATCGAAGGTTACTTGGTTTCTGTAGCAGAGTTTAGTCCAGGTAATATCTAAAGTCCTGTAGTCAGGGTTCCTTCTTTATACCCAAGGAAGGGGTGGGACAAACTCTGGGGACCCACCTATGGGAGGGTCAGGACAGAGGGGTGGCTACACCCATGTCCTTTGTCCAGTTTCGCACTCAGAGCAGGGGCTGATAGCCCCTGCAACCGGTTTAAGCTGGACTATGCACGAGGACACCAAATGTGCCCCCAGTGCAGACATCAAAGCACTCTGAGAGTGCACCCACCTAGCCCCAATACACTAAAGCCTGTCTGGGAGGTGGTCACAACTCCCTGTGACAGGAAACCTATTGTCAAGCCTTCCCCTGCCGGAGTTTCGTCCAGCAGCAGGAGGGCAGACTCGTGTCTGTGGCTGGCAGCATCCATTTTGTGATGCCAGGGTTCTGTGAAGCTGGTACCGGGTGTACCGGTGTTGTCATATTTCTCCCTCTAGGAGGGTGGAATCATACCTCCCACACCAGTTACTGGTGTGGAGGTATGATTCCAAGGTGTTTGACACCAAACACGACATGTTTCCATGCAGCCATTTTAAAGTTAGCATTTACCGCAAGGTTATAATGCACTTAAGTATATATGGTTGGCTGCATCACAAACAACCCCGGAAAATAGGTTCCGAAGGCTGCAGAGGGGCTCTGCTCATGCATGGGCACCCTCTCACATAAAACCCAGCACCCTGCCTTCAGGATTGGTAAGGCCTGCCATAGGGGTGACTGATAGGTTTAAATGTGCAGTGATTAGGATAGATATAGTGAACCTATATCTAAGTAATGGGTGCATGCACCACCTTACACAGGCTGCAGTAGCAGACCTCTGGTGTCATTTTAAATGGTCTCTCAGGGGTGGCATAATACATGCTGCAGCCCCTGGGAGGGCTCTGGGGTACCTATGCCCAGGGTACATATTATACCATAAACTAGGGACTTATAAGGTTACCCCAGAATCCAATCTGGAGTGTACCTAAAGTACATGAACAACCAATTTAGGGAGTAAGCAGATAGACTGGGGTCATGAATAGCAGGATCCCAGTCAGACTAAGTCAAAAACCAGCAAAACACAGGGAAAAAAGTGGGGGCAACCATGCAGTCAGATTCCACCTTCCTACACAACACTTTCCCTACTTTTGCACTCATTGGAGTGTGAATAGTAAATTATTCCCCTCCGCTAGCCAACACTTTCCCTACTGTTGCACTCATTGGAGTGGGAATAGTAATTTTTACCCCTCCGCTATCCAACACTTTCCCTGCTGTTGCACTCACTGGAGTGGGAATAGTAATTTTATGCCCTCGGCTATCAAACACTTTCCCTACTGTTGCACTCATTGAAGTGGGAATAGTAAATTATTCCTCTTTGCTATCCAACACTTCCTCTACTGTTCCTCTCACTGGAGTGGGAATAGTAATTTTTACCCCTCCGCTATCCAACACTTTCCCTACTGTTGCACTCGTTGGAGTGGGAATAGTAATTTTTATCTCTCCCCTATCCAACACTTTCCCTACTGTTGCACTCACAGGAGTGGGAATAGTAATTTTATCCCCTCCGCTATCCAACACTTTCCCTACTGTTGCACTCATTGGAGTGGGAATAGTAAATTATTCCCCTCCGCTATCCAACACTTTCCCTACTGTTGCACTCATTCGAGTGGGAATAGTAATTTTTACCCCTCCGCTATCCAACACTTTCCCTACTGTTGCACTCACTGGAGTGGGAATAGTAATTTTATCCCCTCCGCTATCCGACACTTTCCCTACTGTTGCAGTCATTGGAGTGGGAATAGTAAATTATTCCTCTTTGCTATCCAACACTTTCCCTATTGTTCCACTCACTGGAGTGGGAATAGTAATTTTTACCCCTCCGCTATCCAACACTTTCCCTACTGTTGCACTCGTTGGAGTGGGAATAGTAATTTTTATCTCTCGCCTATCCAACACTTTCCCTACTGTTGCACTCACAGGAGTGGGAATAGTAATTTTATCCCCTCTGCTATCCAACACTTTCCCTACTGTTGCACTCATTGGAGTGGGAATAGTAAATTATTCCCCTCCGCTATCCAACACTTTCCCTACTGTTGCACTCTTTCGAGTGGGAATAGTAATTTTTACCCCTCCGCTATCCAACACTTTCCCTACTGTTGCACTCACTGGAGTGGGAATAGTAATTTTATCCCCTCTGCTATCCGACACTTTCCCTATTGTTGCACTCATTGGAGTGGGAATAGTAAATTATTCCTCTTTGCTATCCAACACTTTCCCTACTGTTCCACTCACTGGAGTGGGAATAGTAATTATTACCCCTCCGCTATCCAACACTTTCCCTACTGTTGCACTCGTTGGAGTGGGAATAGTAAATTATTCCCCTCCGCTATCCAACACTTTCCCTACTGTTTCACTCATTGGAGTGGGAATAGTAATTTTTACCCCTCCGCTATCCAACACTTTTCCTACTGTTGCACTCATTGGAGTGGGAATAGTAATTTTTACCCCCTCCGCTATCCAACACTTTTCCTACTGTTGCACTCACTGGATTGGGAATAGTAATTTTATCCCCTCCGCTATCCAACACTTTCCCTAGTGTTGCACTCATTGGAGTGGGAATAGTAAATTATTCCTCTTTACTATCCAACCCTTTCCCTACTGTTCCACTCACTGGAGTGGGAATAGTAATTTTTACCCCCCCCCCCGCTATCCAACACTTTCCCTACTGTTGCACTCGTTGGAGTGGGAATAGTAATTTTTATCTCTCCCCTATCCAACACTTTCCCTACTATTGCACTTGCTGGAGTGGAAATAGTAAATTATTCCCCTCCGCTATCCAACACTTTCCCTACTGTTGCACTCACTGGAGTGGGAATAGTAATTTTTACCCCTACGCTCTCCAACACTTTCCCTACTGTTGCACTCGCTGGAGTGGGAATAGTACTTTTTATCCTTCCGCTATCCAACATTTTCCCTACTGTTGCACTCGCTGGAGTAGGAATAGTAATTTTTTCCCCTCCGCTATCCAACACTTTCCCTACTGTTACACTCATTGGAGTGGCAATAGTAAATTATTCCCCTCCGCTATCCAACACTTTCTCTACTGTTGCACTCATTGGAGTGGGAATAGAAAATTATTCCTCTCCGCTGTCCAACACTTTCCCTACTCTTGCACTCTCTGGAGTGGGAATTGTATTCTTTTCCCTAGGCTATCCAACACTTTCCCTACTGTTGCACTCAATGTAGTGTAAAATGTAGGTTTAAAAATATTAAATATTTTAATATTTTAATTTATAATATAATTTTTTTAAATAATTTTTATGTTACAGGTGTATGTATATATATATTTATTTATAATGTTTTATATATTTGTAACATTTTATAATTAATTAAAATTATTATTTATTAATTATTTTTAAGTAAATATATATATATACATATTACATTTTATATATGTATGTTTAATTTATTTTTAAATTAAATTGATTACTGATTGTTAAAATTTACAAATAAATCTAAATATTTTTTTAAGTTAATTGTATTATTTAATTTATTTTACATTATTTTTTATACATATAAAAAAACAATATTTTGTACTTTGATATTTTTAACAATGATATTTTTTTTCTCAATATTTTTGTACTTACCATTATGAAGATAGGAGGTCGATATTTTTGACAACGATATTAATGTCCCGATATTTTTGTATCTCGATATCCTGGCACTTGATATTCTGTCAGTGATCCCTCTTGAAGTAGAAAGTGATAGAATCTAACCTAGAACAGTCTAGACCCCAACCCCAGTGGCCCTAATCCAGAATCGAGATGTTTAGAATAGACGGAGTTCTAGTGGCATGCTTTTAAACAATGGTGGTGGAGGAGTGAGTATTAGTAGGGTTGTGTGTATTAGGATTATGCTTAGCATGTGGTGAAGTATTGATTGGGTGATTTTTGGTGGAAATGTTGTGAGAGTCATATGAATGTAGTGTTAAGTTGTTGAAGTTGAAGTTGTTGTTGAAATAGTTATCGGGTCCTACGTGACCTTAGATCCAGGTATATATAATAAAGGTGCAGAAGACACTGTGTTGTAATTGTCTGCTAAGGTTTTGTGGGGTTTGACGTGAGACGTCGTCTATGACCCAAATGAGATAGGGAACTTTTGTGTGTAAGATAGAGTTGTAAGTAGTGTGGTGGACCTTTTTGCAGAGAAGGAAAACTATTCTGATTTAAGTGCTAGCCCGCTAGTCGAGGTTTTATTTGTGAATGTGTATGTTCTTTGGGTGATTGAATTCTATTGATTCTCTTAGTGGAGCAGTCAATTGTTGTTTGTTGTTTTTTTATAAAATCAAAAGTGAGCAAGAGAGGGAGAGAGTGGGGAAAGTTGGGAAGGAGGGTGAACTGCTGCGAGGAGTAAGAGTGACGTCAGAAAGTGCAGCGTTTGGATAGGTTGCTTTGGTATAACGCTGCACTGGGATTGGTTGTATTCGTCATCTGGTATTGCATTGTTATTGTCTGGTGCATTGTCACAGAATTTGAAATTTATTGGCTCTGGAATTGATTGTAATTGACCAGGCACACAATTTAAAAAATGAGATGTTTTAAATCAATAAGGGACATGATAGAAGGAGATATAGATGTACTTACTAGAGTTGGCGGGGAAGCGCCACCGGAGGATACACCAGCTTATTATATGGCAGTGAATGTAGGGCTCCATACTATTATCTGGCTTAAGAATTGGCACAAGGTCACAGAGAAAGAGGGTGCACTAATGTTTACATGCTATGGTACTTTTAAATTGAGAATAATTGACCATTTGAGAGGAATATTGTTTGCAATGAAACCATTAACTATACCCACACAGTTTGAAGTGCTTAATACATAGGAACTTGCAGCACATGTAAAACAAAGAGATAAATATCAAGGGAGTATGAAGAAATCGATGCGTGCATACGCAGACAAGAGATGGGATGAACAAAGTAGACATGATTGAGGGAGCGAGATTATACCTTGCCAGAACAAGCGAGGGAAATGATGCTGAGAGAAGGAGGAAGGAAAAGAAAAAGGAGGGAGATGGGCATGAGGACAGTGACACTGATGCAAGTGACAGCCTTTTGGATGGACTGTTAGCTGAAACATCCATCCCCATATAATCGAACTGACTTTGGAGGTGGGGGAAATACGAGTGTTGCTGGAAGTTCTAGAAGTGCTTCAGCACCAGTTGCTTCTAGCCTTGTGTTGTCGGGGTTACATCAACTGCCATGACACCAGCTATAGCAGGAGGAAATATGGGAGCATGTGTCCCAGGCTCTTCAGGAAATTGTAACCCCAATTTGGCTTCAAAACTTCTGGATACTCTTACAGTGCCGGTTACTATTGGTCCTGTAGTCCCTATATACAATCCTAGTCCTTTTTTCTTTTTAAATTTTTTTTATTAATTACCCAGAGAGATACATATTATAAGTTGTAAAAAATGGAAAGTAGTCATATACGAATATCATGAATAAAACAATATGGTTACATGCCATATATAAAATAGCAATGAGAACACCATAAATGATAAATGTAATCCTTATTTACAATACATCAAATACCGGCAGCTACCTAGGAAAAGCTGGATTAGGCCACCCCTGAGAATAAAAATCTACTGGGGAATGTAACCTAAAAGATAAAAGCAACCCTTCCTTTGGCTGCTAGCTATCCTGTTGTACAGTATTCTGGGTTGGTAAATCAAAACTAAAACAGTTATCGGTAGCCAGCACGCTGGTTAGTTACACAGTTGGTGTTGTTCTTCCAATCCATAAGGGGAGACCAGATTTTTTCCCCAGCTTCCTGGCCTGTCTGCCCCTACATTCATACAGAGCTATTTCTTGATTGTAAATACCCAGCAGCCGGGATAGCCAGGTCTAAAATGAGGGGGGCTCCGGATCCTTCCATCTAGCAGCAATTAATATCCTGGCAACAGCTACAGATACAAATACAAAATACATCTGTGTGGTACCCATGACGCTGTTGCTATCATGACCTAAAATCATCAAAGTTGTGCTAAGATTGATCCTGCGCCCTAATAGTCCTTCCCAGAATAGCTCCAGCCCGTTCTTTAGGGGGAGTAACCTGGCGCAGTCATAAAACATATGCAACAGTGTGGCCGGGCCTTCCCCACACCTAGGACACTTATCATCTGTTCTCTTGCCCCACTCGAACAGTTTGGCGGGGGTAAAATACTGATTAAATAACGTTTTATAATGCTGCACCTTCAGGCTTGCTGACAAGAAAATCTTTGCGGCTAATGCTATTGCCTTATCTAAATCAACAACAGGGTCACCTAGCTTCCTAGCCCAATTTGCCTCTGTCTTCTCAAGATCATCTGGCAGACTGTCCAGCAAGATGCTATAGATATTTCTTATTTTACAGTCAGCCCGGGCAATTACCTCCGCAAGTGGTATTTTATCTAGGCATTTGGCCGCCCTGGAATTCCTGAGGTATTCCCTGATTTGCACGTATTTAAAATATTGGTTGTCAGGGATATCAAACCCGTGCTGCAAATGAGTAAAAGGGCATATCTGGCCAAAGAGATAAAGGTCCCCTATTGCTGTCAGGCCAAGCTGCTCCCACTGCCTTCCCATTACACAATAAAATAGAGGCATAAAAAGGGAGGAGCACCACAGCGGTGTATATCTGCAATATTTCGGGATCTTCATAGTTTTGCGAGCCTTACTCCATATTTTCCAGGCATTAAGTACTACCTTAAATCAGACTTTCTTATAGTAGCTCGGCTCTAGCTGCCGCAGCAGCAGTACATCAGCCTTTCTCCCTAGAGCAAGCTCATAAATTGTGGGAAGGGTGCTGTGGCTTTCCTGATCTGTCTTTTCACTGTTATCCATAGTAAATAAAATACGCAATTGCTGTAGGAGAGCCGCCTAAAAATAAAATGTAATATTAGGGACCGACAGCCCACCCCGTCCCTGTGGGAGAGACAGATACTTTAATGATCGCCTCACCTTCCCATATTGCCAAATAAAGTTTGTGAAAATAGAGTCCAGAGTTTTCAGTACTGCTTCATCTATGGCCACCGGTAAATACCGAAAGAGATATAGGATCTTAGGAAGCATTGTCATTTTCAGGACATTGCCCCAGCCAATAGTTGTTAAATGAAGCCCATTTATACGTTTCAGGTCTGTAGATATTTTTTTAACCAGAGGATTAAAACTGATCCTGCCTTTGGTGTCTACCATGGGGCTAATGCAAACACCAAGATACACAGCTGTATCCACCCGCCATGGGTCTTGAAAGATAAGATTATCTGTGCAGATGACTTGTGTTTTCCCTTTATTCAAAGTATAGCCGGAGGTTTGATACAATCCTAGTTCTTCTGGGAATGAAAGTCAGAGAGTGCCTGCTTCTACAGAAGCAAAGATATCAGAAAGAGGAGCAGATATCCAGAGAATCCAATTTGTCCAGTTAATTCCAGTGAATGCAAGCTCACCATAAGCAGCAACTGCAGATAATTCAGTAGCGCAGAATGGATTCAGACCTATAAGGTCTTTTCCTGGATTGGCAGGTATGGATTTACCTGGATGGAAAACCTTCCCCAATGCACGGAATAGTACGCCCCAAGAAAGCACTACACAGAAAAAGACTACTGAGGGCCAACATCTATTTGATGTCCAAGATTTAGAGCAATGTTTGCAGGAGCATAATAATAATAATAATTCAAATGAAAATCAGAGTGCAGAGGTGAGCCATGGAACTATAAAATCAGCTGTAAAGATCGATTTGATAGATGTGGTTAAATTAAAAACTGAGGTGGATGAAATGGTAAGTGGGAGCTTAGAGCCTAATCGAATAGATACCTACCAACAAAAAGAATTGTTATTCAAGATTAAAGATGCCACTGGGAGAGCGAGACACGCTCATGAGAAATTATATGAATTGGCTCAGAGATATGATGTTGATATAAAACGAACAAATGCCTTATAGAAAAATCATAGACTTGCATTTAGCGATCAGGCCATAGAGAATCTGAGATTACCAGGATTGAAAACCCAAATCCAAGAATGAATTCTAAATATTAAGATTTGCAGTACATTGGACAAATGGGAAGAAAGATGGGCAAAAAGAAAGGGTTCTAAAAGAACAATGGGAGAACCTCCTCCTTTGGGGGAAACAGGAATGGGTGTCAAGGATTTCCCCTTGCGGGAAGTACCGAGTGGATGTTATGTGCATGTACCCTGGAGTAGAAGTGACCTTGCGGCATTTACCATTGATTTCCTGAGGTTGAGAGAGAAGCCTGTAGTGTGGTACAAACAGATTGATTGATTTGTTAAAGTCTCGAAGGTGTTGTGGATCAATCTCAATACGTTGTTCAAGATTGCAGTCTCCAGTGATTTGTGGTCAGTATGTAAAATAGCTACAGAATGGCCCAAAGGTGAGCCTGCGAGATTACCAGTGACACATGGTCCATCACCTATAGTGATGAAGAAATATGAGCAGGTGATTACTTGGTTGAAAGCTAAAGTGCCACAGCAGGATATTGATTGGGTAAAGATTGATAGGATAACTCAAGAACCTAAGGAGACAAGTCATGCATTTTATGAAAGATTGTTGCAGGCTTTCAAACAGTATAGTGGGATGGACACCCTAGAACCCAAGAATATGGGACAGTTTGTGTCCCAATTTGTGACTGGACTGAGATCTGAAATTAGTATGATAATTCAATAACATTTGATTTGTTGGCAGAATAAGTCAGTTGACAAAATTCTGCATTATGCTAAAGATTGTTGCCATGAGATTGAGAAGAAGTACAAGAAGTTGAAGGAAAAGTTGATTGGAGCGCAGATGAAGGCTGCTCAAAGGGGTCAGGGACAGCCTTATGAAGGGAATGCTGCCCCTATGGAGGGAGTCTACCAGTCTGGGGCTCTAATGCAACACGGTGGAGGATTTCAGGGAGAAGGAAGGGGAAGGGGTGTTCCTATAGAACCCAAGGCTGGAGTTGATGTTGCCACTTTAAAGAAGTCAAACCCATGTCATTTTTGTAACAAGTTGGGGCATTGGAAGCGCGAATGCCGATATAATCCCGTAAATCAAGAACAGAATGGGAGGGTCTAAACAACCCCAGGGCAATGTTATGCAACCCCAGAATGTACCCAGATTGAGATTCCAAAATTCAGCTGGTTCCAAAGGGCCTATGATGCAAGTACCACAACCCCGATGCCTCTGCAAGCTGTAAATAGAACCTGATTTAATCTGAATGCAGACATTAATGGGAATCAGAATTTGCTCTGTGCCAACAGTTTCTCATATTTGGCGTATCTAATGGGTACAGCTCAGGCCAGTTCTTATGAAGGTGCCTGAGGGGGAGGGAAGACTGTACACTTGGTGCATTCTTAGAGGTAGACCAGAGTGGACCATACATTGATGCTGATATAAATGGCCACAATGTCACTTTCTTTATTGACACTGGTGCTACCCACTCTACTGTGAGAACAGCAGAGCTTCCAAACCTACTTCTCTCAGGAAAAACAATCCAAGCTGTAGGAGTTGTAAATACAAGATTGTCAAACCCCCTTACTGAAGAAGTGCCTGTGAAGATAGGACATTTGAAGATAATCATTAATTTGTGGTGTGTAATTCTAGTTCTATGTGCCTGTTCTGACATGATTTGCTATGCAAGTTAAATTGCACCATCAATTGCACACCAAAGGGTATTGAGCTTCAGACGAAGGATGAGGACATTGCCTTCAAACTGCCAAACCAGAACTTGTGTGTTTCATTGTTCCCCATGTTGACAGCAGAAGACTTACCATTGGATCTCAGAGATACAGTGAGAGACCTAGTTTGGGATTTTTCTGGAAAGGACATCAGACTCATCCGAGGAGTTGAGCCAGTCTGTATCCAAGTTAAGCCAAATGCTGAATAACCAAGAACACGGCCGTATAAACTGACACCCGAGACAGTTGCTGGAATTACACCTGTAGTGGAGACTATGATTGAGCAAGGCATCCTGAAAGAGATCATGGGGGATCCATGTAACTCACCACTTGGCTTGCAGACGCCGACGGTAAATACCACATAGTACAGGATCTCTGTAAAATTAACAACATAGTGGTTTCTTGTTGTATTGTGGTGCAGAATCCATCTGTGATATTGTTTCAGATTCCATGTGAGGCTGAATTGTTCACTGTAATTGATTATTGCCAGGCCTTTTTCTCCATTCCTCTCCATGAGGAAAGCCAATTCTTATTCGCTTTCTGGCTGGGGAATTGTGTTTTAACATAGTGCCATGTCCCACAGGGGTATGCAAAGAGTCCTTCCATCTTTATCCAGATCTTGAAGAAAAATCTGGAGTCTCTGGTCATGCCCTGTAATTCTGTCCTAATCCAGTATATCGGTGACCTTCTGGTTGCATCGAATATTCAAGAGAATGGACATAAAGTGTCCCCAAGTAAGTTACAATACTGTATGATGGAAGTCCCATACTTAGGACATCACATTGTGAAAGATGCGAGAAAGGTGTCACAAGAAAGAATCTCCACAATCATGCAAATGAACCACCTTGTATGCAGAAAGAAGTCAAGATGTTCCTGGGAATGGTGGGCTACTGTCGCCAGTGGATATCCAACTTTTCCCTAGTGGCCAAACATCTGCAGAGATTAGCACACATCCAGTGCCCTGTGACAATGAGTGCTTGAATGCATTCCTAGAGCTGAGATAAAGCCTTTGTCACGTTCGTGCATTAGGAATGCCAGAATACAACAACGCGTTTCGCTCTTTTGAAGTAAAAGAGAAGGTTGTGCTCTCTCAGTATTGACTCAGAATCATGGAGGTGCCCATGGACCAGTTACCTATTTCTCAGCTACTCTGGATCCAGTAGCATCAGCGTTGCCCGGACGTCTCAAATTCTTTGGCTGCAACGGGTGTCAGCATAGAGAGATGTGGGAGCATTGTAATGGGTCACCCTTTGAATGTCTATGTGCCCTATTCTGTTGAAATATTATTGACTCAAACTCGTACTCAGCACCTATCCAATAGTAGGCTCACAAGGTATGAGCAGACTGTTTTGGCTGCTGAGAACATCACCTTGAAAAGATGTTCAGTTTTGAACCCTGCTACTTTGCTCCATTTACCTGATTGTGATGTGGATGAGATCGAAGTAGAGCATGACTGTCTCGATGTCACTGAACTATGCACCAAGCCCTGTCCCTACATAACTGATGAGCCATTGTCTGAATCTGATAACACCCTGTTTGTGGATGTCGCAGAGACAATGAGGGAAACCTGATGGCTGCTTATGCTGTCTGTACTGCTATGGGAGTGGTGGAAGCTGCCTGGCTTCAAGGAGTTTTCTCCGCATAGGTGGCAGAACTGATTGCTCTTACCAGAGCATTCTGCATTTCAGACCAGGTGACAGTGACAATATTCATCGATAGCCAGTCTGGTTTGGTGTCGTTCATGACTTCGGACAGTTATGGTCACAATGGGGATTTAAGACCTCATCAGGGTCCCAGACCCGTAATGGAAAAAATGTGAGAAAACTGTTAGAGGCCCTACAAATGCCAGCCCAAGATGCTGTTTTCAAATGTTCTACCTATTGTAAAGGAAACGATTTTGTGACAATAGGAAATTTCTATGCAGAAAGAAGTTGCACGTTATTGTGCATTAAACGTTTGCAC
Source organism: Calotriton arnoldi (assembly GCA_963921515.1). Taxonomy (NCBI): domain Eukaryota; kingdom Metazoa; phylum Chordata; class Amphibia; order Caudata; family Salamandridae; genus Calotriton; species Calotriton arnoldi. The sequence goes on from CAWUFW010004170.1 coordinate 223,113, forward strand.
TTTCAATGGTGAATTTCCAAATAAGGGAGCTGATGAAACCAATTTCAAACTCTTGATGACAATTGCTGATACATGAGAGGAAGTAAAGAGATTACAAGAAGTTACTGAGGAGGAACAGCAAGGTTGGATCAGAGCAGCATGTGTGAAAGGGATGCCATGCTGAGGTTATTTAGGCAGACTTGGTTTAATCCGAAGTTTAGAGCGATGGCTGAGGCATTGTGTTATTGACGTGTGATTTGTCAGCAAATGAATGTGGGAAAGTGAACTGCTATTACACTGAGTCACATAGAGAGATCTGGATTTCCTTTCAACAGAATGCAGCTGGATTTCGTTGAGATGCCAGTATGCAATGGATTGAGGTACATTTTAGTAGTGGTGTGCATCTTTTCTCATTGGGTGGAAGCCTACCTGACTAGGAGATATGATAGTCTCATTGTAGCTACGCCGTTATTGAGGGAACTCATTCCAAGATTCGGATTTCCAACCTCTTTAGAGTCAGATCCAGGAGGTCATTTTAATAATGAGGTCCTGAGAATGTGATGTGCAGCGTTACATGTGGAGTAGAGATTACATCGCAGGTATCGGCCAGAAGCTTCAGGTATCGCAGAACAAGTCAACGACACTTTGAAATCCAGACTTGCTAAAGTGTGTGCTTCAACATCTCTGAAATTGCCTGATGCTTTGCCTCTGGTGCTGATGAGTCTTCGCTGTGTCCCAGATCAGAGTGAGGACTGTTGCCTCATTAGATAATCATGGGGGGGCTATGCAATTGCTTGCTGTGCCTGCAAATATGCTTGTAAACATCACAGAGGTTTTGGTGATCGATTATTGTGAAGGGTTGGCTGACGTGGTTTGTTCTGTGTATCACAAGGTTGAAGCGGCGACAGCACTGCTACATCAGGAGCAGTGCCACAACCTTTGATCCGGTGACTGGGTTGAGGTGAAGAAACATGTGAGGAAGAACTCTCTTGAGACTCGTTGGTGTGGTCCATACCAGGTGGTCTTGGTAACTACGACTGCTGTGATGTGTGGTAGTTTTCCTAACTGGGTGCATGCATCCCACACTCGTAGACTCCAGGGTCCCGTTGAACGAGAAGCAGCACTTCTACCAGAAGAGAAGCCAGCAGTGGTCGAAAGGCCACGGGAAGATGTCAGCCAAGCTGCAGGAGACCAGACAGAGCCTGAGACAGAACTTGAACGATCTGAGGGGGATCTCGATGAATCTGAAGCTGAATCTGAATTAGAAGAAGCTGATGCTGTGGTGGTGAACAAATCAGATTCTGACCCCAATGAAGAAACTAGTGCTGTGGGATCAAGAGTAGTGGTGGAAGAAAGCTGGCCAAAGAGTAAAGGAGAAGGTTGAAGTTATCCTCTGAGAGAATTCTTGCACCCATATCTGAGGCATCTAGTGAATCTGAGCTGAGTGGAAATGAAAGTGAAGGATGAGATCTTAGACGGTCTAAAAGATTGAGGGTGGCTTGTCGGAGGTGCTCTTCTCCTGAGTGGACTTATTTCGCTACTAATGACAATGAGAGCGACTTCTGGAAGTTCTGGAATAATAGTGGCGATTCAACTGAGACTTTCAGAACTTGATTTGAACTATTTCTTTACATTTGCACTTCCTTACCCAACAAGACTGAGTGCTTTGAGAAACTTCATCTAAATGAGACCAAATGTCCCTATCTAAATCTGGAAGAGTCTCCTGTGCTTGTGGGTGGATTGAGAGTGATGATATTGGAGATGCCTATTAATGAACTTGGTCCTCATATTATTAGAGATGACGAATTAACTTTGTTGAGTTGCTTTGACGAAGAATACTTAGTCCTGAGTGGAAGAAGATTAAAATTAGGGTCGACATCTAGAAGAACACAGAGTAGGGCTAGGGAAGCCTCACAAAGATTGTACCTATTTTGTAAATAAAGTTGAGTACAAATAAATACATTTTTGCTGTTTGCACAGGTGGAGAACGACAGAGAAGATTATGTTGCTGCTATTTCTCTAACCCCTTGGTCTGAGTCTAAATAGTATGGAAACAAATAATGCTAGTCATAGACGTAGGTACATAATAGGCACAGTATTAATATTTATAGTGTTAGGCTTGATAGTGTTAATTGTAGGATTAAATTTGGGTCGACTAATGTCAAAGAAGAGAAACATACATCTGAGCAGAAACAACCACACAGAGATGATGGAAGTTTATATTCATTAGGAGGGTAGAATTTACATGTAGATTTATCCAGAGGAGATTATTCATTAAATGCTTATACTAATTTACTTTACGAAGTATGTTAACACAATAGAAGCAAGGGATTGTTATGTTTGCTTGTAGTTGCCTGCTTCAGTAGCTGAAGGTATCACATACCATCACATACCATCACATACCATTGACATATGGCATTACATGTAGCTTATTGTTTAGTGTTTTTTATGGAAAGGGTCATTTTCAGCATTATTATTCTAATTATGATTTGTTTTTTCCAGACTTCCTGCTGTTCAAGCAATTAAATAGACATTCATATGCTCAGGTTGCTGAAACTGTTAGTAGATATTTCGCCCCAATTAAAATGTTAAAACTGCCTATGCACATAGGCATAATTGGATCTGTGTTCTCACTGACATCGAAAAGAAATTCTTAAATCAAGTAGAAGATAGATACAGAGCAGTAAAGACTAATGCAGCTAAAGGAGCTCCTGTTACGAGTTGGTCACAGGAAGAGATCGATCATCAAACATCAGGGAATACTGGAGCATTGACATTAGATTGGTAACACCAAGGAAAATTGTGCATACACAGTGATAGGAATTAATATAATACTATTTCTGTAGGGGAAAGTGAGTGTGATCATACCTTTGTGGTTCGAAGTTCTTATAAATTGTTCTTGGATGGAACTGGCCCTGTGATTCCTGAGCTTTATTTTATTTGTGACAGGAATGCTTATTTTAAGTTGCTGAACAAATGGTATGGAGCATTTTATTAAGGAGTCGTGTTTCCAAAGATTTATCATGTGGAGATCATTCTGTTTGGGAGGAGAAATCTAGGTCCAAACAAGGGGTCAGTACTGGAGAGATTGTGGGAGATATTTTTGGTGCTATAATTCCAAACATAGGGGTGATACTGAATGACATTAAGATAAGAAAACTTTCGACTGTAGTTGATAAATTGTCTTCTAGTACGGCTGGAGCTTTGTTGCTTGGAAATGCTGAGATGGTTTATGTTAGGGCTATGGTTTTGCAGAACCATCTTGAGCTAGACATTTTGCTTTCAAAGGAGGGCAGAGTCTGCCAGAGGTTGAAGGTTCAACAGTGCTGTGCTGACATCCAAGAGAAAAGTAATGACTTACAGATAGATATACACAGAGAATATTACTGACATATGTAAGAATTGAGTGGATTAGCAACAGAAGGTGTTTGTGATTAAGTTGCACATGGATTTAGTGCTATAGGCAGGTGATTTGTGAATTTGGGAAGTGGTGTAGTTGGTTCCCTTTTGAGACCACTTTTGATAATTGCCCTTTGTGCAGTAGTCTTGATTGTGAATGTGTACAGGAAATACAAGGCAAAGAAAGGAGCCTCTAGACGAAGGAAAGACTATGGGGCCTATTACGATGGCGGTCGGGAAACCTCCCCGACCGCCATGGTAGCGGGAAAGGACTGCCCGCATGTACCGCAACATCACCGCCGGTCGAATTACCGGCATTAACATTGCGGCGGTTGCTGCTGCCCGCAGCACTGCTGCGATGCCGAAAGGAGCATGTCCTGCATTTCCCTGCACTGCGTGGCAGGCACTGCACAGTGCCTGCCACCTGGTACAGGGAAATGTAGGGGGGGCCATGGGTACCCCCCCAGTGCACCCACACCCCCACCAACACATTGGGGGCCCGCAACGGGCCCCCGGAAGACACTCACCGCATGCCTTTCAATGGCGGTCTGACCGCTGAGGGAAGGCTGGCTTCCGCCGGCATCATAATCCTGCCGGCGGAGCCTGCTCTGCACTGCCACCATTATCCCGGTCCTGCTCCATCTGCCAGGCAGGAGTGCAGATGGCAACCCGCGGTAAAGCGGCGGTCGGAATATCCCACCGCCGCGGTCACCACCACCATCCTAATGTGACCGGCGGTTTTCCTGGTTGCGATGGCGGGCGGATGTCCACCGCCGGTACGGCGGGCACCACCGCCGGCCCGGCAGTGGTCATCCGACCGCCATCGTAATAGACCCCATAGAGTTAGAAAGGAAACAGAATGAGTACTACAGTGAAATGAAGCGTTTGGAGGAGTTCAAGCAAAAATCAATTGCCACATCAAGAGTTTAACTACGGCAATCTGATAAGATCAAGAGATAAGATTAAGAGATTTTGTGATGGCTCGACACGCTGTAAGAGGGGAGATTTGAGCACTGTATTTTTGATCCCATCCTGAGATAATGTAGGAGTGCATCATAATCCCGCATAGTCAGCACTAAAATATATTTTGTGTGATTATTGTTACTAAGAAATATTGGTGCATTGCGTATTTAAAGTATTCCACGGGAAAATTAATGAGACTTATAATTGTGTTCATAGAATGTGACTAATAAGGTTTTTGTAATATTTACATATTAATGTGTCAGGAGAAGCTAATGTTTAAGATGTGTCTCATTGTGAAGTTAATAAAACAGAATGTGCATGTGTAGGCTAATTTTTAAACATTTCTGCATGTAACTAAGCAATTATATCCATGTTGTTGCATTTCAAATGACATCCTCATAATTCTTTGCAATTTATTCATGCATTAAGAAGCTGCATTTGTTATTTGTGTAGAAATGTGCACGTATTTGTAACCCGTGCACTGCTAAATTGTCAAGAGTTAGCGCCTCTAGAACTTTTCAGTTCAAGCTCACACTTAAAGCCTAGCATGTAATTCGTATTTAATCTTCAACGTAGAATGTATTTACTTATATTTTTGTTTCCACTGCAGGTGTGAAAAAAGCCTGCTTAGTTACCATAGAAGGGTTTTGTGTTCATTAGATAGCAAGGTATGAGAAGACGAAGGTTGGCAAGGAGAAACGCAGTAATGAGCAAGGTGGCGAGTACTCATGGAGGAGGAGAAGAATGACGGTTGAAGTTGCAACTTATAAATGTGGGAAAGGTGGTGCAAGTATATAATTTGTACAAACACAGAGATTGGCATGATACCCTAAGAAGTCTGCTATCTGCTTATTCAACAGATCAGCAGGTCATTAACAGACACCCAATGAGTTCTCTGTGTGCTGCTAGTTGTGCTTTACCTAAACTCAAGGCAATTCCAAGAATTGGACGAGGATGGCTCACTCACGTAATGTGACAGGCTTCATCATTTGCCACCTCGTCCCACCCTGGTGAGATATTACTACCAGGGTGGACTCAACCTCAGAATGGGGCTTTTCTGAGGGAGTTCTTAGATATTTCTATTCTTTCAGGACAGTGATTTAGGTCGAGTTCATAAATTTAAAAAAAACAAATAATGAGTGCTGGGTGAGCATAGATATAAATAGAGGACCTACCTCTCAACTGGTGTCATTGTAAGTGATAACCTAGAGCTATTTAGCTTGGTGATTCATGGTCTGTTCGGTACGGGTCACACTTTTTTCAAGGTAGAGAACCCACTCTTCTCCTACTATGCCCCTTCGAACAGCCGTCTGGTGCCGGCTGTTCGAAGGGCATAGTAGGAGACGAGTGGCTCACCCAGCACTTACTATTTGCAGTGTAGGGGACATAGACACGGCCCTGATGAATGCCTTAGACCCACGGCTGAATTGAGGCAGAAACATGTTGACATAAATACTGTACAGTGACGCATACAGGCCATTATACCTTAGTATGCCTCCTGTATTTACCCCTTAGTAATCTTTTTAACTAATCGTGGGGTACCACCAAATTATCTAAGAACTCCCTCAGAAAAGCCCCATTCTGAGGTTGAGTCTGCCCTGGTAGTAATATCTCACAAGGGTGGGACGAGGTGGCAAATGATGAGGCATGTCACATTACGTGAGTGAGCCATCCTCGTCCAATTCTTGGAATTGCCTTGAGTTTAGGTAAAGCACAACTAGCAGCACACAGAGAACTCGTTGGGTCTCTGTTAATGACCTGCTGATCTGTTGAATAAGCAGATAGCAGACTTCTTAGGGTATCACGCCAATCTCTGTGTTTGTTTGAGTTAGTAAGGGCAGGCAAGAGCCCCACAACGCCCTACCTTCTCTCCCTTGTGTGGTATTATAGTATCCAATTTGTGCCAGAATCATGGAAAAGTACTGAAGAAACTCACATGGGATTGTCTACCTTGAATGCAACTAATGTTTTCCGCTGTAACTTAGTGAGGGTCAGGAGAGACATCTCAGGACTTCACAGGGAGCAGATCTATGTTTCTGCTTTATGCTACATGACATATGGTTAAAGTGCCTTCTACTGAAGGCTTTGATAGTTGGCACCTTTCTAATTTCACCTTTATTCAATGCTTCTTAGTTTAGGGTTGTCCCTTTAAGGCAGTGTAGGGAAAGATAGTGTGCTCATGCTTACCTTTGAGAATCATTTGATGCAGTTTAATACTCAATTGTTTTGCTTGATTATTTGCATTTTCATTATATAACGAGTTATCTGCTTTGTGTTATATAGAGTGAATCTTTTTAGGAGATTTGGACTCATTTTGTTCGTTCTGTATTTCTATATGATGATGTTGAGACTGGTCTATATCGATTTGTTTCTAAATTTGTAATTATATCTTACTAATCTCAGATTTCGTTGTGGAGTGGTTTATTGTGTGAACAAATTGGTTACACTGCATCGATATTCAATTGTGACTGTTTTCTCCCTCTTACCTCTCATGCTGCTACAAAGACGATCTGTTGGAAGATAATTGTTTAAGTGGGCCCAAGCTTTCTCATCTCTTAATGGCTCCAGCATCTGCTTCGAGATGCACTTGTATCTCCTGCTACCCCTTATATCCTCAGTGAAATATGATTTAGACACAGCCCCTAAAACCAAAGTGTGAAGACTCTCGTAAAGCTGTGGGCACATCATCTTGAAACTACTTCAACCACGTACATGTTGTTTTGTTCCGTAAACTATGACCTTTCAACTCGCGGGAAAAGCCTCCAGTGTTTCTCTTTAATATTGTGCTGTGCTTTCATGACATACACGGTATTTTCTGCAAATATGAGAGGTCGATAGGATCACACAGAAGAACACTCCAGGATCATAGCTATTGTCAGCTCGGTTTTATTTTCTCACTGCTACTAGAACATTTCTTTGCATGCTTTGCCGACTCCTTGTTTCTGCTAGTGAACTATTTAATAACTGTTCTACTGTCTATCCTTCCGCTCCCATTTCCACACCTCCAGTGGCTAAGGTTTTTTTAGGACAAATTAAAATATGTGATATAAGAATGTAGCTAAGTGTTAACAACAGAAATAGCCCAGAATGAAAGACCAGAAAGAACTTGTTCAGTTGAGAGGCCAAACTTTAAGAGGGGGGGGAAGGTCTCACCTCACTCCCCAGAAAACTTTCAAACAATTGATACAAAATGGTGCACCAGAAATTACACACACCTCTGCATCACACAGCAGTTATTGCTCAGATTATTGTAAGTGCATTTTTTTCTTTTATAAAGGGTGCCTCTAGCACTAGTGTGGTTTCTCACAGCTGCAGCCGTTTGTCTGGTCTGATTAGTTGCAAGAAGGCGTGAGCATGCATTGTCTGATTGGCTGCATGCAGGGTATGCCCGTCTTGCCTACTATTGATTGCAAGCTGAAGCATGCACACATGGTTAGAAAAGTATGTGGAGGCAATATGATCTTGTGTTTTGTGCATGCATGGTGTAGGGTCGAAAGTCTCTCGTGCTGTGTCTGTGTGGCATCCTGCTCCTTGCTTCCCATTCTGCCAGACCCAGTAGTTTTTCTTGTGCAGGGGACCCGTGCCACGCTTCTCCTAACAAGTGCCCTAGATTGATTTGACATGTTATTCAACAGCAGCGTGCCAGTCTCTGTTGGGTGAAAATGGTATTCCTTCTGGTCTAGGTGGCTACCGCCCCTTTACCGAGGCATTTCACCCTTAGACTGTCAGTTGGCCCTCACTGGTAAACACGTGTAGTAGTAGGTCATGCCTGGGAACCCCGATTTCTCCGATTATGAGTGAAATATGAACGAGAGTTCGTGTGTACATGAGAGCAGAGGTACATATGATGGGCGTCCCTTTGATGTGTAGAGCCCCTGAGGTGGATTGGTCTTTGCTGCAGAGTCCTGCTGAGAAGGAGGTACCCAGCCTGGTGCGATGAAATATAACCTTGCAGTTGTGCCCTGTAAAGTTATGAGATACTTAGTGCCACCAGTCAGAACGAGAGCAGAGGTTCTACACCACCCAGCTGCCTAACCTGCTCCTAAGAAGCTGAGGGGCAGATTTACAAGCCCCTTGCGCCACTTTTGCGTCACTTTTAACATGGGAAAAGTGACGCAAAAGTGGCGCAAGGGGCTTGTAAATCTGCCCCTGAGTATCTCCAGAGGCATGCTCCAGTTGTTGCCCCTTGTATTGGGTCTCATTACCGCTGTGAGTACTTGTACCCTGAGCGAGGATGCTCACAATCAAAGAACTCTTGCATGTGTGCGACCAGCACATGTGACTCTGTCATGACACCTCTCCACTCATGGTCTGGCATCTGCTGTGAGTTCCTGCTCCACACTGCATCGCTAGCCTAATCGAGTGACCAACCCAGAGCACAGCATGACCCAAAGAATGCGCCACCCCATTCTAGAGCTCCCACCACCAACTCCAAGCATGGTCAGCTAAGCGCGTCCTGTGACTGTGTTCAGCTGGCATCTGTCTCTTCAGCAGCAGGAGCGCTAAGATGTTCTTGTAACTCCCGCGAAGGGCACCAGACATCTCCCGGCCTAGTCAGCAGCTTGAAAGCGACTGCCCATATATGTAAACGGTACATCAGAGACAGTAAAGTATTTGTGCAGCCTAAAATCCCATACTCAGCAAGCAGACACTTTGCTTGCTCACATAAGTGCTGGCCCTTTGATTTTGTGTGCACCTTCCCTGCCTATTAAGCGCTGAGGCACTATTAAGTGACTCGCCATGTAATTCAAAAGTATTACAAATGCCATGAAATCCATTAAACTTACTTCGCTAAATACTTTGATGATGGTAAAAGTCATATGTTTTTTTATACATGCACAACACCGCTTGGGCATTATATTTAGTGAGTGAGACAAGTGGCATCTCAACAAGTTGTTCTACCCCACACCACCCTCCAAGAATAATCTGCAACTGTTTGACTTGACATGGAGTGTCATGCAAGCTGAATGTTGAACAGATTATGTTTTGAGACAGGTCAGTTGAGTTCTGTTTGGTCTCATAAGCTGCAAGATTGCCCCTGGCTGGCCGTGATTGGTGCAACTGAATAACTGGAGATTCCAAGGAGGCAGGTTGAATACTTGGGGGCAGATTTACAAGCCCCTTGCGACAACTTTACGCCGCCGTTGCGTCTCTTCTGTGATGCAGCGGCGTCGTAAACAATGCGCCACGTTGGGACATATTTACAACGTGACGCATCTAGGGAGATGTGTCACGTTGTAAAGCCCTGCGCTACATTATACCTGCGTCAGGTATAATGTATGCAGGGTGGGCGTTCCCACTCAGGAAAGCCTCGTAAAAGTGACGCAGTGAAATCTACAAGATTTCACTGAGTCACTTTTACGACACCAATGCGTCAAAACCTTGCGCCTGCTTGAAGCAGGCGTAAGGAGTGACGCAGCATGTTAGGAATAGGAATTCCTAACCATTGCTGGAGTTGCGTCGTACTTGCGACACGACTCCAGCAATGCGCTGCCCTTACGCCAAACAGATGCGTCACGCATCTGTCTATCCTTGCGCCACGGTGCGCCGCATTGTAAATGCAGCGCATCCATGGTGGTGCAAGGGTTATTTTACGTGTCGCAAATAAACTGGCACATCCCTGCTAATATGCAGGGATGCGCCAGTTCTTGTAAATCTGCCCCTTGGTCCTGTAACCGATTCTATTTGACATTTACATTTCATCCTAGTTGCTAATTTCCTAGACTCCTTTGGTTGACTATAAGTGCCTGCTGAAGTGATACATTTAATGTATGTGAGAACAGGTGTATTCAAGCCCTTCAAGAGTGTGCCAGTGAGACAAGTTCATGTCCCGTTTGCATTAAAGAACTATTAGAGGTCAAGTGACCAGCGAGGGACAGGTGAGCACTGATGTCAACCACATAACAAAGCTAGTTGGAGCCTGGGCCGTCATCTCCTAGTTGAAATGTGGTTCCTATACCTCTAAGTTCAGTATCAGATAAAGGTTGGCAATGGAAATGTGTTGTGTTATCACATTTTTTGTTATTCTTTTTCAGGTGCAAACTACAGAAACGTTGTGTAGATAATTCCTTTATCTCCCTTCTCTCGCTTTGTTCTCTTTCGCTTTCCTCTCTATGAACCACTCACTCCGTAATGACTATTCAATTGATCCAACACTGATTGTTGTAGATTCGTGTTTCACAACAACTGGGACACAGCCAGTTTTTCATCAAGAAGGATCCATTTGTAACACGGCGAGTGAAACTCGAGTCACCCATGATCACTGCCACACGCTCTGCTGGCCAACAGTTCCCTTCTGCAGGTCTGTATGGAACTGGAAACCATCACTTTTTAGCTTCTACTAAGATTGGTGATATGACTAATGGAAAACGTCTGAAAATAAACAACATTGCAGAGTGGGTGTAATCATCTGGTAAACAGATGTGGAATTCACAAATATGAGAAAGATTTCTTAATCTGAGAATAAGGTATAAACCTGAATTGATGTTGTGACCAGATAGTAAAACAGCGCAGACCTTATCTATGAGGCCCTGCGACAGTTTTGCGCTGCCGTTGCGTCACTTTTTGTGACGCATCGGCGGCGTAAAACATGCCCCCTGTTGCGCCCTATTTACAAAGTGACGCATCTAAGCATATGTGTCACTTTGTAAACCCCTGCGCTACATTATCCCTGTGTCAGGTATAATGTATGCAGGGGGGGCGTTCCCACGCAAGTAAGCCTCGTAGAAGTGATGCAGTGAAATCTATGAGATTTCGCTGCGCCACTTCTAGGACGCAAATTCGTCAAAACCTTATGCCTGCCTCATGGCAGGCGTAAGGGTGACGCAGTGCTATATCCATAGCCCTCCCCCTGCATTACTGTAGTTGCGTCACGCTTCTGACACAACTCCAGCAATGCGTCATTTTTACGCCGACAGATACATCAGTAAAGCGGACTTATCTGTCATTCCTTGCAACATGATGCGTCATACAGTAAATATGACGCATCCATCATGTCGCAAGGAGGGCGCAATGAAAAGTGACGCATCACTGTTTTCACGTAGCGATGCGTCACTTTTCATAAATGAGGCCCCGCATTCTTTTAGGACGCCAGTGCCATCACATGTCTTCCAATATTTAATGTAGCTCATAGATCCATTTATCTTTGTCAACCCTTATGGAGGGAAAGTCAGAAATACTATAAACCTGTGTGTGTCATACATTCCAGACATTTTAGATGTTTTGTATACTTCACTAGATATACACCATAATCCTCCTAATTTTCTATTTAATTTTTTCAAATGTCAGAGAATTAACGTTAGACAAAAAAAACTTTTAGGTGTGCAGAATGAAGTAAGGCTAGTTAAAAAAAACAGTGACATTACCAGGGCTAAGATCAATTAGACTGAATGAAGCCTGACTGCTCTATATTAATACTTGAGACACGTGTGTGCCAAACCAACTTCTAAAAACTCAAGCACAATATTTTTGGTCAATATTCAAGCATTCTTACTATGACAAGTATATGAATTGCTTATAAGTTCAAAGTACAAACACATAACTATAATGTTCATTAGAAGCTCCTGACTCTTTCAGGAGCATCACCATCTTCCTACAATTAGTTCTCAGCACAATTGGCAATGAGTGGAATTGATTACAGGCCAATACAACTTTCATTTCTGATCAGTTCTGTAGATAGCTCAAAGATAAAATATTATCCATAGTATATCTATTATCATTGGATATTATTGCCCTACATAAAGGTGTTAGTGTGCAAATGTTGTTTTTTGTTGGTAGGGGTGCATTATAATCATGGGTATTTTGCATCTGCATATAATCCTTATTGTGTTAAAATTAGGTTATTAGAATGTGAACCGTAATAACGTGAAAGGCGATGTGTTAGAAAAATATTTCAATGTAAACGTGAAGAAATTAACATTGCACTTATGTGTGTTTAGCTGAAAACATTAACGTGCAGAATTCGAACATGATGGAGAGCATTATTCACCCATTTGATGTGCTATGTAACGTATTAGTTCAGAAGTGCAGAGTAAATGGTGTTCACTTTATATGTAATTTCACAAGGCCTTTGTGCCATTTCTTATGTTGACTGATTTCTGTAGGCCTGAATTGTATTTTTCCCCTGGAAGCTCTCTCATTTGACTTACTAGTGAATTCCATGTGCATGTTGGATTTGTTCTTTCTCACGTTTCTGTTGCAGGTGTAGAATTCCTCTTTGTTAGTTAGAATAATGTCTTTGTTTTAGGAGGTAGGCTTAGGGAGGAGAGGATACATTGAACAATACTGATAATAAAGAACTGTTGTACTTTCTCATCGGAGTGAGCCTGGGAATCAAGGTCATCTAGCCAAGGCCTGGGAGCATCACTGCCGTGTGGAAAGTTACCTTCAAGGAGGTGGCTTGACTGGATAGTGTGATGTCACAATGTATCTTGGGATACAACCTGAAGTGAAGTATCTGAGTTGGGGACAGAGACCAGGGACTTCTGTCTTGCCTTGAAAAAGAGAGCATCTTAGAACGAGCACTGTAGCTTTATGCTACTCTACCCATCCAATGTGAATGAACTTCTTAGTACGCCTTCACGTGCTGACACCTTTATAGATCTTGCCTGGGGAAATGTTAAGTAGTGATGTCACGATAGTGGCAGTGTAGGGACAGACAAATGCTTTATACCTACGAACTTCCAATGAAGGGGAATCTCGACGTTGGTGCCATCATCTTCTGTGTCCTGATACTGGAACTGATTATTCTGTGCATGCTGCACCGTCTTAATTTCACCCATAGGTTTGGCTTTGTATTAGTTCCAATGTATCTTTACACCCTCATTTTGAGGTGCCTGTATGTCCAACTATTTTTGACTTTGCAATAAACTACCAAAATCTACTTGGGAGTCAGTGATTCTTCAGAGTCATGGTTCATTGGAACTGTAATGATTGATTGGCTAACGATTTTTCTCCCCTCCACACTTTCATTTTTTTTTTTAAACAAACTTTATTGCCTTTTACATATATTCCTCTCATCACTGTATCATCTTTACATGTTGTCATTTTGCAATCTCAGTTTATTCCTTAATACACATCACTTCCACCTATCAGTTGTTTGCACTATTGTTGCCTCTAGTTCTGTAGTGCTGACTTCCAGTCATATTCGTATTCAATCCCCCTCCTCTCTCCCCCCACTAAAACTTAAACCCAACTACCCCCACCCTCCCCCGCACTGCTGTCTTCTATGGTCGCAGGATGAGCCCTTTTGATCACATCTGTTGTCCCCTGTTGTGTGTCTCTGTGTCATTCGGTCGCTCTCTTCCGGTTCTATCCCCCCTCAGTTCTTAAGCTTCTAAGGGTCCACATCCCCTGGTACCTGCTCTGTTCCCCCCTCCTCATTCTGCCTCCGGGGACTTCCCTGTCGCGATCCCCTCCACACTTTCATGCTGACAAAAAGAGGCATTGGCCAGGGGGTTCCAGAGTAGATCTAGAACGTGGAACCAGGCTCCTTTCAAGGTAACAATGATAAGTCATGTAAGAGATTATCGGTTATAACCTAAGTTTCTATTTCACTCTAGGTCTCAAAAAAGTCTGAACTTAATCTAGGAGGTCATTAACTTACACTCTAATTTTCTGCATCCGAACAACTAAAAGAAATCGAGGAATGGATGAATAATAGCATAATGTTTCAGCAAAGGGTTCATAAAAGAGTGAAAATAACAGGGGAGATGAGCGATTCAGTTTGTTGGCTGTTAATGATAATTGAAGAAACTGGATGCTGGTGCAAAACTTGTATAAAGGACATAGGAAACTGAAAGTGATGATGAATAGTTCAAAGATGATCTAATGAACAAGGTCTAAGGTATTTTCTGCATCAGCTACATTTGCCAACAGGGTTGTGGCTAAACAGTTGCAACATCAATGCAAGCCAACATTTCAGTGATGTTCTTACTTGCCTGTTAACCACTTTTCCCATGAGCCATTCTCTGGTAAATATCTTCTTAAACAAAAAGACCATCAAATGGTCCCTACAGATGCTAGAGTCCACTTTCCTTTTTTTTAAAAAGTTTTATATAGTGCAAACTCGACCCCAAGGTATCAGAGCCTTTACATGAGCACCAGTTGTATTACAGACGGTCACATTCATTTTTTGGTAGGCACGGGGAGATTAAGTGATTTGCCCAGAATCAGAGGATGTTTAGAGTCCCTGCTGAGACTCGAACTCGATTCCACAGCTTCAAGGTCGACCGCTCTAGCCGTTAGGCCACATCCTCTCCCCCACGCTTGTACCGTGAAGGATGATGACAACGAACCATCCCTCCACTGAGATTCTGCCTAACAGTGAATGCAGTACTAGTGATGATATTCCCCAGGTAGGTTCAGCTTATTGGTTCCCTGCCATTGTCTCTCTTCTGCCTGGGTTGCCTCCTGTGACCCTTATGTTGGATGTTGATGATGCTGATCTCCTGTGTGATGATGACTTTGGCATGTCCAGCTTTCACCCTCTTCTTTTTCCTCTGATTCTCTTCCTATTTAGAGTTTACTCCTCTCTTGCTCAGCTCCGAAGACTTTGCCTGAGCTTTCTCACTCCAGGTTTATATTGACAAATCAGGTGTGGGGTGTCTTCCTTAGTCCGCGTGCTCAATTTACTTTGAGTAGTCCTCATGCCACTTATTTTCTACGTTTCTTTCTTGACTCCAGCACTCAACAAAAGTCTTTCTGGTGTCTTTATTCTCTCTGCCATTTGCGTTCTCAGAGATGTAGGGAGCTCCTCTTGCTCTCCTCTAGGGATGTCTGGTATACTAAGCAAATGAGTCTAGAATGTAAGTGTTTTTGGCTGTTTAGCTGAATATGTCATGCACAACATGGAGCACCTGGCATCTTCGTAATACACAATCTATCACAATCATCTTGTGAGGTTAGGCCTTCTCTTCCTCCGGAGGTTACAGTCACCCACCTGCCTTTCCCTTTCCCGGCCTTTTTTATGGTGTCAGTCCAATCACAAAGTCTTCAACTCTATAAGCTAGGACTCTCACGTGATCCTCGGATAGGTTTAATGAGTCCATCTTGTAGCACTCTGTTTGTCCTTGAATCCAATGAAATTTTTTGAAGCTTGTGGTCCTCAGGAAAACCGACTCTCCCTTTTTTGCTGGTTTCATTTTTACCTATTTTGCCTTCAAGGTTTTAGCTGACAGCAGATCCTCTGTTCATCTTGAGGGTCTTGTCTGAGAGGGAGAGTATGAGTATGAGGATGGGCCACTTGCCAATCAGTTTTTCTGGGTTCGTTCCAAGGTTTTTGTTTGTCCCTCCAGACATCTGGATATGAGGGTCCTGGTGCTATGTGCATTTGTAAAGCGCACTATTACCTGCAAGGGTATCCTGAGGTAGAGCAGGTGTGCATGCCTAGCCCTGCCTATGGTAAGTTGTTTAATTGAAAAGCCAGGTCTTCAGCTTCTTGCACAATTAAAAAAGAAATGAGGAGGCTCTGATGTGGAGTTGGAGGACATTTCACGCTTTAGGAGCAATGTAAGATAAAACCCGTCCTGCTGATCTGGTTCTGTGTATGCGTGGGATGTTTGAGAGTAGAAGTCCTGCAGAGCGGAGATGTCTGGGTGGATGGTGGAAGGAGATGTGACTGTTCAGGTAGGTGGGGCCTGAGTTGTGTAGTGCCTTAAATATGTTTTTGAAGAGTTTGAATTGTTCACACACTAGAGCAACTGGGATAAATAGAAAAAAGAAAAGATATGGATCCTGTCCAAAGAGAATTCCGTTTCGTAGTACCACTCGGGTATCCAAAGATATTGGAGTAGATGCCTCACTTACATTCATGACATGCTTCATCATTGGCGCCTATCCACACCCTGTTAGGGTTGTACGACCAGGGCAGATTCAACCGAGAGAATAGGAGTTCCTAGATAAACTATGGCTGAATAAATAGAGATCCAGAAAGAGAGTAGACTGGTAAAAATACCTACAAGTATACCCAAAGAGTTCCTTTATTTGTAGGGTATCTAGGGAATAAATAAAACGATATTTCAGGGTTTATGTTGAATCTAATTGTTCAATTCAGCCGAATATGTAAAAGCCAACATGTTTGGCCCACACTAATAGCCCGTCTGGGGCCTTCGTCAGGGCTGTTTGATGTATCCCTGCCTTGCTACGCATGCATACCAAGCACACATGTGAGGCCTAAGGCTCTCCCCTGACTTGGCCTTCCGTCCTTTGGGAATACCTATGAGACAAAAAGGTGTGTCAGTGAGGAGAAAGACGGATCCAGATTTACAATATGTTATACATAAGAATAACTTGCTGTCCACTTGGGTGTGGATAGGCGCCAATGAGGAAGCATGTCAACATAAAGTGTGTGAGGCGTCTAATCCAATATCTTTGGATACGTGAGTGGTACTAGGAAGCGGAATTCTCTTTAGACAGGGTCCATATCTTTTCTTATTCTATGTAGCCGAGTTGCTCTTGTGTGTGAATAATGACTTTGGGAGAACACAACTGGTCTTATAGTCTCTCGCTCTCCCTTTTTGTGAGAATAAGAGTTTGAATTGAGCACATTTGTGTATTGAGAGCAAGTGTAGTTCCCTGGAGTGTGGTGTAATGTGCATTCCATGTGGGAGTTTAAATATGAGTCTGACTGCCGGGTTCTGTATGATTTGTAGGCTTCTAGTGAATTGATTGGTGATCCCTGCATAGAGGGCATTCTCTTAGTACAACTTGCTGGTGACTAGGGCGTGAGTGACAGTTTTTCTAGTGGTGCTTGGGAGACAGTTGAAGATCTTCCTCAGCAACTTCAGTGTGTGGAAGCAGGATGCAGTGACCGTGTTGACTTGTGTAGTCATGTCCAGTTTGCTATTGATGATTATTCAGGGGTTCCTGGCGTGGGTTCTCGGTGTGGGTCCAAGTTTGGCCGGCCACCAGTGGGAGTCCCATGGTGAGGTGTTTTGCCAAAGATCACTACTTCTACCTTAACGGTGTTGAGGTTGAGACAGGAGGCTTTCATCCAGTTAGTTACTTCGGTCATGCAGGTGGTGAACTTGCTTCTTCTGTTGGGAGTCTTGTCTGAGAGGGAGAGTATGAGTTGTGTGTTGTCTGCGTAGGAGATGATGTTGATGTCCTGTGCACGGTTGACATTGGCCAGAGGGATCATGTATGCATTGAAGAGGATGGAGCTGAGCGATGAGCCTTGAGGCTCTCCACAGATGAGTTTGTGGGCTTCCAAGGAGTAAGCTGCCAGGCTGACAACTTGTGTTCTACCTGTTAAGAAGGATCAGATCCAGCAGAGAGTGGATCCTTGGATGACAGTCTTCTGCACATGCCTAATGAGGATGGGGTGTGAGAATGTGTCAAATGCTGCAGAGAGGTTCAGTAGAAAGAAGGCTGCTGTGTCTCCTCTGCCAAGGATCATGCGGATGTCATCTGTGGCTGTGATGAGTGCTGTTTCTGTACTGTGGGTGAGCTGAATCCAGACTGCATAGCATTGAAGAGCTGGTGGTTGCTGAGGTGACTGGTGAGGCGTTGGTTGATTATTTTCTCTAAGACATTTGCTGGGTATGGTAGGAGGTAGATGGGTCTGTGGTTGGGAAGCATGGCTGGTTCAGTGGATGATTTCCTGAGCAGGGGCATGATGGTGGCATGTTTCCAGGTGTCCAGGAATGTGATTGAGTTGATGGAGGCATTAAAGATGGGTGTAAGTGCTTTGATGATCAGAAGGAGTCCCTTGGTGAAGGCGTGTTGGGGGCAAGGGCAGACGGAACCCCTCAGTGGATTGTCCTCATGGTGGTCCCAGGCCTTCGGGAGTCAAGGGCAGGTTTGGTCTCCTTGTCCCTACTGTTTTATGAGTGAATTGCATTTTCCAGTGTGGTTCCTGTGGAATACATTCCAAGAGTTCTTGTCAAACTTCATCCAGAGACGTAGCTCACATAGATTCCAATCCATCCTCAATTTTCTTTGGGGGCATCAGTAACTTGAATACTGCAAAGAGAAAGAAGAGGAAAACATGGAAGTGGAAGAGAAGATATAGTAGTACCTTCTCTGATGCCGCAGTGTTAGGAGTACACATTCTGGACTGGGGTCTGCTAGGGGACTGGTGCATTGACTTACTATGAGGTAGTAGGTGGAGTGAGTTCTAAATAGGCACTGTTAAGACAGAAACATCAAGGAACATACAATACAAAGTTCGATTGTGTGCAACGAGACATTACCCACCAGTGGGAATAGTATCTTACTCTGGTCCAGGGTGGGAGAGTCTATAAAGAGGCCAGAGATTGATGATGACACCAGTGAGGATCCCTGGGATGTCAAAGAGCAGGAAGCTCTTCAAAGAGCAGCAGCCAGTTAGTACATAAACAATAGTCAGACAAACAATGAAAAAAACCCAGAAGGCACCAGGGCAAAGAGGGAAAAAACAAGAAAGATGATGGAACGCAAGATCAGGTGGATAAAGCAAGTAGGAGCAGAGAGCCAATATAATTACTAATCATTGCCAGGCAAGGAGCAATGAGTGCAGTGTGTTTAAAAATATGCTCTGCCACTATTTTTTTTTTTTTTTGAGTTTTATATGGCGCGAACAAGACCTGAGACATCGGGTATCAGAGCACTTTACATGAGCACCAGTTTCGTTACAGATGGTCACATTCATTTTTGTTAGGCACGGGGAGATTAAGTGATTTGCCCAGAATCATAGGATGTTGAGCGTCATTGTCGAGACTCGAACCCGGTTCCCCAGCTTCGAGGATGACCGCTCTAGCAATAAGGCTACATCCTCTTGACCCGGTAGTGGCATACTGAGCTTAATAAGTATCTCCCCACATGGTAGTTAGTTTTTTAGTGGTTTCCAGATGCCACTGCACAGTGTTCAACAGTTTCCAGTTCCTGCATTTCCTGAAATGGGTGATTGTATGATTTATGCAGTGTGGGTGACTCTGCCATAGTAATGTTGCTTATGGGGGTTCAGATAGGTCTCAATTTGTGCAAGTAACTCCATGACCCATTCCCAACTTGGTTTTGGACTGAGGTCCTGTTGCTTCCAGATTTACATTGGTCCTGCACCACTAAATTATGGACCTTCTTCTTGAAGCATCCAGTCCCCATGGCTAAGAGTTCTTGATGGGCTTTGAACTTGCATATTATACCACCTCCTCATCTTGCCTTCAGCTTGGGAATTTTCCAGGCTTTCGTGCAGAAGAAATCTGTCGCAAAGACACGCTGAAGACAGTATTGTGGGAAATGTATTTATTCTAACCCACAGAGACAGGGAAAAAGAAAAATACATCCGCCTCCATCAAGATCTATACCCAAGTGCCCAAGGCACAAACTGGAGCAACATTCCAAGGAAGAACATGGCTTGAGGCGATAGCACAAGACAAAGCACAGAGCACACCCTAAGTCACGACAACCTACACAACACAATATATTTGAAGATTTGACTAAAGATAATGAGGTAAGTATTGTATCCCTCTAGCCTGTCCATTGAGCTGTTGGTGTAATTGAGGGGGTCACTCTTAGAGTATGATTGTTTAGTTTCCACTTCTATTTAAAAGCTGTCTCCTGCTGTTCCTCCATGGACGTCTTCCTCCTCATATGTTTCTTCCTTGCAGTTCTCACATATAGACAGTCTTTTCTTCACCCACTGGTTGGGCAAAGCAATATAAAGTCACACATTTCCTAAGTGTTGGTTTTTCTTCATGGACTATAATTGTACTGCCTGGTTGTATTATTCTCCAGTGGTGGGCCACACTAACATATTCTTCATTTAATTTTTTTTACTACTTTTTCCTAGTTTCCAATGACTTGACGATTAACTCTCCATTCAGAGACCATCCTTCTGCCTTCAATGACCTGCCTAAACACATTGTTCCACAAAAGTCCAAAAGATGGTTTTCCTCAAATAGCCTTATATCCCTCTCTGCAGTCGCCACCTTGCACAGTCTCACATGACAAAGTTTCCAAGTATGCTTTAGATAGGCCTGGAAGAACTAAGCTCCACAACTGTCTAGTCTATCATCCTACAGTGAGGCACTCCTCGCTCCAGTGACTGACTTTTAGCTCTTCAACAGGCCATCCTTTGGCTCTATTTCCAGTTCTCCTGTATCTAATATTTTGTCATCCTTTAACATTAATCTTTCACATTCTCCTAGGAGTAGTCTTCCTACAATGCAACATTAGCGTGTTAGCATCTTTTACTGCTTGGGCAATAACATGTTAGCATTCTATATTAGGAAGACTGCTCATTTGAGAGCACGAAAGCATGGCTTTCGACTATTCACAACCCACATTTCTTATCAAGCCCAATGAAGCTAAAGCCAACCAAAACCATATTAAACACCCTCTCGGATCCCCTTCACCCCCGATATGAGTTCATGTCCACACTTGACCCGATCTCCTACAGGGAGTAACAGTCACTCCATCCTCGACCCCTCCCAATCCGGATTCCGCAGCAACCACAGCACCGAAACCACTCTACTCGCCGCCACAGATGACATACGCACCCTCCTCGACCAAGGACACACCGCGGGCCTGATCCTACTCGACGTCTCTCTGCAGCGTTCAACACCGTCTCCCATCGCACACTCACCGCCAGACTCCACAACGCCGGCATACAAGGAACCGCCCTCGACTGGATTCACTCGTTCCTCACCGGCAGAACCCAAAGAATCAGACTACCACCTTTCCTCTCCGAACCGACGGAAATCAACTGCGGAGTGCCCCAAGGATCATCGCTCAGCCCCATGCTTCAACATCTACATGGCCCCCCTCGCCGCCATCGTCAGACAGCACGGACTCAGCATAGTATCCTACGCCGACGACACCCAGCTCATCCTCTCCTTCACCAAGGACCCTATCACCACCAGACTCAACTTCCAGGAAGGAATGAAAGGACGTCGCATCCTGGATGAGCAGAAACTGCCTGAAGCTCAGCTCAGAGAAGACAGAAGTCCTCGTCCTCGGACCCTCCCCCTCGGCATGGGACAACACCTGGTGGCCTACAGCCCACTGCAGTCCCCCCACACCAATGAACCATGCCCGAAAGCTAGGCATCGTACTCAACTCCTCCCTCTCCATGACACGACAGGTCAACGCCGTCGCCTCCAGCTGTTTCAACACCCTCCGAATCCTCCGAAAGACCTTCAAGTGGATCCCCCCGAATCAAGGAAGGCCGTCACACACGCACTCATAACCAGCAGACTGGACTACGGAAACGCCCTCTACGCCGGGATCAACAAGTCTCTACTCCGCAAGCTCCAGACCAAACAGAACACCGCAGCCAGACTCATCCTCGGCATTCCTCGACACAAACGCACCACCCAACACCTACGGAACCTCCACTGGCTCCCCGTTGAGAAGAGAGTCACTTTCAAGATACTCACCCATGCCTACAAATGCCTCCATAACAACGGACCCCAATACCTCAACGAGAGAATCTCCTCCCACGTACCCAAGAGAAACCTCCGATCCGCCGACCTCGCCCTCGCCGTTGCCGAATTGCCGCGCATTCGCAGAGCCAGAACAGGTGGAAGAACCTTCTCCTACATCGCAGCCAAGACCTGGAACGAGCTCCCGCTCAACATCAGATGCGCCCCCTCCCTGAACATCTTCAGGAAGACGCTCAAGACCTGGCTTTTCGACTGATAGGGAGTGGCTCACCCCCCCCCCCCCAGTGCCTTGAGACCCTCACGGGTGAGTAGCGCGCTTACAATTCCCCTGATTGATTGATTGAGTCACTCCGCATACGTGTTGTGCAGCCCGAGTCTGCACATTATTGAACTTCTAATGCCCTGTGCTACCACCCCTCTTGGATTACTATCAATATATTCCCCTCCTGTCAACCCTCAGACAGCCCAGTTCTTATATATTTTATGGAGTTTATTTTAGTCACTCTTGTCTCTATCTTGTGCACCTTCTGTCAGCACACTGACTTTCTGAAGATGATGCAGAATGACCTATTTGGAATTCACTATTGCTTTATCTAAGGTGTTGTCCCCCCAACCTGACAAGTAGTCACAGCTCCAGCTGCTCGCTGCATTTTCTGATTTATCAGAGTGTCCCTCTACATCAATTGCTTGCGCCAGTGACATTGTCATCTTCTTTACTTTCAATGTAAAGCACAGCCAGAAAAGATGTCACAATTAGTAACCTTTTTGCAGAGTGTCTATAGCCACACAGGACTCCATACACTTTGTGAGCATCTCTATTGCCCGGTCTTGATAAACCTTAATCATATTACCGCTGTGGAGGAGGGTCTTGAAACCCGGCACCCCTGCCATGACTTGCTCTTTGTCTTCAATGATGTGCACTCCTTTGAGGATATCTGGAGAGGATTCCCAATTTCCCCTAAAGAGTGGTACTCTGTGTATGTGGTAGAACTTCATAACAGCTGGCTCTTGCAGATTTTGA
Source organism: Calotriton arnoldi (assembly GCA_963921515.1). Lineage (NCBI taxonomy): Eukaryota > Metazoa > Chordata > Amphibia > Caudata > Salamandridae > Calotriton > Calotriton arnoldi. The sequence goes on from CAWUFW010004170.1 coordinate 245,838, forward strand.
ACATTGTAGAGGAGCTCCCGAACATTTCTCCACAACTCGTGTTACTCTTCTGATGTTGGAGCAGGATCCATTTTGGAGAATTCTGTTACATAGCTTCTGCTATAGTGTAATGTTCCCTTCCTCCAGGAGCTTCATCTTCTCTCAGTTCTTTTCCTGCTCCCTTAGTCTGATACCCATTACTCACACCTGTTCAGCCAGTTGCCTGTCAAGCTTTTTGTTGTCCTCATCAATTCTTGTAGGCATTTGTTCAGGTCTCATCAAAATACTCCCACTTCAGGCTTTATTTGTGCAAGTATTCTCTCATGACTGCCATGTCAGGTGGTTCACACATACATCTATCATAAGATTCACTGGGGGGAGTGTCTAACGTCCTCTTTTGATGGCAGAGATTCTATTGCATGAGCTCTGTGACAATTCCCTTTTGAGCATGCTCCTAGTCATCTTAGGTTGCCATTCAATTTTGTGAAGTTATGCATATCTAACAGAGTCCTCAGATATAACCCTACCTCCTCATTCCTTGATCGGGGTGTACATGTAAAAGTGTGCTACTCTGACTCATGGGAGCAAGAAGACTACTCACCTGGGTGGAATGAGGACATGGACACTTTCAGTGCTGGAACATGAGAGCCCATCCAGCCCTGAAAGCAATCTAAAAACCTTCCAGCCAACTAGAAAAATACAAGAGTGTCCACCTGGCCAAACCTGTCCTTGTGCGGCACAGGTGCGTGCAAAGGGTGTTGCTGTGGGCGTTCCCAAGCAACACCCATTGCTTTATGACACTGCCCCACATTTACAAGGATCTCTAAATCTGAGGCAACGCCATTGAAAAGGAGACGTTAGGGTTGTGCAGTGAGGAGAAATACTTTTATTTCTCCTCGTTTTTTGCTCTTTCTATGTGTGCTGCAGAATGCAGCACACATAGAAGGAGCAAAACGCCATTAATGATTGTTTTTGTACAGGAAGGTGTCCCTTCCTACACAAACACAATCATACCTGCAACGCAGGCACCCTTGCACCAAATGCAAGGGTGCCTGCACGGGCACTAGTTAGCTTATTAGCATCGGCGCAAGGGAAAACACAGGGGTGCGCCATATTCTTGTAAATACGGCGCATCCCTGCATTTTCTTAAATGACGCAGTGCGGCGCATCTAAATTGCTTGCACCAACGCGCCATTTCAATATAAATATGCCCCTGTGTGTCTAGACATTTCATATAATAAATCCTTTGCAGGAGAAACAGTTTGAATACTTTTGTCATTCATATTTTGCTGTGCAATTATATGACAAATTAGAATTATATGACAAAACAGTTGGAGATGTTGGTAGACTATGATAGTCAATCAAAATTGAAATATCATAAAGATCATTCAAACACTTTTAGAATGGGGGAATGAGATACAATCTACACAAGGGAACTTCACAGTCTTCAGACCAAAGTCAGACACCTTGCCTCTTATGCCTTAGGAAGCGGTACATTGCAATGGTGGATAATATAGTAATGACATACAAACAGAAATGAAATGAAATGCAAAACAAGTCTTTTAAGTAACTGCAAGCAGCCACCTATTTGAGGGAAGAAGTTCAAAAGAAAAAGACAGGAAAGAGTGAGCATGTTATTGTTTACTTAGGTCCTGATTATGTCATAAGCACAATCAAGAGCGCAATTGGTGTACCTGCTAATTATTGCTACTGTGTGGTTCAGTAATTAGCAGTTGCATAATTGGACCCAATTGCAAGCTACACCCCCTACCACCAGGATTGGGAATTACAAGCAATTTGAGCCTGATTTCACAAAGCCAGGGTTGCACAAACTGAAATTGCATGCAAATTAGCACCCATAGGGGCAGATTTACCAAAATTTCGAGCCGGGTTTGAGTCAAAACAGTAAGGTAAACTGGCTCAAAATGTTTATTTGGTGTTTACTTTCCAGCGCAAAAATGTGTTTTGCACTGGAAAGGTGCCTGAAAGTATTGCTTTGCATAAAGGGGCATTCCATGGGTGATATATGTAGGATCCTAGGCAACCATCGACGGTTTTTGATGCAAAACCCTATCTACTAGCAATGTTAGATAAGGCATGGTGATTAAAAATTGTTTCTATTTCTTCAGTTTTCTGGATGCATGTGTGCTGCCCTGTACCACATACATCCAGAGTGGAAAAGGTTTTTAAAATGTGTGTATGCATTATATCTTGTTCTGGAAGGATTCCCTTCCAGTACCAAACCTATGGTAGAAATCACGCAGACACCTTTGGATTACAGTGCAGTTGTGTGTGCCTCGTGCCAGGATGCCTGGCTGTGCACCAGTGCTAGGGAAGAAAGCAGTTGCTCTCTCCCTCTCACACAACCTTGGTTGATGCGTGGGTTTTCAACTATGTAAATCTTCTCCTTATTGTGAAGGATATGTTATCTGCTATGAAGAGCGAGTACCACTACCCACATTCCCACAGGTTCAATTTATACCCAATTTGCATTTCAATTTTGGGCACGAACAAGAGTTTGTGTCCGAAACCGGAGCGGAGTGAGCATGACCATGGCCTTGGCATGGTCAGTTTGCTGACACGCTATCTCCTGTGAGAGTGAACATAGGGGGAGATTTACTAAGCTTTCGCACCTTGTTTGCGTCACAAAAGTGTCGCAAAGCGATGCAAAATCTTTTTTTTGTAATTTACTTGCCAGCGCTAAACTTGTTTAGCGCTAGAAATAACGTAAAAGTAATGCGAAGCAGCGCATTGTGCTGCTTCGCGTTACTTTGCGCCATGGGGGCGTACCAAGGGTGGTGCATGGGCGTTCCCATGCAACAACCCAAGGTTTCTCACGCTAAATCCAATTTACTAAAAACAGTAGATTGGGTTTAGCATGAGAAAACTGCGCCCTTTTCAACTAGGCGCAATGAAGGAGAAATGCTTTAATTTCTCCTTCCTTTTCCGACTTTGTATGCAGCACGCATACAAAGTGGGAAAAGCTTTCCCTTGTGTCTAGCATAGTATTTTGTACAGGAAGGGTACCCTTCAGGGCACAAGTCCTAAAAAAAGAAGTGGGGGGACGCTGACGTTACGACAGGAAGTGACGTCACGAAAGGTGGCTTGCACCATCAGAATTGCCTCCCCTCGCTCACCCCTTAGATGCGATTGCATCAGAGAAGCCAGCGCGTGAGCAGCGTTCTGAATGAGCTCCGATCTCGCCCCAGAGAGGCCAAAGAGTGAATGTGTGGCTCCATTTGCTCCAGTTATCGAGCTCCCGGTAAAATAAGTGGGGGGATGCCGTCCACCCGCGTGGTACCCAGACTCGAGCCCTGGTACCCTTCCTGTACAAAACCTATGCTAGACTCATGCACATACCCTAGCGGTGCGGCGCTAAGGCGTGTGCATGGCGCCCGACAGCTGTAATCATCAGCGCGGCGCAAGGGAAAGGGGAGGAGAGAGCAAAATCTTTGAAGATATGGCGCTCTCCTGCTCCCTCCCTGTCGCGCATGTCAATTCAAACATGACGCATTAGAATGTCTATTCGAGCACGGCCACGAAGAGCCATGGATACACGCACGCGCCTGAGGTCAGAGAGTTTATCCATTAAACCACAAGAAGAGCCCGTTTACTGTGTGTGTTGAAGCTATGCCAAACAATCGGAAAATGGAAAGAATAGAATGCCTTCATAAGTCTCTAAACTCCCACACACACTTTTCAGAACAGAAGATGTCAAGGGCGAAGAGAGAGGGAAGGACAGAGAGAGCGAGAGGAGAGGAGAGAGGAATGGGGGAGGAATTATTTTCTTAATAGATGTTGCCTTCTTTTCTTACAAGCAGCTGTTTCCTGGCAGAAAGGCATATTGCACGTGCTGTTTAGTAAAATGCTTATATTTTATCTCGGCGTTGCCTCTACAACTAAATGACGTATTATCCGGATAATTGGGGGCACTGGTAGTATTTCAGCTTTTCTCGTTGGAAAGATAATTCAATAATTTTCATAAAAAGAGATCTTTAAGTGCTTAAGAGACCGATTACTCAGATAGGCTTAAACCTTTGCCACGAGGCCATCCTCTCTGAAATGCAGGGTGAAGATATATAATCATGAACCCAAGCTGTTTCTTCTTCGGTGCCTGCAAGGTTGTAGCTCATACTGAAGAAGAGGAGACGAAGGGGTGAGAGATGGGGGAGAGGCAGTACACGAGAATGTGTGCATTTGAGATAATATTCATATTTTCTTGTAGTTTTTAGTTGCAAATGTAATGCATTTGTCCAGATGTACCAGGGCCTTGACCTATTCATAGGTCTTAGATATTATTGTTAGGCTTCTTTCTCGCGTTCTTCCTCGCATCTTCCCATTCTTCCTTTTTTAATGCATTCTTCCTTTTTGATGTATTTGATTGTTTGTTTCATCTTACACACTTCTTCCTTCCTTTCGTCCATTCTTCCTTTCCTATATCTATTCTATAATTTTTCCTTTTAGCTTTACAACTTCCATCATTACTTTCATTTTATCTTCCATTTAGTTCTTTTTCATCTTTACTATTTTCATCCTTTTTCTTCCTTTTTCATCTTGATCCTTCTTTTATCCTTCCTTTTATTCTTCTTCTTTATCTTTTGGGGCTTCAATTATTTCAATCAATAGTTTCCCTTTTCTTTGTTTCTTTCTTTCTTTCTTTCTTTCTTTCTTTCTTTCTTTCTTTCTTTCTTTCTCCGTTGCTTTCTTTCTCTCACATTCAGTTCTATTTGTCTTTCTCACTTTGTTTTCTTTCTCTCACTTTCAGTTCTATTTGTCTTTCTCACTTTATTTTCTTTCTCATTTTCATAACATTTTTTTGACATTGACATTAGCTCATTTAGGGGCATATTTACAAGCCGCTATCGCCATCACAACGTCACTTTCAGTGACGTTGTGATGGCGATAGGGGCCTCGCCTTATTTACAAGGCAGCGTTAAGCCACTTAACGTGGCTTAAAGCTGCCTTGTAAATAAGGCCCCCTTTCACGCTATGCTTAGCGTGAAAGGGGAGGGCAATGGGTGTTGCTGTGGGCGTTCTACCGCAACACCCATTGATTCTGATGTTGCCTCCTATCTACAAGGGAGGCGTAAATAGGAGGCAGCACCAGAATTAAGAACAAGGAAAACCTGGTCTTACCCTGGCGCAACTAAGAGAAATGTTTCATTTCTACTCGTTTTTGCTGTTTTCATGTGTGCTGCGTTGTGCAGCTCCTTAATGCCATTCTCTTTAAGTGTTATTTATGATTTTGCATTTGGAGACATGCCTCACAAATCAATAATTTAATGTGACAAAACCTGCAACATCTGCTGGAGATGGGACTTCATGACTGCATTGTCCCAGTACATTAACTGCTCCTAGGGACATATTTATTAGGGCTTTGCATCATTCTTGCACCTGTAGCGTGGCACATGCATGACACAAACCGCTAAGTCATATTTTTGAAGCCATGCAAAGCCACTTTGGGTGACTATGAATAGCTTCAAAAATATGGAGCTATGCAACGCAGCGCAAATCACTGCATGAATTATTCTGTGCAAGTGAGACGTTCCATGGGTGTTGTGGTGGGTGTTCCCACACAATCCAATGGTTTTTGACACGTTCCCAGATTTACCAAACCTGATAAATCTGGGAATGCGCCTTAAAGATACGCCTCGCCAGGTGAGGAGTAACGAGGAGAAATATCTTTAGTTCTCCTTGTTGTTTCCTCTTTCCATGTATGCAGCACACATAGAAAGAGGAAAACGCCTCTTTGGGTTGTTGTTGTGCAGGAAGGTGCCCTGGACTCACTGGTTTAAATTATTTGATGATATGGTGACTAGATTTATTTGGGCATACTCTAAAACCAGAAGGGCTCTCAAATTCATGACACTTTCTAGAAAGAGAGGGGGATGGGCCATCCCAAATATAACACTTTATTATTGGGCGGCGGCTCGTCAATATATGGGTACTCTAATTGGGGATGAGGATGAAGTCCACTCATTAAGTGGAGAAAGCCCCCCTATGTTTGATCTGTTATTGGGAAAGGAAGCTAGGGGGTGTCTTATTTGGCAAATAGAGCCCAGTTACTTTATAAAGGTCCGCTTTAGAACCTTTCAGGGAGCTTATAAGATTTGGACAGCACTCCGAAAAAAACCTGGGGTTAGGGCGATTTCATTTTTATACTCTGCTGCAAAAAAATCCCATCCTCCCCAATATTTTTGGGATTCCCATGTGCTCGGATGGAGGGGCCGGGTGGCTTAAGAGATTAGGGAACTTCTACTATTTTTTTTTCCTTTTTTTTTTTATATTGTCCTCATTCACCTCTGACCACAGTAACCAGACCAACCGCCTGTGCTCAACGTATTTTACAGTTCAAGAAAGAACAGGGGAACCCTACTCACTAAGGAACTAGGGTAATAGTTATATAGGAAAAACAATGGTTCCTGTGGAATAATATACTATGAGGTTATGATACATAAGCACAATCGCGATATAGAGGGTTAGATAATGGCAGAGCGCGAAGGAACCACCAACACACCGATTCCAGTGTAGTATATTTTATGGATTTTTAAACAATAAATTTAGGAGTAAACATTATACATCAAAACAACATTTGTGCGTAGTGTCCCAAGTGACAAAGGGAACCTAAACCTAAGTGACAATGTGAATATTAAATACAAGGTTTCCACAGTTTGTACAAGTCGACCATTATCAAAATAATTCCATGTGAACAGCAACTATATACAATGATATGTGCTGGGGAAATGGTTCGCTTCTTCTGTTTGTCGACGGCGTTTCGACCCTCAAAACAATGTGGGGTCTCTTCAAGACTATTGATGAAGGGACATCTGAATATATGGCTGCGCAGCCTTGTGAAAATGATGTGCCACACGTTAAGAAAGAGGAAAAGGTTTACTCACATGAGGACCCGTCCGGGTACTCAATGTGAGGACAGGCTGTCAATCAATGGGGTATGTAGGTGGGCCAGAGGGGCTCAATTAGTTTTACGCCACAGCCGTAGCGTTGTAGAATCCCTTTGTGGATTAACAGTGACAATGCACTGAGAGTATTTCTCAGTAGAGGAATGGAAAAGCGGGACAGCGCTCTGCGTATAGATTAAAAAAAATGGTCATTGTACCCGATCAAGCTGACTGATGCGGCTTTTTCTGAATCTACACGCGGAGCGCTGTCCCACTTTTCCATTCCTCTACCGAGAAATACTCTCAGTGCATTGTCACAGTTAATCCACAAAGGGATTCTACAACGCTACGGCTGTGGTGTAAAACTAATTGAGCCCTCTGGCCCACCTACATACCCCATTGGATTGACAGCCTGTCCTCACATTGAGTACCCGGACGGGTCCTCATGTGAGTAAACCTTTCCTCTTTCTTAACGTGTGGCACATCATTTTCTACAAGGCTGCGCAACCATATATTCAGATGTCCCTTCATCAATAGTCTGAAGAGACCCACATTGTTTTGAGGGTTGAAACGCCGTTGACAAACAGAAGAAGCGAACCATTTCCCAGCACATATCATTGTATATAGTTGCTGTTCACATGGAATTATTTTGATAATGGTCGACTTGTACAAACTGTGGAAACCTTGTATTTAATATTCACATTGTCACTTAGGTTTAGGTTCCTTTGTCACTTGGGACACTACGCACAAATGTTGTTTTGATGTATAATGTTTACTCCTAAATTTATTGTTTAAAAAACCATAAAATATACTACACTGGAATCGTGTGTTGGTGGTTCCTTCGCGCTCTGCCATTATCTAACCCTCTATATCGCGATTGTGCTTATGTATCATAACCTCATAGTATATTACTCCACAGGAACCATTGTTTTTCCTATACAACGTATTTTACAAGCAGGTATGGGGTTTCTTCCCCCCTGCCAATACAGCTACGCAGTGGAATGGTACCGTCCCCACGGGTAAGGTCAACTCTCTTATTCTGTCCGGTATTTACCGGCGGCTGCTAAGATGGCCAAACGACAGTGGGAGGAGCCCATTGCAGTCCAGAGAGATCCAAAGCGGTATAATCATAGGGCAAAATGTTTATTAATTGCTAGAGGCTCAATTTATTTCCACCCACCTCTATATTTTGCCATTTTAATAAAAAGTACCGGAGAGCTTTCGTCCTCTTTGATTGGGACCCTCTCAAATCTAACTTAGATATCGAGATAACAGAAGATAACCAGTCAGAATGTTGAGGAGACAGATATTCCACCCATCTCCGACAGATTTCCCACCTGGCCAACAATATTGCATAGAAAAGAAATGCTCTAGCTGGTCCTGTGACATCATCAGAAATCCCAAAGATTATCGTAGAAAGGCTTACCTTGACTTGGAAACCCAGAATACTTGAAATGGTTTCACGAACCTTAACCCAAAAATCAAGGATAGCCGGACATTCATGAAACATGTGTATATCTGATGCTCTCTCCAAACCACATTTTTTGCATCTTACAGGAGGTCTTTTCGACATCTTTGATAATCTTTGCGGAGTCAGGTAGGCCCTGTGAATTGAAAAGAAGTGATTCATCCTTAACCAAGCCGGTTTAACTGTGAGGAAGAGGGTGCCCAATGATTCTTGCCAGAGTTGTTGCACTGGCTCTCCCGGTAAACAAACACCCCACAGATCTTCCGCAAGTTTAGTTTGAACTCCCCATCTATTGCCTCTTCGATTTTCCAGTACCAAAAGGAGACTTCTTTTTTCCCCGCTGGTTTTCCCACCAAATATTCCTCCAGTAGATTTCCTACACCAATAGGGGATTTCTGGTTTTGGGCCCAGCTTTTAAGTTGAACATATTTGAATTTAGAGATGTTCCCCTCCAGAAGAGCATATAGCGTTGACCAGGGCAAAAGTGTGCCCTCCTGAGCTAAGTCCCCCCATACACTAAGTCCGGCCTCCCTTAGTGGCTGCGCTAGTTTGTCCTTTAGGCAGTCCGGGGTCCCAGGGGAGTCCCAGAGAGGGGCAAGGCTGGAAAAGTAATTAAGTCCCGACAGCCGTCTGATGTTAGCCCATATTCTGGCCATTGCCTGCAACACTTTTAACCTTATCCTTTTAAACAATTTAGGATCCCCGTACTTAAACATGACACCTTCCTGAGGTAAATTAACTCCCCTGAACATCGCTGCGAACATGGCCCCTACCCCGGTGCAATCGGAGGATTTTAACAACATCCTAGAGTGGGACAGTTGGAAAGCCCAAGCATAGTACTGTAAGTCTGGAAGACAAAACCGCCCTTCCCCCTTCTACGTCTCAGCTTCTTCCAGGCAATTCTGGTTCCCTTGTAGGCCCAAATAAAGGAGTTGATAGCCTGTTGAAGTTTATCGCTAGAATGTTTACAGAAATGCAGTGGAATAGCATTAAAAAGAAGGTGATTTTTGGTAGTGCCATCATTTTAACTAGGTTTATCCTTCCAAAGATTGTCAGGGGAAGGTGGGCCCAGCTCTTCATGAGCCGCAAGCACTCCCCAGTTATGTTAGACATGTTGGCCTCTGTGATTTTATCAATATCCTGCACTATTTTTACCCCAAGATATCTCATCTTTCTTTTGGTCTGGTGTTGGCTCCCAGTCAGATTCCATGACATGACCTCTGTTTTCCCTACATTAATCTCGTATCCCGACACAATGCCAAAATCCTCAGCATGTTTTATCATGGCGGGCTGGGCTGTAGAGAGATCTGAGGTGAGGATCAATATGTCGTCAGCATAAAGGGCCACCTTTCTCTCCCATCCTTCATGCTTAAATGGTAAAATTCTTGCCTCGTCTCTAAGTTTCTGAGCAAATGGCTCAATGTACAAGTTAAAAAGAAGGGGGGATTGGGGACAGCCCTGCCTAGTGCTCCAGGTTATCTTGAAAGGCCTGGTTAAGTTACCATTGACCAGCAGCTTCGCAGATGGGCTCAGGTATATCAGCTTGATGGCTCTGCGAAAATTCTCGCTGATATTTTACCTCTCCATTACGGCCTCCAAGTACACCCAGTTGACTCTATCAAAGGCCTTTGTAGCATCAAGGGTCATAGCAGCAAGGGGAAGCGAGTATGTTGTGGCGAGATCTATTGCGCCAACTAGATCGTATGTAAGTTCATAAAGCTTTCTCCCGTTAACAAAACCCTTTTGGTCAAGATGTAATATATCGCCTGCTACTTTTATTAACCTGTAAGCTAGGACTTTGGCAAAGATCTTATAATCTGCATTTAGCAGCGATATGGGTCTATATGACTCACAGCTTGCAGGATTTTTTCCTGGTTTCAATATTAAGATGATCGTCGCCTCACCCCAAGAGTCTGGCAATTGTTTACCGTCCCTTAAGATATTGTTAAAAAGCTGGGTCATTGCTGGAATTAAGACCTCACCCAAGCTTTTATGAAGCTCCGTGGGTAGACTATCTGGGCCCGCTGCCTTACCCTCTTTGCCTAAGGAGATCGGTCTCTTAACCTCTTCCTGCATAATTTCCCGCTTTAGGAGCTGTTGTTGTGGTGTATCTAGAGGAATGAGCGTGATCTCATTCAACCATTCCTCGGCTTCAGATTTATAAACCAGCCTGTCTTCCAGATATATTTGCTGAAAATAATCATGGAAAACTCCCTCTATTTCCTCATCGGTGGTCAATTTAGTTTTACTCTCGCCATCGTCAATTTCTCTTATCAGGTTTTGCATTCTGTCTGACTTTGCTTTCCAGGCCAGTACTCTCCCTGCCCCCTCCCCATACTCAAAATGGGCCACCTTACTCACTTCCCATCGCTTTCTAACCCTCATCTGGAGAGTTGTATCTAGCTGTTCTTTTAGTTTCTCCATTTTAACCTTGCCTTCCTGCCTTTCCTCTGCTTCTACTGCTCTACTCATGCACGCCTCTGTGCTCTTCATATTTGTTTCGATTTGGGCAATTTCTTCCCTATACTGCCTATTTCTGAAGCTCAATCTGCTGGTAATCTTCCCCCTCAGGAAGGCCTTCAACAGTCCCACACTACAGAGGGTGAGGCAGAACCTACGTTTTGGCCTAAAAATTCCTTAGTTTCGAGGCTCAGATGACCCATATCCTCTGTATCCTGAAGCAGTGTTCGGTCCAGAGTCCAAACTCTGCCTAACTTCCTGCTCTCCAGATCTAAATCAAGGTACACCCCTGAGTGGTCAGATAAATGGGGCGTCAAATAACTGACGTCCTGTACTTTCCCCCTCAGGCTAAAACTGAGCAGGACAAAATCAATCCTAGATTTATGACAAAACTTCCCATTATGATAGGAGACAACTAATTGAGAGCCCGATCTCTCTCTCTCTCCAGACATCTCTAAGTCCCATCTGCTTCATCATTGAATGTAGGTAAGTGCGAGATTTAGACGCTACCACAGCTCTGCTGTTTGGTGATTTATCCAACTTAAGATCTAGCACAATGTTGAAATCACAGCCATGATCACGAGATCTGGAAAGTCCAACAAGTTAGCAGAAATGGTTTTTAAGGGGTCAGGGTCATCATGGTTTGGACCGTAATACCCTACTAAAGTTATGAGATTACCCATTATCATTACTTTTGAGATAACCCACCTGCCACACACATCTACTAACGACTTTATTACACGCGCCTTAAGTTGTGTTTTAATTAACATGGCAACCCCTCTAACATTGGCACTTTGATCAGTACAGATCATATTTTCAACCCATTTTAGGTTCTTAAAGATAGTGGTAGATTCGTTTTTTGTCAGGTGGGTTTCTTGCAAGATAATAACTTGTGCTGGGGAATTTCTGATGTATTGTAAGATCTTGGCCCTTCTTTGTTTAACACGCAGACCATTCACATTCCACGATAAAAACTGAATCATTCTCTAAGTAATTTGGGATTGAACTTGAGATGGATTTGAGGCAAAAAGAAAAGAGCCAGACCACTGCATTCCCAAATGAGATAAATGACTTAACTGAAGTGAATAAGGAACTTTTTTTTTTTGTTTTTCCCCTAATGTCCCTCACCCGGTGAACCCTTCCCACCTCCCCCACCCCTGAGCCCTACCCTGGAGAACCCACCCCAGTGTTATCCTGGACTAGCTGTTAATCCTAGCTGCTTCACCCGGAGGCTACCAGCCTCCCAAACTCTTTATTCGTGAGGTAGCCATACCTATACCTATAACACATTTGATAAGCATCTGCCCTCTTTATTTGTTTTTCTGTTCATTTATTTATGCATTGCGTATTAAATTAATTACTTATCTATTTGGTTACATTTTCTATATATTTTTTTTTTGTAGACCTCCCCGAACTAGCACCCCTCTACCCTACGATAAATAGTTAGTAAACTTGGGCCCACCGCCGGAGAAAGAGAGGATATTACGATGTTAAGTGTCGCCTTTTCTCATGCTTTCTAAGAGCTCATCTGCCTCCTGCTTGGACCTTGCATTATGCATTCTATTTTTGTGCATAATTCTTAGGGATTCTGGAAATTTATGTTGGGCGACCGCCCCCAATTTTTTAAAGTCTTCCAGTTTTCTCCCCAGCTCCCATTGCCTGTCTAGGGTAGCTCGAGCAAGGTCGGACCGTATTTCAAACGAGAAGTCTCTCCCTTTCAACGACTTAGTTTTCAGAGCCACATTCAAAAAAAATTCTTTTAGAGAATAAGTATGGAAGTTCAGGAGAATCTTTCGGGGTTTGGTTTAGTTAGGGTTTCTCCTGAAAGGATCTCTGTGCACCCTTTGTATATCTTTCTTTAGCTCTTCCTCAGTCTCATCAATCTGTATCGTTTCTTTCAGTAATGTGACAATAAAAGATTTTAAGTCCTCTCCTTCCTTTCCCTCTGGGACATTCAATATGCGAAGATTACTTCTCCTGGAGTTGTTCTCAAGTTGTTCCAGCTTATCCCGGACCTCCTGTTCTTCCTTTTTCAGGGCCAGTATGTCAGTTTTGACAATACTTAGTTCGTCTTTCAGTTCCCCTGCTGAATTTGCACGGGTCCCAGTTCTTAAATTTAGAAGATCTATCTTTTTTTCCAATGATTTACAGAAACTTCTAATCTCACCCTGGTTGGATTTGGACACTGCAAACCCCTTTTTAATATCTTCCGAGAGGGTGTGGAACAGCGCTTCCATTGCCGCTAGTAGGGTCCCTATGAGATCGTTGAGGCTACTTCATCTGGCTGACTCCTCCCCTTGGATCGGGACCAGAGGGAATCCCAGGAGCCACAATTTCACCCTGCGCCCCAGTAGGCACCTGTTCTTGACCACTAATGGGGTTAAGTGTAGCAGAACCCTCCATGGCCGCCATTTGCTCTGTGTTAAGGTCTATCTAGGGCTGATCTCCCAGCTTTTTCCTGAGTTCTTTTCCCTGCTGTGTAATATCTATCACGGTAGGCCGAACCTTAATATAAGATCTTAAAGAGGGGGTAAGTTTTAGCTTGTGGTCACCCAACTTCTCCCTGCCCCTGCCTGCTTTAATGCTCCGGCTTTTTACTTCGTAGCGCAGAAAAGCGCAAGGATTTCCTACTTCAGGGTTCTGTGCTACTTCTTGGGTAGAGGATGAAAGGGGAAAGCCCTTTTTCCTCCCCCTACTAGCTCTTTTCTCCCTCCCAGGGGTCTGCTTTTTCCCTCGCGCTGCCGATTTCGGGGGCCTGTGGGAACCCCTCCTGTTCCCTTTACCTTCACCAAACACGGCTGAATCGCTACCGTCCTCTGGTCCTTGCTGAAAGGAGCTCAGGAGTTCCTGCTCTCCTTCAATTTCAACAGTCTTTGCCTCAGCCGGCGCTGCTCCGTACACTTCTCCTTCCTCCACGATGGAGGAAGCAGGACGCGTGCTGCCGCTGCCTGAGCGCCCTGGAGGAGACCGCGCGCCGCTCCTCTGCGGCCCCTCCTCAACTCCAGGGCAGCAGCTTCCCAGCGGGTACAGGCGAGAGGGGTGGTCGGATCGCGGACCGTCGTGTCAGGTAACCCAATACGGCACATAGGCGGGGGGCAGAAAAGAAGAAAGAAGTTGCGTTTCCGCAAGCAGGGAATCAAAGCTTTTCAGATGTCAACGCTTCCGATGCTCATTCCTAGAGTTTTGGCGCGGGCGTCTCCGGTGAGCAAGCGGCCAGCTTCAAGCGGCCGCCATGTTCTCCCCGGGGAAGTTCTACTCTTGTGAGGGAATAATTTCTTTTGAGGAACTGAGGGCAACTTTTAAGATCAACCAAAGGGAATTTTTTAATACTTATTTATCACTGATGACATAATCCAATGAGTGTGCTATTTTGTTTCATAGTTTACATAGTGGCGGGTAAGTACCTTTGTCACTTGTCTACATACTTTTGTACAGCATGGGTCTAGCTAATGGGTGTAAGTGTTTAAAAAACACATCTGCTCCTAATACACACCATAGATTTGTAGAGGTATTGAACAGGTTATAAATCTTTGTATTCAAGAGTAACTCTGTGTGCAGATGACAATTGACTTGTGTTCATTATGTTTCAGACAAGTTTTTATGGTTCTGCAGTAAAAGTTTTTTTCAACAGGAGTAAGATGCTACATAGTAGATACTAACTTTTGTAAGCAGCATTGAGTTATTAGACAGAAACGTGTCAGCATGACAATTTCCACATAACTTTCAAGACTGTGTGCACTTGCTACTAATATACATGTGCTTGTTTTGCGTTAGAAGATGGGCCATCTGTAAAGTTTTCACCACAATATGAAGGGTGCATGTAGTTTGATTTTTAGCACCTTCAGATCTTGGTTATTTTTAGCAAATAGTGTCGTTTTTCACAACTGTTGCATATAATGTGCACTGTTCTTGGTAGGTTCCTTTCAATACACTGTGGGATATTTCTCATGAGAGTTTCACTGCTTGCAAACAGTGTGCTAAGAATGAACTCTCTCCATTGATTAAACACTGTTTAGAGTATGTAGTTCTCTACTGATATCAACTTAGGGCCCGATGTACGACCCTAAATTGCATGCGCTAACGAGTTTGCGACCCGTTTGCCCATGCAAAAGTACACAGGGCCATGTACAATTCCTAAATAGCGAGTCACAATTTATTTGCGACTTGCTATTTAGGAATTGCGAGTCGCTATTAGGAAGGGGCTTTCCCTTCCTAATAGCGACCGCAAAGCCATGTATGAATGTTTTGCGACCGCAATTGCGGTTGCAAAACACTATAAATTACCACCCTCTTCAAGAGGTGGTAATGGAGTCGCAAATGGGAAGGGGTCCACAGGGGACCCCTTCCCTTTGTGACTGGCCCCAAATATTTTTTAAGGGCAGGCAGTGGTCCCAGGGACCACTACCTGCCCTTAAAAATTGAAACGAAAATGTTTCATTTTATTTTTTTTCCAAATGCATCCTGTTTTCCTTTAAGGAAAACGGGCTGCATTTAAAAAAAAAAACTGCTTTATTTAAAAGCAGTGCCAGACATGGAGGTCTGCTGAGCCCAGCAGGCCACCATCCCTGGGAGTGCACGCCATTCCCAAAGGGGTCGCAAATTGTGAGTGGCTCATGAATATTCATGAGCCTCGCAATTTGCGACCCCATTGGGAATCGCAAACATTGTCTCAGACACTGTTGTGCATACCAATTTGCGAGTCGCAAATTGCGAGTTGCAAATGCGACGCAATTTGCGACTCGCAAATTGGCGGGTCGTACATCTGGCCCCTATTTTCTTAATGTAGGTTCGGTGTGTGTCAGCAGTTCAATACAGAAAAAAGCTGTCCGTAGTAGGGGATTTGTTTTGAAATTGGCATTCGCGATTTTGTCTGTCTCTGAGCAGTTGTATACAGATTGATTACCGTACTCAATGAGGATTTCCCATATAGCTGTGGTTTCTTGGTAATGTGAACTGGGCTACGTGCAATGCCATAGTAATTTATGCAGCAATCTGCGGCAAAATGAAGCTTGGATGTAGTCATCAGTGATGTCATCAATTATGTCATTTGAGATGTCATCAATGATATCATAAATGATGTCATAGAACATGTCATGAGTGACGTCAAATGTGAGGTCATAAGCAGTGCATGGTGGTGCGCAAGTTATAGTTAGTGCTGCTAACAATGACTGGCGAATTTTGAGTTTTATTTAGTACAAAACATTAATGTTGTCACTGACAAATTCACCTGACTGTAACCTTACTTTAACCTATGGTTTTTTCAGTGAATTTCTAAGGTTTTCTTTAAACAAAAAGAGATCCTTTTATCCCATATAACTATAATGTTACTTTAACCTTAGTTTTTTTCAGTGAGTTTCTAGGGTTTTAAAAAAAAATGAAAACAGATCTTTTTATCACACCTAACTACAACGTTACTTTAACCTTTGTTTTTTTCAGTGAATTTCTCTGACTTTTTTAAAGTAAATTAATTAGTGTGCGTGGCAGGGTGTGGAGAGGGACTGGTATCTCATTTCTGACCCCTCTCTCAGATGATGGGTGTGCGTAGTCGGATGTGTGGATGGGATGGCCTCTCCTTTCAGACCCCTGTCTCAGATAACGGGTGTGCATAGTAGTGTGTGGGGAGGAGCTGCCCTCTCCTGTCAGAACCTCTCTCTCGGATGATGGGTGCACGTAGTAGTTTGTGGGGAGTGATAGGCCTCTCCTATCAGACATCTCTCTCAGATGACAGGTGTGCATAGTAGAGTGTGTGAGTGGACTGGTTTCTCCTTTCAGACCTCTCTCTCAGATGATGGGTGCACATAGCAGTGAGTGGTGGGGGACTGCTCTCTCCTTCTATACCCCTCTCTCAGATAACAGGTGTGCATAGTAGGATGTGTGGATGGACTGGCCTTTCCTTTCAGACCTCTCTCTCAGATGATGGGTGTGCTTAGTAGGCTGTGGGAGGAGCCATAACTCCACTCACAATTCTTCCCAGGCCAAGGGCCATAAATAGACTCTCATAAACACTATCTCCAGTAATACTCATTCCTACAGTAACAAGTGTGCATACCAGAATGTATTCAAAGATCACCTACTCCTTCCTACTTTCCACAATCCCATATGAGTCTCGCAAGATCGTAACATTAAAAAAAAAAAAATTAACCTTCTACTCATCACAGTACTTTATTTCCAGTAGCGGTCGGTGGTGGGAGTGCCGCCGGGCGCTGACGTGGGGCGGGGAGGGGCAGGGTGGGGGTAGTAAACTATGGGTTACGGCCGATTACAGGTAAGTACACATATGAATAAATAAAGCGAATTTTAGTTTCTCGCTGCATCGCCAAATGCGATGCAGCGCGCAACGAAATTCGTTTTATTTATTTATATGTGTACTTACCTGTAATCGGCCATAATCCATAGTTTACTACCCCCACCCTGCCCCTCCCCGCCCACGTCAGCGCCCGGCGGCACTCCCACCACCGACCGCTACTGCTTATCTCTTACACACTTCCTCTCAACAACAAGTGCCACAATATGCATTCCTACTAGTAGAGTGTATTGAGAACTCATCTACTCCTTTTTACTATTCATGATCCCGCGAGAGTACCAGCAAGATCTCATAACATTTTTAAGAACAATATATATTTCTTTTTATCACAGTAGTTATCCCTTAGACACCTTCTCTCTAAATCTAGGGGGACAGAATGCCTTTGTGCTGGACCCTTATATAGCTTATTTACTTAATTTCCACATAACCTCCACTTTTTCACAGTAAAAAGTAATGGCAGCCATTTCATTTAAAGAATTTCAACAGCCAGCCTATCAGAGCACTTACTCTCGAGGGACTCGTGGGGGCATTGAGCTCCCGTGAGATCGTGAAGACTCATGGGAGAACCTGGCCTTTCAATTAATCAGAGGGCTCCATTTTTAAATGTGTGCTCTTGCAGGAGGCTTGTGAGCCTCTCATGAGCCCAACTGCCAAAATATACCATTATTTTTTTAACCATAACCCCTTTTCTTTCAGCCCCTGCTTAATGGATCACCCTGAAACTTGCCATGCACAAAATAGTCCAAAAGTAGCACCTTTTTGGAATATTTCAGAGAGATTCATCAAACGGTGCCAAAGTTATTTGAATAGAAAAAACACTTTTCCTATTGAAGAGCAGACCTAACTATAACTACCTAGTGGCCACTGCCATTAGATAATATGTGTATAAAACCAGTGAAATTTGGCAGTTATAGTTACCTAAGCTATACCTTACTCACACAGCCACTCACTCACCCACACAGTCACTCACACAGCCAGTCACTCACTCATACAGCTATTCACACACCTACCTATTCACCCGTAAAGCCACTCTCACCTCCACTCACTCATCCATATAGCCTCTCATCAGAGCCACTCACTCACCCATAAAACCACACATGCATCTACTCACACACCCACACAACCGCTTACATACCCATTCACACATCCATACAAGCACTCACACACTCACTCGCCCATACAGACACTCAAAAAAGACACTCACTCTCTAATACAGTCAGTCACACACCCACTCAGTTAACCAAACACCTACTCGAACATCCACTCACTCACCCATACAACTGCTCATAAGCCCACTCACTCATTCGTTCAGCCACTCACACACCCACTCACCCACCCCCACAAGGACTCATTTACCCATACAGCCACTCACACACCCACTCACCAATATAGCCACTCACAAATCCACTCACTCACCATACAGCTTGTGACACAGCCACTTATTCGCCCATTCCACTACTCATATACCCACTTATTCACACATACAGCCAATCAAACAGCCACTCACACACTCATACAACCACTTACATACCCACTCACACACAGATACAGACAGTCACACAACCACTCAGATCACACGTTAGAAATTGTATCACTTATTAGTAGTACAGAAAGAATAGTAATTTAACTTATGCAGTAGGTTAGTATATATCTTTAAGTCTCAAAAACGTTTATGAAGAACTAACACTCACTGGATGATGTCATCAGTGATGTCATTTGAGATGTCATCAGTGATATCATCAGTGTTATGATCGGCCATGTCATGAGTGATGTGATATGTGACGTCATAAGCAGTGCATTGCGTGGGTGAAAGTTATCGTTTGCTCAGGTAGCTATAACTGCTGAATTTCACTGGCTTAGTACAAGTGAAATCTGAGCCTAACTATAATGTTCCTGCAACCTTTGTTTTTTTTCAATGACTTTCTAAGGTTTTTTTAATTCTATTTCCTAACTATAACGTACCTGTAACCTTTGATTTTTTCAGTGAATTTCAAAGGTTTTTAAAAATTCTATTTCTAAAGTATTATGTCCCCCTAATGTTTAGTTTTTTAGTTCAAGATTTCAAGATTCAAGATTTCAAGATTTTTATTTAATTTGATTTAGACCTCTACTGAGGTCAACAAATACAAAACAAATTTACTTAAAACAGGTATGATATTACAGCTTTAAAACCACTTTAGAAAACTCTTTAAAATTTTGTACAAGTTATAACAGGTAAATTCATCAGGCGGCGTTTTACAGAGTATGTTTAAACCTTGGGCAGTGGAGACATAGGGGCCGATTCCGATCTCGGTCGGAGGCGCACCCAATACCATTCGGTCGGGAAAAAAGCCATGCGAAAGCCTGTTTCCCGACTGATCCGTACAGCACACCGAACGAGCAAGTACGATGCGCACAACAGCAAAAATTCCGGCCGAGCCGTACTCACCCAAACCAGGTCCTGTTCTCCGACCGAGGCGAATCCGGAAACGCCGAATCGAGTCGCACGGAAGGGAAAATGCAGCCCCGTCCGGCCGGACAAGTACGATGCGCTTCCGTACGCGGCGAACCCGTCGCTACGCACGGCACGTCAAAGCATCCGGGAGAGGCGCACATAAGCTCCGATTCGCGCCACAACACGATCCACGGCTACGAGACGAACACGGCACCGACGAGGACGACGCGAAGCGACGAGGGACGAAGCGAAGCGACGAGGACGACGCGAAGCAACGAGAAGGACGAACGACACGAACCAACCATGAATCCCTTCGTCCCGATCATACCAATATTCTACATCTACTACCGGAACAGGCACGGACGCGTACGGCGCAGAAGGTAAGTCAGACACCAACCACAAAACACATACAACACGTACACGACACATCACACACATACACTGGGAATCTGAATATACTTACACCAGCAACAGCAGCACCATAGGGGCGGGATGCCCATCACCAATGCCACATATGCACACAGGGGCCTGAATGCGCGCCACCACCCCAACCCAGGGGGGCTGGATGCCTACCACTACTACCACCCTTAGCCAGGGGGCAGGATGCCTACCACTACTACCACCCTTAGCCAGGGGGCAGGATGCCCACCACTACTACCACCCTTAGCCAGGGGGCAGGATGCCCACCACTACTACCACCCTCACCCACGGGGGGCAGGATGCCTACCACTACTACCACCCTTAGCCAGGGGGCAGGATGCCCACCACTACTACCACCCTTAGCCAGGGGGCAGGATGCCCACCACTACTACCACCCTCACCCACGGGGGCAGGATGCCTACCACTACTACCACCCTTAGCCAGGGGGCAGGATGCCTACCACTACTACCACCCTCACCCAGGGGGCAGGATGCCTACCACTACTACCACCCTTAGCCAGGGGGCAGGATGCCTACCACTACTACCACCCTTAGCCAGGGTGGCAGGATGCCCACCACTACTACCACCCTCAGCCACGGGGGCAGGATGCCTACCACTACTACCACCCTTAGCCAGGGGGCAGGATGCCCACCACTACTACCACCCTTAGCCAGGGGGCAGGATGCCCACCACTACTACCACCCTCACCCACGGGGGGCAGGATGCCTACCACTACTACCACCCTTAGCCAGGGGGCAGGATGCCCACCACTACTACCACCCTTAGCCAGGGGGCAGGATGCCCACCACTACTACCACCCTCACCCACGGGGGCAGGATGCCTACCACTACTACCACCCTTAGCCAGGGGGCAGGATGCCCACCACTACTACCACCCTTAGCCAGGGGGCAGGATGCCCACCACTACTACCACCCTCACCCACGGGGGCAGGATGCCTACCACTACTACCACCCTTAGCCAGGGTGGCAGGATGCCTACCACTACTACCACCCTTAGCCAGGGGGCAGGATGCCTACCACTACTACCACCCTTAGCCAGGGGGCAGGATGCCCACCACTACTACCACCCTCACCCAGGGGGGCAGGATGCCCACCACTACTACCACCCTTAGCCAGGGGGCAGGATGCCCACCACTACTACCACCCTCACCCAGGGGGGCAGGATGCCCACCACTACTACCACCCTCACCCAGGGGGCAGGATGCCTACCACTACTACCACCCTTAGCCAGGGGGCAGGATGCCCACCACTACTACCACCCTTAGCCAGGGGGCTGGATGCCTACCACTACTACCACCCCCACTCATAGGATGGACAATGCATGACACAACAAGCACACCACAACCTAGGGAATGCAAGATTAAGACATCCCCCCACCACCATGACAAGCGTGTGAGCAGGCTGTGTCAAATGCCTACAACACCGAACATGACTTTGAACATACAATGTGACCCCCTAGCACATGTGCCACACATATATGTGTGTGGCACCCACAATGCAAGCAGCCCATGACCATTGTGGCAATGGGGCCTAAACCCCCATCATCACAGTGACCAAAAGGTAAGTGTGGGGTCCATAGCTGAAGCACATTTTGACCATTGTGGCAATGGGGTCTAAACCCCCATCATCACAGTGACCAAAAGGCAAGTGTGGGGTCCATAGCTGAAGCACATTTTGACCATTGTGGCAATGGGGTCTAAACCCCCATCATCACAGTGACCAAAAGGCAAGTGTGGGGTCCATAGCTGAAGCACATTTTGACCATTGTGGCAATGGGGTCTAAACCCCCATCATCACAGTGACCAAAAGGCAAGTGTGGGGTCCATAGCTGAAGCACATTTTGACCATTGTGGCAATGGGGTCTACACCCTCATCATCACAGTGACCAAAAGGTAATTGTTGACAAAGAAAGAGCTGCAACTGCCAAACTGCATGGATCATTCCTGGTCACAGAACCAAAAACTCATCTGTGGCAAAGTAGTGTATGTGTCCCATTGCAACATAAATTGGGGAGCCAAATACTGCAGTGCAAATGAAACATTCCTTTGGCCATGTGCAGACAAACAACACCCATGGGGGCTGAGACCGTCAACAGTCATCAATGACACAATGACAGAAGTGACCATCAGAATGCAGAACCACATATTTGCACCAATGGGCACACAAATGCAGATACCCTGTGGAGACAGCAGATGTGAGGTGAACAGATACCATACCATGGCAGCAATGGGACACACAAACCATGATCACTGTGCTGACCGATGACCTAGGAGTCCCAGGGACAGCAGGGGAAACACACCAAACAACATACAGCCAATGGCACACCCAAGATATGCCAATGCAGTGGTGCAGATGCACAAACACAAACAGGCAGACCAACACTGTCATCATACACAGCAGGTGAGGGGTGGGGGTGCCAGTGTCCCCAGGCAACAACACAACACATGAGGAGAGCTGAATACCAATCATACAGATGTGCATACACTGCCACACTAAGGTAACTCATGGATCCAAATCCCCTATGTGGGCAAGCAGGCATTGACAGGTGAGAGGGAGCACAAAACACACATGTCACACAGGCACGTAGGAACAACAACTGACACAGCAAGTCACAGACACACCACAGCACCACCCCCAGGGCCCCCACAATGTGGTGACCCTGGGCTGAATAAAAATACCACTGTGATGACAAAGCTAAATGTCGTTCACACTGTGAACCACAGTCAGGTGTCCTGAGCAACAAACTACCATCACACCTACACAAGCACAAATCAATCAGCATGGCCAGTAAGCCAAGGCCAACATGGAGGCAGGGGCCTAGCCGGGCAACAACTCTCATCTGCACACACTCAAGACCACACCCCTCGACCTCCAACAATGTGCAGCAGTGAAGTACACATGCACTGGTGACATTGCACATGCACCCATGACTATTCCAGGGTGGTGGGTGGGAACCAAGGTGTAGAAACACATCACACATGGACACTCAACAAGACTCCTGAATGTCTGACACACTGCACACTACGCTGTACATGGACATGACGGCAATACCACACCGACCAATGGGATCCCAGCCACAGTCACACACCAATGAAGAAGCCAAGGTCACCCACAAAGAACACACATAGACAACAACCAACATTGCAGCCCGGACCCTAAGGAGTGCCAGCAGTCACACACACAACGTGTCACAATCACTGAAAGATAACACAAACTGGAAATCACATGACAGGGGCAAACAACAAGTGCCAAAGGGAAACCTGACTGTGACCCATCTGCGTCTGCACACAAACTCTGCCCTGACAGCAAACACACCTATGGGTGACACCCTGATGACCAGTAATGTGCCATGCACCCACATCACAGAGAACACAGGGAGAAGACTTTGGGGGAACATAGCTCAAGTCAGCAAGCATCACAAACAGGTACAACACTAGGGATCACAGCATGCGCAGATGAATGGAAGTGAACACACAGACATGCACATACAACACACACCTTGGGCGCAGGCAATGTCACACGTGTACACACTGCCATGAGGGGACTCCACTCCTGTGTGAGGAAAGCTGTGCCATATGTTGCCTCAGTAGGGCCCCATCATGTCAGCTGAGCACTTGGTCACACAATCAACAATTAGCACCAAATGAGGGCTCCCATCACATCAGCCTGGTCATGGATGTGCCAACGGAATCATCAGCACAGATCCAACACACTTGTATAGCAATGTTGCACTGACTACACGGATGAGTCCCTCCCCATTGATGCCCAAACCTGCATGTCCACTGGAGATGGCAACACGGTCAGGGAAGTAGACAAATGCAACGATGGCAGGCACAACAGATGTGCAGGGGTGGAAGCCACAGATATGAAATTGCCAATGTAAGTAGGAAACCCATTGCCAAATACTGAACACATGACACCCTCAGATGCTGCTATTGATGACATGGATACACCACATGATAGGACACATTCCCCCTGGACCACATGGGTTCCTGCACAGTAACACTTCATAATCATGAGACCAGATATCACCATCACTGCAGCAAGGGCATGGTTAGCTGCACCAACAACATGTACATCTGAAGCATGAGCACTAGAGAAAAGAAAGTTGCTTTATTCAGCATATGTGTTGTTTGATAACGACGTCCAGAAGAAATTAGAGCAAAGGCCAATGGCCAGTCCATTGTCAAAGTTCAAACAGGGTGACACTGGCAGATGTCACCCTACGCATGCCTGCACAATACCAGGGACAATCCACTAGGAGGGGCAACCGGGGGGCAGGCCAGGCACCGCAGGGACAGGATCAGGGCTCACCAGGGGAGTCAGGGAAGGGGTGGTGGGTGCTGGAGAGCCACTGACAACTGCAGTGGAGGTGTCTGACATGGTGTGTGCCGGCACAACTGGGGGGCATGACTCAGATGTCGTGGGTGCCGGCACAACTGCAGTGGACCCTGCAGATGGGGTGGACAGGTCCGCCACTGCAGTGCCCAAGTCAGACAGGGCGGTAGTGGACTCCACTGCAGTGCCTACCTCCAGGGGAGGAGAATGGGGAACAGGCAAGGTGGGTTGGACAGAGGGGGAGGACACCCTCACCACATCAGTGGCACAGACAAGCGCAGCGGGGGTGTGGTGCTGGGAGAGCAAGTGGCAGGGGAGAAGGCCGGAGCATCTTGGGGATGGTATATCTGTGGGTGGGGGAACCTGGGGCAGGGTGTGGTGGGGGCACCTGTGCAGTGGGGGCCTGAGGGATGGAGGACGGAGACCTTGTGCCTGAGCTGCAGGGCGGTGGCGGGGTCTTGCTCTTAGCACTCCGGGGGACTTGCGGGTGGGGGCCTCAGTCCGTCTGCGCCTGGGGGAGGGTGTCCGGGGGCGAGGGGCACTCTGCTCCGTGTGGGTGGGCTTCCTCTTCCCCCGGGATGCTGGGGCAGCTTCATCGGTGGGGAAGAGGCCGAGGTCACAGAGGAAGAGCTGCTGTGACTTTGGGGTTGCAGGTGAGGCAAGGGAGGGTGCTTTGGAGGGAGAGGGAACTGAGGACTGCGCAGTGCATGTGGATGCGTGTGTGTGTTCCAGGGCCCCATCCCCTGTGAGTCTGGCTTCAGTCCCCTGAATGTGCGTGCGTGTGCGTTTTGTCATTGGCGTGTGTGTCAGTGTGCTGGATGTGTGTGTGCTGGTGTGTGCCTGTGCCGGTGTGTGTGTGCCTGGGATGGGTAAGGTGCTGGGGAGTGTGGATGGAGCAGAGGCAGGAGGGGTGAGGGACCGTTTGAGGAGGGACACTGCTGCCGTCAGGGAGGAGTCCATGGACCTATTGCCCCTCTGTAGGTCAGACATGCCCGATGAGATGCCCTCCATGAACGACACCAGCTGAGTCAACAGCGCGGTGTGCGCATGGAGGACACTCAGCATGGCTGTCTGCCCTACATGGAGCTGGCGAAGGAGGTACACAGACTCCTCACTCAGGGCAGCAGGGGACACAGGGGCAGGGGTGCGGTGCCTGGCCCAAAGGAGACACGCTCCCGGACATGGGAGCCTCCACGGACCTGGGGAATGGGAGCCGATGGGAGGGCGGTGGTGGTGCTGGTGGTGGCGGGGACAGCAACACTAGCTGGGGTGTGGTGGCTGCTGACACCCGCCTCCACAAGGGAGTCATCCTCCGAGTTGCTCTGGTCCTCAGCTGAGGTGGATGCTGCTGAGGACTCCTCGGTGTGGCTCCCCTCGCCCTCCGTGCCACTGGGTCCCTCCGACCACTCCTCGGCTGCTGACCCAGTCTGGCTCTCCGGCTCCTCCTGGTCCGTGGAGCTGTCCCCTTCCGTGGCCGTGGATGTATCTGCAAACAATGGGGAAACAGACAGACATCAGTCACCTGCACATAACGCACACACCACTGTGAGCACAGCACATCACAGAGCAAGCCCTGGCATCATTAGTTGTACATTGCTAAAAGTGCACTAATTGAACAGGAGAAGTCAATTGTCAGTCTGATGCCAAGCATGGCACTCACATCCCACATGGCCTTGCACCCATCTGTCTGGTGTCTGTTGGATTGCAACACCCCAGTGTTGACACATGCACCAAGTACACAGTAGTTGGACAGTGCAGAGGACACGGTGTGGACACATCACAGCTCTTGCCACTGAGTCAGTACAGGTTTACGGATGTAAGGGATGCCCAGAGTCAAATAGGAAATGCATGTGATGCATACCAGCGACAGACACCATGATGCACCCATGTCCTGATAGCCAGCGCCACTATGGTGTGCATGTAGCACATGTCACTCCCCTGCAGGATCACCAATCAGTAGACACATGCCATGGCGGAGGCATGACTGCAAAGTCATACATCACTGTCTCAGTGATGTATGACTTTGCAGCCAGACAACAACACTCTGCACTGTGTCACAATAGTAGGTCATGGGGAATGCAAGTCCTGGAGCTGCACAAGTGCACATGTACATCCCCCCACAACACATCCTCTTAACCCTCATCTGTCCAGGTCATACCTATTGGACATATGGGAGACCTGTGACACTACCCTCTGAACCTGAGCCCCTCACACTCTGCTGTGCATGGGGAACAGCTGCCTGAACTTCACATTTACATGCCCCATTCTGCATGGGCAGCTGATCAGACACCTATGTGTCACACAAGTATCGTCTCCTATGGTCACATCTCCAGTGGCATGCTGAGCCCCTACCAAGAAACTCCACAGCAGTCCTGGCGACTAATCCACAGCACACTGACACAGAGGCAGACACCTGAGGGGTCAAATCACTGTGCACAATGTGTCCGCTGATACACGGGAGTGGGAGTACAGAGTGTATTGTATGGCCTGGAGTAGGCATGACTGTCCAGCCCCACATGAATGAGGGATGAGCCCTGGACTGTAGGCAGCTGGCTAAGTATGTGTGACACACGTCATATACATACTCCTGGGGCCCAAACATTGTTCCCACCCGCAGCATGGGTGTGTGCCAGGTACCCCAGCCACATGTGGTGGATCAGCTCAGCAATTGGACCACAGATCAAAGTAACACGCTGAATACATGTCAGAATACAGGCATTGTGTAAGCAATGGACCCACCCATGATGCCCACCACAGAGTCAGGGAAACAGATGCTGTCTCCCACCTTGAGTCAAGCAAACTGCAAGGACACAGTCCTAAGTGACAGAATTCCCTGCATGTAAGGGCCACACCTGGGTATCAGATGAGGAGTGGGCAGTGCACAATAGAGGGACATGGCTCCTGGACAACATGACTGCTGTACTGTGGCAGTTCAACCTGGCCCGAGGAGGGCACATAGCATGTTAGACAGAGTACACAGTGCAGTCTTTGACTCACCCCCTCCTTGCTGCTCTCTGGCCTTCAGCTGCCCATCCAGGTCTGGAAAGACCACCGCCAGGATCCTGAGCATGTGGGGGTCAGGGTCCGTGTTCCGCCCCTCCTGCGAGGAGGCGACAGCTTCAGCTGGACCCGTGCAATCCTCCGGGTCCAGCCCCGAAGGTCCTGCCACCTCTTTTGGCAGTTGCGGATCCGGCGCTTGTAGACCCCCACGGACCGGACAGCCCGGACGATGTCCTTCCATATCTCATGCTTCCGATGGGCAGAAGCCTGTCAGGATGACAAAGTGATAAGGCCATTACTACACATGCAACATATCCGTGCATGACACAGTTGCATATACATGTCGCAATCACAGGGGCACATGGTGTACCCAGGCAGTGCACGGCTGCCCATGGACAGTTTTCCAGAAGTCACTACATGGTATCATTGCATGGGGAGTAAAACCCTGTTCAGAAGCACTGTCACTGCACCATACCTGTCCAGTGCAAGTCACTACACACTATGGGGGTGACAACTACTCAGTGAGCCTGCTAGCCAGTGGTGTGCTGACTCTCAGCCTTGCTAGTCAGACAAAATGCACATTCAGAAAGGCAGTGCACAGAACACTCACCTGCTCCCCTGGTGTCCCATACAGCTTGCTGTACTGTGGAAGTAGGCTGTCCAGCAGGGCCTGGTTCTCCTCAAGGCTGAAGGCTGGGGCTCTCTCCACAGTACGTGCCATTGCAGGGTCCAGAGGGGCAGAGACAGCAGCAGTGCAGTGGCAGATGTCGTCCTGGAGCATGTAGTGCAGGCAAGTGGGCTCTCAGGGGAACAGGCAGCAATATATATGTGCTGGAGAGGCAGATACTGTCCCTTGTGTCCAAAGTGATAGGTCCAAGTCGTTTGCATCTTCTGAATCTGGCCAATCCATGGAATAGCAGCACCAAAACACGCCCACAGCATCCTTCAAAACTTCAACTTCATGACATACATGATTTTGCAACATTGTTGTGGGTGACCAACTGATTTTCCAGCAACCGACTCGTTCGAAATTCGAAAACGCGTCCGTTGCCAGGCAAGCCCATTGTCAATGGGTGCGCACCGATCGGTCCATTGAGGTACAACGCGCACAGGGGTACAACGCGTACCCGCACACATTGAAAGCAATGGGCCGGCCGGAGGCACCGATCGGTCCATTGCTGTTCAACGCGCACAGGGGTACAACGCGTACCCGCACACATTGAATGCAATGGGCCGGCCGGAGGCACCGATCGGTCCATTGCAGTTCAACGCGCACAGGGGTACAACGCGTACCCGCACACATTGAAAGCAATGGGCCGGCCGGAGGCACCGATCGGTCCATTGCTGTTCAACGCATCACTGTATATGTGACTGGCATAGGTCAGCATGCCTGTCTCAGATGGACATGTGCCAGCCACAGATAGCTCCCAGGGAGTGAGGGGCACACCTACATCACGACAGCCTGTCCAAACCTTATCATAAGGCATGTAAGGCTGCATTTCCTATTGTGTGTATGTTGGTGTACATGTTGTCCTGTGGGTGTCACCTGTGGGCAGCCACCCCCAGGCTGTGCACGTGTTAATGGGGACAGGATCCTGGGTGTTACGTGTACGTGACCACTGTGATGTGCAACTGTTCATATCTGTGCATGTGTCATGGTCACATTTCACAGTGGTGTTTGTGTATGTCATGTCACATACCCCGTGAGTCCCATGTGGGACGGTATGTTTGAGCCAGGGTGTCCCAGTGGCACAATAGTGATGGCCCTCCACAGTCTTTGTGCATGTAGTGTTTACAATGTCTCTGATTTCATGTGCACAATGGGAGACAGTCTCCACATCCACGTTGTGTGTGCATGGACTCTGATGTTGTGCGTGTGTGTCACAGACGTCCATGGCTCTCCTGCCATGGCAAGTGTGGCCACTACCTGTGGGGGTCATGTTTGTTTTGTTGTGGTGTACACATGATACTCCAGGTGATGCCAGTGTCCATGTGGCATTACAGGGTCCCTGGGAATGTGCCTGTCGTTGAGCTGTGGTGCCTGGGGCACATCTGTCCTCACATGTCACTGGGGGGTGACTGTGACACAGCATCATGATATCCAATGGGCCAACCTGGGACAAATTGATGCCACCTGTAGGACCGTGTTGACAGATGTTGGCCATGTATGTACCATACATGTCGTTCCGGTACTGCACACTTCATGTAGTTGTGCCTCATGATGATGTATGTTGGGATCTTGAGTGTGTTCAATGCCGCATATGTGGGGTGACTGACGATCTTGCTTACTTCTCCTCTGCACTGCAGGGCTCCTGCTGTCCATCGGCCATTCCCAGACCTGGCAACGATGGTGGAACGGGACAGCATCCGACGGTACCGCTTCACCAGGCAGCTGATTGAGGATTTTGCAGTGCAGTTGTCCCCACATTTGCAGCCTGGCCGGCCGTATCCTACAGCGCTGACCCCCAAGGTGAAGGTGATGGCAGCCCTACACTTCTTTGCCACCGGTACCTTCCAACATACTGTGGCGTCTGCTGGTGGGATGTCACAGACCATGTTCAGCCGTGTGCTCCGCGATTTCTTGGCGGCAATGTTGCTCTTCCTGAACCGGTACATCTATTTCCCTAGACTGCGACGACTCACTGACGTGAAGAGTGACTTTTATGCCCTGGGGAGGATGCCGCATGTCATTGGCTCCATTGATGGGACACATGTGGCTTTGGTACCACCACAGGCCCAGGAGCAGGCCTACAGGAACCGCAAGCACTACCACTCGGTCAATGCACTGGTGGTGTGTCTTGCAGACATGACCATCACACACGTGTGTGCCCGTTTCCCTGGTTCAGCACACGATGCCTTTGTGATGAGGAGTAGTCGCATCCCCAGGTTGATGGCACAGATGCAGAACCAGCGTGCCTGGCTTGTCGGTGTGTACTGACTTTGTGCCATTGTGTGTGATCTGATCTGTAGTATTCCGCCCACTTTTCCAAGTCAGCTGATGTGCACTTGTCTGTCCGTAGGTGACTCGGGATACCCCAACATGCCGTGGTTGCTGACACCCCTCAGGAACCCTGTGACACCTGCCCAGATGCGCTACAATGAGGCACATGGTCGGACCAGGAGAGTGATTGAGCGGACCTTTGGTCTCCTGAAGAGCCGCTTCCGCTGCCTGGACAAGACCGGAGGGTCCCTCCCATATGCCCCTGCGAAAGTGTGCAAGATTATCATCGTCTGCTGCATGCTCCACAACCTGGCAGTGCGGAAGGAGTTGCCTCTCATCCAGGATGACGATGACCAACATCCGCCACCTGTGGAGGATCCTGGCCTGGACCACGATGCCAGTGACGATGATGATGATGATGGTGATGGTGATGTCCGCACACAGCTCATCACCAACTTCTTTAGCTGAATGTGAGTATCCTGAGGTGTCATGTGAATGATGTGAGTTGGCATGATGTGTGGGTGGTGCTCTGGTGCTGTTGGAGTGTGTCCATGGGCTACTTGACAGGATGTGTGTTGCGATGTGTGGTGACAGGTGGGCTGTACTCCCCAACAGTGTTGACATGCTAACTTGGTTCTGGGTGGGTATCTTGTAACATGTATTGTGCATGAGTTTTGCTGTTCTGTCCTGTACTGCATTGCTTTTGACTGTGTGTCATTTCTGTCCTTCACAGGGTACTTTCAGATTCGTTTGGTCAACTGTGTCCACCGACGACGTGATTGCACATCCAGGCTGGTAGCTGTTGTGTCCCTACAGGTGATGTGCGCCACACCCATGGACTTCCTTCTGTCTACAGTTGTTGACTGTGTGCCCGCTACCAGGTGGGGTTACCTTGCATCTGTAGTGGTTACGGCATGTTGCTACTGTGTAATAAACCTGTGCTTCACTTAGTGATGTGCGTTGTCTGTGGTCACACATTTGACTGCCATTTGCTTACTGCACCTGTGGGCTACTTGACTACAACTGGGAATGGGTGTGGTGTCTGTGCATTGCACCGTCTTCCCTGGCAACATCAGTGTAGGCAATGAGTCAGATGGCCTAGGTGTGTATGTGTTGTGTAGCCCTGGTGGTGTGTCTCCCTCATATGTGTCACGTTGCCTGTACTCACATGCCTGTGTTGTCCTTGCTGTTGCAGTTCGCATACACAGTGTAATTTTGCAGTTCATCATCCCCATAACAGCACCCACGTTGGAATCACGACAGAGGCAAGTATGGTGTATTAGTGTGTTTATTGTGATACATCTGTGATAATAGTGCATAGGATGGATTGTGCTGTACATGAATCTTGCAATCCCAAGTTCCTAGATGAATAGAAAGTCCAGGTAGACAGGATCCCCAGTATCGGGGCCACAGTTGTCTGACACATTGTTCCAACTTGTACTCCCCATGCAATGTGTGGGAGTAGTGTTGCCATCAACAGGGTGAACAGTCTGTGCACAAAGGCGAAAATCCAGAACAGGTTCAGGCTTCCTGGGAGTTGCGCTTGGCCATCAGCCTCTCACTTTCCCCTCCTCGGACGACCCCTCTTCTTGGGGGGGGCCCTCAAGTGCAGGCTGCTGCGGTGCAGGGGACTCTCCGCCAGAGTCCTCCTCCCTCCCTGTGGCAGTTGCAGTTTGTTCGGTACCAGATGTTGTTGGCACACAGGGAGGTGTGGACTGGTTGCTGTTCATCTGGCGGAGGCATTGTAAAATGTCCCTGTGCACCGCCGTCATCTCATGTAGTACATCCCACTTGGACTCCACGCGGGACATGTGGGAGTCCACACGTGACATGTGTGACTCCACGTGGGACATGTGGGAGTCCAAGCGGGCATGATGGGCAGCCTGCTGCTGTTTGATGTCTCTGAGGAGCCCCACTACCTGGCTGAGCTCTCCGGTGCTGGACTGGTACGCATCAGCTATGCGTACCAGTTGTGGGTCTTCATGCACACCAGCAACGTCTGCAAGCAGCGACCTCTGTCTCCCACCCCTCCCACCACCCCTGCTGACATGTGCAGTGTGTGCAGTTGCACGCACAGATAACCCTGGTCCACCTTGGGGGGTGGTGGTGGTGGTGGTGTCCATGGCCCCAGGTTGGTCCAGGGTCACTGCGCTGGTGTTGTTCCTTATTCTGTCCATGTCGGCAGGGATGGTATTCGTGGTGACAGTCGTTGGAGGGGTGGGTGCAGGGGGTGCAGCTGGTGGACCTGCTGGTGCTGCAGCTGGTGGTCCTGCTGGTGCAGCATGTTGACTTGCACCGGATGTGCCAGGTTGTTCATCGTCCGAGGAGGACAGAGGCTGTACGACGCCAGTGAGCTCGGCATCCTCTTGAGCCTGGGACTGGGACTCCTCAGCGTCTGCTGCTGTGTCCCTATCATCACCTGTTTTTGGGAGACACAAACAATGTATGTCATGTTTCTGCAGGCATCAGTGGTTGACACACCTGACAGTTGTGACTGTGCCTCGGGGTGCGGGCCTGTACATTGTATTGTCCTAAGTCGTCACAGTCAGGGGTTGATATTGGTGTGGCACATTGTCCTGCATTATTTGGGCATTTCTATGTATTCTCTGGGGTGTGAACATGGTCTGCATTGATTGTGTTTGGTTGACAGCCAGACCTCCTTCCCACCCACCCACCCACCCAGTCAGTTATCCCACCATGGAACGTGCTTGCATTGCAGGGAGTGTAAGTTGTCTCTCAGGATGTCAGTCAGTGGTGTCCTGCTGTTTGTTGGTGCACAGTTGGCAGCAGGGCCTTGTGCTCCCCACAGCAGTAGCCAGTGTCAGCCATCTTGTGAGTCCTTCTCCACTCCCTGTGATGTGAGCATGGTTCAGGGTGGTGTTGATGGGACAGTTGTGAGGCTGAGCAATGTCTGTGACTACGACTCCCATCATGCTATTGCCTCCACCCCCTTCCCAGCATGCCCATGCTTCCTTCCTTTTGACTCTGCTTCCCTGTGGGGTGGGCTGGCTGTGCTGACAGGATGGCTGGGAGTGTTGTCCTGGCAGTTGTTTGGCTAAGAGTCCCAAGAGTGTCCCTGTGCTTCACACAACATAACCCAGGGTGGTGGTGCTTTGTGGGATCTTGTGTTAGGATGGAGGGCATTGCATTCTACCAGGTGGGTACTGTGGAGTTTGTGTTGGGGGGTGTGAGGGGAGGTGCTGGTGACTATGGTCAGTGCTGCAAGTCCCCCTTCCCACCCAGCCAGCCAGATATCCCACCATGGAACGTGCTTGCATTGCAGGGAGTGTAAGTTGTCTCTCAGGATGTCAGTCAGTGGTGTCCTGCTGTTTGTTGGTGCACAGTTGCCAGCAGGGCCTTGTGCTCCCCACAGCAGTAGCCAGTGTCAGCCATCTTGTGAGTCCTTCTCCACTCCCTGTGATGTGAGCATGGTTCAGGGTGGTGTTGATGGGCCAGTTGTGAGGCTGAGCAATGTCTGTGACTACGACTCCCATCATGCTATTGCCTCCACCCCCTTCCCAGCATGCCCATGCTTCCTTCCTTTTGACTCTGCTTCCCTGTGGGGTGGGCTGGCTGTGCTGACAGGATGGCTGGGAGTGTTGTCCTGGCAGTTGTTTGGCTAAGAGTCCCAAGAGTGTCCCTGTGCTTCACACAACATAACCCAGGGTGGTGGTGCTTTGTGGGATCTTGTGTTAGGATGGAGGGCATTGCATTCTACCAGGTGGGTACTGTGGAGTTTGTGTTGGGGGGGTGTGAGGGGAGGTGCTGGTGACTATGGTCAGTGCTGCAAGTCCCCCTTCCCACCCAGCCAGCCAGATATCCCACCATGGAACGTGCTTGCATTGCAGGGAGTGTAAGTTGTCTCTCAGGATGTCAGTCAGTGGTGTCCTGCTGTTTGTTGGTGCACAGTTGCCAGCAGGGCCTTGTGCTCCCCACAGCAGTAGCCAGTGTCAGCCATCTTGTGAGTCCTTCTCCACTCCCTGTGATGTGAGCATGGTTCAGGGTGGTGTTGATGGGACAGTTGTGAGGCTGAGCAATGTCTGTGACTACGACTCCCATCATGCTATTGCCTCCACCCCCTTCCCAGCATGCCCATGCTTCCTTCCTTTTGACTCTGCTTCCCTGTGGGGTGGGCTGGCTGTGCTGACAGGATGGCTGGGAGTGTTGTCCTGGCAGTTGTTTGGCTAAGAGTCCCAAGAGTGTCCCTGTGCTTCACACAACATAACCCAGGGTGGTGGTGCTTTGTGGGATCTTGTGTTAGGATGGAGGGCATTGCATTCTACCAGGTGGGTACTGTGGAGTTTGTGTTGGGGGGGTGAGGGGAGGTGCTGGTGACTATAGTCAGTGCTGCAAGTCCCCCTTCCCACCCAGCCAGCCAGATATCCCACCATGGAACGTGCTTGCATTGCAGGGAGTGTAAGTTGTCTCTCAGGATGTCAGTCAGTGGTGTCCTGCTGTTTGTTGGTGCACAGTTGCCAGCAGGGCCTTGTGCTCCCCACAGCAGTAGCCAGTGTCAGCCATCTTGTGAGTCCTTCTCCACTCCCTGTGATGTGAGCATGGTTCAGGAGTGGTGTTGATGGGCCAGTTGTGAGGCTGAGCAATGTCTGTGACTACGACTCCCATCATGCTATTGCCTCCACCCCCCTTCCCAGCATGCCCATGCTTCCTTCCTTTTGACTCTGCTTCCCTGTGGGGTGGGCTGGCTGTGCTGACAGGATGGCTGGGAGTGTTGTCCTGGCAGTTGTTTGGCTAAGAGTCCCAAGAGTGTCCCTGTGCTTCACACAACATAACCCAGGGTGGTGGTGCTTTGTGGGATCTTGTGTTAGGATGGAGGGCATTGCATTCTACCAGGTGGGTACTGTGGAGTTTGTGTTGGGGGGGTGTGAGGGGAGGTGCTGGTGACTATGGTCAGTGCTGCAAGTCCCCCTTCCCACCCAGCCAGCCAGATATCCCACCATGGAACGTGCTTGCATTGCAGGGAGTGTAAGTTGTCTCTCAGGATGTCAGTCAGTGGTGTCCTGCTGTTTGTTGGTGCACAGTTGGCAGCAGGGCCTTGTGCTCCCCACAGCAGTAGCCAGTGTCAGCCATCTTGTGAGTCCTTCTCCACTCCCTGTGATGTGAGCATGGTTCAGGGTGGTGTTGATGGGACAGTTGTGGGGGGGGCAATATGTGTGACTGCGACTCCCATGATGCTATTGGCTACACTGACTTGGCCAGCATACACAGAATTCCTTCCTTTGAGTGGTCTTCACTGTGTGTTGGTGTTGTTGTGGTGGCTACATGTGTGGATGTGTGTGTTAGTTCTATTTGTGCCACTGCCTAGCTGTAGTTGTGGTTGTGTTTGTACATGTGTTGGCACAGTTGGATGTGACTTTTTTGATGGCATGTGTTGTGTTTATCTGACTGACATACACATTTTGGGATGATTCTGTTCTAGTTGCTGTGTAATTGCTATGTGTGCATGGTTTGACTCTCCCCTTGACAGTGATGTGTGTGTTTTGTGGCAGTTTATTGTGTACATTTGTTGTGTACTCACCAGGCTCTGGGATGTTCTCTAGTCCATATACGCTCACTGGCGGAAGGATGGCCCGCACCTTCTCCTCCCAGGGCCTGAGGTATATTGGCTTGGCAGGAGGGCCACTGCCGGTATGTTGGCTGTTGATGTAGTCTATCTTCAGCAGGTCCCGTACCCTCCTGCGCACGTCATACCACCTGTTCTGGATGTCCGTCTTTGTGCGCCGACATGGTGATTGGGCGTTCACCCTGTTGATGATCCTCTCCCACATCTTGGTTTTCTGCGACATGGGGGTCTGTTGGACCAGAGTGCCAAACAGCTGTGGCTCCACCCTGAGGATCTCGTCTACCAGGACTTCCAATTCACAATCTAGGAACTTGGGATTCTTCTTGGGGGGCATGGTGATGGGTGGTGATGGTGAGTGATGTGTGTGTTGGTGTGCAGGTGAGGGTGTGTGAGTGTGTGTTTTGCTGGGTGTATGTGAGGTAGGTATTTGTTGGTGTGCTGATGGTGTGTGGCTTGTGTGAGGGGTGAGCTGTGGGTGTGTGGTTGCTTTCTCTTGGGTGCTGGCAGTGGAATGGCATTTGCAAAGGCTCATGGTAGTGATTTGTGTCCTTTATATAGGTGGAGTTGTGGGTGTGTCTTTGTTCTCTGTCCCCACCCCCCAGTATTTATTGGCTTGCTAATTGCTTGTTTGGCCTTTTTTTGGGTGATTTTTCCTTTGTGCTGTTTGTGTATGTTGGAAACGTTCTTGTGACCGAGTCGGACCCTGCATTGGTCTCGTACGGTGTTCTCCGTTTCGTTCACGCTGTGTTTGTGCAGTTTTGTATGCTGCGTACGCGTCGGTCGCGGTGTATTGTGTTGCTTCGGCTCGGTTTTGTATGCGTGTCGGTCGTACGGCTTGTCCTCCGTCCGACTCGGTCGGGATTTTCGCGCCTTGCATCGTACTTTGCGGGTTGGAGTTGGCGGGTACGATTCGGTCGGATTTGTTCCGGGTGTGTGTCGGTCGGTTGGATTCGCGTGTTTTCCGGCCGGATTGCTATTTTCCGAGCGGCTCGGTCGGTCGGCTTGGTTTCCTGACGTGTCGGTCGGATTTATCGCGGCTTGCATCGTACTTGGCGTGTCGGGCGCCACTGGTACGTGTCGGTCGGTAATTTTTCCGGCTCCGAGTCGGTCGGTGCTTTTTCCGGCCCGAATCGGAATCGACCCCTAAATGTTTACAGTTTGTTAAACAAGGTTTATGTGCATATATATATATATATATATTGCAACCTGGGTTTTGTGGATTCCGGAGTGCTTACTAATCGCCAGTGGTACTGGTTTGAGGCGATGCCACATCACGCCTCTAACAATCAAAAAATTCCACTTCTCACATATAGAATGGACCAGCACTCAAATCTCTGGAATCATCCAATTTAATTCAAAGGCAGCATTCGTGAGGACATATATATATATATATATATATATATTATCTACTGGCGGTCGCCAGTAGATATAGTTAGGACCTATTTTCCATAGGAAATCCGCAACATTCTATTTGAAATAACTTTTGCGTCGGGTGAGGAATATTCGCAAAATTTTCAAACTTTATGGCCCGCTCCGGTCCGCTCCTACCCTGAAAGTTTCGGGGTGATTCGTCAAGCGGGGGCCGAGAAAAAAGGGGGGTCCCAAAACGTGTTTTCCCCATTCATTTTCCCATAGGAAACTTTAGCCACGGCTACAGCCCGAACTGCTGAACGGAATTACACAAAATTTGGCAAAGAGGTAGTTCTTGATTCAGAAAGAACCCTTTTTGTTAAATGGTGTAAATCCGTTCAGTAGTTGCTGAGAAAATCAAAAGTAAAAACACATATATATCTGGGCGGAGCCTAACCACACATGATCTGATCGTGTGACCACATCGTGAGATCTGATTGGCTGTCACCACTTCATCCTGGAATTGCTGGCAGCCATCTTGGGACCAATATAAATGATAGTACCCCATTGAAAAGCATTGTAGTGAATCGAAGATTTTGAGGGTTACCAAAAGGAGAACTATAAAGGGTGATAACAGACTTTAGTTACATTAGAATTCATTTGTTGATGGTACCATACTAATTTCAGGAATTATGGTGTGTTCTAAGGTGATTTTACCCTGTGAAAAACCTTCTGCTGGGATATCATGAATCATGTTTGAGAGAAAACTATTTTCACATGCTTGTCCCATACAGTTTTGGAAGGTGCTCCAGAAGCTAAAATGAGAGCATATTTTCTGTAAATTCACATTATCTTTCTCAGTCATGTGAGAATGAAGTCTGACATTCTCAGTAAAACATGTACATCCAACAATGGCAGAGACTGTCAGTTGATTCCTTTGTGTTCTACTGCAGCTTCCCAGAGTGTTCTAAAGAACAACTAGAGTGCTAACAGCCTTACTTATGACAAAAGTATGGCACACCTGAAGCCATCTTGATTGGAATAAACTGGTAACACTTAAAACATTTAATTTAAAAAGGAACAAAATGATGGGGTTCATTTTGTCATAGAAATTATGGTTAGTGCTGTAGAAAGAAAAATTAGGACATGTTTCAAGTGTGATCTCAAATATCTTCCTGTTATATTTCAACAGGAACAGCCTGTCAGTTGATGCCTTTGTGTTCTACTGCAGCTTCCCAGAGTATTTTAAAGAACAACTAGAGCGCTAACAGTCTTACTTATGACAAAAGTATGGCACACCTGAAGCCATCTTGATTGGAATAAACTGGTAACACTTAAAACATTTAATTTAAAAAGGAACAAAATGAGGGGGTTCATTTTGCCATAGAAATTATGGTTAGTGCTGTAGAAAGAAAAATTAGGACATGTTTTAAGTGAGATCTCAAATATCTTCCTGTTATATTTCAACAGGAGCAGCCTGTCAGTTGATGCCTTTGTGTTCTACTGCAGCTTCCCAGAGTGTTCTAAAGAACAACTAGAGTGCTAACAGCCTTACTTATGACAAAAGTATGGCACACCTGAAGCCATCTTGATTGGAATAAACTGGTAACACTTAAAACATTTAATTTAAAAAGGAACAAAATGAGGGGGTTCATTTTGCCATAGAAATTATGGTTAGTGCTGTAGAAAGAAAAATTAGGACATGTTTTAAGTGAGATCTCAAATATCTTCCTGTTATATTTCAACAGGAGCAGCCTGTCAGTTGATGCCTTTGTGTTCTACTGCAGCTTCCCAGAGTGTTCTAAAGAACAACTAGAGTGCTAACAGCCTTACTTATGACAAAAGTATGGCACACCTGAAGCCATCTTGATTGGAATAAACTGGTAACACTTAAAACATTTAATTTAAAAAGGAACAAAATGAGGGGGTTCTTTTTGCCATAGAAATTATGGTTAGTGCTGCAAAAAGAAAATGTAGGGCATGTTTTAAGTGAGATCTCAAATCCTCTTCTATTTCATTAGAAAATTCTGACATGCAGACTGAAACAATCACTTTCAATACCAGCAGTAGACTTCCAGTTAACTCCTTGGTGAGCAGTAGCTTTACTACAGTGATCTAATGAACAACTAGAGTGCTAACATTCTGAATTTATGGCAAATGTGTGACACATCTGAATGCCTTCTTGATGGAATCAAAGTAAAAAACTGAAAGCATTTCCTACTGAGGAGACTGTAGTAAATGAGGAAATTAGCTAACTTCATAACAAATAAGTCTCCCAAGAGGGCCACCAGAGAAAAAAGAGCCCAAATGTAGCACAAATATCACCCAGAGGTAGCCCACGTATAGCCCAATGACAGAAGTGTGCAAAACACTTTTTATTTTTTGTTTTTTTGCAGTTTTATATAGTGCAGACTGGTCAGGTATTGGAGTGCTTTACATGAGCATTGGTTACATCACACAAGGACAAATTCATGTTGGTTGACCCCTACACTACCCAAACACCACTGCACTACCCTAAACCCTAAAACACTACCCCCAGCACGACCCCCTTCACTACCCAAACACAACTGCACTACCCTAAACTCAAAAACACTACCCCCAGCACGACCCCCTACACTACCCAAACACCACTGCACTACCCTAAACCCTAAATCTACCCCCTACACTACACAAATACCACTGCACTACCCTAAACCCTAAAACACTAGAACCCAGCACGACCCCCTACAGTACACAAACACCACTGGACTACCCTAAACCCTAAAACACTACCCCAGCACGACCCCCTACACTACCCAAACACCACTGCACTACCCTAAACCCTAAAACACTACCCCCAGCACGACTCCCTACACTACACAAACACCACTGCACTACACTAAACCCTAAATCTACCCCCAGCATGACCTCCCACACTACACAAACACCACTGCACTACCCTAAACCCTAAAACACTACCCCCAGCACGACCCCCTACACTACCCAAAAACCACTGCACTACCCTAAACCTAAAACACTAACCCCAGCATGACCCCCTACACTACCCAAACACCACTGCACTACCCTATACCCTAAAACACGACCCCGTACACTACACAAACACAACTGCACTACCCTAAACCCTAAAACACTACCCACAGCATGACCCCCTACACTACACAAACACCACTGCACTACCCTAAACCCTAAAACACTACCCCTACACTACACAAACACCACTGCCCTACCCTAAACCCTAAAACACATCCCCCAGCATGACCCCCTACACTACACAAACACCACTGCACTACCCTAAACCCCTACACTATACAAACACCACTGCATTACTCTAAACCCTAAAACACTACCCCCAGCACGACCCCCTCACAACACAAACACCACTGCACTACCCTAAACCCTAAATCGACCCCCAGCATGACCCCCTACACTACCCAAACACCACTGCCATACCCTAAACCCTAAACCACTACCCCCAGCATGAACCCCTACACTACCCAAACACCACTGCACTACCCTAAACCCTAAAACACTACCCCAGCACGACCCCCTACACTACCCAAACACCACTGCACTAACATAAACCCTAAAACACTACCCCCAGCACAACCCCTACACTACACAAACACCACTGCACTACCCTAAACCCTAAAACACTACCCCCAGCACGACTCCCTACACTACCCAAACACCACTGCACTACCCTAAACCCTAAATCTACCCCCAGCACGACCCCCTACACTACCCAAACACCACTGCACTACCCTAAACCATAAAACACTACCCCCAGCATGACCCCCTACACTACACAAACACCACTGCACTACCCTAAACCCTAAAACACTAACCCAGCACGACCCCCTACACTACCCATACACCACTGCACTACCCTAAAGCCTAAAACACTACCCCCAGCATGACCCCCTACACTACCCAAACACCACTGCACTACCCTAAACCCTAAAACACTACCCCCAGCACGACCCCTACACCACCCAAACACCACTGCACTACCCTAAACCCTAGAAAAGAAACCCCACCCCATGCCCAATCCCCTTACCTCTCACTCCTCGTGGTTCCTCTCTCCTCGTGGTTCCTGCTTCACGTCGTCTCTGAGGGCGGTGCACGTCGTTGTGAGGAAACGGAACAGCCTCTGTTTCCTTACAACGACATGGATCGTCTACATGTTTTTAGAACGCATGGTCATTTACCATACATACCTTTACAACAAAATTCGTTGTAAAGGCATGCGTGGTAAATGACCATGCGTTCTAAAAATGCGTATTAATGACTTCGTGATGTACAACGCATGCGTGGTAATGCATGCGTTGTAATGTGTATCGCAAAGTAAAAAGTCGTTGTAACGGCAGTTTACCGATCGAAGCTGGCCCCTGTTCTTCAGTGAGACGTTTATTTGATTAATTAGGAGGAAGGAATGTGTTTTTTTTACCGAAAAGTGCATTCCCGGCTGTTGTATTGTGAAAGTGTCCGCGTGGCCTGGTTTCACTGCCGGTGAGAGAGTGGAAGAGTCTGTTTGGATCTAAAGGAGTTCTGTTGTTGGACGGGGCCGGGGCGACATGTCATCAGAAAACATAGCTAATGGAAAGCATCCTCCCTGAAGTGTGGAGCAGTGCCAAGAGAGGTCAACGAGTGTGCGTCCCACCGCAGTATGACCGTACAGCGTAACCCATGTGCCACCTCCAGGGTACGGGAGGCAGAAGCGGCATCGCAGGTCCTCTTGAAGACCGTTGTAGCACTAATTCTACATTTTGGTACTAGGGCATTTTAACTTCGTTGTTCCTGCCAGATACAAAGAGAAGATCCTGTGTTATTCAGTGCCCTCGTTACCTTTTTTGTGGGTTGTGGTGCTTGTCACTTCGCTGCCCCGCCCGTGCACACGACTGGGCACCCCACCTCGTGTGCCATCTGCAGGGCCTCTGCCCTCGGATCACTGGTTTCGGTTTCTGGAGTGGCAACATAAACAGTTGCTCCCAAAGGACTAGCCTGAACACTTAGGTGAATATCCCCTGCACCAGCATTCCACGGAAATTCTTTCCTAGCTCTCCCACGTCAACGAGGACGTCATAATAGCATGGCTCCGCTCGCGACACCGTATGACGTCATCGGAGCCATAAGAGAACCTCGTCGGCGTGCTAACGTCAGTTCCACCCATTTTTTCCGTGCCACCGAGGCAAACAGGGGACCGAGACATTTTCACATGTATACATAGTATAATAAATATATATATATTCACTGAAAAAACCATAGGTTTCAGGCACGTTATAGTTAGAAATTAGCATTTAAAAAACCTTAGAAATTCACTGAAAAAACCATAGGTTCAGGCACGTTATAGTTAGAAATTAGCATTTAAAAAACCTTAGAAATTCACTGAAAAAACCATGGGTTTCAGGGGCGTTATAGTTAGTTGGACATTTCACTCGTACAAAACCATAGAAATTCCCCCGTTATAGTTAGTTCAGCTAACTATAACTCGCGCGCCCGCAATGCACTGCTGATGATGTCACATATTACATCACTCATGACATGCTCAGTGACATCACTCATGACATCATCCAGTGAATGTGTGTTTTTCTGAAAATTAAATATGTTTTATATATGTATATCTCAAGGTCGATGGAAGAATAAATGGGTATATAAGTGTCTAAATGGATGATTTTGTTTTGTAAAATTGATTGTATAACTGACTAAGTGTATCTTAGTGAATACATGGGTTAGTGAGTAATGTTTAAATATGAAAATATCTGTATCAGTCTCTCACTTTGTGTATAAGTGGCTGCATGGGTTGGTGAGTAGCTACATGAGTGTCTATATGGGTTATTAGTTGGTTTTTGAGTATGTG
Source organism: Calotriton arnoldi (assembly GCA_963921515.1). Lineage (NCBI taxonomy): Eukaryota > Metazoa > Chordata > Amphibia > Caudata > Salamandridae > Calotriton > Calotriton arnoldi. The sequence goes on from CAWUFW010004170.1 coordinate 288,889, forward strand.
TCTGAGTGTCTGTATGGTTCGGTGGGGGTATTACTTAGTGCATAGATGCATGAATGAGTGACTCACTGTTTGTATGTGTTGAAGACAGCATGTGTGCAGGACTGTATAGGTGGATGAGTATGTGTATGGGTGTGTTAGTGAGTGAATGACTGTCTCAATAGTGTCTTTATGAGTAACTACATATGTTTTAAACTAGTATATGTGAGTATTGGTGTATATAAGTGAGTATATGTGAGAGTGAGAGATTGGAAGAGTTCCTGTACAAATAAGTAGGTGTTTCTATAAGTGATTGTTTAAGAGAGTAAGTATGTGTAAGTTTCTGTAGAAGTAAGTGTGGTAGTGTGTGTATAACTGTATATGCAAGTAAATGGATGTTTGATACTTTGTTTGCATGTGTGACTATGTGTGTGAGTAACTCTATGGATGAGTGGCTGTGTGTAACAGGATGTATAGGTGTATGAGTACATATGATAAGTGAGTACATGTATGAGTGACTGTATAGGGACTGTTGGTGAATGAGTGGATGTGTGTGTAGATCTTGGAATTACTGAATAGGTGTGTTGTAACTGGTATTGGTATGTCCATTGTTTTGAAAATGTTAGTTTGTATTTTTGAGTGTGTGTATCAAAGGTTATATTAGGGTGAGAGGAGGTCTGCCACTCTATCACAAGGATGATGTCATCAGTGATGTCATCAGTGATGTCATTTGAGATGTCATCAGTGATGTCATGAGTGATGTCACTGACCATGTCATGAGTGATGTAATATGTGACGTCATCAGCAGTGCATTGCGGACGCGCGAGTTATAGTTAGCTGAACTAACTGTAACGGGGGAATTTCTATGGTTTTGTACGAGTGAAATGTCCAACTAACTATAACGCCCCTGAAACCTATGGTTTTTTCAGTGAATATATATATATATATATATATATATATATATATATATATATATATATATATACACACAAACAAAGGTTACCCTTAAGGAAGAGCCTCCAGGTAGATGGTAAATGCGCTTTATTCATTGGGAGACTGCAAAGCATTCCAAAACAGTGTGCTTTTCTAAAAATCCATAGCGCCTTTGCCAGACGTGTTTCGAGTGTCCTCTTAATCATTGGCGTGTCGGCGCTGCAATGAATCTCTGCACACATGCTGCTGATTATAACAACTGAACCGCCCTAGTGGTTCTACCTGGACCAGAAGGCAGCAGTAGCGGCCACGCCCACTAGGGCGGTTCAGTTGTTATAATCAGCAGCATGTGTGCAGAGATTCATTGCAGCGCCGACACGCCAATGATTAAGAGGACACTCAACGCGTCTGGCAAAGGCGCTATGGATTTTTAGAAAAGCACGCTGTTTTGGAATGCTTTGCAGTCTCCCAATGAATAAAGCGCATTTACCATCTACCTGGAGGCTCTTCCTTAAGGGTAACCTTTGTTTGTGGTATGTGTAACGGCTGGCCCAGTCGCGGAAGGAGCACCTCTGCTGTTGTGGACTCGTGGTGACTTTACTCTGATGTCATCATTAAACGAGAGGTAGAGCCTATTGGGACACATGAAAGAAGCAAGGCATCACAGTCACCGTGGTCTTTTTACCCACTTGGCATTTCAAAATGCACGAACTTTTGACTCTGGCACAACTCACTGGAGGAATACAAAGAACTACCTGGACCAGAAGGCAGCAGTAGCGGCCACGCCCACTAGGGCGGTTCAGTTGTTATAATCAGCAGCATGTGTGCAGAGATTCATTGCAGCTCCGACACGCCAATGATTAAGAGGACACTCGAAACGCGTCTGGCAAAGGCGCTATGGATTTTTAGAAAAGCACGCTGTTTTGGAATGCTTTGCAGTCTCCCAATGAATAAAGCGCATTTACCATCTACCTGGAGGCTCTTCCTTAAGGGTAACCTTTGTTTGTGGTATGTGTAGCGGCTGGCCCAGTCGCGGAAGGAGCACCTCTACTGTTGTGGACTCGTGGTGACTTTACTCTGATGTCATCATTAAACGAGAGGTAGAGCCTATTGGGACACATGAACGAAGCAAGGCATCACAGTCACCGTGGTCTTTTTACCCACTTGGCATTTCAAAATGCACGAACTTTTGACTCTGGCACAACTCACTGGAGGAATACAAAGAACTACCTGGACCAGAAGGCAGCAGTAGCGGCCACGCCCACTAGGGCGGTTCAGTTGTTATAATCAGCAGCATGTGTGCAGAGATTCATTGCAGCTCCGACACGCCAATGATTAAGAGGACACTCGAAACGCGTCTGGCAAAGGCGCTATGGATTTTTAGAAAAGCACGCTGTTTTGGAATGCTTTGCAGTCTCCCAATGAATAAAGCGCATTTACCATCTACCTGGAGGCTCTTCCTTAAGGGTAACCTTTGTTTGTGGTATGTGTAACGGCTGGCCCAGTCGCGGAAGGAGCACCTCTGCTGTTGTGGACTCGTGGTGACTTTACTCTGATGTCATCATTAAACGAGAGGTAGAGCCTATTGGGACACATGAACGAAGCAAGGCATCACAGTCACCGTGGTCTTTTTACCCACTTGGCATTTCAAAATGCACGAACTTTTGACTCTGGCACAACTCACTGGAGGAATACAAAGAACTACCTGGACCAGAAGGCAGCAGTAGCGGCCACGCCCACTAGGGCGGTTCAGTTGTTATAATCAGCAGCATGTGTGCAGAGATTCATTGCAGCTCCGACACGCCAATGATTAAGAGGACACTCGAAACGCGTCTGGCAAAGGCGCTATGGATTTTTAGAAAAGCACGCTGTTTTGGAATGCTTTGCAGTCTCCCAATGAATAAAGCGCATTTACCATCTACCTGGAGGCTCTTCCTTAAGGGTAACCTTTGTTTGTGGTATATATATATATATATATGTCCTCACGAATGCTGCCTTTGAATTAAATTGGATATTTACAGGTATTTATAGATTGTGAGCCTGGTTAGCTAGAAAGAGCCCCAAGAGCAGGTATAAGGAATACTTTGAGAGAAAGAAGAGCTTTGTGAGAAGAGGACCATTTCATTCTTGAATTATAGAGACAAAAATTATAAAGATGTGCCAGTTCTTAAATCAATTTCTCTATTGTAATAATCCTAAAGTGTCAGAGTGAATCAGTATGGGGAGTTTATTGCAATCACAAATACAGTTTTATCTTCTTAAAGGAGACTAGAATTGATAAATGGGGGCTAGAAAAGAAAATGAGAACTCTGATACTTGGATTTTTAAGGAAGTGTAAACCTTCCTGGATGAACACAGTTTAAATCAGTTAATGCTGCATTTGAAGTGGGATTCATGGATATGGGATAATTCCAGTCTATCTCTAGTGGTGACTTGAGTACCACTATTATCACATCATATCATCTCATGTGCATATATAAAGTGCACATTTACACCTGAGGGTATCTTGTTGCTGAATACCATATGATTTTTGCTATCCAAGTAAATAATACTTATTGTATAGACCTTGGAAGGAATAAAGGCTGAGTGGTAGCACCAGGATTCAAACATGTGAGAGAGTGGTCAAACACATATCCCTCAAGTGGATTAATTCATTTAATAAGCCAACAGACTAATACGATCTGTATGGGTTCTTCAACATACCTATCATTACACACATCACTGTGGAGACTTGAATATGACTGTAATCACACATTAGCACTGTTGGGACTTAAACATCACTATAATCGCACAATATCTCTGTGAGGACTTGTACACAACTATAATCACGCACTATAACTGTGTACTATCCCTGTGCATCTCATTAATCACACGCTATCTCTGTGGGGACCTGGGCATGTCTATAATCACACACTATCTCTGTGAGGACCTGGGCATGTCTTTAATCATACTCTATCTGTGTGGGGACCTGGGCATGTCTGTAATCACACACATTCTCTTTGTCAACAGTGGTAATACTATAGTCACACACCATCTCTGTGGGGACCTGGACATCTCTATAATCACACACTATCTCCCTGGGGACCTGGACATGTCTATAATCACACACTATCTCTGTGGTGACCTGGGCATGTCTATAATCACACACTATCTCTGTGGGGACCTGGACATCTCTATAATCATACACTATCTCTGTTGGGACCTCGGAATGTCTATAATCACACACTATCTCTATGGGGACCTGGACATCTCTATAATCACACACTATCTCTGTGGGGACCTGGGCATGTCTATAATCACACACTATCTCTGTGGGGACCTGGGCATGTCTATAATCACACACATTCTCTTTGGCAACCGTGGTAATATTATAGTCACACACCATCTCTGTGGGGACTTGAACATTCCTGTAATTACACACAAGCTCTGTTTTGGCTTGAGCATCATCAGCTTCGCATTCTCTGTATGGGGCTTTGTGAATACTGATAAGTAGTAAAGTTAGACTTTTGGTCTAAGTTTACATTGTTGAAACTGAAAAGTAGAAAAGTTAGATTTTTTGTCTAAGTTTACCATTGTGAATCGGGCCCTATTTTAATGAGGACTTAAACACAATCATCTTCATGCACTCTATCTGTGGGACTTAAACATCGCTATAATAACACACTATCTTTGTGGGGGCTTGAAAAAAACGATAATAAAATACTATCTTTGTGGGGACTTGAACATCACTATAAAAACATATCATCTCTGTGGGGACTTAGGCATTCCTGTAATTAAACGCAAGCTCTGTTTTGACTTGAAGCACCATGGGTGCCATGAGGCACAGGGTTAAGACTGATTTGCACATAGCTGGGTCTGAACTGGGGTGGATAAGTGAGCTAAAGAACAATGATGGATTCAACCCAGATCTGTGACTGGGGGTGAGTGGCTGAAAAGTTTCAACACTCCATCCATAATCTCCTTGTGTGTGCTTTGTTCGCCCTAAGTTGGCAGGGTATGCCCAGACGTGGGTCCCTTGCTCACTTTGCCACTGGATTCAAGCTAGCCTGGCTGATGACGGGATGTTACCTGAAACCTGTCCCAGGATGCTTGTTTCCGGTCCAGGCAAGACCTGGCTTGGCAGTTCGGGCTGGACTGTTCCCATGAGGCACAGGGTCAAGACTGATTTGCATATAGCTGGGTCTGAACTGGGGTGGCGAAGTGAGCTAAAGAACAATGATGGATTCAACCCAGATCTGTGACTGGGGTGAGTGACTGAAACGTTTCAGCACTCCGTCCATTTCCTTGTGTTTGCTTCGACTTGAACATCATCAGCTTCACATTCTCTGTATGGGGCTTTGTGAATATTGAAAAGTAGTAAAGTTAGACTTTTGGTCTAAATTTACCTTTGTGAATACTGAAAAAAGTAGTAAAGTTAGACTTTCTGTCTAAGTTTACCTTTGTGAATCGGGCCCTATTTTAAGGAGGACTTAAACACAATCACCTTCATGCACTATCTCTGTGGGGACTTTAACATCGCTATAATAACACACTATCTTTGTGGGGACTTGAACAACACTGTAATAACACACTATCTTTGTGGGGACATGAACATCACTATAATAACACACCATCTCTGTGGGGACTTGAACATCTCTATGATAACACACTATCTCTGTGGGGACTTAAACATAGCTATAATAACATACCATCTCTGTGGGGACTTGAGCATTCCTATAATTACACACAACTTCTGTGTGGACTTGAACATCATTAGCTTCACACTCTTTATAATGGGATTTAAGCTTTGAATGTACACACTATTTCTATGGAGACTTAAACACAATGATCTTCACCCACTATCTCTGTGGGGACTTGAACATCTATTTTGGCAAAAATGTAAGCAGCTAATCAAGCTCTGGGTTCCACTTGACCAAATTCCTTGGTTCCATATGTTAATTTCTTTATGTGTTAGTTCCCTTAGTTTAAGCACTAATAAATAGGTTAAATACAGCTTTAAGTCTCTTTCTTTAAGCATGATATGATATTTTCTGGCACAGTAACATAATCTGTCTTTAATGTATACCCCTAGTATATATGCAGCAATTCATATATGAATAGATTATAATGTTGTTTGTGTATATTGTTGATAAAATAAACATTTAGCCATGTGCCTTGGACTGTATTCAATCACAAATAGTGTTACAGACTAGGTCCCCACAAGGATGGTAGCACGTGTTCAAGTCCCCACAAGGATGGTGCTGTGCGCGCGATTAAATAACAATATATTTGCAAATTTGAAGCAGGATCCTGTATCATGAATTTTTTCTTAACATTTTTCTGTTATTAGTGTGTTGTATAAACATTGGGAAAGGTTAGTCCCCACAAGGCAGGTATTCACACATAGTCCCCACAAGGATGAGTGAGAGAGTGAGAGTGAGAGTGAGAGTGAGAGTGAGAGAGTGAGAGTGTGAGAGTGTGAGAGTGAGAGTGAGAGTGAGAGAGTGAGAGTGAGAGTGAGAGTGTGTGTGTGTGTGTGTGTGTGTGTGTGTGTCTCTCTGTGTGTGTGTGTGTGTGTGTGTGTGTCTGTCTGTCTGTCTGGCCCAATAATATGTGGACAGTTCATTAACAAGAGCTCTCAAACTGTCTGCAAGCTAAACTGCTTAAAATAGACAGGCATCCCATTGACTGAGGGACATCTTCTCCCAACTTCTTATGTAGGTTTGTGGATACCCAAGCATTCCGGTTGGCTGGCAGTGATGTAAAAACTGTGCTAAAGGCACATGCACCAGCAGCTGGGTGGGCACTGGGCCTAGGCGTAAAACAGTCCAACCCAATGTACAAGGCCATAAGCTGTTTGTAGCAGTGATTGGTTGCCTGCCTTGGGTGACTGCAACCAAGCCCCACTGTGTGATGAGTGCTGGGCCTTGCTCTAGATCAGACCTTGCAGCCAACTACCACTACACATGGCTAAAACTGTGCACAGCAGGAATTGTTCACTCATGGTGGACTGAGTGCTGGGCCTGTCCTAGATCAGGCCCTGTCCCCAACAATGGCTGACCACAGCCAAGGGCAATGTGTCTTGGGGGCTGTCCACCTAGAGTGGGTTGTGCACAGTGCCGCCTAAAGGCTGCGTGTTGGAGGTTGGGCGCAAGTCCCGGCTGAACTCTACACATATCATAGATTTGTCACTTATAGTGAGTTCAGTACAGGGCCTGGAAATATACCAGGCCATGTGGCCAATTCCCTTAGTTGCCCGCTGTGGGTTGTGAGTTGGACCTAACCAGAGACCAGGCCTGTTTGCCAATCCCCTCTGCATGTTAGGTGTTGGACCTGGAAGTTGGTTAAACCCTGTGACTAACCTCTGTTGTACACTCCAATGCTTTGGATACTTTGTTGAGGGTAAAAGTGCTGAGACATCAGACTGTGATTTACGGATCCACTATTTGTAAAAAATGGACCAAACAAATTGTCTGTCCATATACAAGATGCAGGTGATTGGTCAAAATGATTAGGACGTGTTTGATGCAGAGGAGAGTCAGATTTTGAGTGTTTTTTTACCATACATAATGAAGCTAAAAGTAATGTATTTGGTTAGACATTTAGATCTGTCTTTGTTTGAATTGATAATCCAAAAGTAGTGTTTTCTTGCTCAATTAGGACACATAGGGCCTCATTACGATGTTGGTCAGAAAGCATTCCGACCGACTCCTTGCCGGAATCGTTTCTGACCGACTCGGGTTCGGGGAGTCCGACCGAGCGATTACGATGGTTCCGAACATCATTTGGTCGGACTCCCATTGACTTCAATGGGAGCCTGTGTTCCGACCGACAACACAGGCTCCCATTGAAGAAAGGGGTGGTTGCATAAAACCTTGCACCCTGTGGCGGGCACCCCATAGTGCCTGCCACACTGCATTGTTGGAAAGAGCGGTTCCATGGGTACCCGCACGGGCCCCAACCGGAGACCTCCGGGTGAAGGGGAGCCTGCTACGGGCCCCCAAAGTCAGTTTCTGACAGCTGTTCCATGTCGGACAAACCGATTCGAAAAGGCTGTCCGAATCCGACATCGTAATACATCGGTTGGAAACGCGGTCCATATCCCAGTACGATTTGGCTCCGACCGACTCGGAGTCTCCGAATGCTGGTCGGAACCGAGTCGAACAGACTGAACGGTTACCTTCGATCATAATTGTTCGGTCTGATATGTTTCCGAGTTGGTCGGAAACATGGGTTCCGACTCTGGATAGGAAAATCCGAATGCAGTTCGAAGCCTTTCTGACCAACATCGTAATGAGGCCCACAGTGTGACCTGGAAGCAACATTAAGACACCTATTCACAAACTGTATTTTGTAGTAAATTCAGTAGTACTACAATGGAACTACTAAAGTAGTACAAAATGCTATTCACAAACCTACATGCTGAAATCAACGCTTACGCCTCTCCTATCTTTTATGTCCAGAGATCACCACCACAACTGCTAAGATCTCCTCACACATAGGCATATGTTTTAGTAGTAACTGTGGTAATTGTGTGAGGGACAGGGAGATGAGGCTGGAAAATGGGGAATGCTCACGCTAAAGAGGAGTAAATAGGGGTTAAGGGAGAGCTGGGGAGGGCTTAAGGAAGAGGGGCATGCACCTGTCCACAAAAGAGTAGAACCATTGCTATTCACAAGCCACACTTCTAAAGTTTCTGCAGTCAAAAGGACCCAAAACAGTAGTAAATGTACTGCAGCTCAGGCATGGAGTACGTCCAGGACCACAAATGGCCAACTACTGGTACTGCAACACTCTCCTATAACAAATAATGGTGGTAGGAACTTAAAATGGAACACCTTAGCAAATAATGTTAAAATAAATTAATTTAGACATTTTTTTAAAAAATGTATCAACATTTTTAATATATATATTTTTTTGATACTCAAATTTTATTGGGTTTTAACAAACAAACAATTAGACACAACAGTTCATGTTAATAGGTCACCCTTGCTTGACACAGACCACGCTGAATATGTCGGGTTACCTGCCCTTACAATACTTATAGAATCACATTTACAGTCAAACAGAGTGTCAAGAGTTGTAACTCCTCATATCCCTGCCTCGCCTATTCATTCCAGCAGTCCCAACCGTTTCCCCCACACTCGTTTGTACTTAGCTGGACATCCCCGAGCCATATATACTGGTTGCTCCTGTGCGGTGCACCAATCTAAACCTTTCCTCCATTGGGTGATTGTAGGGGGGGGGGCTCTTCCATCTAGCCGCTGTGTCCTTTTTGGCTACCACAATGGCCATTCCCAGAAATGCTTTGTCTGTCCTGGAGCCTCCTATACCCTCCAGGATCCCCAGGAGGACGACTTGAGGCGTGAGTGGAACCTCCCATCCCAGGACCCCACTCAGTTCACCAACCACTTCCGCCCAGTATTTTGATATGAGAGTAGAGGACCAGGTCATATGTTAGAAGTCCGTGGGCTCTTCCGTACATTGTGGACATCTCAGGGTTGGTAGACATCCCGCTCGGTATAACCTGGCAGGGGTGAGATATGTGCAATGGAGATAGTAGAGTTGGATCAGTCTCAATCTAGCCAAGATGGTGATAATCCAGGGGGTCATAAGGGCATCCCTCCAGTCCTCGTCCTCCAGAGGTCCCAGTCATAATTCCCATCAGGTCTGCAAGTAATCTAACGTAGTGGGGAGTTATTGATGAGGGATTTATAGATCTGGGAGACCCTTTCCCAGTTCCCCCATAAGAATTTTAGCTATAAAGGGACTAAACTTGGGAAGTGTGGTGCCCCTGGGTATGTGTGTCATAAGCGTGTGACGAAGCTGCAGATATTTATAAAATTGCGTGGTGTTAAGGGAGTATGTGTGTTGCAGGTCCTGAAATGTTTGGAGTTGGCCTCCCTTCCCGACATCTCCAATTTGGGTGATACTGATAAGGTCCTATTTCTGGAATCCCTCTAACCGCGCCACTTCTCCCACCCACGTACCCTGCCACAAGGGTGTTAGCAGTGTGGTTCTAGCCTCCCATCGGGTGTATCGGAGCGAGGAGCGCCAAGCTAGGAGGATTGATCTGGTGACAGCTGGGATATGGTGGAGGATAGGCGCACCATAAAGCATCGCTTGGATCTGCGAGAGTCCCAGCCTCTCAAGCGCTAGTTGGTATGCCGGGTCTGCCCACCCTCCAGAAAATCAATCATTGATCACCAACAGACGTGTGGCTATAAAAAAGAGGAAGAGGTTGGTAATTTCCATTCCCCCATCATATGGAGCTTTTTGGCAGTGGGTCAACGGAATTCCCGTACTCTAGTTCCCCCAGAGGAATGAGCACGATGTTCTGTCCAGGGCACGGAATGAATGCCGCGGGAGATAAAGAGGTACATTCTGCAATATGTATAGGAATCGAGGGAGTATCATCATCTTATAAGGTGCGAATTTCCCCATCGGATTCAAGGGGAGAGTTTGCCACTTCTGAAGGTCATCCTTTTAAGCAGTGGGGCAAGGTTGAGGGCGAACAAAGCAAACTCAAGGAGATGATGGACGGAGAGTTGAAACTTTTCCGACCCACAGTCACAGATCTGGGTTGAATCCATCATAGTTCTTTAGCTCACTTCGCCACATCATTTCAGACCCAACCATATGCAAATCAGTCTTGATCCTGATCCTTGTGGGAACAGTCCAGCCCGAACTGCCAAGCCAGGTCTTCCCTGGACCAGAAACAAGCATCCCAGGACCTGTTTCGGGGTAACACCCCTCATAAGCCAGGCTAGCTTGAATCCAGTGGCAAAGTGAGCAAGGGACACACTTCTTGGCATACCCTGCCAACTTAGGGCGAACAAAGCAAACACAAGGAGATGATAGACAGAGTGCTGAAACTTTTCAGACACTCTTCCCCAGTCACAGATCTGGGTTGAATCCATCACCGTTCTTTAGCTCAAGAAGTGAGCTAAAGAACAATGATGGATTTAACCCAGATCTGTGACTGGGGGTGAGTGTCTGAAGAGTTATAGCGCTCCGTCCATCATCTCCTTGTGTTTGCAAGGTTGAGGGACCAGGTTAGTTCCAGTCGATTGCCACCCAGATCCCCAGGTAGTGAAAGCTAAGACGTCTGATTAGAATGTTTGTTTGCCACTCCACGCATTCCCTGAAAATGTGTAGCGGAACCATTGTGGATATGGAGGGATTAAGCTTCAGTCCTGAAGCTTCACCAAAGAGTTTAAGGATTTGCAAGCATCGGGGGCCCATATGAGCGGGGCCTGCCATGAATAGAACCACATCATCCGCATACAAGGCAGTACGTTCTTCGTGGGACGTGCTTAGGCTTTCCTGTTTTCAGTTTCTATTTTTGGTAAATTCTGGTGGGGTTTTTTCAGTGTTTTCAAGTGTTTTCAATACTATAAAAAAACAGTGGTCATCAGTGGTTACACATTTTCGAGCCATTAAAAACAACAGAAACAGTGTTTTTCCGGTGTTTATGGTACGTTTTGCTTTTATTATTGCAAGCTTTCTGCACTGATAACGCATGGTATATAGACAGTGTACGTATAGTGTATAAGAGGTCCAAATAGATTTTTGCAAATTAAACTTATTGTAGTATACCATACAATACTTTTTCAGTGAGTCCTTGGTCATGTGCGCTCGCTCTTTCCTTCCCATGTAAACTTCTGTGAAAAGGCCCTCTCAACATTGGCACTTGAGACGGGCAACGCCAAAACAGCCAGTACACAATTTGTTAACTCTGGCCACTGACATAGCTTTCCATGCCAATACTGGTGCACTTGAAGATTGTGATTCACAGGGCAGGTTCTGCAACATTTGCGTGGAACTGGGCGTTTCTGCCTCAGAGTTATTGAAGCGGTCAAAAATTAAGCAGCACTTTTGAAACTACGGGGGAAATTCCCCTTTACGGAAGGGATCTAGTGAGGTTTCATTGACTTCAAATGCCATGGTTGGTGAAGGGACATTTCTATGCATCATTGCAAGCCATTTCTCATACATTGTAAAATAAAAGTTCCTGAATTGTTCTTCAACATTGCTTACCAAGTGGCAAGCACTCTAACATGGAACATGTTGCAGTGCCAAAGTCACTAAAGGTGTCGCCCAGCCTACTCTCAAGGAGATGTTTCACATCTACACCAATTATGCTGAACACTTGGCAGACAAGGGTGTTTTCAGACTAGTTTTTTTTATTATGTTCACTACAGCAGTTATGCTTTCCTGTAAAAATCTAAGAATGCAGTAGAGTGTACTTTTTTCACATCACTATCAATATGCGACCAAAGATCCTCACATTTCTTGCCTTTGGCATCATCACTCAGCAAAGATTCTGTAAACGGTTGCCACATGGATAATATAGCATTCATAGCCCCTTGGACTGAGAACCATCAGCTAAGGGACACAGTTGGGATGACTTTTTCTTTGATGCCACACAAAGCACGAAATGAGAAATATTTGCATTTTAGTTCCTGTACATAAGAAAACAGTGCACCAGAATGGACTAAAAAGTCAATAGCATTTCTCATTAACTCTGAAGACTGTAAAGATGCTTTCAGCATACCATTTAACAAGTGGCAAGGATCTCTTACAGGGAAGCACTTCAGCTCAGGTATCAATTTTGACAGGTCATCACACAATTTTTTCTTATACGTAGCTGAATCACTGCAAAAACAAACAATATCACTCCAATCGTTGTTGAACTTGGAAAGAACCTTTTTGCACAGCATTCCATGTGACACTGCGTTCCATGTTTTCCAAAAGTCTGGTGTCATGTTTTCACCACTATCCCAGATGCTTGGTGATAGCGCTCTTTTCATATATACTTGTCACTATCCCTTGCATTGAATGTTTAAAGCCTGAAGTGTTGGAAATTCACCTACTATCAATACTGCCTCACTAGAAACTGGGGGCTGATGTATTAAGGGTTTTTACCCATTCTCTGTGGGTAAATGTGATGACACATATTAGGAAAGATTCTTATGAAACCAACCATTTTACCTATCAGTGAAAGAATCAAACGCAGCTAAAATATCAAATATGATTTTGATATTTACTGATTCTCTACAGTTTATAAAATAATTAAACAAGACCTAAAACATGATTCTAAACCATGCATCTTTAGACCAAAGACCACAAAATCGAAAAAAGTAAAAGGAAGAAGAAACAATATTTTAGTGGCATCCCTAAACAACAAAACTCAAGCAGAATAATGTTAGTCCAGTCTTTCTTACTGCTAGCTTGTATAACAAAGTTGCACTGTATTGGCCCCTTCAGGAAGAAAAAAATGACTTTCACTCTCTTTTTCCTTTCTTTGAATGGCATTTAGTTTGTGGTTGTGCAGGTGTTTTTTCAGTGTTTATATGTTTTCACTGGTGAGGGCTATTTCTCTTTCAGTAGGGTTTTATCAGTTATTATAGGTTTAAACCTAAAACCGGACAGCCTAGACGTGCTCCATTGCCATCCCTGGATTTGAGCATCGCATCTAATGACTCGGGCCAAAGGTTCTATAGCTAGTGCAAAAAGTAAGGGGGAGGGGGACAGCCTTGCCTTGTTCTACAGCTTATGCGGAATTCTTCCGACAAAACCCCATTGTTCAGGACCCGGGTCGATGGACTGAAGTATAACACCTTCAGGAGTCCTCTGAAGTACGGGTCAAATCCCACACGGATCAGTATGGCTTTCAGGTAGCACCAGTCCACCGTGTCAAAGGCCTTCTTGATGTCTATCAACAAGAGGACCAGGTACGGTGGAAGGAGATGATGGTGAGCCAAAGCCACGTGCAAACATCTCAGGCAATGTCTCATACTACGGCAAGGCACGAACTTGCATTGATCAGGGTGTATTAGGATCGTGATCACCCTCTTAAGGAAGGTCGCGAGAATTGTGGCATAAAGTTTTACGTTGGTGCTGATAACTGAAATCGGGCGGAAGGCCAAGCAAGAAGTGGCGGGAGTGTCCGTTTTAGGGATGACCACGATTGTCGCCACGTCAATGTCTCGCGGGAAGTTTCCCCTTTCCACTGCCTCTGTATATAGCGCCTGAAGGTGTGGTGTCACAAACGCTCTAAATGCCAAATAATACTCCGCTGGGTAGCCATCGGGCCTGGAGTCTTACCCATAGCCAGTGCCGAGATGGCCTGGCTAATCTCTTCCCACGCGAGGGGCTGATCGAGTAATTGACTATCCGTCTCTGACAGTCTCAGGATTGGAACGTCCTGCAGGAAGTCATATCCAGGGTTTGTGCCTGAATTCCGCGCTCTGGAATAAAGACGTTTGTAGTAAGACGCAAATGTCTGGGCTACCGCTTCCGATACCTGTTGCGTGTTACCGTCTGCATCCACTATTTCGGGAATAATCCTATTAGCTAAGGGGGGAGATGCTAGCCAGTAGAGGAGCTTACCATTTTTGTGTCCCCATCCGTATACACAGGCTTTGGAGGACCTCCACATCGGTGAGCCCGATTCTAAGGAGGTTGTGATGGATTTCCTCGTGTATGAGGTCTAGCTGGTGGGCTACATTACACCTTGCCAGTGTGTCCACGGCCTGATCCAACTGGGCTGCACAGGCCTCCAAATGGGAGAGGCGTTCATCCCGGGCTTGGTGTGTCTTTTTGATATATCCTTTGGCAAAGCCTCTGACCGTCACCTTACCGGCCGCTCATAGCGTACTGGGGGAGGTGACTGTTCCCTCATTCTGTTGAAAATATTGCTTCAGCTCATCTTTTATTGCTTTTTTGCAGTCGCTATGCTGCAGGAACCAGGCATTAAGTCAACAGATGGGCTGTAGAGTGCCGGTAGGTCTTCCACATCCAGAAGTATGGAGAGTGAACCGAGATTCCTCGAACAAGTATATGAACTTTTGTGACCTGGCGACAGTCGGGGGCAGGCATGAACATGTAATCGATATGTGAATGGGTATGATGGGCTGCAGATATATGCGTGTACTGGTGGAGGCGTGGGGTCCATACTCTCCAGACATCGCATAATCCCAGTTGGGAGGCCCAGTCCACGAGTTTCTTGGCATTCGATAGTCGATGTGGGGAGGGTACGCCAGTGGCGTCCCAGTCCTGGTTCATTACTACATTAAAGTCCCCTCGACCACTGTTATACCCTGGGGAAGAGAAGTCCGTAAGGTGGTAAGATCATGGAGAGAGGGCTCAGGGACTGCTGGGGGTACATAGACCATGATCAAGTTGAGCGCACGTCCGCCCACCATTCTGGTGAGGGACAAAAAGCATACTTGAGGGTCGCTGATTTCTTAAGTAACTACGAAGGGAAAGGAGCGGTGGAAGAGGATTGCCACTCCTCGGGACCCTGTGTGAATACCGCGTGGAACACCCTGGCCTTGTCAAGCTAGGAATGGGCAGTGGTTACCTAGCAAGTGGGTCTCCTGCAATATGAGTGCGCAGGGGGCAGAGTGGTTTGAGACTGAAGCACGTTTCACCTTAACCTGAAAGATTGAGAGCAGGCAGCTTCTGTTTGACTGCAGTGTAGGATCTCCGTTGCGCTTGTACCTCCTTAGTATAATCCAGGAATATCACAACTTTATTCCCTTGGTAAGACAGCACGCTTCCTGTAGAATAGCATCTCTGTCCTTGAAGATGAGGATGCACGCTCTGATGGGCCTGTGTGGGCTCCAGGTAGCGGTCAGGGTGTGAGCGCGCAGTGAGCCCTCTCTACCACGAACCATGTTGAGAGGCGGTCCATTGGCATCTACAACTTGACCCAGGTTTCTATGAAGGTGGCTCTACCCCTTCCGGAATGCCCACAAGGCGGAGGTTGTTCCGGCGGGAACGGTTTTCAGCATCTTCTGCCCGTCTATGTAGCTCAGCTGTGTGGGAGAGGAGCTTTGAGACTTGACCATTCACTGCAGCAGCTTCATCTTCAACGGTGGATAAACGGGATTCCGTCTCTGAGATCCTAGCTGTAGCATTGCGGAGATCCTGCCGGATGAGTGCCATGTCCACACGCACTTCGCCAATCTTAGTTTCCACTGAGTCCTGTGACGTACGGATCACCTGAAGAATGATGGCCAAGTCTCCCCCAGGTATCGGGGTCTTGGTTGCGGTTGCAGTGCTAGTGGCCCCACCGCTTGTGGCAAATTGCTCCATGCGAGTCTGGGAGGGAGGCAGCTTTGCTGGTCTTTCTTTGCCCATGGCTGGCAATGTTCTTGTCCTCTCTGTCACCCCGGTGTTTAGCTGTCAAGCACAGCCCGCAAGGGTCTGGGCGCTTCTCACTGTTCCCCCTGAGCTCCGCCTCGGTCGTCTTCTCTCGCTTCTCTTATATGGTGAGGGCTTACCATTAGACTCACTCTGTGGGGCAAGGGGAGGGCATCCCCTTTGTAGTCCCCTGTTTACCCCACTGCCTGATTCCTTTCGCCTTCTTCCCCAGTCACCACCTCTCCTTAGCCTCTGTTTCAGGGTTGGGCAGGACTTTGGTTCACATTGTGGCTGGGGTGCTATCTGTCTCGTGGGGTTCCAGGATAGGACTTTCTGGATGCACTCTGATCGGATTTGGGGGCCCCTCCCCTCAATGGTGGCCAGGGTGAGTCTGCGTAGTTCTGGCTCTTGGCCTGTTGGATCCTCGTACAAGCAGTGGCCCGGGGGGCGGGGCACCCATTCAGCCGTCAGTGCACACTCTCAACTACCACCGTGTCTCTGGGGCCCTGGCCTCTTGCCCCGGGATCACATGCCCTCGAATGATTTGTGCGGGGGTCCCCACAGATACAGGGTGGCACAGAGGTCTACGGGGTGTAAGCCCTGAGTGGGGTTCCTCCTATGGCTCCAATTTCGGCCTACCTCAGCTGTCCCGCTACCCCTATTGGCCTGCCACAGTGGATACCATCGCTGGGTAGTCTGCCCCACTCGTCGCAGGGGCCCTTCTCCAATGCCTCTATGGTGTTGCCCTCTGCAGTGCCACCTGCCTCTTTGTTGGGTGCCCGCCTCTGCTCCCCAGTTCATGTGGGTTCCCGTCAGGCCCCCACGGGGGATGCCTGGTCTAGTAGGCCCTGGGGGAACCGCCTCAGTTCCTCTGGCAGGTGTAGGTGACAGGCTCCAAATATTCGATGGGCCACCAGTTGGCGGAGGGGGTCTCTGCCCGATCGGCAAGTCGTCTCTGCTGCCCCGTCAGGCCCCAGCTCTCCCACTGCCGCAACCAGGGCGTGAGCCCAATGCAGGCTTAACTCACTCTCGCTTCTCCTCACTTGCGATGATGGCTATGCCAGACTCCGGGGGCCCCGGGAGTTTCATCTCTGCCTCCGCAATGCCACGGTCAAGGATCTCCTGCAGTGGTGCCTTACAGCTCCCCTCTCCTTCTCTGTTGGGGCAGGAGTTTGCGAACGCGAGTGTCGCGACCATCGTATTGTCCTTTCCCTGGGGCCTTCCGTCTGCCTGACACCACCTCTCAGCTGACTTGGGTTGTCGTCAACGTTCTGCCAGTGGGTCCTCTGCCTTCTTTGGATCCTGGCACCCTCGGCCGTCACCCCATTCCTCAGGCGTGCGGGGTCGTCCCGGACCGCCAGCCTCACGTCGCAGGTCTGTTCCAGCCTGACCCAGCTCCCTGGTTCAGAGCACCCTGGGACCATGCTATCGTCTCTCTCGTGGGCCCAGCGGCCAGAGGAGGACGAGCCTTTGATGTTCTCTATTCGGCCGCTCAAAAATTTGTCAGGGGCAGCCCTCACCGTTGCTGGGTAGGGATCCTCTGTCGCCCAGGTGCCGCTATCTTGCCTCCGGGCCCAGTTATCTCTCCGCTGCGGCTTCTCGGATCTGCAGTCACCGTCGTGGTTTGGGACACCCCTGTGGGGTGCTAAGGCATTTAGGGGTGGTTGTGGCTATCTCCGGCTCCGTGTCTTGTTGCTGGATGTGAGCGGATGACGGAGGGGTCCGGAGTGCGACAGCCATCGTGACGCTTGTAGCCACGTCCCCTTATAATATTGTGAAAAATAGATATCAGTAAATATTATTTCATTATAAAATTATTTTAAGTGACTTTTTAAATTTGAAAATTAATGCAAGGGTATTTAAAAATTTTTTTTAATTCTATGCATAACTGTTAGTAACTTTTAATACATATTAAATATAAACATTTTACTTTGGGGAGATTTTTTCAAAATAAAACTATTTAAATTGAATTTAATATACCTAATCAATTAAATATTTAATTAAGTTAATAGTGCTGCAGCATTTGTTTTAATTTGTACTACTTATAAAATAAATATCTAAAGTTTAATTAACATTTAACATAAGAAATATACATATTTTTTAACTTTCATCAACTTTAAAATATTTCCTTATACTTTACTCACTAAGACTTGACAAAAAAATTGAAAAGAGCTATAAGGTTGCAGGTGTAGCATCTCCTGATCCCTGGCTCCATGGGGACACCGAAGGAACTCGTTCAGTCAAATTCAGAAAAGGAAATAATTTTCCAATATGTTTTTGCAGATCCTGCGACTGGATTTGTGCCTCTAGCAAAGCCCCCGAGACGTCCGCGAACCTGAGGAAAGAGCCCACAAAACCCCAGCAAGGGCTCCTGGACCATTGATGCATCTGCCGATGGGGTTACAAACCTGGCACTGGATCCATGAATCCCTTCAGCCAACCCACACTGTGCATGGCGGAAGGGCAAGTGCAGCAGAAACTGTCTGGCTGTGCCAGCTTTGGTGCAAAGCTTGGCCTATGGCCAGGCCCTGCAGCCAGCGCCTGCTACCTCAGTGTCAATAGTCAAGGGTGAACATCTGATCAGTGGCACTAACCTGAGGTATCCGGCCCAGCAGGGGCGATGCACAATGAGAATCCTACCACGCACCTCAGTGGTCCATTGATGAAATGAATATGTTTTTGCTATTTTGTTTGTGCATTGTTCTATGTAAGTTAGCATTCGCGACACCATTTTATGTTTAGCCGCCATTTTGGATCTTGCCATTAACTGCGTATTCCCTCCTCGAGAAGCAGGCTGTGGAAAGTTTCATTTCTCCAAGGTTAGGTCTTGCTCTGCTAATGAATACACTGTTCTTATTAGCGCATACCTTTCCCACTAGATAGAGGCCTTCTCCCACTAGTCTAGCGGTAGGCATGGACAGAACGACCTTGGCATAGAGATAGTGTGTGCCCAGGTCTCAGGAAGGTAACTTATCCTTCTGTACCCCCTTTGAGTAGCTGCCTCCATCTGGAAATTTCCAGTCTGGGCGTGTCTTCCTTGGTTCTGAAATGTACATAATGTATTGCTATGCTTGCTGAAGTCAGTCCTCTCTGCAACACCCCTAAGCGACTGGGCAGACAGGGCTCCACTCGAGTGGATCTGAATAAACGTATATTTGGTTTGTATTCTCTACTGTCTGACCGACTCTTCATTTGGTATGGAAGGCTGAGAGGTGGTCGTGAGTGACCCGGGTGACCCTAAACGGGCCACTTCCTTCACCATGCATTGGCCAACAAGTCAAGGCTCACAACCGGAGATCACCAAAGGGAATGGGGGATAGGACAAACTAACAAACTGACCAACCACTGTCCTAGCATTGTCTACACCTGGATCTCCCTCTAAATATCTTCCTTTCATGGTTCAATAGATTCCTCCTTGTGTGACTCTTAACGTGTTTGTTTTTTCTCCTCTCGTACAGAGGCTGACCTCCGCTGATAACCGTAAACTGGATTGCTGTGGCTCTGGATGACTGGACAAAATGCTGCTCCTGAAGGAAGTTCTCCACCGGAACTCTCTGGACACACTGATTGCCTAGCAAAGGTATGGTTCACATTGTGGGGTATTTATACCTTACTTAGTTCCAGATAGTCGCTGAGACTTCAAACTCTCGTGCAAGCTGTCCTGTAAGTTTCTAGCAGGTTCTGGAAGCTTCTATCTGGGTTTTGGCAGTTTCACAGTTTTGGAAGTTTCTAGCAGGTTCTGGAAGCTTCAAGTAGATCCTGGAAGCTTTTTAGCAGGTTTCCAGAGCTTCACAGTTTATTTTATGCACGTGTAAGTGTGCTTCTTCCTGGGTGCTTTTGCCACAATACTAGTTTGGCATCACGCTTGTAATTTCCCCCGAGTACCCCTGACTAGAGTTTGGGTTAAAATTCAGCGGTGACATGACACATAATCAGTTTTAGCCCTGTGACCCAACATGTTATATGCTGGTTGTGCTTGGGGCTATTGATGACCATGCTTAGCGTCTCCATATGCGCATCGATACGTTCACCCACCTGTTTTCACTAGAGGTTTTGCTTTTGGGGATTTTCAAGGAAAGCTGGGATGTTGTTTTCTGGGTAACCAAGACAAGCTGGCTTAAGGGGCGTGCGCAGCAGGTTTGGACACCAGTGACAGGTTTGACGCAGGGAACTTTTGGATGTTCTATATGATAAAAAAAAAAACAATTTACTAGGAAAAGAAGGTTAAAATGTAGTTATGGTTTAGGGGGTGTGGGCAACAGTTCATGGAGTGACAGGCATAATCCAGAGCTTCTGCCAGCAACCCTGAATCCTCCTTGGCCCTGAGTTTAAAATTTGTGGGCTACTACAATGGGAATGCAAGACCCCAGAGAATGTAGTGGCATCCTTGAGATTGGTGCAATGTCACCAGCTCACCTGATCCAGAGCAAAGATTGCTGAGCTCTGGTGCTTGCCAAGGTCCCACAATGGCAGGTTTGAGGTGTCTCACAGCCCCAACAGTAGTGCCCAGCATGACAAAAGGCAGGGCATGGATAAATGGAAGATTCCTGTGGTACCTGTTGCAGTAGACTGAAGAGGACCATTGCATGGAGCACGGGATTGCTCAGTGGAGGTCGAATGGAGATGGGCGACATTATAGCCTCAAGGATTAGGAGAAGGCTGAGGCAGGCTGGGCAGAGCATTTGGCTTTCTCTGATGGAGGGAATGGATGCAAAGCACAGCATACAGAACAGATAGAATGGTACACACAGGTCTAGGCTGCTACCTGTGATTTGCACAGGGCACAAAATAGTGCAATTCCTCTCCTCAATAGCATGAGACAACTGAGAAATGAGCCCATCTCCAATCTCATTCTTGACTGGGCCGAACTGAGTTTGGTGTCAGCTGCGGATGAACAGTGAGGACCATGTTTATCTATTGATCGGTGGTACAACATCATGAGAGCTAGGCACTGTTTTATGGCCCTCCCAGGCCTATAACAGCTTTCCTGACACGTTCATAGAAGTTGGATAAAATCCTTGTTGACATTATGACAACCATGGTAGCATTAGAAACTCAAATAGATGCGTGGAGGTGGGCATGGGTCTTCTGTGGGATGACCAATGAAAGTTGTCAGACAGACTAAAACAAACCAAATCCACTGTTAATGAATTACAGCCCAGCGCCATGACCCTACAAGACCAGGTCATAGAACCAGGTCATAGAACTGACAGAAAATGTTTGCCACCTCAAAAATGGAGCCGAGTACTCGAAGAGACAAGACATCTGAATGATTGGCCACCTGGAGGTTGAGAGCAACGAGATTATACGTTTTCTGGAAAACTGATTTGAAATGATGATAGTACCACAGAGTCTGTCAACGTTTTATGCCCTGGAAAGAGCACATAGAATTCCATTATGACTCCATTGGCCCAGATCACTCCCTGGACCAGTCATTTCAAAGCTCATTACAGGGACTGAGCCCTAATACTCCAGAAATCACAATCCTAGGTTCAGGTCATGCTGGGGAGTATTAGTCTCCAAATTCTCAGATTACACAACAGCAATCCAACAGCAGAGAACATCATTCTTGGCAGTTAAGAAACACCTCTGGGAGACTGGCACACAATATTTGCTGCTGTTTCTGGCCAAACTGAAAGTAACTGTGGACGATAAAAACATCAGTCTTCATAGAACCAAAAGATATCTGGGAATGGCTAGAGATGAATGAGGTAGGTAAAACTGAGATGACTACTACACACCTTCCGAACATGAGAGGAAGAAAATCCTAAATGTAAACACACAAAGCGACCGACTAGGAATCTGACATGGGTGAAAAGAGTGACCATAATGGAAATAGAGGAGGCACTGGGATGCAGCAAAGAGAAAAATTGCTCCTCAGTGAGCTCCCATGAAGGCACCAATTCCAATTCAGTCTCTGACCATGTAAGGGGATGATGAACTGCTAGGGGTGATCGCGAGGGCTGTGGATGTTTTTTGTTAGATCTATACTAAGTCTGACGTTAATCCTGCATCTGAAAGAAAGGTGGTCGTTAACCTGGGCAGCTCCTAGACACATACTTAAAATATAAATAGAGGATGGTGGCTGGTGTCAAGGAGACACATGAGATAGCGTTCTCCTGCCAGATTCTTTCGCCCTCTTTTAGATTGGGAAGATACTACTTCCACAGTACAAGTTTAAATAAGGGACAGTAGCTCCTCTGCCGTGGTGATGTGAGTTGAGAGTTCTAATATAGGTCAGGTCCATATACAGAGGGTGAGGAGTAGTCTTAATGTGCACAGTGTCCGCTTCATAGCTGAGCATTAAGAAGGCAATAATCTATAGGTATTTAGGGCCTGAAGGGATGGGTTATGAAACCCATAGGAAATGACTGGATTAAGCAGGTAGAAGTTAATTATGTGGAATATAAGGAGGGAGAAAACACATTCGGACCTGAAGCAAAGGTGAACCCAAATATCATTACTTTAAGAAACACAACTTACGAGTGACGAACCTATAAAACACCAACATATGTCGAAGGGGTCAGATATGCACAAGAAAGTATTCTGCATATGCCAGAGGGATCCTGATCTGATTAGTCATGGCATTCCTTTTGTTATCTCCGACACCTACATAGACAAAGAATGCATATTTATACTGATCAAAGGTAGACTTGATTGTTTGGGAGTCAGTTTGTTTGGGAACCCTGTATGTCCCAAATGCGAACCAGATGGCCTGGACCATGATGGTGCTGGGAAGGGACTGCAACTGCGTATTAGATGCTGACTTAGGCTGCTCTCTTCACCCCAACACTGGGATGTGTGTGGAGAGAATAGCCCATGGCTTGGGAACATGGTTAAGGAATTGGGAATTGATAGATATGTGGAGATACACACATTCGGCACAAAAGAGTATTCATATTCCCCAGTGCATGATCTGCATGTGCATCTAAATAGAATGATGTGTTTCTCCTGCCTGCAGACCTTAGTGTATAATATAGAATAGTTAGAATCATTTTGGAAAACAACCTCTTGTTAATGGGTCTGGAATGAGAGAAACAATGTACGCCCATGATGACTTGCCACTTACTGAGTGCCATACTTGAGAATAGGGTGTTCAGACAGGTTTTGAGTAACGCTATTCAATTATACTTCATGGGAAATAAGGGCACTGCTTCTGATGAACTGTTGGAGTAGGAGGCCTTTAAAGTTATGGTCAGAGGAAACTGCATTAAGGCAGTAATGGGTATAAGGAAAATCATCAAACTGGAGCTATACAAATTTGTTCTTACATTACACAGTTTAGAACAGAGGGCACTACAAGCCAGACAATAGGGAGAGGCTGATGACGGCAAGGAAGTAATTTGCCACATTAATAGAAATGCTATGTTGCAAATACAAACCCACAACAAGGTGACTACCTGCTTGGCCCATTAAACCTAAGCTCAGAGGTAGTCCAATGATATGGATGGGAGACGACCGAGAACACTCGAGTCTACATAGAAAGGGATAAACAGAATTGACTGCAGAAAACAAATCCTGCCCAGACAGGCCGCTGTTGGCCCAAGTCATGCAAGATTATCACAAATTTCTAAACAAGCATGTGTGTGAAGTTATTGGCACCATGACTAGCAACATTATACTCCCTCGTGTTGGATTTGGACTACCTGCAAAGGTACGCCAGCATGATGCTTATAGTATCCTTGCTTAAACTCCAGAGACCCAGTAGATAGGACAGCTTACAAGCTTTTGTTCATGTTAAATATGAACTACAAGATCCTCAGTAAGATCTTGGCAAGGCATATCTACCCACTGTTACCTCTTCTGGTCCACTCTGACCAAAATGGTTTCATACAGGCACATAATACCTACCTAAATCCTTGACTATTGTTTTGTACCCCAGAGGAAGGTGCACTAACACATCCGTCGGCAATGGCCATGTTGACAGAACTAGAGAAGGTTTTTAACATGCTCAGATTAATTTATCCATTAACAGTACTCCCCCGTATTGGGTTTGGGGGGAAGATAATTGGTGGATATACTGGTTATATGCTAAACCTATCACAAGGGTGAAAACAGGCAAGATCATATATCCACCCTAGAGATACCTAAGGGTAAAAGACAGAGTTGCGTGATGTCCCCTGTGTTATTTGCCCTCACAATGGAGCTCTCTGCCAACATAATGAGAGAATTTTTGAAGAGAGGCGTACACTAGCCATCGTTACCTTATATGCGTATGATATGCTACTATTCATGAGGGACCGGCATAATGATCTAAGACCAATCATAAATTACCTTCAGAATTTTGGCTGGCATTCAGGACTTCTGGCGAACTGAGGAAAGTGTGCTTTTCTGCTTCAACTGCTGGATGGAGGTAGAGCACCTGGCAAATGCACTCCTTTAAACACCTCGGGGTACAAATATTTCACTCTGATAACAACTTATTTGCTAGGAATTTGGGACACACTTTGCAGTCCCTAAAGGGGGATTTTCAGAGTACACTAACCATCTCAGTAATGAGCAAGATAGCACTGGTCAGGTTGGTGATGCTCCCCCACCTCTTGTAGTTCTAACTATTAAAACAAATAGGCCCCCCACTAATCTTGCTGCTCTGGGGGTGTGGTTGATACTAACTTTCACTAGAAAAGCTGAAACTACACATAATGGAGGGGGGGGATTAAGTGCACCAGATTTTAAGCTCTATGGTCTAGTGGCCAAACTGCAATGGGTCGCACAGTGAATAGGAGGTGCCCACCAATATGACACTGGTATGTCCAGAGATTGGATGGCTGGGAGAACATTAATATATTTCCTTTCGTGGCATGGACCCATTTCTGCAAACAGACCTAGACTACTCCAGAAAACACTGAAGTGCTGCATAAGAATCCTGATGTCAACTAGTGTATGCCCTATATATATATATATATATATATATATATATATATATATACACACACACACACACACACACACACACACACACACACACACACACACACACACACACACACACACACACACACACACACACACACACACACACACACACACACACACACACACACACACACACACGCTCCAAACCCCCAAAAAATGTTTTGAAATCTGAACAAAAGCAGGGATAGAGACAGTGAATGACTGCTACGTCTTGAGGGCACTGTAGTCATTAGAACTGATGGAATAAAAGGGTTTTCCTGCCAGACAATTTCTAATGTGCCGGGCCCTATCCAACGCCCTGCATTTAAAATGGGGTTTGGACGAGACAGAATCCTAGACTCATAACCTACTCCACCAACTGTTCACTCTGAATGAAAGTAGGAGACAAGAAGCATGGCTATACAGGGCATTACACTCCATGACAAACATTAGCTTAACTATGTCAAAGACCGCGGGACAAAAACCTAAGAAAGAGACTAGATGACACAAAATAAAAGAATGTGCTTGAATAGATCTACAAAATCTCCAGAAGTGCCCAATTCAAGTGCATACAATTTAACTACACACACCAGTCATATCTCACTCCCAAAAGGCCCAATATAAGAAATACCCATACAGCGTTCCATTCCCATCTCAGACATGCTCACACGGATGCAGGATTTTTCAGGCGGTTTGAAACTGCCCTCTAGTAAATATGAAGGGATATTACAGCGCTAGTGGACATAATAGGACAGACCTACATGTGCCTGCATGCTTTCTGCAGGGCCAATTTGACTGTCATAAGCTAAATAAAATGGGCAACAAGTTTCATGATGTGGAACCACTGCTGGCCAAAAGGCCATTACCATAAATTGCCATTCCCCAGCATCTCCACCTATGTAACGCTGGTACACAGTAGTGAAGAACTGGGCCACGATTGAGAGTTTAGCCCTTCATAGTGAAGAAAACAGAGTATTATACAGGTGACCCATATCTCGTCTATTGGATGAGACAATGTCCAGGTTCGAAGACACCACTACAGAATAGAAGGTATAGACAATGGTAGCACACAACATTTAAACATAAAGATCCTACTTAAGGGCATTGTACTAGCATACACTGAGTGGGTTCGAAAGTCAAATAGAATACACTAAAATGTTCGACTTATGATACAAGCCCATTTCCTTTAATATGACCAAGAAGTTTGAGACTATCTGGAAGATAGCCTTACATATTTCAGTCCCAGTGCAGCCCTCTAATGTGCTCCTTAGGGACACACACAGCACACCCATCTTATCCCTTTTGTATGTGCATTTTGTAAGGTACCTCACCTTGTTTATTGTATTATATTGTTTTGTTTCACGTTTTGTGTTAGCCATGAATTGATAATGACATTGGTGATTTAACATATATATGTTGGTTATCCTCATACACTTTGACCATATCATCATATGCCTCATACTCAATGTGTTATACATGTTTGGATGCCTTGCGCCAGTTAAAAACAATAAAACTGGTTTTATAAAAAAGTGAATTCATGTTTCGTCTTGGTTAAAAAAACAACGTAGATTTTTTAAAAATCTCAGAAATTCACTAAAACAACCACACTTAAACTGAAGTTATAGTTACAAAACTGAACTTAAAAAACACTGAAACTAGACAGGTAAATTTAGGTACACTAACAATAACTTGCACATCTGTCATTTACCGCTTTTATTACCTTTTGGAATTACCCACAAACATTTGGAAATGCCCACAAACGTACGTTTGGGTTCGTTGCCGTACTTCAAAGGCAAAACGTGCCTTGGAAAGTCAATTTTCACCCCTCAAGTGGGAGTTATCATCACTGCCTATTTCTGTGCACATTCGGCGGAGTGATGGAGAAATGTGCCATAGTAAATTCATTTAGGTCTACCAAAAATCTCCTTGTCAATTTCTAGCAGGCACAAAAAGGTATATTTTATTGAGCACTATGTTTATGGCCAAATTTACCTTTGTGAATAGGGCACACCATTTTCAGTTTACCACCCAGAGGAGGATAGTTGTTTATGCAGAAGTTAAGTCGAATAAAGTTGGTGGGTGGGTCTACTATTCACTGCCACTTGTCTACATTCAAAGTCTGCCTGTTGAGTTTTATTTATATGCACTAATGCAGGGCTCAAGATCATAGCTCTCAAGTGATATTATGCCATAATGGTAACTTTCACACAGTCCTGTGTTTTTTAGCCACAGCATACTGCGACACACAGTTTCATATTTCCCATTGGAAGTATGAGACTACAAATCCCAGCATGCTTAGTGTTGTTGGCTGAAAAACTAGAACTTTTTGAAAGTCGCATTCATAGTATGGGTATTGAGGCTAGCTGACAGCCATGCAGGATAAATATCTCAATATGCATAATTGAATGTCTGGCCGACCCACATATATCTTATAAAACGCATTTGGAGATACGGTGACCTTTCAAATGTGGCTACGCATGCAATAAAACAACCGCACCAATAGCATGCTCACTTGAAAGGGCATTGCTTGTATAACTGGTGCTTAAAATTAGAATGCCCAATAAAAACTGCAGCCAGCAATTGCCTGGTGGTACTGCTACAATGGAATACCCTTAAATGTGTGACTCCTATTTTACTCTCCAACAGAAAGCAAATTTAGGAGCATAATTGCAGCTTGTCTCTAGAACAGAAGAATATTCTGCACAGAGCGAAGTACAATAAATAAACCACAGCGTAACAGAGTCCAACAAATTATTTATGTTTCACAAGACATTCTCAGAACAGTAACATGGCATGTTTAAACATGTTAGTTTATGTTATCAATTAAACTGGCAACTTACCCCATTTACAACTTCTATTTTTATAACACAGCAGTGCCTTCCATGAAAGGCCCTGCGCATGAGCAATCTCCACAGAGGGCACCAGGCCCGGTTCTAGCGGGTGGGCCGGGTGGGCCAGGCCCACCCAAACATGAGCCTGGCCCACCCAAACAGGAGCCTTGGCCCTCGCAGTGAGGGCTTGAAGGCAGGCGCGCAAAGCACACGTTGTGTGTGTCAGCCCGGGCTGAGACAGCTTCCAGGGCGCGCGCACACACAGACAGTTTTAGAGATTATCGCAGCCACACCCGAGTACTTCACAGGTCTTTAAAAGACCATTTACATGTTAACGAGGCTTTGTTTATTTTTTCACCCCTTCATCTCCACATGGCAAAGGCAACAATGTTCTGCTGCGTGGATATTTCTTTTTCTATGCAGCGCAGGAGAAAAGAAGTTTGTTTATTCCTATTCACCTTTCCTGACCCCTGCAGCTGCTTATCACCTCAGGCTGTGACACAAAGTTTGACTAATGGAGTAGGTAGGAGAATGTGTTACTATTTGTTTTTCTTTTTAAAATATGCCCAGGCCCAGCAGGACACATACTTCGTGTGTCCTTCATTTAAACAGTTTTTATCATTATCATGGCTGATGCAGGACAACAATAAGACAATACAAAATGCCCAGATAACGCTGGTGATTAATGATCCTGCTGGAGAGCAATCATTTGTCTGTTAGTAGTTTTTAAATGCAGATGAACTGTATTTTATGTGGAAGCTCAGTGGGTTACTGCCTTTGTCACAGAGATCCTTGTGCTACTTGCAGTTCAGAAGTTACAATCCTAACATAGGACAGTGACCAATGAACTGTCATCAAAGAGCTGCATACAAACATGAATGGTATAGTTAGAACTTCGCTTTCTTTTTTTGTGATATAGTTAGAACTTCCCCAGTCTTTCATTATTCTAATGTTGCTAAAATGAGTATGTTTGGACAGATATACATTTTTATCAGTAAAGCTGACCCCCATGGAATACTCTTTAAATCCTAAGGTTGTGTTTCCCCAAACCAAACCCTCTTAAAATATACTGCCCACCAGTATGGATGACATGTGATTCATACACCTTGTAATCCTCATTGGCTTATGTGACATTCCCTGTAGACTGATTTACATACTTGTATGATTCATTGTCTCTGTATAATGTGTGCGTGGTGTAAAGTACTGACACACACTACACTGATATGAGTAGCGCTGTACAACAAATGAAATGCATATGAGAGAGGGGCTACGTAAAGATGAGGGGCACTGTTGGAGGGTGGCAGTGAGGGAATCCGAGGAGGAGGTCAATAGGGGAGGGGCTATGGAGCGATGAGGGGCACTGTTGGAGGGTGGCAGTGAGGGAATCCGAGGAAGTGGTCATGGGGTGGAGGGGGGAGCTAGGGAGAGATGAGGGGCACTGCTGGAGGGTGGCAGTGAGAGAGTCTGAGGAGGAGGTCATGAGGGGGGGCCATGGAGGGATGAGGGGCACTGTTGGAAGGTGGTAGTAAAGGTTATTTACGGAGAAAGAGGTTATTGGTGCGGCGCCAAAAAAGACTTTCGCATCAGCGCTGAAGCCGGCCCTGTCATGGCCTTTCTGTTTTCTTTATTTAATTAGCAGTCGGGTCATAAGGGCTACTGTGGAACATACTTTAAAGTGCGTGGTAATTATATTTACCGCTAAATTCAATGTTTTAAGTTTGAAGGTGATTTTACTAATGTTTTTACCGGGAAAAATGAAAGTGGAGCCCGATGGTGCCTGATATGGGGCTGGGTCCCAAGGTCAGCTGTGAGATAAGGTGCACTGGAGAGGAGTAGTGGATAATCAAGCCTGTAAGGGAGTGCGTTGCAGAGTCCGGGGTCAGGTGGAGGTAGTAATGAAGAGGGATTCTCCCTGAAGACTCGCACAGAGGGAGCCTGAGTAGTGTCACTTGCCTATTACTCCCACCTCAGAAACCTCCTCTTCCCATCAAAGGAACATTACATGGAAAAAACACTTTTTCAGAGTGATAATATTTAGAAAGAGATTTGGAAAAGAGTGCGTTTTACTGGACCTTGTAAGACTAAGAAGAGATAAAGGAGGGCCCTGAATCAGGCCTGCCTAGACATATATGCGACAAATCGAGCCTTCAGTGGCCCACCCAAATGCACCCTTGGCCCACCCAAATAAAAATTCCTGGAGCCGGGCCTGGAGGGCACGCGCTCTGTCTACTTCAACTGATGCACGAATCTGCGCTCTGACGCAGCACCGTGACCGCGTACTCAGTCACGCACCTGTGTGCAACCCCCTCAAGGGATCCAGTCACTCACTAGCATTTACAGTGCATGACGATTCTAGGCACTTAAGAATGTGTAATTAACTGAGGGCCCGGGGTTCACCAAGCAGGGAGAATAACTTTGGAAAGTGTCCCTGTATTAAACGTGCCAGTATTGCAATTACAGCCAAGTGTCTTGACAGTGATATGATTTTATGGATTCAGAGCAATTTAAGGTTTAAGGAGCGGCAATTATCCAATTAGAGGCAGGCATCTCTTAAGTCAAGACTTGTCAAGGAGCAGCTCATACTTATTTTTTAACGTGAATCAGCGTAAGCCGATTTAGCTTCATTAATACAGAACGGATGTCAGCATGGTTGCATATTAGGTTTCTTCACATCCGGAAAAGACTAGAAAGACATGCTCTGAACAGCCATGAAGCAAACATGTCTCAAAACAATGTTACAAGCAGAAGGATTGAAATAGGAATAAAACGAAAGATGCATTTTAGCAAAAATTGCAAAGAGGAAGCTAAAGTAAAGAAACAATAGACCAGGTCATCAACGATTAACGGCCTGAATTGTAATTGCTTTTATATAGCGATTACTACACCAGACGAGGTGGAGGAGGGCTTTATGGCGAGTAACTACTGCGGAAGCAAAAGTTATTGGTTAATCCAGTGCTATTGCTAGTTATAGAGACTATTTAGGTGCTCTCAAGAGGTAGATTAGAATTAATACAAGTTAAGGGTGATCATTAGTGGGGGCTATGTGGTTTCAGGCAAATTGTCGGTTGGATAAATAGGCTGGCTGATGTTAGGTATTGTTAGGTTGCAAGGTTAGGGTTTTTCAAGATGAACGAGGCTGTGATCTGTGAAATGAGGTGTGAGCCATTTGCAGTAGTAAACAACAAGGGAAATGTCCAGAACAACGCGGGCAGAGCCACACGTGCCGTTCCAGTGCAAGCACGCTTGCCTGAACCACGCAACTGCCTTGTATGTATGCATGTATGCATATGTGTGGTTAAGGCAGCTAGTGCGACCTAGTGTTCTGGTGGGGGGAGAAGAAGAGGAGGCGTCGGAACAGGAAGCTCTGGACACGGACAGGTAAGTGGGGCTTAGGCCGGGTTTGGAGGGGGAGGGGTCGTTTTTAAAGGTTAGGGGTCGAATTTAGGGTTCAGGGTAAGGGGCCGGGTCAGGGCAGTCTTATTAAAACGGGGCAGGGTTTTAAGGCTCAGGGTGGGAGGGGGTTGGGGTAGTTTTAAGGGCTGGGGCAGGGAATGGGGTGAGCTTTTATGGGTTAGGGTCAGATTTAGGGCTCAGGGTGGGGTAGTTTTTTTTAAAGGGGGCAGGGTTTTAGACCTCAGGGCGGGGAAGGGGTGGGGTAGTTTTAAGGGCAGCTCAGGGGTAAGTTTTAGGGCTCAGGGCGGGGAGTCGGGTAGTTTTTTCAAAGGGGCAGGGTTTTAGGCCTCAGTGCAGGGGGTTTGGAAGGGGTAGCTTTAAGGGCAGGACGAGGTAAGTTTTAGGCCTCAGGGTGGTGGGGGCGAGGTGGGGGGTATAGAATTTTAGAGCCCAGGGTGGGGGGGGTCAGGGGAGTGGTGATCTTAACCACGCAAATGTCCTTACCAATCATGTCTTTACAATGAAATTGCGTAGTAAAGGCATGCATGGTAAAGGAATGCGTGGTTAAGACGCATTTGTGGTTCGGACTGCGTTGTAGAGGCACGCATGGTTTTGCCATGCGTGCCTCTGTCATACAACCAAATAACAGAGATTAATACAGACAGACATGTTACTGAAAGAAGGCTATACTCAGAAATAGAAATCATGTACAGGACTGGTAAGGAGAGAGTCACTCTGACGGAAGAAAGGACAGGAATCAATCAGAAGTAAGTCAAGGTCCATTTTTCATTTAGGGTTTTAGGAGTATAGAGGGAGAAGGCAATTAAGAGATAGCCAACAATCGGGGAATAAAAGCCATAGAAAGAAACAACATTATTATTATTATATAGTTTTATATCCCAGCACTAGGCATGTGTAGGAAAGCATCAGAATGGTACAACAGAATTAGATTTAGAAGAGCCAGGTCTTTAGAAGTTTCTGAAAACCACTGAAGGATTAACATGTTCTCATAGAAGCGGATAGTGCGTTCTACAGTTTAGGACCTAGACAAGAGAAAAATCGGCCACCCTGTCAGGTTCCCCCGAGTCTGGGCACTACACAAAAATGATTATTGCTTGATTGGAGAGAACGGCTGGGACGGTAGTGCGCCACCAACAATCTTAGATACCATGGACCTGAGTGGGACATAGCTTTGTACATATAGATAAGTGCTCTAAACTGGATCCGCTTTTCCACCAGAAACCAGTGGAGGTCTTGAAGAAGATTGGATGTGGAAGAATTTTTGGGGAGATGGAATAGTAATGTAGCAGCAGCATTCTAGGCAACATGTGAACATTTAAGTGAGGCCTTGAAGGCCCAAGACAAAGAATGTTGCCATAGTCCAATCTAGATAGAATCAGGCACTGAATTACTGTTCGTTGGGCAGAAGCAGTCAGTAACCAAATTATTTTCCTAAGCCACCTTAAAACACCAAAACAGGTGGAGGCTACTTTTGAAATTTGATGATTCATTGAGAGGTCATCGTCGAGCCAAAATCCCAGGTTCTCTACCACAGAGACATATAGAGCTTTCCAGACAGCCTAAACATGGAAGTCCGACGGTACACATCACTTAGACATTAAGAGCCCAGGGCAGCTGTTTTAAACATAGCCTGGAGTACCCAACCTTTGTTTAGGGTCTCTACGTTGCCCAAGGGGAGTTGGTGCAGAAAAAAAAGAAAAAGTCTCGTTTAGTTATATTCCCTCATTATTATAGCCTTATAGCCCGCCGTAGCGGGCTATACCGGCTATTAAAGGCCCGCTCCAGTGTTAAAGGCCCGAGCCGAAGGCGAGGGCCTTTAACAAGGGAGCGGAACTTTAATAGCCGGTATAGCCCAGCTACGAAGGGCTATATCAATCAATCAATCAATCAATCATGTCACTTATAAAGCGCACTACATACCCGCGAGGGTCTCAAGGCGCTGGGGGAAGAGGGGGTGGTGCTGCTACTGATCGAAGAGCCAGGTCTTGAGGAGTCTTCTGAAGGCCAGTAGGTCTTGGGTCTGTCGGAGGTTGGTGGGGAGGGTGTTCCAGGTCTTGGCGGCGAGGTGGGAGAAGGATCTGCCGCCGGCGGTCGTTTTCCGGATGCGGGGGACTGTGGCGAGGGCGAGGCTGGTCGAGCGGAGCTGGCGGGTGGGGGTGTAGAAGCTGAGTCGTCTGTTGAGGTAGGCTGGTCCGGAGTTGTGGAGTGCTTTGTGTGCGTGGGTGAGGAGCTTGAAGGTTATCCTCTTGTTGACAGGGAGCCAGTGCAGGTCTCTCAGGTGGGGTGTGATGTGGCTGCGTCGGGGGATGTCGAGGATAAGACGTGCAGAGGCGTTCTGGATGCGTTGCAGCCGTCTCAGGAGCTTAGCCGTCGTTCCTGCGTAGAGGGCGTTTCCGTAGTCCAGCCTGCTGGTGACGAGGGCCTGGGTGACTGTTTTTCTTGTTTCGGTGGGGATCCACTTGAAGATCCTGCGGAGCATTCGGAGGATGTTGAAGCAGGATGAGGAAACGGCGTTGACCTGCTTAGTCATGGAGAGGGTGGGGTCGAGGATGACCCCTAGGTTGCGTACGTGGTCGGTGGGTGGCGGGGCTGTTCCCAGTGATGTTGGCCACCAGGAGTCGTCCCAGGCTGAAGGGTTGGAACCAAGGATGAGGACCTCCGTCTTGTCAGAGTTCAGCTTCAGGCGGCTGGTCCTCATCCATTCGGCGACGGCCTTCATTCCTTCGTGGAGGTGGGCTTTGGCGGTGTGAGGGTCTTTGGTGAGGGAGAGGATCAGCTGGGTGTCGTCCGCGTAGGAGATGATGTTGAGGTTGTGCTGTCGGGCGACGTGGGCGAGGGGTGCCATGTAGATGTTGAACAGCATTGGGCTGAGGGAGGAGCCTTGGGGTACGCCGCAGATGATCTTGGTGGCCTTGGATCGGAAGGGGGCGAGGCGGACGCTTTGTGTTCTGCCGGAAAGGAAGGATGTGGTCCAGTCCAGGGCCTTCTCTTGGACCCCGGCGTCGTGAAGGCGTGTTCGTAGTGTGTGGTGGCAGACCGTGTCGAAGGCGGCTGATCGGTCCAGGAGGATGAGGGCTGCTGTTTCTCCGTTGTCTAGCAGGGTCCTGATGTCATCGGTGGCGGCGATGAGGGCGGTTTCGGTGCTGTGGTTGCTGCGGAAGCCGGACTGGGAAGGGTCCAGGATGTTGTTCTCCTCGAGGTAGCGGGTCAGTTGTTTGTTGACGATTTTCTCGGTGACCTTCGCGGGGAACGGGAGCAGAGAGATGGGTCGGAAGTTCTTGAGGTCCTTGGGGTCTGCCTTGGGTTTCTTGAGTAAGGCGGTGATCTCGGCGTGCTTCCAGCTTTCCGGGAAGGTTGCTGTCTCGAAGGAGATGTTCATTATTTTCCGGAGATGGGGCGCGATGGCTGTACTGGCTTTGTTGAAGATGTGGTGAGGGCACGGGTCTAGCGGTGAACCGGAGTGGATGGTGTTCAAGATCTCGCTGGTGTCCTCGTCGTTGATGTTGGTCCAGGAGAGCAGGCGGTTGGTGGTTGTGGGGGCAGTGGTCTCGGTGGTTGCCGGGGCGGTCGTGGTGTTGAAGCTGTCGTGGATGTCGGCGATTTTGCGGTGGAAGAAGGTGGCCAGTGAGTCGCACAGGTCTCGCGACGGCTGGATGTCGTTGGTGTTGGAGCTGGGGTTGGAGAGTTCCTTCACGATGTTGAAGAGCTCTTTGCTGTTGTGTGCGTTGTTGTCTAGGCGGTCTTTGAGTGAGGCCCTTTTGGCGGATCTGATGAGGTGATGGTGACTGCGGGTGGCGCTCTTGTGGGCGGCGTAGCTGTCCGCTGTCCGTTCGTGGAGCCAGATCTTCTCCAGTTTTCGGCATGTTCGTTTGGAGGCCTGGAGGTCTTCGGTGAACCAGGTGGCTTTTTTGCTGGTGTGGCTGTTGGGCGGATTCTTGAGCGGGGCGAGGGTGTTGGCGCAGTCGTCGATCCACTGTCTGAGGTTGCGGGCGGTGGTGTCGGGGTCGGAGGGTTCGGCGGGTGGGCTCAGGGCGAGGGTTGTGGTTAGCTGGTCTTCCGTGACTCTGCTCCAGCAGCGGCGAGGCATTTGTTCGGTGCGGTGGTGCGTGGTGGGCTTCCTGTAGGTGAAGTGGATGCAGTGGTGGTCAGTCCAGTGGGGTTCGGAGGTGTGGTTGAAGGAGACGTGTGGGCTTGCGGAAAAGATGGAGTCTAGCGTGTGGCCGGCGGCGTGGGTGGGTGTAGTCACGAGCTGTCTGAGTCCGAGGGTGGTGGAGTTGGTGTCCTTGTTGTTCTCGAGGTGGAAGTTCAGGTCCCCGAGGAGGATGTAGTCCGTGGAGGCGATGGCGTGTGTGCTGACGAAGTCAGCGATGGAATCGCTGAACTGTGGTCGGGGTCCGGGGGGTCTGTAGATGAGGGTTCCTCTGAGGGTGGTGTTGGGATCGGTGTGGATCTGGAAGTGCATGTGTTCGGCGGTGCTGAGGGTGTCGTCGGTGTTGGTTGAGACTCTGAGGGTGTTCCTGTGGACGATGGCGATGCCTCCTCCGACTCCGTTGGTGCGGTCCCTGCGGGTGATCTTGTATCCGTCCGGGATGGCAATGGCGATGTCGGGGGCTGAAGCGGGATTCAGCCAGGTCTCCGTCAGGAATGCGACGTCTGGGGAGGTTGAGTCGAGAAGGTCCCAGAGTTCGATGGCGTGTTTGCGGGCGGAGCGGGTGTTGAGGAGGATGCATCTGAGGTAGTTGGGTTCTTTCCTGGGCGGTGGTTTGGCGGGGCGGGTGCTGGCGAAGCTGCAGTTCCGGCAGGTGAAGGGCCCTTGGGTGCGCTTCGGGGTGGCCTGGTAGCAGGCGTGATCTTTTCCGGGGTTGAGTGCGTGGAGGGTGCTGGCGTCGTATCGGCGTCTGTTGATGTGGCGGGCGCGGGGGATGCCCGGACCAAGGGGTCTGGCGCTGGGCGCGGTCACGGCGCGGACGGGCGCAGACGGGCTTGCCTTAGGCGCGGCCGCGCAGCGGCCGCCATAAATGGGGAGGTGGGAGGGAGGAGCAGGGAATGGGGCAGCGAATGGGCAGTGAGGGGCGGGGCCGCAGGGCGCAGCGGCGGGAACAGGCACAGAAGGGAAACGAGCACAATCAGGGGCAGCAAGGGGGCACAGAAAGGAAAACGAGCACAATCAGGGGCAGCAAGGGGGCACAGAAAGGAAAAGCGAGCACAATCAGGGGCAGCAAGGGGGGCACAGAAAGGAAAAACGAGCACAATCAGGGGCAGCAAGGGGGCACAGAAAGGAAAAAAACGAGCACAATCAGGGGCAGCAAGGGGGCACAGAAAGGAAAAAAACTAGCACAATCAGGGGCAGCAAGGGGGCACAGAAAGGAAAAAACTAGCACAATCAGGGGCAGCAAAGGGGCACAGAAAGGAAAACGAGCACAATCAGGGGCAGCAAGGGGGGCACAGAAAGGAAAAACGAGCACAATCAGGGGCAGCAAGGGGGCACAGAAAGGAAAAACGAGCACAATCAGGGGCAGCAAGGGGGCACAGAAAGGAAAAACGAGCACAATCAGGGGCAGCAAGGGGGCACAGAAAGGAAAAAGCGAGCACAATCAGGGGCAGCAAGGGGGGCACAGAAAGGAAAAAGCGAGCACAATCAGGGGCAGCAAGGGGGGCACAGAAAGGAAAAAGCGAGCACAATCAGGGGCAGCAAGGGGGCACAGAAAGGAAAAAACGAGCACAATCAGGGGCAGCAAGGGGGCACAGAAAGGAAAAACGAGCACAATCAGGGGCAGCAGCAGGGCACACAGACGGAGCTGTGTGGTGGGGGAGCGACCTACCAGTCAAGGTCATGGCAGGTATATGGCTATTAGAACACTCTGCCACTAGAGGGCAGAATGTTCTAACAAATAAAACAAGGGCCTCTCAGAGCCCGAGGGGGTTTAAATCCCCTCGAGCTCCGAGAGGCCTTTGTTCACAGCAATAGCTGTGAACAAAAGCAACATTGAAATGTTGCTCTGCGGGCCTTTACCGGCCCGTAGAAGCTCGGAGCACTCCATTGTATTCAATGGAGTGCTCCACATTCCAATGTTCTAATATAGCCTTATAGCCCGCCGTAGCGGCTATACCGGCTATTAAAGGCCCGCTCCAGCGTTCTGCTCGGGCCTTTAACAAGGGAGCTGGACTTTAATAGCCGGTAGAGCCCAGCTATGAAGGGCTATAAGGCTATTAGAACATTCTGCCACTAGAGGGCAGAATGTTCTAACAAATATAACAAAGGTTTCAGGGAGCGCGAGGGGATTGAAATCCCCTCAGGCTCCCTGAAGCCTTTGCTCACAGCCACAGCTGTGAACAAAGAAACATTGGAATGTTGGAGCTCCGGGCTTATACCAGCCATTATAAGCCCGGAGCTACTCCATTGTTTTCAATGGAGCTCCCAACATTCCAATGTTCTAATCTGTATTAAAGATTGTTTCACTCACTCACTAAAAATGAGTTATTTGGAACTGTCAAAGAGCATCATGCCAATGTGCAGTCAGATTTATACTTTATTTTGTTACCTAATCAAATTTTAGGTTGTTTCTAAAGCACAGCAGAGAAACCGCAGATACGGAAGATAACTAGTGCTAACATCCATCGTGTTTGTGTACGTTGCCAGTGTAGTACATGCACTGAATTAAAAAGAGAAGCATAGCAGGGGAGGCATGTGGTCTCCATTTTGGAAGCCCCTGGCCTGTCTGCCTGCACAAGGTGGGGTGAGGTTGTTTTCCCAGACAGTGGAAGTGTATTGCTGACATTCCTGAAGCAGGAGGGAGCAGACTGGTCTCCTTTACAAATTCGATTAGACCTTTTGCTGAGGGAGGTTGCTGATAATTCTTCCTGTATCACAGTCACTTTTCAGATAGCTGGATTGTGAAGGTTGGAACTGCAGTCTCTGTTGTTCACGGTGAGAAGGGTCCTTTATTTGAGGGTAGACTTTTGACTCTTTTCCTGATCACTGTCTGTGTGGCTATTGATAGCCAGGTGATGAACATTCACACCTCTTTGTGCCTATGTTGTGGGTAATACAAGGTGGTGACTACCCTGCTATGAGGAGCAGCATAACGAGAATGAAAGACACACAGGGGTCGATTCCGATCCCGGTCGGAGGCGCACCTAATACCATTCGGCCGGGAAAAAAGCCAGGCGAATGCCTGTTTCCCGACCGATTCGCACATACGTCCGAACGAGCAAGTACGATGCGCACAACTGCCCAAATCCCGACCCAGTCGTACTCACCCAATACAGGTCCAGTTCTCCGACCGATGCGGATCCGGAAACGCAGAATCGAGTCGCACGGAAGCCAAAATGCAGCCCCGTCCGGCCGGACAAGTACGATGCGCTTTCCGTACGCGCCGAACCCGTCGCTAATGCACGGCATGTCAAAGCATCCGGGAGAGGCGCACATAAGCTCCGATTCGCGCCACAACACGATCCACGGCTACGAGACGAACACGCCAGCGACGAGGACGAGGCGAAGCAAAGAGAAAGACGAACGAGACGAACCAACCATGAATCCCATCGTGCCGATCCTACCAATATTCTACATCTATTACCGGAACAGGCACGGACGCGTACGGCGCAGAAAGTAAGTCAGACACCAACCACAAAAACAAACTACACGTACCCGACATCACATACAGAGGGATGCAGAAATTACTTACACCAGCAACAGCAGCACCATAGGGGCGGGATGGCCATCACCAATGCCACATATACACATAGGGGCCTGGATGCCAACAACTAACACCACCCCTACCCAGGGGGTGCTAGATGCCTACCACTACTACCACCTCTACCCATGGGGGGCTGGATGCCTGTCACTACTACCACCTCTACCCATGGGGGGCTGGATGCCTGTCACTACTACCACCTCTACCCATGGGGGGCTGGATGCCCACCACCACTACCACCCCTACTCAGGGGTGCCAGATGCCTACCACTACTACCACCTCTACCCATGGGGGGCTGGATGCCTGTCACTACTACCACCTCTACCCATGGGGGGCTGGATGCCCACCACCACTACCACCCCTACTCAGGGGGTGCCAGATGCCTACCACTACTACCACCTCTACCCATGGGGGGCTGGATGCCTGTCACTACTACCACCTCTTCCCAGGGGGTGCTAGATGCCTACCACTACTACCACCTCTACCCATGGGGGGCTGGATGCCTGTCACTACTACCACCTCTACCCATGGGGGGCTGGATGCCCACCACCACTACCACCCCTACTCAGGGGGTGCCAGATGCCTACCACTACTACCACCTCTACCCATGGGGGGCTGGATGCCTGTCACTACTACCACCTCTACCCATGGGGGCTGGATGCCCACCACCACTACCACCCCTACTCAGGGGGTGCCAGATGCCTACCACTACTACCACCTCTACCCATGGGGGCTGGATGCCTGTCACTACTACCACCTCTACCCATGGGGGCTGGATGCCCACCACCACTACCACCCCTACTCAGGGGTGCCAGATGCCTACCACTACTACCACCTCTACCCATGGGGGCTGGATGCCTGTCACTACTACCACCTCTACACATGGGGGCTGGATGCCCACCACCACTACCACCCCTACTCAGGGGGTGCCAGATGCCTACCACCACTAACACCTCTACCCATGGGGGGCTGGATGCCTGTCACTACTACCACCTCTACCCATGGGGGGCTGGATGCCTGTCACTACTACCACCTCTACCCATGGGGGCTGGATGCCCACCACCACTACCACCCCTACTCAGGGGTGCCAGATGCCTACCACTACTACCACCTTTACCCATGGGGGCTGGATGCCTGTCACTACTACCACCTCTACCCATGGGGGCTGGATGCCCACCACCACTACCACCCCTACTCAGGGGTGCCAGATGCCTACCACTACTACCACCTCTACCCATGGGGGGCTGGATGCCTGTCACTACTACCACCTCTACCCATGGGGGCTGGATGCCTACCACTACTACCACCTCTACCCATGGGGGCTGGATGCCTACCACCACTACCACCCCTACTCAGGGGTGCCAGATGCCTACCACTACTACCACCTCTACCCATGGGGGGCTGGATGCCTGTCACTACTACCACCTCTACCCATGGGGGGTTGGATGCCCACCACCACTACCACCCCTACTCAGGGGGTGCCAGATGCCTACCACTACTACCACCTCTACCCATTGGGGGCTGGATGCCTGTCACTACTACCACCTCTACCCATGGGGGGCTGGATGCCTGTCACTACTACCACCTCTACCCAGGGGGTGCTAGATGCCTACCACTACTACCACTTCTACACATGGGGGGCTGGATGCCTGTCACTACTACCACCTCTACCCATGGGGGGCTGGATGCCTGTCACTACTACCACCTCTACCCATGGGGGGCTGGATGCCTACCACTACTACCACCTCTACCCATGGGGGGCTGGATGCCTACCACCACTACCACCCCTACTCAGGGGGTGCCTGATGCCTACCACTACTACCACCTCTACCCATGGGGGGCAGGATGCCTACCACCAACAACACCCCCACTCACAGGATGGCTAATGCATGACACAACAAGCACACACCAACATAAGCAATGCAACAAAAGACATCCCCCAATACCATGACAAGCGTGTGTAGACTGTCAAATGCCTACAACACTGAACATGACTTTGAACATACAATGTGACCCCCTATCACATGTGTCACACATAAATGTGTGTGGCCCCCACAATGCAAGCAGACCATGACCACTGTGGCAATGGGGTCTAAACCCCCATCATCACAGTGACCAAAAGGTAAGTGTGGGGTCCATAGCTGAAGCACATTTTGAACATTGTGGCAATGGGGTCTAAACCTCCATCATCACAGTGACCAAAAGGTAAGTGTAAGTGTGGGGTCCATAGCTGAAGCACATTTTGAACATTGTGGCAATGGGGTCTAAGCCCCCATCATCACAGTGACCAAAAGGTAAGTGTGGGGTCCATAGCTGAAGCACATTTTGAACATTGTGGCAATGGGGTCTAAGCCCCCATCATCACAGTGACCAAAAGGTAAGTGTGGGGTCCATAGCTGAAGCACATTTTGAACATTGTGGCAATGGGGTCCAACTCCCATCATCACAGTGACCAAAAGGTAAGTGTTGACATTGAAAAAGCTGCAACTGCCAAACTGCATGGATGATTCCTGGTCACAGAACAACAAACACATCAGTGGCAAAGTAGTGCCTGTGTCCCATAGCAACATAGATTGGGTGAGGCAAACAGTGCAGTGCAAATAAGACATACCTTTGGCCATGTGCAGACAAACATCACCCATGGGGGCTGACACTGTCAACATCCATCAATGACACAATGACAGAAGTGACCATCATAATGCAGACCCACATTCGCACCAATGGGCACACAAATGTAGATACCATGTGGAGACTGTAGATGTGAGGTGAACAAATAACATACCATGGCAGCAATGGGACACACAAACAATGATCATTGTGCTGACTGATGACCTAGGAGTCCCAGGGACAGCAGGTGAAACCCACCAAACAACATACAGCCAATAGCACACTAAAGATATGCCAATGCAGTGGTGCAGATGCACAAACAGGCAGACCCACACTGCACAACAAACACAACAGGTGAGGGGGGGGTGCCAGTGTCCCCAGGCAACCACACAACACATGATGAGGCCTGAGTACCAATAACACAGATGCACATACAGTGCCACACAAAAGTAACTCATGGATCCAAATCCCATATGTGGGCAATCAGGCATTGTTAGATGAGAGGGAGCACAAATTACACATGTCACACAAGCTTGTAGGAACAGCAACTAACACAGCAAGAGACAGACCCACCACAGCACTACCCCCAAGGACCCCATATTGTGCTGACACTAGCCTGCATGATAATCCCACTATGATGACAATGTCCGATGTCGTTCACACTGTGAAACCCAGCCATGTGTCCTGAGCAACTAACTACCATCACACCTACAGAAGCTCCAATCAATCAGCACGGCCTGCCAGCCAAGGCCAATATGGAGGTAGGGGTCTGGCCGTGCAACAACTCACTTTTGCACACACTCAACACCACACACCCTGATCTCCACCAATGTGCAGCAGTGAAGCTCACATGGACTGGTGACATTGCACATGCACCCATGATAATACCAGGGGTGGTGGTGGGAACCAAGGTGCAGAAACCCATCACACATGGCCAGTCAACAAGACTTGTCAATGTCTGACACACAGCACAGTATGCTGTACATGGGCATGATGTGAAATCCACCACAATCAATTGGATCCTGGCCATAGTCACACCAATGAAGAAGCCAAGGTGACACACGAAGAACACACGTACACAACTACCAACATTGCAGCTCTGACCCTGAGGAGTGGCAGCAGTCACACACACAACGCGTCACAATCACTGAAAGCTAACACAAACTGTAAATTACATTACTCGTGTAAACAACAAGTGCCAAGGTGAATCCTGAATGTGTCCCATCTGCGTTTTCCCACATCCCCAGCACTGACAACAAAGACAACCTGGGATGACAACCTCATGAACATTAGTTTGCCATGCACCCACATCACAGAGAAACCAGGTCCAAGATGCTGGATGAACACAGAACAACTCAG
Organism: Calotriton arnoldi; assembly: GCA_963921515.1. Classification (NCBI taxonomy): domain Eukaryota; kingdom Metazoa; phylum Chordata; class Amphibia; order Caudata; family Salamandridae; genus Calotriton; species Calotriton arnoldi. The sequence goes on from CAWUFW010004170.1 coordinate 331,730, forward strand.
CAAGCATCACAAACAGGAACATCCCTAGGGTCACAGCCTGTGTAGGAAAAGGGAAGGGAACACGCACAGACATGCTTACACAACACAGGCCCACGCAATGTCACCAGATTACACACTGCCATGAGGGCACACCACTCCTGTGGAAGGTCCGCTGTGCCAAACCTTGTCTGTGCACGACCCAAACATGTCAGCAGAACACTCCGTCAGTGAGTCAACAACCACAACACACAGAAGGCTCTGCTCACAGCCTGGGTACGGGGGTGTCACGTCAGTCATCTGCACACACACCAAACACGTGTGAAGCAGGTTGCACTGTATACACAGATGAGTCCTTCGACATTGATGTGCAAAACTGCATGTCCAGTGGAGCTGGGCACACAGTCAGGGAAATAGGAACATTGAACAGTGGTAAGCCCACCAGATGTGCATCAGTGTAAGACAAAGATGTTCATTTACAAATGCAAAAAGGACATCCCTGTGTCAAATGCTGAACATTACACCCTCAGACTGTAGCAAAGGATGCCATAGATCCAGAATACAACAGGACACATATCCCATGGACCACATGGAGTCCATCACTGCAACACTTCATCATCCTGATGTGAACACTATTACAACTGCAAATGCAGGATGCTACTCATCCACATCATGTACATCAAAAGAAAACCCAAAAGTAAACAAAAAGAGGCTTTATTCAGCAAATGTCAGGATAAAAACGGAAGTCCAAAAGAAACTAAGGCCAATGGCCAGTCCAAAATAACAGTACCAACGGGGTGAGAAGTGACAACTGGTCACACATTGCTTGCCTGCACTGGTACGGTTGGGGGACATCCCCCTTGGAGGGGCATATAAGGGGCAGGCCAGGCACCGCAGGGACAGGATCAGGGGATGGCAGAGTGAGGCAGTGAAGGGGTGGTGGGTGCAGGAGTGTCACCGGCAACTGCAGTGGAGGTGTCTGACTCAGGGGGGGGCGGCACCACCGTGGTACACAAGTCAGTTGGTGTGGGTGCCGCAACCACTGCAGTGGGCTGGACTAATGAAGTGGACTGGGTACCCACTGCAGTGCCCGAGTCAGACCTGGTGGTTGTGGACTCCACTGCAGTGCATGACTCCAAGGAAGTGGAAGGGTGGGCAGATGAGGTGGGCAGGACAGAGGGGGGGGACCCGGTCCCCACAACAGTGCCACTAACAGTCAGAGCGTCTGGGTTGGGGGTGGAAGAGCAAGTGGCGGGGGGAGGGCCTAAGCAGTCTGGGGGTGCGGTATCGGTGTGTGGGGGAACCTGGGGCAGGGTGTGGCGGGGGACCTGTGCAGTGGTGGCCTGGGGGATGGAGGAGAGAGACTGGGCGCTGGAGCTGCGTGGTGGTGGTGGTGGGGTCTTGCTCTTCCTGCTCCGGGGGACTTCCGAATGGGCTCCTGTGTCTGCCTGCGCCTGGGGGAGGGTGTCCGGGGGCGAGGGGCACTACTCTCTGTGTGGGTGGACTTCCTCTTCCCCTGGTGTGCTGGGTCAGCAGGAATGGTGGGGAAGAGGCCGAGGTCACACAAGAAGACCTGCTGTGTATGTGTGGTAGCAGGAGAGGCAAGGGAAGGGGTCTTGGAAGGAGAGGATTTGGAGGACTGCGGAGTGAATGTGGATGCCTGTGTGTGTGTGTTCCCCATCCCCTGTGTCTGTGGTATCAGTCCCCTGAGGATGCTTGTGTGCACGTCTTGCCTTACTCTTGGGTGTGTCTGTGCTGCTTGTGTCTGTGTTTGGATGACTGTGCAGGTGTGCATGTGCTTTGGACAGGTAGGGGGCAGGAAGTGTGGATGGGGCAGAGGTGGGAGGGGTGAGGGACTGTTGGAGGAGGGACACTGCTGCCGTCAGGGAGGAGTCCATGGACCTATTGCTCCTCTGTAGGGCAGACATACCCGTCGAGATGCCCTCCATGAACGACACCAGCTGTGTCAACAGAGTGGTGTGTGCATGGAGGACACTCAGCATTGCTGTCTGCCCTACATGGAGCTGCCGAAGGAGGTACACAGACTCCTCACTCAGGGCAGCAGGGGACACAGGGGCAGGGGGTGTGGTGCCTGGCACGAAGGAGACACGCTCCCGAGCACGGGAGCCTCCACGGACCTCAGGAATGGGAGCCGATGGGAGGGCGGTGGTGGTGGTGGCGGGGCCAGACAGACTAGCTGGCCTTTGGTGGCTGCCGAGACCCGCCTCCACAAGGGAGTCATCCTCCGAGCTGCTGTGGTCCCCAGCTGAGGTGGATGGTGCTGAGGACTCCTCGGTGTGGCTCCCCTCGCCCTCCGTGCCACTGGGTCCCTCTGACCACTCGTCCGATGCTGACCAGTCTGGCTCCGCTGCTCCTCCTGGTCCATGGAGCTGTCCCCTCCTGTGGCCGTGGATGTATCTGCAAACAATTAGGGAAACAGACAAACATCACTCACCTGCACTGACCGCACACACCACAGTAAGTACAGCACATTACAGAGCAAGCCCTGGCATCCTTAGTTGAACATTGCCTAAAGTCCTCGCACAGATTCGGGGAAGCCAATTGTCAGTATGATGGTCAACCATGGGACTCTCACCCCTCCTGCCCTTGCACCCATCTGTCTGGTGCCTGTCTGATGGTAAGACCCCAGTGTGGACACATGCACCACCTACACAGTTGTTGGACATTGCAGGGAACACGGTGAAGCATGTGAACATGCACACATCACATCTCTTGCCAGTGAGTCAGTGCAGGTGTCCGGATAAAGGGATGGCCAGATTCTAATTAGAAATGCATGTGATGCATACCAGCACCAGACACCATGATGCACCCATGTCCGGATAGTCAATGCCACAATGGGGTGCATGTTGCACATGTCACTCCCCTGCAGGATCAGTCCCAGGAAGTTGAATGCCATGACACAGGAATGCGTGCAAAGTCATACATTACTGTCTCAAGTCACATGGCCATGGCAGACAGACAACAACAGTCTGCACTGTGTCACAATCCGAGGGCATGGGGAATGCAAGTTATGTGACTGACAAGTGCACATGTCCATCCCCCAAAAACCACATCTGTACTACTATTTGTCCACGTCATACCAACTGGACATATGGGGGACATGAAACACAACTCCCTGAACATGAGCACCTCACAGTGTGCTGTGAATGAAAATACAGCTTCCTGAAAGTCACAGTCGCAATCACCTGTGTGCACAGTCAAGTGATCAGACACCTATAAGTCACAGAAGTATCGTCTATCATGGTCATATCTCAGATGGCATGCTGAGCCCCAAACGATGAACATACCAGTAGTCCTGACAATGAAGACACAGCACAATGAGACAGAGGCAGACACCTGAGGGTACATTTCACTGATCACAACATGCCAGATGATACACGGGAGTGGGAGTACAGAGTGTATTGTATGCACTGGAGTAGGCATGACTGTCCAGCTCCACCTCTAAGAGGGATGAGTCCTGGACAGTAGGCAGGTGGCTAAGCATGTGTGACATACTGGATACACATACTCCTGAGGCCCAAATATTGTTCCCACCAGCAGCATGGGTGTGTGCCACATTCCCCAGGGACATGTGGTGAGTCAGAGCAGCAAGCGGACCACATATCAAAGTTACACGCAGATCACATGTCAGAACTTAGGCATTGTGTAGGCAATTGACCCACCCATGAATCGCACAACATAGTCACGGGAACAAATGCTGTCCCCCACCTTGAGCAAAGCAAAATGCAATGACAGTCCCCAAATGACACAATTTCCTGACTATAAGGGCCACACATATGCGTATCAGAGGAGAAGTGGGCATGTAACAAATTAGGGACATGGACCACATGACTGATGTACTGTGGAAGTTTAACCAGGCCAGAGGAGGGCACATAGCATGTCAGACAAAGTGCACAGTGCAGTCATGGACTCACCCCCTCCTTGCTGCTGTCTGTCCCTCAGCTGCCCATCCAGGTCAGGGAAGACCACCACCAGGATCCGGAGCATGTGGGGGGTCAGGGTCCGGTGTCCGCCCCTCCTGCGAGGAGGCGACAGCTTCAGCTGGACCCTTGCGATCTTCCGGGTCCAGCCACGAAGGTCCTGCCACCTCTTTCGGCAGTTGCGGATCCTGCGCCTGTAGACCCCCACGGATCTTACTTTCCGGGCGATGGTCAGCCAGATGTCCTGCTTCTGGTGGGCATCAACCTGCGAGGATGACAAAGTGAAAAGGCCATTACTACACATGCAACATATACGTGCATCACACAGTTGGATATAAATGTCTCAATTACAGGGGCATATGATGTACACAGGCAGTGCAACAATGGCTATGAACAGTTTGCCAGCAGTCACTACATGGTATCATTGCATGGGAAGTAAACCTAGTTGGAATGCACTGTTACTGCACTGTACCAGTTCAGTGCATGTAACTACACACTTTGGGGTGTGACAACTACTCAGTGGGCATGCTAGCCAGTGGTGTGCACACTGAAAGTCCTGCTAGTCAGACAACATGCACAATTAGTGATGCAGTGGACAGCACACTCACCTGCTCCCCTGGTTTCCCATACAGCTTGCTGTACTGTGGAAAGAGGCTGTCCAGCAGGGCCTGGTTCTCCTCAAGGCTGAAGGCTGGGGCTCTCTCCACAGTACGTGCCATTGCAGGAGCCAGAGGTTGCATAAACAGCAGCAGTGTTGGTGGCAGATGTCGTCCTGGAGCATGTAGTGCAGGCAAGTGAGCTCTCAGGGGAACAGCCAGCATTATATGTGTGCTGCAGAGGCAGATACTGTCCCATGTGTCCAAAGTGGTAGGTCCAAGTCGTTTGCATCTTCTAAATCTGACCAATCCATGGTATAGCAGCACTAATACACGCCCACAGCATCCTTCAAATCTTCAACTTCATGACACCCATGATTCTGCAACATTGTTGTGGCTGGCCAACTGAATTCACTGCATCAGACTCGTTGGAGCTTCGAAAACGCGTCCGTTGCCATGCCAGGCCCCAGCCAATGTGTGCGCACCGATCGGTCCATTGCTGTACAACGCGTACCCGCGATACAACGCGTACCCGCTCACATTGAATGCAATGGGCCGGCCGGGCACACCGATCGGTCCATTGCAGTTCAACGCGTACCCGCGATACAACGCGTACCCGCTCACATTGAATGCAATGGGCCGGCCGGGCACACCGATCGGTCCATTGCTCTACAACGCGTACCCGGGATACAACGCGTACCCGCTCACATTGAATGCAATGGCCAATGTGTGCGCACCGATCGGTCCATTGCTGTACAATGCGTACCCGCTCACATTGAATGCAATGGCCCGGCCGGGCACACCGATCGGTCCATTGCTCTACAACGCGTACCCGGGATACAATGCGTACCCGCTCACATTGAATGCAATGGGCCGGCCGGGCACACCGATTGGTCCATTGCTGTACAATGCGTACCCGCGATACAACGCGTACCCGCTCACATTGAATGCAATGGGCCGGCCGGGCACACCGATCGGTCCATTGCTCTACAACGCGTACCCGGGATACAACACGTACCCGCTCACATTGAATGCAATGGCCAATGTGTGCGCACCGTTCGGTCCATTGCTGTCCAACGCGTCCCTGGACAAGTCACTGGCATATGTCACCATGCCTGTCACAGGTGAACATATGCCAGCCACATATACTTCCCAGGGAGTGAGGGGCACACCTACAACACCACAGCCTGTCCACACTGTATCCTAAGGCATGTAAGGCTGCATTACCTATTCCATGTATGGGGGTGAACATGTTGTTCTGTGGGTGTCACTTCGGGGCAGCCACTCCCAGGCTGTGCACGTGTTCATGGGGACAGAATCCTTGGTGTGTCGTGCACATGACCACTGTGATGTGCAACTGTTCATTCCTGAGCATGTGGCATGGTCACATTTCACGGTGGTGTATGTGTATGTCATGTCACATACCCCCTGAGTCCCATGTGGGATGGTATGTACGTCCCAGGGTGACCCATTGGCACAATAGTGATGGTCCTCCACAGTCTGTGTGCATGTTGTGTTTACAATGTCTCTGATTCCATGTGCACAATGGGAGACAGTCTCCACATCCACGTTGTTTGTGCATGAACTTTGATGCTGTGCGTGTGTGTGTCACAGACGTCCATGTCTGTCCTGCCGAGGCAACAGGGACCACTACCTGTGGGGGACATGGTTTTGCTGTGGTGTATTCATGATGCACCATGTCATGCCAGTGTCCATGTGGCAATACACGGTCCCTGGGAATCTACCTGTCGATGAGCTGTGATGCCTGGGGCACATCTGTCCACACATGTCACTGTGGGGTGTGTTTGGAACGTGGCAGCAGTAGATGGGAACTGTGACACGGCCTCATGATATCCCATGGCACAACATGGGACTTGTTGATGCCACTTGTTGAACTGTGATGTTAGATGTTGGCCATGTAGTTGCCATACATGTCCTTACGGAACTGCACACATCATGTACTTGTGTCTCATAATGATGTATCATGTGATATTGTGTATGGTCAATGCCACATATGTGGGGTGACTGACAATCTTTCTTTCTTCACCTATGCACTGCAGGGCACCAGCTGTCCATAGACCATTCCCTGACCTTGCATCCATGGTGGAACGGGACTGCATCCGACGGTACCGCTTCACCAGGCCGCTGATTGAGGAATTGACGGTGCGCTTGGCCCCACATTTGCAACCTGGCCGGACATACCCCACAGCGCTGACCCCCAAGGTGAAGGTGATGGCAGCCCTACACTTCTTTGCCACCGGTACCTTTCAACACACTGTGGCGTCTGCTGGTGGGATGTCACAGACCATGTTCAGCCGTGTGCTACGCGATGTTTTGGAGGCTATGTTGAGATACCTGAACCAGTACATCTATTTCCCTAGACCTCAACAACTCACTGACGTGAAGAGTGACTTCTATGCCCTGGGGAGGATGCTGCATGTCATTGGCTCCATTGATGGGACACATGTGGCTTTGATACCACCACAGGCACATGAGCAGGCATACAGGAACAGCAAACATTACCATTCGGTCAAAGCACTGGTGGTATGTCTTGCTGATATGAGCATCTCACACGTGTGTGCCCGTTTCCCCGGTTCTGCACACAATGCCTACGTGATGAGGAGTAGTCGCATCCCGAGGATGATGTCACAGATGCGGAACCAGCGTGCCTGGCTTGTCGGTGTGTACTGACTTTGTACCATTGTGTGTGTTCTGCGATGTAGTATTCCACCCTCTTTTCCAAATCAGCTAATGTGCAATTGTCCATATGTAGGTGACTCCGGATACCCCAACATGCCGTGGTTGCTGACGCCCCTCAGGAACCCTGTGACACCAGCCCAGATGCGCTACAATGAGGCACATGGTCGGACCAGGAGAGTGATTGAGCGGACATTTGGTCTCCTGAAGAGCCGCTTCCGCTGCCTGGACAAGACAGGAGGGGCCCTCCCATATGCCCCAGCAAAGGTGTGCAAGATTGTCATCGTCTGCTGCATGCTACACAACCTGGCTGTGCGGAAGGAGTTGCTTCTCATCGTGGATGATGATGATCAACATCCGCCACCTGTGGAGGATCCTGGCCTGGACCACGATACCAGTGATGATGATGATGATGATGATGGTGATGTCCGCACATAGCTCATCACCAACTTCTTCAGCTGAATGTGAGTATCCGGAGATGTCATGTCAATGATCTGAGTATGCATGATATGTGTTGGTGGTGCTCTGGTGCTGTTTGAGTGTGTCCATGTGCTACATGACTGTATGCGTGTAGCGATGTGTCCTTACAGGTAGTCTGTACTCCCCAACAGTGTTGACATGCTAACTTGGTTCTGGGTGGGTATCTTGTGACATGTATTGGGCATGAGTATTGCAGTTCTGTCCTGTTCTTCAGTGCTTTTGACTGTGTGTCATTTCTGTCCTTCACAGGGTACTTTCAGAGTTGTTTGGTCAACTGTGATCCCCTGACACCGTGATTAAACTTCCAGGGTGGTAGCTGTCGTGTCCCTACAGGTGATGTGCGCCACACCCATGGACTTCCTTCCTTCTACACTTGTTGACTGTGTGCCCACTGCTAGGTGGGATTACCTTGCATCTGTAGTGGTTACAACATGTTGCAAATATGTAATAAACCTGTGCTTCACTTTGTGATGTGCGTTGTCTGTGGTCACATATCTGACTGACATTTGCTTACTGCACCAGTGGGCTAGTTGACAAAGACTGTGAATAGGTGTTGTGTCTGTGCATTGCACCGTATTTCCTGGCAACATCAGTGTAGGCGATGAGTCAGGTGGCCTTGGTGTGTATATGTTGTGTAGCCCTGGTGGTGTGTCTCCCTCATATGTGTCACGTTGCCATGACTCACATGCCTGTGTTGTACTTGCTGTAGCAGTTAGCATGCACAGTGTAATTTCGCAGGTCATCATCTCCATGACAGAAACCACGTTGGAATCACAACAGAGGCAGGTATGGTGTATTAGTGTGTTTATTGTCATAAATGTGTGAGTATAGTGCACAGGATGGTGGGTGCTGTACATTGTGATTGTAATCCAAAGTTCCTAGATGATTTGGAAGTCCTGGTAGCAAAAATGTCCTGAGTAAAGTCCACAGTCATCTGATACATTGGTCCAACTTGTACTCCCCATGTCATGTGGGGGAGTTGTGTTGCATTCAACAGGGTGAACAATTTGCGCACAAAGGTGATTATCCAGAACAGGTTTTGGCTTCCTGGGGGTTGCGCATGGCCATCGGCCTCTCAGTTGCCCTTCCTCGGACGACCCCTCTTCTTTGGGGGGGACCCTCAAGTGCAGGCTGCTGCGGTGCAGGGGACTCTCCACCAGAGTCATCCTCCCTCCCTGTGGCAGTTGCAGTTGTTTCAGCACCAGATGTTGTGGGCACACAGGGAGGTGTTGACATGTTGCTGCTCATCTGGCGGAGGCATTGTAATATGTCCCTATGCACCGCCGTCATCTCTTGCAGTGTGTCCCACTTGGACTCCATGCGGGACATGTGTAAGTCCAAGCGGGCATGAGGGGCAGCCTGCTGCTGTCGTATGTCCCTGAGGATCCCCACTACCTGGCTGAGCTCTCCGGTGCTGGTCTGGTATGCATCGGCTATGCGTACCAGTTGTGGGTCATCATGCAGTCCAGACCCCTCTGCGAGCAGCGACCTATGTCTACCACCCCTCCCACCACCCCTGGCGACACGTGCAGTACCTGAGGTGGCACGCACAGGTGACCCTGGGCCCCGTTGGGGGTTGTTGGTGGTGTTGGTGTCCATAGCCCCACGTTGGGCCAGGGTCCGTGTGCTGGTGGTGGTGGTCCTTGGTATGTCCATGTCGGCAGGGGTGGTTTGTGTGTTGTCAGTCGTTGGAGGGGTGGGTGCAGGTGGTGCAGCTGGTGGTCCTGCTGGTGCTGCATGATGACTCGCTCCGGAGGTGCCAGGTTGGTCTTCGTCATCAGAGGAGGGCAGAGGCTGTTCCACACCAGTGAGCTCCGTTTCCCCTGGATCCTGGGACAGGGACTCCTCAGCGTCTGCTGCTGTGTCCCCATCATCACCTGTTTTTGGGAGACACACACAATGTATGTTATGTTTCTGCAGGCATCAATGGTTGACACACCTGACAGTTGTGACTGTACCTCTGGATGCGGGCCTGTACATTGCATTGTCCTAAGTTGTCACAGTCAGAGGTTGATATTGGTGTAGCACATTGTCCTGCATACTTTGAGCATTTCAATTTGAATGTTGGGGTGTGTACATGGTCTGCATTGGTTGACATCCGGCCCTCCTTCTCCCCCCAGCCCAGTTATCCCACCATGAAGCATGCCACCCTTGCAGTGGGTTCAGGTTGACTCTCAGGATGTCAGTGAGTGGTGTCCTGCTGTTGGTTGGTACCCAGTTCCCAGCAGGGCCTTGTGCTCCCCACAGCAGTACCCAGTGTCAGCCATCTTGTCAGTTCTTTTCCACTCCCTGTGATGTGCGCATGGTTCAGGGTGGTGTTGATGGGACAGTTGTGGGGGTGACCAATATCTGTGACTGCCACTCCCATCATGCTATTGCCTCCAACCCCCTTCCCAGCATGCCCATGCTTCCTTCCTTTTGACTCTGCTTCCCTGTGGGGTTGTGTGCCTGTGCTGACAAGATGGCTGACAGTGTTATCCTGGGGTTAGTTTTGCTACAAGTCCCATGTGTGTCCCTGTGTTTCACACAGCATGACCCAGGGTTGTGGTTCTTTGTGGGATATTTGATTAGAGTGTGAGGCAATGCATTCTCCCAGGTGAGTTGTGTGGAGTTTGTGTTAGGGGTGTGTGTGAGTGGAGCTGCTGGTAACTATGGTCAGTGCTGTCAGTCCTCCTTCCCACCCAGCCAGATATCCCACCATGGAACGTGCTTCCATTGCAGGGAGTGAAAGTTGTCTTTCAGGATGTCAGTCAGTGGTGTCCTGCTGTTGGTTGGTGCACAGTTCCCAGCAGGGCCTTGTGCTCCCCACAGCAGTACCCAGTGTCAGCCATCTTGTCAGGGTGGTGGTTGTCAGCGCAGGGTGGTGTTGATGGGACAGTTGTGAGGGTGACCAATATCTGTGACTACCACTCCCATCATGCTATTGCCTCCACCGCACTTCCCAGCATGCCCATACTTCCTTCCTTTTGAGTGGACTTCACTGTGTGTGTGTGACAGCAATGGCAAGATGGTTGACAGTGGTGTCCTGCTGTTGGTTGGTGCCCAGTTCCCAGCAGGGCCTTGTGCTCCCCACAACATAGCACCAGTGTCAGACATCTTTGATGTGGCTTTTCACTACCTGGTAGGTGTGCATGCTTTAGTGTGAGCTTGCTGGGCCATGCGGGTGGGGGATGTTGAGCTGTGACTACCACTCCCATCATGCTATTGCCTCCACCGCCCTTCCCAGCATGCCCATACTTCCTTCCTTTTGAGTGGACTTCACTGTGTGTGAGTGTGACAGCAATGTCAAGATGGCGGACAGTGGTGTCCTGCTGTTGGTTGGTGCCCAGTTCCCAGCAGGGCCATGTGCTCCCCACGACTGAGCACCAGTGTCAGCCATCTTTGATGTGGCTTTTGACTCCCTCTGAGGTGTGCATGCTTGGGTGTGATCTTGCTGGGCCATGTGGGTGGGGGATGTTGGGCTGTGACTACCACTCCCATCTTGCTATTGCCTCCACCCCCCTTCCCAGCATGCCCATGCTTCCTTCCTTTTGACTCTGCTTCCCTGTGGGGTTGTGTGCCTGTGCTGACAAGATGGCTGACAGTGTTATCCTGGGGTTAGTTTGGCTACAAGTCCCATGTGTGTCCCTGTGCTTCACACAGCATGACCCAGGGTTGTGGTTCTTTGTGGGATATTTGATTAGAGTGTGAGGCAATGCATTCTCCCAGGTGAGTTGTGTGGAGTTTGTGTTGGGGGTGTGTGTGAGTGATGCTGCTGGTAACTATGGTCAGTGCTGTCAGTCCTCCTTCCCACCCAGCCAGATATCCCACCATGGAACGTGCTTCCATTGCAGGGAGTGCAAGTTGGCTTTCAGGATGTCAGTCAGTGGTGTCCTGCTGTTGGTTGGTGCACAGTTCCCAGCAGGGCCTTGTGCTCCCCACAGCAGTACCCAGTGTTAGCCATCTTGTCAGTTCTTTGCCACTCCCTGTGATGTTCGCATGGTTCAGGGTGGTGTTGATGGGACAGTTGTGACGGTGAACAATATCTGTGACTACCACTCCCATCATGCTATTGCCTCCACCGCCCTTCCCAGCATGCCAATACTTCCTTCCTTTTGAGTGGACTTCACTGTGTGTGAGTGTGACAGCAATGGCAATATGGCTGACAGTGGTGTCCTGCTGTTGGTTGGTGCCCAGTTCCCAGCAGGGCCTTGTGCTCCCCACAACATAGCACCAGTGTCAGACATCTTTGATGTGGCTTTTCACTACCTGGTAGGTGTGCATGCTTTAGTGTGAGCTTGCTGGGCCATGCGGGTGGGGGATGTTGAGCTGTGACTACCACTCCCATCATGCTATTGCCTCCACCGCCCTTCCCAGCATGCCCATGCTTCCTTCCTTTTGACTCTGCTTCCCTGTGGGGTTGTGTGCCTGTGCTGACAAGATGGCTGACAGTGTTATCCTGGGGTTAGTTTTGCTACAAGTCCCATGTGTGTCCCTGTGCTTCACACAGCATGACCCTGGGTTGTGGTTCTTTGTGGGATATTTGATTAGAGTGTGAGGCAATGCATTCTCCCAGGTGAGTTGTGTGGAGTTTGTGTTAGGGGTGTGTGTGTGTGTGAGTAGAGCTGCTGGTAACTATGGTCAGTGCTGTCAGTCCTCCTTCCCACCCAGCCAGATATCCCACCATGGAACGTGCTTCCATTGCAGGGAGTGCAAGTTGGCTTTCAGGATGTCAGTCAGTGGTGTCCTGCTGTTGGTTGGTGCACAGTTGCCAGCAGGGCCTTGTGCTCCCCACAGCAGTAGCCAGTGTCAGCCATCTTGTCAGTTGTTTTCCACTCCCTGTGATGTGAGCATGGTTCATGGTGGTGTTGATGTGCGCATTGTGAGGGTGGGCAATATCTGTGACTACGACTCCCATGATGCTATTGGCTACACTGACTTGCCCAGCATACACAGGATTCCTTCCTTTCAGTGGGCTTCACTGTGAGGTGGTGCTGTAGTGGTGGCTACATGTCTGGATGTGTTTGTTAGTTATATTTGTGCCACTGCCTAGCTGTATTTGTAGTTGTGTTTGTACATGTGATGACACAGTTACATATCACTATGAGATGGCGTGTGTTGTGTTTATCTGACTGACATACACATCTTGGGATGATTCTGTTTTGGTTGCTGTAGATTTGCTAAGGGTGCATGGTTTGACTCTCCCCTTGACAGTGATGTGTGTGTATTGTCGCACAATATTGTGTACATTTGTTGTGTACTCACCAGGCTCTGGGATGTTTTCTAGTCCATATACGCTCACTGGTGGTAGGATGGCCCGCACCTTCTCCTCCCAGGGCCTGAGGTATACTGGTTTGGCAGGAGGGCCACTGCCGGTGTGTTGGCTCAAGAGGTAGTCCTTCTTCAACAGGTCCCTGACCCTCCTGCGCACATCATACCACCTGTTCTGGATGTCTCCCTTTGTGCGCAAACATGGTGATTGTGCGTTCACCCTGTCGACAATCCTCTCCCACATCTTGGTTTTCTGAGACATGTGGGTCTGTTGGACCAGTGTACCAACCAGCTGTGGCTCTACCCTGAGGATCTCATCTACCAGGACTTCCAATTCACTATCTAGGAACTTTTGATTCTTCTTTGGGGGCATGGTGATGGGTGGTGGTGGTGTGTGATGTGTGTGGGGGTGTGCAAGTGAGGGTGTGTGAGTGTGTGTTTTGCTGGGTGTATGTGAGGGTGCTATTTGTTGTGGTGCTGCTGGTGTGTGGCTTGTGTGATGGATGAGCTGTGAGTGTGTGTGTGGTTGCTGTCTGTTGGTGTTGAGTGCTGGCAGGTCATTTGAATTTGCAAAGGATCATGGTAGGGATGTGTGTCCTTTATATGGGTGGAGTTGTGGGTGTGTCTTTGTTCCCTCTTTCCCCCCCAGTATTTATTGGCTTTGTAATTGCTTGTTTGGCCTTTTTTTGTGTGTTTTTTCCTTTGTACTTTTTGTGCATGTAGGAGACGTTCTTCTGACCGAGTCGGACCCTGCAGTTGTCTCGTGCGAGCTTCTCCGATTCGTTCACGCTGTGTTTGTGCTGTTTTCTGTGCTGCGTACGCGTCGGTCGCGGTGTATTGGGTTGCTTCGGCTCGCAGTTTTGTATGCGTGTCGGTCATACGCCTTGGGCTCCGTGCGTATCGGTCGTGTTTTCCACGCGTTGCATCGTACTTGGCGGGTCGGAGTTCGCGGGTACGTTTCGTTCGGGATTCTTCCTGGTGCGTGTCGGTCGGTTCGATTTGCGTGCTTTTCCGGCCGGATAGCTGTTTTCCGCGCGGTTCGGTCGTTCGTATTGTGTTCCGTACGAGTCGGTCGGATTTTGCACGCTTTTCATCGTACTTTGCGGGTCGGGCTGCACCGGTACGTGTCGGTCGGAATGAATTCCGGCTCCAAGTCGGTCGGTACATTTTCCGGCCCGAATCGGAATCGGCCCCACAATCTATTACATCAAACCACTCGTAAAATCAGAGCACATTCGATAAGAATAAGAGTCCACACATTTGCCTTTTTAAATGCTGTATAAGAAAAAGCGGTGGAAGTAGGAACAGAGATCCCTTACTCATCCCATTATAGCACGAAGAGGAGCCGCCTTCTCAAGACAGGTTATTTCAGAGTGAAGTCCATTGCACGTTATGTTCTCCCTTACGAATGCCTTTTGTTTGTAATTATAGGAATTGGAGTGAATGAGCAGTGGCAGATGTTAGTGTCTGCCTTGCAGGTCTTGACTAATGAGACTCTTGAGCAGCCAGGCAGAGCCCACTACTCAAAGAAGACAGCGGATCAGGGCCATCTGCAGCTGTGCTCCGGCAAGACCCCTGCAGCGTGGGAATGGCTTTTCTGCTCCTGAGCCCTCGAGCAGTCTTGTCTTTGATCCTCTGCAGTGAAGTCAGAATTCCCTCATAAGCCGTCCATTTTAACCATCACACTGTACACTGAGATTTACTGAGATTCATATGACAAAGGCAGCGGTTGAAGTGCATTATAAAAGTATAGTAACTGTGATCCTGAGTGCAATGGGAGACATGTTTTAAAAGCGCAAAGTAATCTGTAACTATTTTGTTGGCCTTTCACCTTTAGGTAACTGTACATGGAATAAATGGAAAAGTGCACTATTTTAGGTTATGAAAGCTCACATGGGTAATGGGATCACTGAAGATGTCTGTATGTTTAACCAGAGAGCAAAAAAATTGAATCCTGGGTTGACTGAGAGGGGAAAAGTGACTTATTTACAGTGCTACAAGGCCCTGGCCTGCAACAGAAAGCACTGTGAATATGTAAGCCACTATTGTCTTCCAATTACACATAATATGAGATATATTTCATAAAACATGCAACAAGATTTAGGTAAATTGCAGGGTTTGTGACATGAAAATGTGTTTTTTGAATGTGCTAAACCCATAACATGCCACCAAATCGCTAAATGGATTTAGGAAAGCATAAGGAACCGCTATTTGGAAGGGGTGCGTTTAGGGCGCCCCTTTCAAATAGAAATTCCTTATGGTATGTATTAATGTTTTGCGACTGAAATGCGGTTGCAAAACATTAATGCTTCACTACAACCCATGTGACCCTTTACCCATTTTTAGGAGTAGGCTGTGACCTATTGCACCACTGCCTAGTGTTAAAAAATAGTTTTACAAACTCTTTTTTTAAAACACATTCCTTTAAAGAAAATGAACTGCATTTAAAAAAACCAAGATGGCTTTATTGAAAAGCAATCAGAGACCTGGTGGCCTTCTGGAATGTATGACAGAATATCGACGGACAAAAAATCGACCTGCAAAAATATCGACACAGAAATATAGAAGTCAAAAATATCGAAGTCCAATCTACATAAAGGTAAGTACAAAAATATCGAAAAAAATATATAGTCGTCAAAAATATCGAAATTAAAAATATAGGGGCCCATTACGATGTCGGGCGGAAGCACAACCGCCGTGCTGGCGGATGCAAAAAGCACCAGTTACCGCCGGCACGCAGCAGTCCACACGCCCGCCCAATTACGATGCGAAAAGTAGGCCAAACACCGCCGGCAAGCCAGCAACACCGTCCGCCATCAAAGTGCGCCCGTACACGTAGCGGCGCAGCCCAACTGACACACACCGTCCGACGAAACACGTCCCGCCCGGCGCATAAATTACGATGCCGCAAACAAACGGCTCCCACGGCCAAGAGATACCGTACGACAAACCGAAGCGGTAACACGGACGCCGAGCACGGACAACGAAGAAGCGGCTCCCCCGAGCATGAATCCAGCACTGCAGGCCCTCCCCATGCTCCTGCTGATGCACCACCAAGGACGCAACGTACCGCGGAGACGCAGGTAGGCACACACACAACAAGTGCACGCAAACAGCGCACACAGTGCAAGGGCGGAAAAAGCGGACAACCCCCCACCAGCGCGTGTACACAACACATCCACCATCGCATCCACATATGACACACAGGCCAAATCGTAACATCGCAGAACACATGTGTACACACCACCTGGGACTAGGAACCAACCACCCCGTCACGGCCCCAAAGCGGCGATGACGCCGCCACACATGCGCACAACGCAGAGGCCAACCGCAGCGCCATGCATGCGTCGCACACAGACACAGGGACACAACCAAGCAGCACACACATCAGCCCCACCCCGAACGCACATGACACGTGACAGGCCGGCCACAGACATGTCCCCAACGCCCAATTCACGGACAACACCCAACGCCACACAACCAACGCACACATGTCAGTGAAGACACGCAACAGCAGGACACACCCCAGTGTAACAAACATGGCGTAGCACACAGCGGCGGCAACACCAACTAGGAGAAGCAGGGCCCCTTCGGGAAGAGGAACGCCAGTACCACACAGAAACACCCATACCACCCTGCACATATGAACAAGACATATAAAACGGAACACCAAAGAGCCCGGGGACCGACAACAGGTGGCCCAAGAATAACATCCACACACAAGGCCCAACGCAGAGCGGAAAGGCAGCCTGCCGCCCACACAAGGGAGAGCAGACAGCACTGAATGACCTTCCATTCCAACTCCGAAACCACAGCCCTACGACAGAAGCCGGTGAATACAGCCATTGTCCAAGAATAGACCAACACAGGCATGCCGAGGAGACCGACCACAGGGCAGATAGCGCATATCACAGAAGCACACAACGGACGGGGAAGAAAGAAGAAAATACTCCCCCATGTCGGCCACATGCAAGTTAATTGGAAGGAGTCACACAGCACTGACCTTGAACTGTCTGAGAAGCATGTGGGAAGAGGGCCCGTGTCCTCCAAACAAGCCAACAGAACACAAGTCCTGTCTCCCTACGACTACACAGAGCTCACAGCAACCCCGGAGCGTGCACATTGCAGACTGCACACACAGCCGGAGCACGCCACCTCAACGAACCGCTGCGAAATGGCAACCGCAACACACCTACCCAACTACGCCGAACAGCTCAAGCTGTACAAAACCAACCTGTGCCATACATTGGGATGCGATCTCCTGTCCCTGCTGAACGTAAGTTACCGACTGACTTACCGCATCACATTGTTCAGCTGCGTCATGCCCGTCTTCTACTGTCGGAGGTGTCCCTACCAGCATCCCGTCGAGATATGCCTCTCCAACCCGGCATGTCTGAAGGCGGACCTGCTACCACTACTCCTCCCTCTGGACGCACACGACAGGGCCTGCTCTGCCTATGGGGGCATGGCGTATGTGGCCAACATCGCACCCGCACTGAAATGGGACCACTGTGCCTCCACACGACGGATCATCGATAACAGCTACATCGAATGTCACCCAGCATGCCCCATCATGGTCCTCCAAGGGACAACCTACGAACAACACCTTGACAGCCACCATCCGCTTCATTGGCTGGCAAACATGTACACCACCAATGACATGGAAGCCCTGCTGGACGGCATCGCATACCTGACAACCTGTAAATTCGTCGGACCCCAACGCAGGTTCCCCGAGTGACCTATGATGTCCAACCCCGCACCCATGCTTAGCTTCCGCACGGACTGGCCAGTCACCACCACAACAGCCATACCAAACGACCGGCAACTGTAACCACACCATCAACGACATCGCCATGACATCGGATATGACCGGGACATGCACACTGTTCCCCATCACATCCAGGAACACCGCATGCATCGTGGGAGGCAGTGGCATGGGGTCTGTGTATCGCACCCACATGGACGGAACTGCACGAACAACCAGGACACGACATGGATCCAGCGCCCATGGACACACACACCGCTCAGTGGACATGAATAGGTCGCCTGGAGTCTGTGGGTGCTGCACCCCTCCCACCCCCCCCCCGGGAATCCCATACCAGGACCTTTGCATGGACGACAAGTGCATACAACAACAACACGACCCCAGTGACTGTGACATGTCCAGTAACCACCACAGTGCAACAACAAGTGCCACGCCGCTGCATGCACGCAAGCACATGCCCTGATGTCATCTCACATGCACGCGTGCATGAGGAACAACCGCAGCAAACCTGTCACATGGAACTGAGATGGACTGTGCCCATGATGCCAAGCGGTCTGGTAGGCTACATGTATACCGTCTGTGTCAAAGTCCGCAGCTCCGCAGCTATACGTAAATGTACATTAGCACAGCCTTGGCCAAGCAGATGTCACTCTGAAGCCCACATCCCACATGCAACAGCCAATCACATGTAACCCCACACCCTATCCCATTTGCAATCATGCTCAGTATATCCTCAACATGTATCCCGCTGCCAGTAGTGTCCACTATACTGCATCACAGAGGACAGAAGACTCAATATAATGTTTGAAACCAAAACTGTCTCCGCTGACTCATTTCACAAGTACGAATGAGAGAGGATGAGAGTATGTGAAGTACACGGCAGTCGTGACATGACCATGTAGTCCACTGGTATTGGATGTCAACGCAAATGAGTAGCACTACTGTGGAAGACACACATGTGTCGTGTGAAGTCGTATGGACGCAGTGCTCAGGTGGGTGGGTGCGACGGGTAGATGCGCACATGCCAAGTTGGAGCACGCCGTGTTGGGAGGGGTCATGAACAGTACACCACCGCTTCCCTGGGCATTGTGAGAGGACACCTGTCGGGGGGAGTGAACACGTGTGTGCACAGCAGCCGGGCACACGTACAAAGCGGTACCAGGCGCACCTCAGCCCACCCTCTGTGGACAAGCTGGATCCTGTTGTGCGCCCGCCATGCCCCTGACAAGGCACACACAGCCCCAGTCGACCAGGTGTAACCCCAACATAGTCAATCCGCACAGGCGATACAGGGCACGGGATGGCAGTGGAGCATGGTGTGTGAGAGGTCTCCTCGCGCTCCTCCTGGTCATATCACGCAGGCAATAGAACCTCAACGTCTAGCATGGCACAAGTCAGATGGAAGTGTAGGGGGACGCACCACAGCACGAGCAGCACTGACGTCACGGGAGGTGGCTCGCACCATCCCATCCATTGCCCATCATACCAACCACGCCACATGCCATTGCGACTAAGTGCAAGCGCGTGCGCCACCACCCCCGAGCCCTCCCCAGAGAGGCCAAAGAGTGAATGTGTGGGCCATCAGCCACAGACGGACGCGGCCTGGCCGCAAGGGCAGCCACAGCCACTGGGTGTCGCAGGTGGCGGATCCGGAAGGCGAAGACTGTGATGCATAGTCCATGCAGGCCGGGTCTCCATTTGGGGCACCACGCAGGTGGACGGCGTCCCGCGACACATCATACCCTGAGACAGCCCACTCGTGCAACTGGACCCACACATACACTCCTTGCCCTCTCTGGTGCGAGCTTGGGGCTGCCTGTGCAAGCGCTAGCCTCGCAGGTGAGCATGCATATTGGGGGAGCGAGGGGAGGACATGAGGGCTGGGGCGAAGATGACTGTATCACTGTCAGTTAGTACAAGGGATGACCCAGATGTGGAAAGGAAGAGACGTGTCCCGTGTGTACTGCAACTAGTCGCCAATCCAACTACCCCCCATGTCCGGAATGTAAGCCCGCACCTAGGCCCGCCCATCCGCCACATCGAACATACCACCAGCACGACAACCTTCCCATTCGAAACACTGACTGGGGGTGGCGACCAGTGTACAATCATGTGTAGCCTACCCACGCGTACATGTGGGCCCTCCATGATCCATGTCACCTGCGGCAAAGTCATGACATGCGCAATGAGGGAAGTGAGGAGAGCTGTCCGCCCCACGCGCAGAAGGTGCATCAGCTCCACAGACCCAGCAGCGAGTCCAGCAGGGGTCACATGTGCAGGGGCAGCTGTGCCTGGTGTGAAGGCACATGCATATAGACAGCACATCGACCAATGTGTAGTCTGCCCACATCTACAGTCCATCATCATGCGGACATAGGAATTGAACACAGGGCAACACATCTTCAGTTGGTGCACCCACCGTGACCAACAATGCGCAATCATCGACGTACCCGCCCTGTGCATGGCCCCCCACCCAACGGAGGCACATCCAGTGCCACCATCCCACACACACAAGCCTTCCACGGAACATGCAGTGTCCAATGGTCAGTACAGAGTCAGCGCCCATGTGGTGGATCCTGAACAGGAGACACATGCACACACATGCCAGCTCCCACTGTGTACGTCTGCCACCTGGCACGTGCAATGTAACCTCTCACCTGTGACGTGTGACTGGAAGCACACAGCCGTCTTGGCATGGGGCTGTCAATGTGGACACCTGTCAATGTTTCGGGAGGTGTGATCCGTACAGTGCTGTACATAGGGTGCAGTGCTGACACCTACTACTGTCTCATATCCCCTCGTGCCACAGGTCCCACTTGTTTTGGCCGCTCAGCCTGTGCCCACATCGTCGTCGTCGTGTGCCATACTCATCCAGCCGCGGAAGCAGTTCCATGCTCAGCAGACATTCATGTTGCCGTGGCGTTGCCGCTTGACGGATATGCAGTCAGTCCCCATCAGCACGCCCCGCAAGTCATTGGGGCCTAGATCCCCATGTGCATGCACATGGCAGTGGTTTGTATCACTAGCCATTGCCATTGGTGGGAGACCTGTGTAAGTGTATTGTGGCCGTGCCGTCCCAGCTTGACAGCTGGGCTGTGGCTCATGTGCTTGCTCAGTCATGTCAGTGATGTGTATGCGAAATTGCTATGTGTCGTGTTGCTTGGACATGTGTCCTCTGCCATTGTCCCTAGGCGGAGACCGAACATTGACCGCCCATGCCAATTGCTGGCAGACATGGAGGATACGGAGGTCATTAGGAAGTTTCGGCTGGACAGGCCAACCCTGCATCGACTGTGTGCCATGTTAGAACCCCATCTCCGTCCCCGCAGGGTGTATCCGACTGCTGTCACCCCCACGGCTAAGGTGATGGCCGCCATGCATTTCTTCGCCACTGGGTCATTCCAGCACACAGTGGGCATTGGAGGAGGGATGTCCCAGCCCATGTTCAGCAAGGTGCTGAGGGATGTACTGGCAGCCATGATGCTGTACCGGAACAGGTACATCCGCTTCCCCAGGGCTCGTGAATTGGCGGCAGTGAAGGGTGCATTCTATGCCCTTGGCAGAATCCCACACGTCGTTGGAGCCATTGACTGCACACCTGTCGGCCTTGTTCCACCACAGGCCACTGAGCACCTGTACCGCAACAGGAAGCACACGCACTCCCTGAATGTGCAAGTGGTGTGCCTTGCGGACATGGTGATCACCCACGTGTGTGCAAAGTTCCCAGGCTCGGCCCATGACGCACACATAATGCGCAACAGCATCTTGCCACGACTGATGTCCAATATGCAACAGGATCGTGCCTGTATTGTCGGTGAGTATGTGGAGTGGTGTAGCGTGCTGGCTGTGCGATGCTGTCCCCTGTCCAGTTGGATTAGCAACGGTTCTCTGTGTCCCTCACACCCAGGTGACTCTGCGTATCCGAATGGGGCATGGCTGCTCAGTCCATTGAGGAATCCTCGCACCCCAGCAGACGATCGCTACAATGAGGCACATGGGAGGACCAGACGTGTGGTCGAGCGTACCTTTGGCCTCCTCAAGTCCAGGTTCAGGTGCCTGGACCGCACCGGGGGTGCGCTGGCGTACTCCCCACAGAAGGTGTGCCGGATAGTGGTGGCGTGCTGCATGCTGCACAATCTGGCCATTCGGAAGCAGATCCCCCTCATCGTGGATGACGGAGACCAACCAGGGCCCCAGCCCGCAGACCAGGACAGCTCGAGTGAGGAGGACAGCGGAGAGGAGGAAGCTGGTAATGTGCAGCAGCAGCTCATCGCCCGCTACTTCACTTGACGGTGAGTGTCCATGTACGACGGCTGATGTGGCAGTATCTGTGCAGGTGTGTGTGTGCTGTGTCAGGGTGGCCGTTTGTTCACTGCGTGCTGTGTGTCAACGCTCCATGGCCAGGGTAGTATGCCACTGTTGGTGGCTGTGGCATTGTGCCCTATAGCTCTGTGCGATGTGTGTACATTGCTTGTAGTTGTTGACATGTACTGTGTGATGGGTGTGTGACACACTCATTGAATGTGCTCCTGTTCTGTCTCCCACCCCTAGGTCCCTACAGGCCCTCCGGATTCAAATGCCATGCCACGCATCAGGTGCCTTTCCGCCCAAGGTGGCCGATGTATTCCGTACAAATAAGACACAGGGCACAAACAGCAGTTAGTGGAAAAGGTGCATTTATTACAAACTGTGACATGTGATTGTGTGTAAGGTGATGACAAAAGTGGTGCGTGCAGTGACAATGAGCTGTCGGTCATGGCTGCGTGATGATCAGGGTGTACCCACTGGTTCTATGTCCATAGTCCAACACACACATGCCATCCAGATGGCTGTGTGGAGTGGGATCGTAGTCCAAGTCAATGCAGTGGCTGGTCAAGGAAGGCTGGCGGAAGGCTGGCTGGCTGCCTCACTTGCGACTGGAGCGTGCGAAGTCCTCCCGGGAGATCTGTTTCCTCTTCGGACGGCCCCTTCCACGTTTGCGAGGGGGGTGCCTGCTTGCGACATGCTGGTGGTTGAGGTGTGATCACTGGCTGTGGACGCAGGGGAACTGGACACTGCTGCTCCACCCTGTGCCCCGGCAGGTGGTGGCGGAGGGGAGCTGCTGTCCCTGGCTGTGACCTCACCGCCACCACCAGCTGTCCCATGAGGTCCACGATTTGGCCCATACGGGCGTCCATGGACCTCAACACCCCCAGCACCTCACGCGTGTCTGAGGCAGACCGGACCCATTGTCCTTGGGCCTCTTCATAGGCCCCAAGGACTCTGGCCATGTGAGGCAGGGCATGGCTCCCAGGGGAGGCTGGCGTTTCCCTGACCCTGCTCCTCCTACCAGTCCTGCTGCCACCGGCCTGCCCACTAGCCACATTGCTCACCACGGTCCTCGCTGTGGCTCCCAGGGTGGATCCAGTCGTCCGGGCCACCACCTGCTCTGGGGCTGGTGCCAGCGGAGACGTGGCGGTGGTGGCGGCGGTGGTGGTCGGTGCGGCGATGGTGGCGGTTGCGGCAGTGGTAGTGGCCACAATGACCGTGGGTGTGGCCGCAACGACAGTGGCAGCAGGGGGCTGTGAATGTTCAGCAGCCCTGGATGATGGGTTGGTGGGTAGGAGGGGTCCTGGGGAGCGGCTGGGCCCTGCCACACCAGATGGGCCTGCTTGGTTGTCCGTGTCCGAAGAGGAGGACAGATCCTCCAGATCCGTGTGTCCTCGTTGGGGGCTTGTAGGCTGGCTGTGCTGGCTGCTGGCTCCATCCCCAGCATCCAGCAGTTCGTCACCTGTGGAGAGAATGAGATTAGTTATTGTGTTGCACCTGGCGAAGTATGTATTTGTCGTCTGATATTCACAGTTCGTGCAATCTCGTACATGGGTTTCCCGGAGGCGTGTGTGTGGCTGTAGCATCTGTAGTTGTGTGTGCTTGGCAATGGGACTGTGTGCTGTGCACATGTGGCATGGGACGGATTGGCCATGCCGATGGGTGTG
The DNA here is from genome assembly GCA_963921515.1 of Calotriton arnoldi. Classification (NCBI taxonomy): domain Eukaryota; kingdom Metazoa; phylum Chordata; class Amphibia; order Caudata; family Salamandridae; genus Calotriton; species Calotriton arnoldi. The sequence goes on from CAWUFW010004170.1 coordinate 355,410, forward strand.
TTGCTGTGCCCCTACTTATTGTGACTCTGGTGTATGCGGGCTCCTGGCCCATCCTGGGTCTGGTTTGTACTTTGCTTTTGGGGTTCAAATGGAACGCTTAGGAACGCATATGGCAACATGGGGGCCATGCCCCAGATTCGCATTTGGGTGGGGATATGCTTTTGGGGTTCAAATGGAACGCTTAGGAACGCATATGGCAACATGGGGGCCATGCCCCAGATTCGCATTTGGGTGGGGATATGCTTTTGGGGTTCAAATGGAACGCATATGGCAACATGGGGGCCATGCCCCAGATTCGCATTTGGGTGGGGATATGCTTTTGGGGTTCAAATGGAACGCTTAGGAACGCATATGGCAACATGGGGGCCATGCCCCAGATTCGCATTTGGGTGGGGATATGCTTTTGGGGTTCAAATGGAACGCTTAGGAACGCATATGGCAACATGGGGGCCATGCCCCAGATTCGCATTTGGGTGGGGATATGCTTTTGGGGTTCAAATGGAACGCTTAGGAACGCATATGGCAACATGGGGGCCATGCCCCAGATTCGCATTTGGGTGGGGATATGCTTTTGGGGTACATGCTGTGAGCCATGGGTGCCGAACGTGACATGTGTTGTGGCAGCATGACAGTGCATGGTTTGAGGTGTGTGCATGCTTGACATGGCCTGCATATTTGCTGTCTGTTGTGATTACTGGACATGGCATTGGACGCATCGTTATGAGTGAGTGATGGTTGTGTGCCAGCCAACGTATTGCAGTTGTCCCATCTCCTTGGTGTGCGTGCTGCCCTGTGCCATGTGCATCACTGCAGTGCTCGGGGGGGTGTGGCCCATGTTGTGTGTTGTTGCTCACAGTGTGTCGTGCACTTCATTGACTTCTGGCACATGGTTGGTAATGGGCATGTATCTTAGCGTGACTGCTGTATGTGTGGCAGCTGTGCGGATGACATGCCTTTCATGAGACTGGGGCTGACGGATGGGATGGATGGTATGTTGTTTGTGCATGGTGTGTCTGTGTGTTTGATGGGTTCAGTGGTGTTCGTGTGCATTTATGTTGTTCCGCTCTGTTGCGTCTAGTGTTGTTTGTCTTACATAGGCGTAGTTGTGGGGTGTGTGGTTGACAGGCAGTTGGGCCTACATGGACAGGACTTCAATGGTGTTTCGATTGTGTGTGATGAGTTGCACAGTGGCTGCCGTGTGGTACTATATTCAGTGTGGCTTGTGCATGCAGACGTGGCTCCTTGGGTGTTGCTATGTCTGTGATGGGTCATGTGGGGTGTGAGTCTGTTGTTCATGTCCGTGTGCACATTGTTCACTTGTTCGTGACGGTGGGCGGTGCTGCGTGTTCGTCTGCTACGTGACATGTCCCATGTGTTGGTCGTGTTACGGTCCTCATGCCTCCAGTAATCCGGCCCTGTCCAGTTTCCCACCTGCAAGTTGTTCGTGCGTGCACTGTACTGGATGCCACATGGCTCTACGCGGGGGTGCTCCATGTTGCAGGTCTGTGGGGGTGGGAGGGTGTTGTGGGTCGTGGGGGTGGCTGGATACCCACTGACACCGATTGCTGTGGACCGTGATGTCTGCCCTTCGGCTGTCGTTGTGCACTGCGGTGGCTGACACGTGGGTGTGGGGTGTGGGGGATGCTCCTCCTTGCTGTGCTGTGGGACTGGGGCCTGGTGTGTGTTGTACTTGGGCTGTCCACCGTCCCACCCACTGCACTTTGTGTTCCTGCCACTTACCTGTTACTTGTCGGTTGGTGCAGCTGTGGCGGACACATGGGTGTGGTGGGTGCTCGTTGTGGCGCTTCTGGCATATTTGGGGACCTGTTGGTGGTTACGTGGCTGGCTTAGTGTACACATGTCCCCACGCATCTTGCAGTTGTTCGGTTTGGGCTGTGTGTGGTGGTGTCTGTTGCATGTGTGTGTGATGTGTTGTGTATTGTGTGCTGGACATGGGGGTGTTTGTCCCTGGGAGCTGTGGCATGGTGGTAGTGCATGTGAGTACATAGCGGTGTGCTGGTATACATTAGTTTGTACTTACCAGCCTCCACTCCCCCTGCTAATCCGGCGAGGATCTCCGGATGGATTACGACTCGCACCTTCTCCTCCCACGCTTTGAAGGTCTTAAAGAGCGCGGGATTCCCTCCGCCAGTGACGGCAGCCAGCTCTCTGTTTTTGCCCTCCTTCTTGACCAGGCTCTTGACGTCATTCCAACGTTTGTTAATCTCGACTCTGTTCCTGGGCAGGGTCCCGACTGCATTGACCTGGTCTATGATCCGGTTCCACATTCTGTTTCTGGTGGCTAGTGGTGTGTGCTGGACCATGTTCCCATAGATTTGTGGGTACACCTTGATGATCTCGTCGACCATGACCGTCAGCTCCATGGGCGTGAACTTGGGCATCCTTTGTGGTGCCATGGTGTTTGTGGTGCTGGTGCGGTGTGTGTTGTGTAATGTGCAGGGGGTTTGTGGTGCCGGTGTTTGGTGGTGGTGGTGGTGGTGTTTGGTGGTGGTGGTGGTGGTGGTGGTGGTGGTAGTGATGTGTGCGTTTCTGTGGTGTGCTGCTGTCCTTGCTGTGTCACTGTGTCCTCTCCTCTCTGGTTTGCAATGTAGCAAGGGGTTGTGGTCTGTGGGAGTGCTGCTTTTGTACTCACCTATGTGGGTGTGTCCTCATGGTCTGTTGTTTTCAGGTGTGTTGTGTCTGGGGTTTTGGCCTTTGTATTTTTTGTTTGTCCGGGGGGGTGTTTTCGGGATATGTACTGTGCTTGTGTATTTGTGCGTGCCTTGCTGTGTGGACTTGTTGGCCATGTTGTGTGCTATTGGTTTTGTGTGCGGATGGTTTCTGTGCAGGTACGTGGGCGCCATGGCTTCTGCCGTGTCGATTCTCATCGGCGTTGTTTGCGCTGGCGGGCGGTATATTTGTGGTTTTTCCGCGCTCATGTCGGTGCGATCGTAATCTCACGTGCGGTGTGTCGGCCGTGAGGGCGGGCGGTTTTGTGTTGTCGTGCGTGTTTCCGTCCGTGGCGGGCGGTTTGTCTCCGACTCGGACGTTGGCGGGCGGTATTTTGTGTGCTTTTTCCGCCGATGGCGGTATTCGGTTTGTGTAATCGTAATGGCGTGGTCGGTGTTCAGGCGGTGTGTGCGGGCGGATTTTTGCCGCTTCCATGCCTGGCGGAATTATTTACGCCGGGTATCGTAATGTGCCCCATAGTTTTTTTTAATGTTTTAATAATAATGTAAAATTAAGTAAATAATACATATAATTAAAAGAAATAGTTAAAAATATTAAAAGATATTTAAAAATAATAACTAATACATTAAATGTTAAAATAAATTAAACATACATATAAATTAATATATATATGTATATATATATATATATATATATATATATATATATATATATATATATATATATATATATACTTACTCCACATAGTGCAACAGTAGAGAAAGCGTTGGATAGCGTAGGGGTAAAAATTACTATTCCCACTCCAGTGAGTGCAACACTAGGGAAAGGGTTGGATAAGAAACAACTGAATATTTATGTGGACATACTATCATCAATTGAAAATTGTAAATCGCATAGCGTTAGTCTTATATGTGGCAAATTACACCTATATGTTTTACCCTGTTTATGAATTGAATTGCAGTTATATATATTTATATATATATTTACAAATTAGGGTGGACAATAGGGCAGTAACTTTGCAACATATTGGAATAGCCACTTGCAATAAGTTTTACTAATAGGAACTTTTACTGTTACAAATTGTTATAAATGCTTTATTTTTAGCCTATTTTTATCTGATTTTATAGGGTTGAAATGATTTTATATAATATTTATATTATATGTATTATATATCCTCATTTGTGGGAATCAACCAGGTATTAACAGATATTTATCCTCCAATTCAGGCTTTCTTGACAAAAGCAGAATATATAAAATCTATTAATTACAATGGTTGCGATAAGGTATTGCATCTCAAAAGAGATAACGGCATTAGCCAACATATATATATTTATTCGTTTGCTGCTAGCTGTTTTTTGCACTGAATTCAGGCACTATAAATGCACATTTTGCACATAATTATATTATCTTAGACTTGCACATAGGGATGGAGGTATGTTTTTGCACTGACCACTTTATTTTAGAAATAGCAATATAATGGACGGTATATTTGCTAGGATACAAACAAACAGTGGTAAACAGTAAATTTGATGTATTTAAACATGTATTTTACTCTGTATTTTAGCCATTACGAATCTTATATTGTTTTATCCTAGTACTTAATGAATGCCGATATTATATCTGGCACAAATGCATTTAAGCAGGTATTGTTGAAAACACTAAAGTATGTTTTCCATGTCTATTGCTGCTAAAAATTTGCACAGTCACTTTAAAAGGGGAATCTCCGCCCCAAGGCGCTGACATGTGATCAAGGCCGTCGATCGGCCGAAACGCGTCATGGCGACATGGTGATTATGGAATAAAGAAAATTGCCACAAGAATTGGGTCTACTCTCGTCTTTTCGTATGCACGAAGCGTTGGACGAGCTTTTTGTAATAAATTTATATATATATATATATATATATATATATATATATATATATATATATATATACTTACTCCACATAGTGCAACAGTAGAGAAAGCGTTGGATAGCGTAGGGGTAAAAATTACTATTCCCACTCCAGAAAGTGCAACAGTAGGGAAAGCGCTGGATAGCGTAGGGGTAAAAATTACTATTCCCACTCCAGTGAGTGCAACACTAGGGAAAGGGTTGGATAGCGTAGGGGTAAAAATTACTATTCCCACTCCAGAGAGTGCAACAGTAGGGAAAGCGCTGGATAGCGTAGGGGTAAAAATTACTATTCCCACTCCAGTGAGTGCAACACTAGGGAAAGGGTTGGATAGCGTAGGGGTAAAAATTACTATTCCCACTCCAGAGAGTGCAACAGTAGGGAAAGCGCTGGATAGCGTAGGGGTAAAAATTACTATTCCCACTACTTAGAGTGCAATAGTAGGGAAAGCGCTGGATAGCGTAGGGGTAAAAATTACTATTCCCACTCCAGTGAGTGCAACAGTAGGGAAAGCGTTGGACAACGTAGATGTTAAAAATAACATACATATAAATGAAATAAATATTGTAATTAAATAATGATTTATTAATAAATTTAGAAAAAAAAAATACAAATATATCAAAAATAATAATTACTTTAATAATATTAAATACTTCCCACCCTATTCCCCAATAAACACACAACACAGTCCACATAAAATTTCACACAATTAAATTAATATTCAATTAATCAATTAATACAAATACATTTGCAATTAATACTTAAATTTAAAAAAATGTCAATAACAATAAATAATATGTAATAAAAATTAATAACCAATTAATAATTAACAAAAAAAATAATTTTCAATACCAATAAATAATATTTAATAAAAATTAAGAGCCAATTAATAATTAATTAAAAAAATAATTGTCAATACTAATAAATAATATTTAATAAAAATTAATAACCAATTAATGATTAATTAGCAAAAAAATATCAATACCAATAAATAATATTTAATAAAAACTATTAACCAATTAATGATTAATTAGCAAAAAAATATCAATACCAATAAATAATATTTAATAAAAAATATTAACCAATTAAAAATTAATTAACAAAAAAATTAATCATCAATACTCAATTTCTTAATTAATTACTTAATTACAAATACATTACTTACCACCCTATTCCCCTAAAAACACACAACCCACTCCAATAATAAATTAATGCAAATAAAATAATCAATTAATAATAATTACCAATTAATAACTAATTAACAATACATTAATTATTAATAACAATAATTAAAAATTAATAATTACTTAATTAAAATTAAATTACTTCCCACCCTATTCCCCTATAAACCCACAACCCGCTACAGAAATAAAACACAAAATTTAATTAAAATCAATTAATAATTCCTAAAAATTATTATTTAATTTACTATAATTAAATTACTTCCCACCCTATTCCCCTATAATCCCACAACCCGCTACGGTACTAAAACGCAAAATTTACTTTTAAAAAAATTACTAATTTCTAAAAAATGTATACATATATTTTAAAAAACAGTACAATACTTAACAAAAAATATAGAACACATACATATTAAATACATACTAAAATACATAACACTCATATAAATATCGATATTATTAACATCGATAATTTAACTATCGATATTACTAACATCGATATTTGCAACATCGATATTTCTTACCTTAACTTCGATATTCTGGTTGTAGATATTCTTGACTTCGATATTTTGTCCCTACGATATTTAAAACTCGATATAACTGTGCTTCAATATTTAAAAATCGATATTTTGACTGTCCACCGGCCTTCTGACCCCAGCAGGCTACCATTCCCGTGATGCCAGTGAATTGTTATAGGTCACAATTTGCGGCCTACCTTGTTAATATTCATGAGGTAGGTCGAATTGGGACCCACAGCATTTTAGTATTTTTTGAACCGACCTATTACAATATTAGTTTATTGGTCAGTTCACAAAATACTGTTGGATTGGCTAAAAGTTGGTGCTCAAATTGAGACCACTTTTAGCAAATCCAATGTACATACATCTTGCCCAAAGTGTTTAAGAAAACGAGTGCTTTCATAATATATATTTTTAGTAGCTTGCAATCAAAATGTGCCTAATGGAAACCTTTGTAATATGTGCCTGTTAAAAGGATGACTACAGGGACTCAGCTGGTAACACTCTTACAGTACCACCTCAAAATAATAAATCTTTGTCTCCACTATGCTTCAAATGACTTCATAAGCCTTTATTGGCCAGAGGTGGGCGAGCCAACAAGGTTAGCTGAGCCAGGTCTCTGCTATACTTCCAAGACCTCGTGCACAAGCCAAGCCATGAAGATATTTTGCATGTAAATTGTGCAACAAAGATCAGGTAAAAATATGATAAAGTCTCTTCAAAATTCCAAAAACTTTATTTCTTTAACACTCCGTGCTGAATTTAAACTACAAGATCCTCAGCAGGGTGCTGGCCGACTGCCTTGGCCCCTACTGTCAGGCCTTAAAACATTCCGATCAGAATTTTTTCATTCCCAAGAGGAACACATCTTTAAACATTAGGACATTTTTAGGATCCTCAGGGAGACCAACAGGGAACAGTAGCCAAATGCCGTTGTTTTGTCGATCGACCTGCAAAAAGTGTTGAACGTGGTACAGTGAACTTCCTGAAGACAGTGATGCAGTGAATGGCCCTGGGGGCTGATTGGGAGAAACTGGTCACACTGCTGTATCTTGTCTCCTTTCGAAGTCTATAGGGGTACCCGGCAAGGATGTAGCTGTCCCCTATGTTATTTGGACTTGCGTTGGAACCCTTTGCAAGTGTGGTAAGGGTGGAGGGATGTTAGAGGGTAATTACGCTACGGGGAGCACTGAATCTCACTCTGCACAGACATGTTGCTAGTGCAACTCTTTGAAGACTTGCGCGCAGCCTCAGGTCTCCACACAAGCTGGACTAAGTCATGTGCATTACCTGTAGACCCACTCTTGCGACATATCCCACCAAAGGTGCCACCTCGGACCTAAATGGGAACTTATAACCTTTAAATACCTGGGCGTGAAAGTCAACCACAAGGATAGGACGCTTGGGAGGGGACCATGGGAAGCACAATGAAGGCCCTGAAGGGAAGTGTTGAGTTCTGGCGCACATTACAACTACGTATAATGGCGAGGAATGCATAATCCAAAATGGTGATACTCCCATGCATGCTGTACCATTTTGTGAATCTCCCCACAGGCCTGGTTTAAAGCAGCAAAGGGATGGAGGCAGGCACAGAGTATCAGTATCTAGTTTATGGTGACCAGTGGAAGGAGGGGGTCTCAGGCCCCTGACTGTTCTTCCTAGCGGCTAAGTTACTGTGGCTCGTGGGGTGTCTTGACAGGACTTGCTTTGTGGAACTGGGGCGCCTGGGGGAGGCATGGCAGGAGGGTGCTCTAGTGGCGCTGTTGCTTGGTGTGAAAATGCAGGTACCTTAACCCACGAACTGCTCTCTATCGCACTCCGCGGCTGAAGAAGTGTAGTGTGGAAAACAACCCAGCACTTGATGTAGGCACCAACGATCCCACTAATTGGCCTCCCCATGGGGAGTCACAGGTATTTCCTTGCCCATTGGCTATGGGAGTGGACGGAGGCGGGACTCCATACTTTGGGCGACTGCTATTCAGAGGGCAAACTCCGTGAGCTATGATCCTTGATTGACCAGGACAGCCTGCCTGACTCTCAGTCTCTAGCATATGTTGGGCACTGGTTCCATCCCTGGGGACCATATAGGAGGACTGTTGCACAGAACCACAGATTCATGAAGTCTTACAGATGTTACTTACATTTGGTGTGGGACATAAATGTATATCCTGGCTGTATAAGTCTCTTCAGGCAATGACTACAACATCTTTGACAAACCTAAGAACCTACTGGGAGAAAGAGAGAAAGGACAGAACTTAAGGGACAAAGGGTAGGCATCCATTTTAGCTCATCCTCATAAAGTGTCCAGGAAAACCAGATTCAGATACACACAGTTTAATTACTTGCACACAACCTACCTTACACCACACAGGCTGATTCTTATTTCACAAACCACTGATAAAGAAGTGCCCTAGATGTGCGAGGCTTGATGCAGATTTCTTATACATGGCATGGACATGCCCAGACATAACAGGGTTATAGAAGACAGTCACTTCAAGACTGAGGAGCGTACTGGGTGAAATGAACCAGCTCACGGTAGAGGCATGCTTACTGTGTTTATATGTCCACTCAAAAAAAAAAAGTGTGAGTGCTAGATTTGCAGACCTGGCCCTAGTCTTGCCTGCCGCTCCATATCCATGCATTGGAGATCTCCTGAGGGGCCTCGCTAATGCAGATAGAAAGCAGAGGTGAAGAAATGAGCAAAGGTGTAAGGCACTCCCGGGTTGTCAGTGAAGCAGCCATATACTATATAGAGGGGCAGGTAATTACGCGATGACCATCTCGAAACTGGCTGCAACAAATCCTATCATGTTTGGTATCAAACATGTTGGAATCATACCCCCACACTGTAAACTGTGTGGGAGGTATGATTCCAAGCACTGGAAGAGCCTTCTGTTAGGCTCTCGGTGTTCCCGGTATGAGCCTTCTTGACCCAGACAGCACAAAATGATTGCTGCTGACCAGAGACACGATTCTGCCCTCCTGCTGCGGAGCCAAGCTCGAGCAGGGGAAGGCAGAACAATAGGCATCCTGTCACAGGGAGGTGTGACCACCTCCCAGACAGGATTTAGTGTATTGGGGTAGGGTGGATGCGCTTGCCAGCGCCACTCAGTCTGCATGAGGGGCACATTTGGTGTCCCCATGCATAGTCCAGTTCAAACCAGTCCTGGTGGCTCCCGCTCTGGTGCGAAACTGGACAAAGGACATGGGAGTAACCCCACCCCCTGTCCAGACCCTCCCCTGGCATGTTCCTCTGAATCGTCCCAATCCTTTCCCTAGGGTACTTAAGGGCTTACCTGGGTGTAGGTCCCTAGATTTGTCGTGGGACAAGATTCAGATAAGACACCACTTCTACTTCTATCGTCTGGGCACTCTGGACTTCGCTGGACTAAGTTTGGGCTCAACTTCGTCTCCCTTCCAGTCTGCTGCATCGTCTGTGCCTGTGCACCATACAGGAAACTTCCAAGGCCTGTGGGCATCAAAAACCCCTGAAGGAATCTCCCTTGGAGTGAAGGAGTCACTCTCCTGCATTCGCAGGCACCCATAGCTCCTGAGGCTTTCCCTGCCTTCTCACCAAGTTTGAGGCCAGTATCCCTCGTGGAGGTTGCAATAACCGAACTCCTGTGCATCGCATCAACTTGCAGTTGCAAAGGCTTGTTGGCTTCCTTCCAAGAAGATCTTCGGGCTCCAAGTAGCCCCAACCTTGAGCACCTCCAGGGACCAGAATCTTCAGCCACACCGCATCTTGTGCATCATGGCCTGCATCTTTTGGTGAGCTGCTTGAGGTCCTCTCACGACTCCAGTCCCTCCAGCCTGTGGGTCCATTTGAGGGTCACCTTTGTTTCTTTTGGGCTCCCCTGATTGCTCGGGGCCTGCCCTGACTCCTCTGCTTGTGGTGAGTCCCCTGGACCTTGCTGGTCCCGACGTTGCTTTTTCTTCATCTCATGCATTGGTTGCATTTGCCAAGGCTTGTTGGTGCTCCTGCCAGACACCTACCCCTCAGCACTCAACATCCTTCGTGGGACAGCTTGTGCATGGCTCCTGAACTTCCTCAGTGTCGCCTGGTCCTCACAGCTGCAGAGTCAAGGTCATCATCACCCATCCTGCAACACCCGACATCGGAGGGCATTCATCTTCCAAGTCTCCTGGTCACTCCCGAGTGACCTAGACTCTATCCCCTCTGTTTGCAGGTACCTCTCAACTAGAATCTACATTTGGATTTGACCGGATACTTTCTCCTTTTTCTACAGCGCACTTTCCTGAAGTCCTCCATTTGGTTCGACGGCGGTTTCTGACACCACTTCACACGTATGCACCCGGCTTCCCTGGTGTAGGTAACGTGGGCACTAGGGTATCCACGGTGGGGTGGCTCTCCAAACTTCCGCCTTCCATGGGGTTTCTTCAGGGTCCTTAATCTTTAAAAATACAACCGCGACTTACACGAAGAGTTGTACGGAGCACCCAGTCATGTTCCCACACTGCACCCGCTCTCTGCGGGGTCCCTATCTACTCACCATGGGTGGTTCCTTGGGTCCCCAGCACTTCTACGTCCTCTCGACCTTGCCTTGACCCGAGTCGTGGTTCTTATACCACATTCTTAGTACAGAGTTTGGTCCCCCCCTGGGGTCCACTGTGTATTACGTGCTATTTACTGTGTTTCTTTGCAAAAGTAGTGTGTGCATTGTGCATATCTCCGGGTAGGAGATATTTGTATGTATTAGAGAGTATTATATAATGAGTGCATAATTTATAAATACTTTGTGTGGTTCTTTTTCACTTAATCTATACTATAAGATTGCATTCTGGTAAAACAAACTGCTTTACACTCTTTCTGGACTAAGCCTGAAGGCTGCTCTCCACAGCTACCACTTAGAGAGCTCTCTAAGGTTGTCTAAGACCTCTTAAATCACCATAAGGGTTGTCTGGACTGCTGCAAGGTGCCCACTTGCATTAGTGGACATCATATACCAGGACAGCTTCTCACAATAATGCAGTTATATATTCAAGCATTCAGCACTTCTATGACCCAGAAAGATTTTGATGAGACAGTTCTTAAGTGAGGGTCATGTAAATGCTCGTCTAATCTTGCCAAGAAATAGTCTGTCACAACTGGTTATCTGTTGGTAATTTGATACACAAATGTGAACAGTGCGGTCGATATTTATGAAGTAGCAAGAAAAGGAAACACATCAATGTTTCGGTCTATTAATGAGACCATCTTCAGGACAATGCTAAGAAGACAATTAGACAACCCATGAAGTATGGCTTCTTGATAGACAGAGCACAAAGTTTGCTTTAGCTAGAAGAATCTGACAGACGAGACCATAGTTTTAAGAATGTTAGTTAATACTTTAATACTGAAAGGAGTTAAACCAGACAATAAGCGTCTGTGGCACAAAGCTCTCGGATCGAAGTTATCCCGCTCCTATTGTCAGGAGGCATGGTTCCTCTGCTTGTTTGTAATGGTTCCTCTTTTAAAGCCCATTCCTGAGCCTCACCCTAACTCACATACCTTTATTTTGTGTGGTAGATCACTTAGTTTATTTTTGATAGACACAAATTATAAATTATGGGTCATTAGAAGCACTTTTCCAAGGAAACGTCGGACTTATTTTCCCTACATTGTACACTATATGTGATGGCATTTAGTACATCATCAGGTTCAACATGAAAGGACCTAAGCAGATCACCATTGTTCAGGCCACTAGAGTATTTACAGTCAAGATTTTGGTGGTGCGGGCTCTAAGGCTTGATTCTGTACAGCCGGATTGTCCTACTCATGCCCTTTTAAGCCCTCTCGCTAAGGGTACAGAGCATTGCCCTGTGGTAAGGCGCACTGGCTCACCAAGACTTCAAGCTCGTGGTCTCACTGTGGACTCATGTACTTGAACCAGTATTATCGGTAACTGATGTCCGCATGCTACAAGTGTTACCATAAACTGATGTCATCCCATTTCTTGGTACTTATCGCCTACTGTCTGTATGTTTTCATCTGGGATCCATGGTCAATTCACATTAGCCTTGCACTGACTTGAGTGATCATTTATGGCAAGGCAAGACATTGTTCCCAGGTATTATGATGGGTCCAGAAGCTCATCTTGCCCATGTTAGAATGACAGGGGCTTGGTGCACTCCTGCACTCCTGCACTATAAGTCCCAGACGCCATAGCACTGCAGCCGTCTTGGGTGGGGCTCGCATATAAAACAGCCTCACACTAGACCGCGCACTCACTATTCTCGAGAAGAAGAGGAATACGGACTCTACAGTTTCACTATTGAGTGATGATGTTTTACTGTACAGCAGAACTTGGCTGAGTTCTGCTGATCTCTTGGGGTCATTATGATTTGTGAAGGACAGCATACTGGTAAGAGAAATTGTTGTGGACAGAGATTCCTCAGATAAAGACCGGTCGGGTCTTCTCTGATAAGGGCCTTTCAGCAATGCTTGTTAAAGACTGTATTAAGAACCCTTTGGCGTTTCATGAGGACTCATAATTACTGATTCCCGTACTTTATGACAATGGCAGAAGACATGAACTGAACCAGAACTAAAGAGTGGAATGTCTTAAACCTGTTTTGGCAGCAGTGTTAGTGTGGAGGATTATCCCTCTCAGCTGACGTAACCTTGGGCTTCATGCGCTGGATCAGAGGAGAGAGAGAGAAGCTTAAGGTTGGAAACACTTCTGGTATAAATGCCTGTTTCTGTGAGGAAGAGATAAGCAAGACTTGTAACTGTGATTGAGACTCTGTATGACTGACGTGCTTCAACAGTTCTTTACTTCAATTACAGCTGCAATACTAAGAGATCCTGTTTAAACTATAGTCGAGACAGAAGACTTGAGTGTATGAAACTCCTTAAACAAAGTAAAGATCAATTCTCAGAGGGGTGTGAAGTGGGAAGGCTATAACCAGAGGTTACTAACTTAAGCTCTTATTTTCTCTTTCAGATCTCCCTCCTCGCTGTTCCTATCCCTGTCACCCTTTCCCTCGCTTGGCCACTCCAATGCTTTGTGCTGTTACAGCATTCAGAGTTGGTGGTGCCTGGAAGTGTACCTCTCGATCTCTGTGCAGACCCTCAGAAAGATCTGGGGCCAGATGTACGACCCATTTTTGCATGCACAAATGGGTTTGCGACCCGTTTGTGCATGCAAAAATACCAATGGGCCATGTACAAACCCTATTAGCGAGTTACAATTTATATAGGATTTGCGACTCTATTAGGAAGGGGCATCCCAAGGGCGTCCCTTCCTAATAGTGACTCGTTACCCTATGTGAGAATGTTTTGCGACCGCAATTGCGGTTGCAAAACACTCGCAATTTACCGCCCTCTTCAAGAGGGTGGTAAAGCACTCACAAAAGGAAGAAGTCCCCAGGGGACCCCTTCCTCTTTGTGAATGCAGGGGAAAATATTTTTTAGGGGCAGGGACCACTACCTGCCCTTAAAAAATGAAACAAAAACGTTTCATTTTTCTTTTTTTAAATGCATCCCGTCTTCCTTTAAGGAAAACCGGCTGCATTTAAAAAATTTTAAAAACCTGCTTTATTTAAAAGCAGTCCCAGAAATGTAGGTCTGTTGAGCCCAGCAGGCCACCATACCTGGGAGGGCCAGCCATTCCCAATGGGGTTGCAAATTGCGAGTGCCTCATGAATATTGATGAGGTATGCAATTTGCGACCCCATTGGGAATCGCAAACAGCGTCTCTGACACTGTTGTACATTGGCATTACCGACTCGAAAATTGCGACTCACGATTTTTTGCAATTTGCAAGTCGCTAATGACAATGGTCGTGCATCTGGCCCCTGGTGCTGATATTTACTGACTGCCCCTGCAACAGGTGCAAAAGAGTGGTGGTATTTTGAGCAGCCTGTCCTAACATAACCACCTATCACTGATATTCTCTGAAGAGGATACACAGTGTTCCACTGGGATAACTTTGACTCTCCTTTGTATTTCCATACTTGCTTGCAGAAGTTGGTGCAGATCTTGGTGTACATTCATGTCCATGATATTTAAAACATTTGAGTCCGGTAGTCATGGGCCAAAGTCTTTAAAAAGTATCTCAGGGATCTATATAGATTGCTTGAACAAGCTCTATATGTCAACTTATAACTATGTGAAAAAGCTTGAGATGTAGACATCAAAATATATAACAGGGAGACGTCCAGAAAAGGTAGCTATAAAAATATTGAAAATGTTTTAATTCAATAAAATTAAGAGGGAATAAGAGAGTTGTGCTGAAATATACATGTTTAAGGTTTAGTAATGACAATCATAATAAGTGTTTATTATGGAGGCTTGTTAAAGACCGTGGGAGAAGAAAATGTTGAGCCCTTAAGGTTCTTTTTAAGCAAACACCCCACTGATTTAATTTATCCTGGATATGTTGGTAAATTATTTTGATGTTTCTGTTATTATTTTTTGGGCTAGATAGGTGAATGGATGGACGACTGGCTGGATAGATAGACGGAGAGATGGATGGATGGACGGACAGGAATGTGGTTGGGTGGATGGCTTGATGGATGGAGAGTATAAGGGTGAACCGAAAGGGTGGTGATGGATGGATCTGTCTGGAAGTTTAGATCTTAATAGTTACATGGATGGATAGATGGATGGTGTTGTAGTGTTGGGACTGAACTGTCCTCTGCATGCTATACAGGCCCGTTCTCCTGCCCTGAATACCTGCATGTTTGTATAACTGATATGACGAATTTTATTTTGGTTCTAGAATGATGCTAATCTAAGCATTTGTGCAAAGGCTGAGGCTGGTCTTGACTGTGCAAGGTCCTGGACCAGTCTTGTGGATTGGTGGGGTGCACCATACACACCCATCATTTTGGACAGAGGTCTACTTTCCTGTCCTGGGTATAACTCACAAAGCGGCAATGACAGCAAATCATAATTTGAGGTTGATAGTGTGACCAGGCCTTTTATCTGTATCACTAAGAGTGTGTCCTACTGGCGCCTCTTGTGTAAAGTTCCACTGTTATGTGTAGGCTCAGAACCTTTCTCTAAAACCCTGTGTGTATGTTTGAGTGCCTGAGCAGTGTGTGTGTGCGCCGCACATGTGCAGTAGTAGGCTCTGTGTGCAAGTGAGCCTGAGGACTGAAGCCAGTAGGATCCATTTAGATGCCCCTGGCTTGGCATGGCACAAGATGAAGGATGAGGACAGCTTCCCCATAGAGTGTCTGCATTCTGGTGGCTGGAGGATGGAAATCCTTACGTGAGGAGGATGGAAACAGAGATACCCTTAGAAATTCCATGAGGACTTTTGTTAGCAAGGAGCTGCTGATTAGTCTTTCATAAGTGCTGCCATTTGGTTGATTATAGGGTGATCGCGGGGGCTGCTGTTTCTGTTGGCGTAGGTGTGGTAGGTTTGGTGAGGAAGGTTCAGTGTCAGGCCTGCCTTTTATCTATCCCTGATTACTGCTTGAGAGAGGATGCTCAGAGGCTGGTGCAGAAATCTCAATCTTTATTGTGCCTCTGTTGTGGATGTTCTACTCTGGAGGCAGCCCGAGTGCTACATGCTGTGAGAAGCATCACTCTACACAAAGGCTGTGTCTAAAGAGCAGCCTGAAACGGACACTTGAAAGGAGAACCTCCCCAATCCAGTTATGCACTGTGAGACAGTGGATACACATCCCCTATCTAGAAAATGAGTATAAAAGTGGGACCCAAACCACTACATTTTGTTCCAATTCAAAGTCCTTAATGAACAAGGAAAGGGAGTACGCAGTGGACTGCTATGTTGCCAGGGCTTGTGTCTGCTTGACAGCCAGTCTCTAAGATGTGAGGGTATATTATCTGAAGCTGGCACTTTCAGGTGGAGGATCCGAGGTGCTACCTGCATGCCTAGAACCATGCCTGCCTGCTGAGAGAGGAAAGGAGTTCATCTGGCTGGCCCTGCAGAAGGACAGATTGTCCAGGAGGAGACACCCAGCATGTCCCAAGGACTGTAGGACATCCAGAAGAATCTGAAATCTTCTTCTACCACAGGAACTTTAAGCTACTACTTGAGACTGATTCCTTTCGATGTTGGTGGAGGCAGGGGCACTGAGGTGAGATTGGCTGGAACTTCACTACTTCATTAGAAACAATCAAAGTGAAATTCTCACACACACACACATTATTTCCCTCATATTTGCTTTACCACTTCCTCTACACTTCACTCCATCTCTGTGTCTACTAGTAGTAGTTCTAATGCCTATGAGCTGCAAGCCTACATTCGTCAACAGGGCTTCAAGTACTATCATTCATGTCAAGGGGGCAGTATCGTGTGACAACTGTCCCTTATGTAGGCTGTTAAATTTTGCTTAGGATGTATATGTTTGCCAGTTTGTAATCTTTAAATAAGTCCAGTTACATATTAATGTTTGCACAATACTACTATGTAATGTACAAACTAAAGAAAATAAACCCACTTTGACTTTTACTTCGTCGACCGCCTATTTACTTACTTTTATTTTATTGTTTGACCTATTCAGACCTTTTCTCTTGAATGTTGACTCTTTGTCCTGAATTTTAACAGTTGCGGCCAAGAATTAGCCTCTATGCAAGGTGGTCACCCTAGCACCTACTACATAGCTGTTTGCTTAAAAAGCCTGAATTTTATCCTTGCCTCTTACCATGGCTGCATCCCCACAAGTATCCTGTAGGGGCATGCTTACCCACAACACCTGTTTTGTTTTTGTGCTGTCCTTCTTTGGGATGGGCACCCTGAGCTCCTGACTGTTCCGAACTCTCTCGTGTCTTCCTGGATTATTGGTGAGAGTGGACTTAGTAAGTAGCGGCGATGATGATGATGGGCCCCACACCCCCTCTCTCTTCTCATGGTTTGTTTGGCTATGGCTTGGTTCCTTTGCAGGTGTGGGGAAAGTAGAGGATATCCTGAAGTTCTAGCCATACTTCTTTCAAACCATGCTGGAGGCCTGCATGCCTAACAACATCAAAAGATATTGTCAATAGAATTGGGCTGGCATGTGTTTACTCTGGGCAGAAAGGCTACCCATGCGCAGTGAAGGGGCCCGGATGAGCTATGGTGGGCCACTGTGTTTGTATGGGATTGCAGTGCACATTGATTATACATCTCTCTCACCCCTCCCATGGGGAGCCTAGTGCTCGGTGATGGAGTCAACATTGCTGCTCCACCACTCCCAGTTTTTTCTCTAAGGTTCTCTACTCATGCCCAAGCTACAGCATGAACAACTGAGGTGATTATACACATCCTGGGCTCTGCCTCTTTTAATGCTTTATACTGGAAGGCATTTACTTTACCGATGGTCTCAGGGCCCTGGCCCTGATGATTTGGGGGCTGCAGTAGGATGCGTCTCAACCCACTTTCTATGGTCTTAGTGGACCCAGGCTAGAGGTCCGATTACTGCAGGTTTCAAAGTATGTCAGTGCTGTTCCTCCCCTTCTCTGTTCACTGCTGTGTATCATCAGCATCATAGATTCTGGACCAGAAAATAATGGTATTTACAGTGGCAGCTATTCTACTCCTCAGTCTGAAGCACATATTTCTCTAAAGGGCAACCCTCAAAAGGTTACATTGTGGTGGGGCTGTGTATATCCATAGCGTGTATCCTCTGCTCAGTTCCATAGCATGGGGGGGCAATGGGCCCTATTGTAAGTATGCAAGTGGACCCTCCTCCTGGGTACTATAGATGTTCATGATTAGTGTGCAGAGAGCCCTCCCCAGACCTATGCCCTGGATGCTTCACATTCAGGACCATTGATATGCTACTCTTCTACCTCTGTTGCCCAACTTTGCCTTCTCTATTCCACCTTTTCCATCTCCTCTCTTTGCTGAAGTTTAGGATACTATGTAACTGCTACTTAGCCAGTTGCTACTGTCTGCTTAGTGAGACCATAAGTTTCATTGTTGCTTTCCAGTAGCCTTGCCCTGTCTACCGTTCTCACTCATTGTTGCATGGTCTCTGGTTTTTCTTGGACCAGATTATTTTATTTCCTTGAGGGCTGAGGTGTTATCTTCCCTATTACCTGATGTTTTCCAATTCTTCTGGGTGGGGTGGAGCAACTTCTGGGCTGCAACTTCCCCTCTTTGTTGTCTCTGGACTAGTGGTGGCATGGGCAGAGATTTCAGTTACTTTTGTAATCCAGTGGTATTGGCTAGTGCGCACCTGGCCTGGGAATAATGCTCTCAGGGTATACAGTGGAGGTGTTGGAGTGTCAATGGTGTTATGGATTCACCTTCATGCATTGCGAGTTGGCTTCCCCATTGATCAGGGTGGATGGCCTTCCTATGGGTAAAGTGGGCCTCTCCTGTTCCTGGGTACAGATACAGGAAGCACATCTCTTATCCATGTGTGTGGTATTTACACTGCCCATGTGGGCCATTGGGCAAGCACCCTTATCAATCTAGGGCCCTCCCATGGAGTAACATGCTTTGATTAGCAACAGCTCCCATGCTCACAGTGCCATAAAAATAAAGCTAAAGCTCACTGATGAGGACAAAACAGGTTGAAACTAGCCTGAGGTTGCTTGTGTTACTAGCTAGCAGAGACCACAACTGGCAGCTCGGTATGGACTGTTTTTAGTGGAGCAGGACTAAGGCTGTTTTGCATATGGTTGGTCTCTTTCTGAAGTATTAAACTGGGCAAAAACATTGGAATAGATTGCAACTCTGAGTGATTACCAGTGGCTTACATTAATTTAAGCATTCCACCCATCACCTTTTTGTTTCCCTCAGTGCAACACTCTAAGTGCTAGAAATCAAGCTGTACCTCATTTATGGGGCTTAAATTAGCTGAAACTGGGCTGGCGTTGCAGATGTTTCCTTCTGGAGGACATCACAGCTGGCAATTTGGGCAGATTTCTTTCTAATAGTGCAGGGTGAAGGCTGATTTGAACATATTTGAACATACTTGGTCTTTGTCTGGAATGGTGTAGTGGGCAAAACTATGACCTGGGGTCTGGGGTAAATGGCCTTTAAGATGCGGGCTGAGCCACGCATGCCGTTTACACGCAAGCGTAACAATGCTTGCCTAAACCACGCATCTGCATTAACCACGCATATGCCTTAACCACGTATATGTGTGGTTAAGGCAGTCAGCGGTCTAGATATGTGGATGGGCGGGGGGTGAACAAGAAGGATTGGGAGAGGAATGTCCAGGACACAGCCTGGTAAGTGGCGCTGGGGCTGGGTTTTGGGGGGTAGGTTTTAGGGCTCAGGGCGGGGGGGGTCGGGGTTGTTGTAAGGGCTGGGGCCGGGTTTTAGGGCTCAGGGTAGAGGTGAGGGGCAGTTTTCAGGGTTGGGGGTCAGTTTTAGGGCTCAGGGCAGAGGGCTGTGGTAGGTTTTTGTCAGGGGGCAAGGTTTTAGGCCTCAGGGCGGGGGTGGGGGGCAAGGGCAGTTTTCACGGCTGGGGGTAGGTTTTAGGGCTCAGGGCGGGAGGGCTGGGGCCGGGGTAGTTTTTTGGGCAGGGGCGAGTGTTAGGGCTCAGGTTGAGGAGTCGGGTAGTTTTAAGGGCAGGGGTGGGGTGGATTGCAGGGCTGAGGTATCAGGTGTTAGGGCGCAGGGCAGGGGGCTGGGGTGTGTAATTCACCACACAGATCCCTTTACAATCATGCCTTTACAACTAAATTCGTTGTAAAGGCATGTGTGGTAAAGACATGCGTAGTAAAGACGGGGTCGTGGTTCAGACTGCGTTGTTTAGGCATACGTGGTTTATCATACAACTGGGGTGTGGTCCTGAGTAATTGCCAGTAGCTGAGATTATTTCAAGTTTTACAGCCATGGTGGGGCCCGCAGCACTATTTCTTGGGACCAACACGTATTTTTCCTTATCAGATTTTGAGCCAGAGCATGGGAGAGACAACGCATAAGTGGGAAAGAATTGAGGAAGAGAGATACAGAAAAACAGTGACAAAGGAAGAAAGCAGGAATGAAAATAAACATGAAAGAGTGAGCTAAAGAGGCAGAGAGTACCTGGTGGTGAATTAAAGAGGCATGAGGAGGAATTATGAATGTGCAACCTTGGTGCTCGGTACCCGCCATATTTGTAGTGCCAGCTGTGGGCGGTACTTATTCTTTACGAATTAATCACTGCACATATCATGTTTTGTTTTCCTTAATAGGCAGTGGGGCGATCATTCATTGTCCTCCGCCTTCAGTGCACGTTCTAGCTCTCCATATTGCTCTCTGGCTTGTTCTGGGTTGCGTGGTGTGCTGCGCCAATCCCACACTTGCCAGAGTGCCTTTGTGCAGTGCAACTGGACCGCTTTGAAGTAATACTGCCTGGATATGTTCTCATGAAGTAACGAATGGGCTAAGAAAGTGGATGAGGACGAAAGGGTCGGTAACCTTCATTCCTTTGATTCGCCATTCCTCAAACCAGCACTTTTGATGCCACCTTCCTACCCTCGGAGGAAATTAGCCCGTGATTCTAGGTCTAGGTTTGGTGCTGACATGAAGTGTTGTGTAGCTGAGCATGCCTATCATGGAGCAGGCATGCTGGGTGGGGTAAGGAGCAGGGCTAATATTCATCTCTGTAAATTGACTGCTTTTTAGAGGGTGCCTGTCTTGAGGCGGTGTGTGCTTCCCATGGAGTAAGGGATAAGGACTAGGAATTGGAGTCATTAAGATTAGATTATTCGAACAATTCCGCGGCTGCATCTTAGGCACTGTCTCCCCCTATTTTAGAATTCAAAAGACAACAAGGTCCAAGGTCCGACTGGGCTCTGCCACAGGCAGCAGAAGATCAACCACCCATTCCAGGCGCCCGTCATGTCTGGCAGGGATAGCGCCATGAAACCCTGCCCTGGTGATGACAGCAGACTCTCAGGAAACGGTCAGTATAGAAGTGTCCCTAAAAGGCTCGCATATATCACTGACCCGTGCATGTAGTGAGACCACTACATGGGCACTGACAGTGAACACTCGCTATGGGGGACTTAATTAACGCCTGCCAGCATCAAAGGACAGTTGTGGACTTCCCACCAAAATCTTTCTCCACGAAAATGGTGTCTCCCATGGTGGATACTGCTGCTCTGAGGGAGTAATGCTGCCATGCTGGCCACAGACCTAAATATGAGAGATTTTAATCCACAGCTTTGGTGGGGGTGGCATCTACCAAATGTGCTCTCAGGTGTGTTCATGTGCCTTATGTACACTAAGGTGTGTGCAATTTTTGCAACGGATTGTATTTAATATTACCACATTTTCACTGTTGTATGTTTGTAATAATCACCTAAAGCTGCTAGTGACTGAACAAGAAATGGAAGCAAATGCAGCATTTTCTCTCAGTCTCTTGGCGTGACTATACAAGACATTCGGAGGGATAGTCAGTTAAAAAACCTAAATATTGTTTCAGATTTTACACACCTTTAAGAAATGGTAGTAGACCTCCATACCCACCCGTCAGACACTATTCGGGTTCAGGGTTCACATCTGCTTGAGGCCCCTCCTTACTAGCCCTCCACTGACATCAGTCTTGTGAACAGGCTGACTTCCATCACATGCCCATTGCATTCAGGCATGCTGAAAAGATAACAATGTCTGTTCGACCACTGTTGGTGTATCTTTCCAGCCGTGATACATCTTCTTACTATGCTGTCAGTGCACACACCCGATTCCATTACATGTTGCGAACACTAGAGAATCAATCAGATGCAGTTGTTAATACTTAGGAGGGTAAATGCCAATTTTTCACAGTTAGGGTGTTAAAAAACTGTTCTTAATATTTAGGATGCCATATTTACGGTGTCGAAGGAAAATTCAAGTTACACCATCATGTTAACGTCAGAGGACCCTCACTGCAGGCTGGAAACGTTAGGATCTGTGCCACAAAGGTGGGTGTGTGGGCAAGAAATAGGATCACACAATACAAACAGGAAACCTTAAGCACAGCTCTTTTGAGAGCTGCTTTGGGGGGCGTGGCATTGATCGTCTCCTCTTACGCTTGCTGGTTTTGGGAAGCTGGACATACATTGTAGGACTACAAAGAATGATAACAGTCTTGGGTGGCCGGGTACTGACTTTGTCGTTAACCAACTCATCACTGTCTCAACAATGCCAGGGATGTTCATTACAGCAGTTTTACAGCATTACTATTCGTGTGAATGGTGGCAGTTGCTGCCAGTGCTCCTCACTGTATCTCGGTCACCATAAGCTCCAGTAACCACCTGTACAATTCTAGAACTCCTATAAACCAAGACTCTTTTCTATGGCCATATAGACTAGAGGTGGACATTGTGGCAGGAGCGCCGTTGACTGTCCCAGGGGCGATCTCTGTGCTAGGAGCTACACAGCACACCAGGGCCATTGCATTACTGCACAGGATAGTACTTGTAAGTTATTGCCATTAGGTTTCTAGGGTTGCAGGCTCAAGTCCAGAGAGTAGATGTTTCACTCCAGCTGCAGATATTGTAAGGATGCCAGTCTCACATTGCCATATTATAAAGGTCCCAGTGCCATTGCTGGTCTGTACTTGTGAGAATATGATCGAATGTACACATTTCGTGTCTTTTTCTGCATTATCCTACTACCTAAAGCAGACATCGGTATCACAAAGAACACATTGCCCCAGTATACAATGCTTACATTGCTGTTTCAGCTCCCGCTTGACCCTGCAGGTAACGTGCTCACTGCTGTACCAATAGCCACAGTATGTCAAGCATAAGAGGCCATGCGCATTCCACGTCGCCTTCTATGTAAAGTACAAGTTGCCATGAGTATTTGCAAATTGATCCAGTCCATAAGGTGCACATTGCATGCTAGTTCCACATTAACCCAGTATGTAATGTGCAGATTGCTAAACCTGTGTTTGCATAACCCAAGTATTTACAGCATGCATTACCATGTTCCCATATTGCCCTGGATTTACAGTCATGCATACCTGTACCACCTTCCACATTTGTCCCAAGCCAAGCACACAGATACATGAACTTAAATACATTCCTTAAGAGGCACACTTTGCCCACGTTATTCTGGTGCCAAAACCAGTGGGGTGGCATATAAATACTGAGGTGGCAGGGCCCAGGACCACTGCAGTCGATCCCTCTGCCCCTTTGGCAGCAGAGTGAATACATGCGGGGCAGTGAATGGCCTTTCTTCTTCTTTCAGAGTGCACATGAGTTCATCAGTGGCACATTTCTACCACTGAGACTTTCAAACAATGAATTAGAGACAGACCCGCAATCCAAGGGAGAACCAAGAAGCTTTTTAGACCCTTATTATTACTCCTTTAAAACATAAATGTGATTGAACAGTATGATAAAGCTTCTCAGGAACACACATTACCATAAGTATCTGTTTCCATCCATTATTCTATTCTAGTCTAAGTAAGAAAACAATGTTGTGAGATAAAATCTGCATTCTATAGAGCAGGCCCTGGCTTGTGCTTGGCTGACACCTTTGATATTTTTTTAACCTATAGAACTCGACCTGCTGCACTGCTCCACCCCCCGGCGTGGCGCCTTCACTGTTTACCATAAATGTGCATAAGGAGAATGGCACAACGCAGTGCATCGAGGTCAGTGGGGCAGATTAGATATAACACGGTTGACTATATCCATCCCCAGCCCGCACTGTAACACAGGGACCCGAATAAAAGTACTTGTTAGTGTCTACGGGTGAGAGGCGTCATCCTAAAGCCTGACAAGTTTAAAGGGATGGAACGACACATTAAAGAGCCCCTCTTCACGTTCTGAAAAAGTAAATCCCGCAGCTTGCATCCAGACATGCGTTTCTCCCTCAGTCTGGCGTCAGATACATCCTGGCGGTGGATGATAGTGAATATTTCATAAACCACCTGGTCTCCAGCCCATATGTTATCATAAACATCGACATCAAACAAGAAGTTCCCAGGAAAAATAACTTCAGTCACTCACTCTTCCGTCGCGAGAAGCCCCCACGAGTGTGCGTCAGTCTGGACGGTGCTCCCGGCAAAGCTCGGATCCAGGCAATGAACAATTAAAGAGACATATTTATTTTCCATCACATATGTATATACGACAGTTACATTCCACATACAAATGATGGGATGCAATATACATATATAAAAGACAAATCTCATTACATCTCTAGGCACAATATTTAAACACAAGTGTGTGACGAACAAACACATCAATGAATTTGTAGCAGGCCATTTCCACCACACAATCCTGTTTGCACAGTTTTTCATCATTCATGGTCAATTTCTTATGTTGACATTTCGACAAGTGGCGCAGGTCTACCAGACCTTCATCAGGACAACAAGTACGTGTTCATAGACAGTGACAGGAATCGAACAAGAACACATGGCACTACATTCTACTATTGCAGTCAGTTGTATTGCATCATAGTTACATTTATAAAGCACATCATACCCCTGGCAAGCCCCCAACTGCTTTCTGGTGGACAGGTAGCAAACTACTCCGTTCGATGTTGTTGGTAGAGTGTGAGTTTATAGTGACCAATTTGGAAATAGTGTTGGTGTTGTGCTAGAGGACTAGAGGGCGGCTCCCGTCAGTGCTTAATTTGTAAAAGAATAAGTACTTGGGCCCAGAGTTTTGCTCAGAGGCCAATGGCCAGTGCTACTGCCAAGGCTTCATTGTCTTTATGCCTCTTTAATCCACCACTAGACACTCACTGCCTATTTATATCACTCTTGCACGTTCCTGTTTTCTCCCTTTGTCATGTTTTTTTTCTGTCTATCTCTTCCTCCTTGTGTTTTTCACTCTCTTGCTCTAATCCAAATCGTGAAGAGGAAGACTAAGTGCCTCTCAACAAAAATAAGTGCCAGTGGGCCCGTCTGCCACCACTCAGACTTCAGATTTATGCATGCCTCCTGTCAATAAATCAAGATATGCGAAAATCTCTGAATAATTTTCAAACACGAGATCCTCCACCCCGGTGGAATGTTACTGAAACAGACAACTCATTTTAGTTTAGTTTATTCATGCTTAGTTAATAAAAACCCTTGCATGTACATAAAAGCATATTAAATTATTACCATGATATTACAATATAACCACTAAAACATGTTTAAGAAAAATAGTAAATCAGTTGAAGTTATCACTTTTGAAACGGGAAACATCATTTACAACGCACGCGTTACAACGCGTGTCATTACAACAAATGTTTTTCAACGCGAAATTCATTACAACGCATGTCATTACATCGCATAATCCATTACAACGCATTCCCCAAAGTAACGCCCCGGCGGAGTTAGAATAGTAATTGCGTTGTAATGGATTATGCGTTGTAACGACATGCGTTGTAATGGATTTTGCAATGTAAAAAATTCGTTGAAATGACATGCGTTGTAACACGTGCGTTGTAAAGTGTCATTCTTTTGAAACTCACAATAATAATTTAATACAATCAATTATTGAAACAGACTCTTCATTCAGCTCTGCCGTATGAAAAAGGTTTTTTCAGAGTAATGGTAAATTTCTCAAAGCGTATGCAAGTAGGTTAGGCTGGACAGTAAAATTCTGATTTTCATTATATTTATGGAATTGCTATTCTCGTTGTTATGGGTGACGTTGCATGTTTAATGCTTGATTTATGGTAATCCATCACAAATGCACGAGGATGACTTTACAATGACTACCAAGTCTTCCACTTCCTCCACGTCAATACATTCTAAAACAACAACACACCAGTTAGCAGTGCGGTTTGATGGTCCTGTATATGGACAGCCTACCCTCTCCTCTCCTCCCCACACCTCGAGTTCAAAGGAGATCCACGGAATACCTAGGACTACCTGAGAGGAATCATGGGTAAAAGAAGGAGCGGCTCGGGAAGGTTCATGAAAACAGAAAGGAACATACAAAATACCACTCCAATAATACTACGGACTAAACAGACTCAAAGGTACTCAGGCCAAGCCTCACAGTGAATCATACCCCACTCATGGCCACTCTTCGGTTCTGTAGCATTTTTGAATGTAAACATGGGCACATAAAAGTAAGCAGGTAGAACGAGTAGAGAACACACAAGGCTAGAAGGCTTCATTCACATTCATCACATCTACTACTGGGGTAGAGGGAGCCAGCCACCATGACTCCACTACACCTCTCACCATGTGAAACTCACTACAATATCAACCAATCATGTATAGTCTTCCCACATAGGAAAGCACACTAAAGAGCAACTACTTTTTTCACCATTGTACGAAATTGCAATATTAGTTGAGGGGGATGAGGACCAACTTGAAATAATAATAACAATCCTTGTTGGGGTGTACCACAAAAGTCACTAAATGAGCATGTACTTAATACTCTGGAAGCTTGGCACTAAAGTAGTCAGGTTTAACTTAGAAGCAATGTGTAAAGTATTTATGCTGCACTCAAACAGTAATAAAGTGAAAACATCACACAAGAATAATCCCAAACAAATTTAGAAAAATAGAAAATAATGTATTAAATTAAATGTCATAAAAACAACAAAAATCTAATTAGTAGAGCTTAATCAATGATTTTTTGAAAGTTTGAATAAAAAAAAGCACTAAAGCACAAAAGTGCCAACCGCGGTTATTTGGTCAAGCTAGATCGGGTCAAAGTATAAAAGTTAATGCTGATCGTGATGGAGCATTGGTCTGATACAGTGACCAGGTTCATCCTGGTGGAAAGTTTATCTTCGGACTTAGAAATTTGTCTGGCAAAAAGTGGTGATTGTCGAGTCGTCGGTGGGGCAAGCTGCAAGCTGGATCAGACCAGGGTGGTTTGCTGAAAAGCGGGGTCCCAGAGCGATTGTCGACAAAGACGGGAAAAGCTCAGAGTGTGCAAAGTCTGACGTCTGTGCTCAAGAAGGTCTCAACATCGATAAGTTGCTGCTCAGCATTGGTCCCGCTGAAGCCCTCAATGTTTCGAAGTCTGGATCTGCAAGTCAGATCTCCTTCAGCCGGGCAAACCAGCCAGTTGAAGCCGACTGGCGATTTGACGTCAACGGCTTTGGCTTGATGGTGGTCCCGGTCTCCCACTGGGTGTGTGGAGGAGAAGTTAGCAAAAAGCTTCTAAGTCCCAGGTTTTGCAGTTTGGTATTTATATAGGGCAAACCTAGTTGAAAGACAGCAGAGCACTGCAGAGGGTCAAAGCAAAGATACAGCCAATGTGTGATTGGAGGGGTAGCTGGTGGACTATTCCTGCAACATGATATAGTGATATTTTAAGAGATGTGTCAATACACATGCATAAAATGAAATCATGTATAGAATGTCCCCAACATTCTCAAAGTAACCATATCATTACAAATACCACATGTCTTTGTTGCAGGTGGTGCCTGTTATGCCTTCTTACCCCATCTCTCTCCGTACTCCCACAGACACAGAAGAGGTACTAAAGCGCACACAAAAGTATGTTAGCCATTATTGAGCACATTTTTCATCCTCGAGTTAAACTTTACATGTCTTGTTCATACGGAGGTACGCCAGTACTTCCTAAAAGCATTGGGTGAGATTATGGCAGTCTGTTGAGTGTTCCAAAACATCACCATGTGCATCACCAAGTTTACATGTAGACCTTATCTCTAACTATGCCACAACCAGTTTCCAGAAGAGGGGAACAGAACTGGGGCTAGGGGTTGCAGGTGCCTTATTCACTAATGACCTCACATTGCACCTGAACTGCTAGCCTGGTTGCTCCATCATAGTGGTTGATCAGTGTTGAGTGACATATAAATGGTGGATTACGGCACCATCTACATATACCATCCTGAGACACCACTGTTACACCACTCTGATATCACAACCAAACTTGCAACTCTAAATCTAATATCATCTACAAACATATCTTTTACTTAATCAACATCAATACTTTCAAGCATATAACTACATACACAGCTCACCCAAAACTGTAATATTTCCTTTTAATTAAGGCACCTCATCTGTAATGTACAAATAACAATACCTAACACACGTAGGGGTAAATCTAACTATATACAATTTTCTACTTAAATTATTCAAAACAAATTATGAAGACCCATTTTAGCCTGGTACTTTAGGGGGTGATTTGAAACTCCAAGCATTTTGTTCTCCATGTTTATCTAATTTTCTACTTCCGCATATGTGTTGAAGTTCTATGCTTTTACTATGTAAGTGGAAACTTCTATACTGGAGACCTATGTAGCATAAGCTGAGTTTTACGCCATCTGCGATAAGCAGACAGTGACAAACAGGAGCAGAAAGTAGTCCATTCCTGAGCTATCCAAGTACCACCAAACAATCTTCTTCCAACCTCTTCCTTTTTTCCAGAACCTCTCAAAGTCTCAAAGTGGCTTATGATAAAGTAGAGAGGTCTTCCCCAGGAGAAATTGCAAGTAATCAGGAAGTGGGGGGTCCTTCAAAACAGATGAACAGATACCCAGCTGAGTAATGAAGCGCAGATGGAAATGTGGCAGGACATCACCATGTGCTGCAGTGCAATGGGTGTTCATACCCGTAGATCCAGGGAGTGCAGGAAACACTGGGAAGCTATCTAACTTAAGGCACGCCTGAAAGCACTGGTTGTTCTGAGGATGTATTCACAGTCCCATACGCAGGGCCGGACTGGCCGTAGCCGGCACCGGGCGTTTCCCCGGTGGGCCGCCAGGGTGGGGGCCAGTTTTGGGCCCCTGAGGGCCGTTTTTGTTACCGGGGGCGGCAATATCGGACCCCTGTAACAAAATCGGCTGAAACCGGCCCTAGCAAACAGCTGGGCCGCACCCCCTGCCCCCCAGGGGGGCCGGCCGAGCAGTTTGCCAGGGCCGGTTTCGGTTCCCAGTCCGGCCCTGCCCATACGCAATACCCTAGACTGTTCCCTGTACATAGAAGGACTCTAGGAATAGGTTGACCGGCTATTCTTTCAGCTGGAAGCAATTCTTTACATATTAAAAAATATTATTTTATCTCTGGATTGAAATTTTGTAGTGTCTTGTCCTGTGTTTAATGTGTCTTTGTATGTGCAGGTGTAATTGAATGAATGTCATTAACATAAAACTTTTTTTATTTGTATTGTTTTTTTTTTTTATTGAAATGTTTTAAAGTCGTATCATATGTTGGCACACAGGCACTTGGTAATGAAAAGTCATCTGTGTTTTTGAAAAATATTCAGGCCACCATGGTCATATGGCCTAATTTTTAAAATGAGGGACTCAATATTGATAAATGGACAGAATATAAATAATGTAGCTTAATTCTGCCATGCCAAACTCACAGTATAGACAGTGTGAAATGCATGGCTTGGTTAGTTTTAATACCAAAACAAACATGGCCATTGCCAAGTCATGTACATACAATGTACACTTAGAAGTATCCATCCTTAAATTCCCAGCTACTAGCTATGCATGCTGGACCCAATAGTTATCCCTGTGCTCCTTTGATTCATGCCTATGTTACATTTTGCCATCCTAAGGGAGTTGTAGAAATGTAATTTCTTAGGTAAGTCGTAGCATCCCACATGCTAAGGTTACATTTCTCAATGTAGATCATAGCAGTCTATTGTTTAAAAGGAAAGTCAATGCATCTTTGTTAACCATTGTTAAATTACCCCACTTGCTCACTCATCTACTATGAGACACTATATACAACCTTCAATGTGTGCCTCTACAAGTTATGAGGCTCCCCTACTCCTATTCTAAAATAGAGCACTAATGGTTTGCAAAATAAAAATTAAACAACTAATAATAATGAACATTAATTATTATAATTGATTTCCTTCACACCCTTTACACCTACAAAAACCACAACCCACACCAAAAATATAAATATAAAATTAAATTAATTGCCCAATTTACATAATTAATTAGCAACTAAATAATTAATAATAATGAAAACATTTATTATTAATTAATTATAATTAAATTACTTCCCACTCTATACTCCTACAAACCCCACAAACCGCACCTAAAAAACTTAACATAGTAAAAAAAATACTCAATTACCATAGTTAATTTTCAATGAAATAATTATTATTAATTCTAATTAATTATGAAATAATTATAATTAATTTACTTCCCACCCTGTACCCCTATAAAAACCACAACCTGCTACGGCACTAAAAATAACAATAAACTATTACATTCAATTTAAAAACAACAAAAAATTTACAAACTATATTAAAAAGCATTAACAATAATGATACAATTTCTAACATATACAATTAGAATATATACTAAAATACATAAAAAACGATATTAATAACAATATTTTTGTAAAAGATTAACAACATAGATATTTTTAACAGTGATATTTCTTACCTTAGAATCGATATTCGTCAACGACATTTTTGCACAAAATATTTGTGCATCATGATATTTACAACTCGATATTTTTGCATCTCAATATTTTTTTCGATATTTTGTCTGAATACCACCAAAACGAACTATTTCAAAAAGAAGATCCAGAAGCCACCAACCATGCAAAAACCCTCTTTCAAACCATCAAAACACTGTGCAAACTCAACTCTCCAAATAAAAATTCCAAGCTTCCAAATCATAGTTAATAACACCACCAGCTATGTTTCTCAGAAGCCTCTATCCATCCACAAAGAACTAAAACTCAAATTGTCTTCTTACCCTCAACATTCCTGTGAGGGACACTTCTAAATAGTCATCCTTCAAAAACCTTGGTCAGCAGGAAATCACTTCAGATCGTCTCCCTTCTGACTCCTGCTGCATACTAAAAGAATTCCATACCACTGGTTCTATTAAAAGTTGTATTGCATCTCTTCTTATTAAGATTGTAAACACCTCTCCCAAAGAAGGTATCTTTCCCTCTTCCCTTAAAGCCAGACAGATAATTCCAATAAAAAGTGTCCAGCAGCTCCTTGTTGGGGTGTTCCAGCAGCTCCTATTCCTGGGAAAAATTATTGAAAAGAAAACTGCTGCTTCACGACTCATCACCCACATCTCCAAGAACAACAACATCCTCAATATATTTCAGTCTGTATTTTGTTGCAAACACCACATAAAAACAGTCACAATTGAGGTACTGGCTGGCAGTCTAAAAATCCTAGATGAAGGGGAAGCATCCCTGTTGGTACTGCTGGATTTCTCATCAGTTTTCAATACACTTGATCACATTATCCTCATATAAACCTAATACTGAGAGTTTGAGGTCACAGAGGTGAATAAGTTTTAGTTCCTGACCTCAGTATCACAGTTTGTGAAGCAAACTATTTTGAATCACGCACTATCCAAGTTAAATGAGACATACTACAAGACAAAAGCATCTCTAGACATCAATATTCTGATGACATGCAAGGTTTCCGAGCCAGCCATCATAGCCAATTTGAAGATTTTCATCGAAAAGCTGACCAACTGGACATACTTTCCCTCATTTAAATTAAATCCAACCAAAACTGTTTTTTGTTCTCCTCTGCTCTATTGACTCTTCACCTCAATACATAAGTGACTTAAGTGGCCAGAATCCTTTCACCTGCCAAGGTTCATCCCCAATCTGATATCTCGTTCCAATTCTTTGGGCTTTCTCATAGACCAACATCTCAAGTTAACAGATCATATCACCATATTGACAAGATCTTCCTCCTCCAACTCCATCTACTCCGAGAGCTAACATCATACATTCTTAAATCGGAACAGTTTGAGGAAATGCAATCTTATCAGGCTTTTCTAAATATGCTCTGTTGCCTTTAAAGTCAGTTCTGAAACTATGGAAGCCAAAAAATCAGATCACATCACTACAATTCTAAGACAGCTTCAATAACGATAAAAAAAACCATCTGTTCAAAATGTATCTACCTAACAGTATTTCCCTATTAAGGTTTCTTTACATCTCATCTATGTAAGTTATATTATCCTTTTCCAAGTTGTATGTAAAGCACTCCGGTGGCTAAGTCCACACTATATAAATGCTACTAGTAAATAAATAAATAAATAAATAGTCACTCACTTTTAGAAGTGGCATGTTCAAATTCAAACCTTGTATGGCAAAGGCAAATAGGTTATGTAGGTTATGTGAAAATGACAGTCTTTGTCACTTTTAATAATGTAATGTTTACAGATTTATCTATAGGCACGTGAAGTAGTGGACATAAACCCTCATGATTTTCTTTTGTCAAATTTACTTGTCAGTGAGAAGCCAAAGTGGGGAACACTGGGACCATGGGAAGAAGTAGAAGCAGACCTCCGCTGCTGGGCCGGTACAATAAGATACCACTACAAAAGAGGAGGATGGAGAGTCCACCTGTCGGGAGGTTTCACCCATGCAGAGAGCCACTCTTTAACAGAGACTTTGTCCAGGTGCTTTGGAGACCACTAAGGGGTGGTAGATTTAGACACTAAGGGGGTCATTAGGATGGCGGGCGGACACCCTAGCGGTGCTGGGACCGGCCGCCAGACATGCGGCGGTCCCGCACCGCCAATTAGGAAGCGACCGCCACCCTGGCGGTCGCTTTCCGCATACTTGACATTGCGGCGGGTGCTGCTGTAAGCAGCACCCGCCGCAATTCCAAAGAGGCATGTTGTGCATTGCCATGCACAACGTGGCAGGCACCGCGCGGTGCCTGCCACGTTGTGTATGGCAATGAAGGGGGGTACCGCAAGTACCCCCCCCAAGTGCAGCCCCCCACCCCCCCACCCCCCGGGGGCCCGCAATGGGCCCCCAAAGCAATTCACCGCCAGCCTTTCCAATGCGGCAAAGCCGCCATGGAAAGGCCTGTGTAACCCAGCATCCTAATATGGATGGCGGTGCCTGCTAGGCACCGCCACCATAATAAGTTAAGGCCCCATTCCGCCTGGCCGGCAATCGGAACGATTGCAGACCGGCAGAAAAGCGGCGGACGCACTTTGCGTCCGCCGCGGTACCCCCCGCCATTGTAATATGGCGGGGGTGAATCGGGTGGAGATGGCGGGCGGATCGCCTCCGCCTGGCTGGCGATGGCGATCCGCCCGCCATCCTAATGACCCCCTAAGTGGCAGGAGGAGTCCGAAACTGGTGCCGCTGCTGGCCCAGATGAAGAAATATCTGTGGTGTCTCAAGACCGAATCTCTCTATCACTGGGACCTGAAGATGTCCCCTCCACCACTCAAAAGGCCCCCACAACTAAGGGTCCTCCAGCTGCACTGAATGTTTGCCCTCCTCTTCCTGCAAGTGCCCACTCTCATTAGTACGAGCAGATGATAATCATCTTCTCGTTACCCCTGACCTCTAATGTAGTATTGCTCTCCAAGCCAATGATTATATCAGCATGGCTGCTTTTCAGACGCCAATGACTGTGCTGATTATTGGTCAGCAGGCACTCTCTTAGGATGCAAAAGAACTTGCTTAAATGAAACATTTAATCCTAAAGGCATTAATGTTTTCTTAACCCATGGAAGAGCTGTAGCATTATCTAAATGTTATAAATCTTCCAGGGTTTCTTAATATTTCTTGACATTAATATCCACCCACAATCTAACCCAAAATATAATAGAATATTGTATCCTGACAACTTTAGCTGTGATGTCAAAAACAATTTCATTGTTAGAAGATTACTAGGAGTGGCGTTGGAGTCACAACATAGGTTTGACTAAAATCTATTTGGGCTCTGACCAGAAGTGTAAAATTTGGATGGGCCATTGGATGGGATTCAACTCTGTTTAGTGCACCAGCCACAGACTTTGCCCTGTATAATTCTAGTGGAGTGAATAAATGTCCCTTTCCTAAGCCTCCTGGTAGAGCTATAGTTCCCATTACCATAGTTACTCTAAATGGCAGTACTTTTCCTTATTTGACATGAAGTAAACCCTTTTTGGAAGGCCTGAAACCTAAGTTATCATATTTGTTCACAATCTCTAGTTTTTCATTGTTTTTTTTTTTTTTTATAATTCTTTTTTATTTTATTAACAATTCACAACAAGACAGTGTACTTACATTATCGCAAAAATCAAATGACCATTAAGTTTATACAGCGATTCATCAGAAATTGACCAAGGAATATCCAAATTACAACATTTACGGTGAGGTTGGCTCATCATGGGTGGGGAGATGGGGGGGTATACAAATATTGCCTCGAAATGCATTCCATTTACTCCAAATAGCAATCCATTTCTGGGGGCAGCCTCGTGCCACATATACTGTCTTTTCTCTTACCATACACCAGTCCAGGTCTGCTTTCCAATCCACTAATTTAGGAGGATTGCCGGCCCCCCACAACTGTGCAATGTTCCTTTTTGCCACCATCAGCCCCAGTGTTACTCATGATTTGTCTTTGTGATTAAGGTCCGTGGGTTCCCATACATTTAGGAGACATCTTTTTGCTTCTGGTCGTATTGTAGTTCCCAACACTTCACCCATACATTCGTGTATCTTTCCCCAATAGTCTTGAATAACATCACATTCCCAAATGACATGCATGAAGGTGCCTATCTGGTGGGGGGGCGTGGCTAACTAGCCATCATGGCGGACGCGAGTTAGTAAAGCTCCGACCGCATCCCCTAGTTATCCAGCATATTTCCCCTTTAGCAGCGCCATCATTGCCGGCAATGAGCGAGCCCGAAGCGGTGAGGGGTCGCTGCTGCTGATGAAACTAACGGAAGGCAGAGGCAGGAGCTGTGGGCGCCATTGATGTTGAGCGTAGCGCTGCGGCCTACCAGTATGACGGCGGAGATCAGGCCTGACTGCCCCTGAAAGGAGAAGTGCACCCGGTGAGGCCCACGAGGCGAGTCTACGGAGGCGACGGTGGTTCTCCGGCCTGGCTGGCCCCTTGAATGGGGGCCCGCGATCGCCCTCCGCCACGAGGAGTGCTGCGACCTGCCTGGGAGACCGCTGCACGAAGACAGAGGTAAGGACCGGCTGCGCCTAAGAGAGGGAGCGCGCCCGACGGGGCCTGCGGGGTGAGCCTGCTGCTGACGGAGTGGTTCCCCGGCCGAGCCGGCCCCCCTGCTGCTGGAACCAGTGAGCGCCGAGTGCAGGGAAGCCGCGACAAGACGATTGCCCGAGGTGGAGGAGGGGCGGACAACTGCGGCTGCCGCCTGACGGTCCCGGGGCCCAGCGCGCCAGGAGTAGTGTCGAGGGAGCAAAGCGGGCATTGATCCTCCGGCAGCCACGAGAGCCGAACTGTCTGAGGGGCTGCAGACAGCAGGAGCATCAGCGGTGTGCGCGAGGCCGCCTGGATGGGAGCTGCGGCGCCCTGTGACTCGGCGAGACAGCGCAAAGGTGCGGGGCCCTGGGCGGGAAGCTGCAGTGCCTCCATGTAACTCGCATCCTGCAAAGGCACACCACACTGCGGACCAGCGGTGATAGGCGGCAGTGAATGACAGCGTGTGATGCCCGGCGTGACTCCCTGAGGCCCTGACCCCCTGGAGCGAGTCCCCCAGTTGGACACCCTAGACCGGACTGATAAACTTCAGCCCTGGAGCACAGGCGGTGAGGGGGAGACCTTGGGCGCTCGGGGCGTGGGGAGGCGGACGGACCGGAGTCCCGGGCTGTGGCGGTGAAACACAGAGTGGCCTGTAACTGATGCGGAACAAGCACGTAGTGGAATAGCGCTGCAGTGGCGACCCACTGAAGTGGTAGCATCCCCGTGGGGGCAGTGAGTGAAGACGTTGGGGCAGTGAATTGCTAAGGAGGGCCCCCAGCCTAATAACTCACCGTGAGTTGGCACTGCGGGACGGCTACAGACCTGGCCCCCGAGCCATTGAGAGAATGCTTTGAAAGAGGCAGTGCTGAAACAAAACATCTACACGGTGGCTGTGGCCCGTGGAGGTGAGGAGGCGGACACCAAGCAACCAAGAAGTAACGGTCGCACGTGGAGAGATACTGCACCGCCTGGTGAAGTTGTAGGTCACTGCCCCGCGAGAAGCAAAAAGGAGGCGCATCGCTGGGGGCCTGTGAAGTGGTGGCGCTAGCGCGGAGGAGATCTCACCCCGCTGCCTCGTAGGTGAATGCTGAATACGCAGCAGCTTGTGATGGGCCGAATGCGGGCGAAAATACAACAGGGACCACTGCGCGCGGGGGGGGGTCGGACCCTGTCCGCATACGAGAGGAGGGAGAGATGGAGCTGGCATCCGCGGGGATGGCCGCTAAGCTCGATTCAGTGCTAGCCGCGGTGGAGAAACTTGGGACTGCACTAGATAACACCAGGACCTCTCTGGAAGCCCGAATCGATAAGGTAACGTCGGACTTCACACTTTTACATGCTGACCATCGGAAACTGGCCGAGAAGGTGACCGCTCACGATCAAACACTCAAAGAACTCCAGCCCGTCACCCAGAGTCATGCGGCGGCGCTGCAAGACATGATCGACCGTATGCATGCCCTGGAGGATAGAGTCGAAGACGCGGAGGGGCGCTCCCGCCGCAACAATGTACGCATAGTGGGACTACCGGAGGGAGAAGAAGGGAGACACCCGGAACAGTATACCGAGCACTGGCTAAAGGAACTGATGCCCCCGGGAACACTGTCGCCCCAGTTCGTGGTGGAGAGGGCGCACCGCGTACCGGCACAGAAACCACAGCCGGGCGCCAGGCCCCGCCCGTTCCTCTTAAGACTTCTCAACTACTGGGACAGGGATGCGGTGCTACACGAAACCCGGAAACTGGGCGACCTCAAAGTGAGTGGCAGCCAAGTGATGATGTTCCCTGACTACACTGCCCTTGTGCAGCGCCGCAGAAGCAACTACATGGCGGTAAAGCGCCAACTTAGGGAACTGGAGTTGCCCTACTCCCTCCTGTTCCCAGCTCGACTGCGAGTGGTTGCAAAAGGAGAGACCCGCTTCTTTGACTCCCCGGCAGAGACATGCGACTGGCTAGAGGAGACGGGCCTCTGGACAGGAAAGCGACCCTCTGGACAAGACGAGGGCAGTCCTGCAGGCAGAAGACCGAGACGACGGAGCAAGCGCGGGACGACGCGCTATGCCAGGACAGGGACGGCAGCCCCGAGTCCGGAAAAAAGCAGAATGGAACGGCGTGAAGTCCTGGATGCGGTTGCGACCCTTGGAACCCCACACAGCAAGGAGTGCCGAGGAACAGGGAGACGCGACACTTCGGCGCCTAGTGGCGCATCGTCTCCATCCACGGTGATGTCGGAAGATCTCTGCATGCCGACAGTGACCCCACAGACTGCTGATGGTATCATCTGATGAGGGGCTGAGACACTGGACTTTGTCATGGGGTGCCCACGCAAGTACACTGTTGTGTATGGGTCATAATGTCTTTATGGGGCGCTAACGATGGAGAGGGGCAGGGGTGGGACAGTGGTCACTGTACACGCACTGGGGGCTCACCAGACGGCCATACACTACATACTTGGCTGTGATACGTACTCGCCCACAATGATACGGCAGCGCCGTGGTGGTGGTCGCTCCCCACCTAAGACGGGCTCGATTTGCTGCCCTGGACAATTATTCAGATGGCGCTCTCTTTGCATGTGACAAGGGGGTAGCTAATGAGGAGCGATGCTTAGGTACACGACCCCACCAGGCAGTATACTGAACTAGTTCATACTTGCAGGCTATTGCAAAGTTTGGACGGACATCCTCGCGGAGTCCGCCCTACCTGTTATGATGTTTAAAGTTGACCTACGGGTTTTGTTGCAGCAGACCGTCACACCCTTGCACACCCCTGGCCGGGACACACTGACAGCTATGATACGCCTGTTGGAACATACGAGGAATGCACACGCCCTCACGGTGCTATTCCATATTTGCATACCTTCAGCGACACTCTACCAGCATCGCCCTCTTGCAGGAAACACACATGACACAGACGGAGCTCGAAAAGTTGCGTAGGCGCTGGAGAGCGCAGATATATGGCACCACGTACTCTGCGCATGCGAGGGGCATGCTGGTCTGGGTGAGGGCGGGGGTCCCGTTCATCTGTGAAGAGGTGGTAATAGACCAGGAGGGCAGGTACACTTTGGTTCGTGGGAAGCTTAATGGTCAACCAATACTGGTGGGATCAATATATGCCCCAAACGTAGAACAGATACCCTTCCTGACAAGACTGTCAATCTCCCTGACTCCCTATGTGGGCCTCCCTTGGTTCCTAGGAGGGGATTTCAATT
Source organism: Calotriton arnoldi (assembly GCA_963921515.1). Lineage (NCBI taxonomy): Eukaryota > Metazoa > Chordata > Amphibia > Caudata > Salamandridae > Calotriton > Calotriton arnoldi. Next base: position 393,612 of record CAWUFW010004170.1, read on the forward strand.
CGGTACTCAACGTACAATTAGATAGATCCTTCCCCCCCTCCACAAGACGCCTGCTACATCAAATGCGCGATCGCTAGACTACTGGCTTTCACACTGGGCACTGTCGGACATCTGGCGCGTCTTAAATCCTAGTGCGCGTATTTACTCTCATTACTCAGCAGTACACGGCCTGCATGTAAGGTTGGATAGGGTGGTAGCATCCCAACCCCTACTACCACTGGTCATGAAGTCTGAGTACATGGGGCGGACACATTCGGATCACAATCCATTGTGGATACAACTGGGCTGGGCGGCAGGCCGCCCGCCCATACCCACATGGCGGCTCCAGGTGGCCGCACTGGAAGACACGGAATTTCACGCGTCGCTGAGGACGGCTATTCTCACATATCTTGAACTCAACGAAGATACGGCCAGTAACGCCCTAGTGGAATGGGACGCCCTTAAGGTAGCGGTTCGGGGACACTGTCTGGGGGCCACATGGAATATACGCAGGCAACTATCACTTTCCCTCGCCCGCCTAGAATCCCAACTGTTACAGCACGAGGGTGGGAGAGAGGAGGCAGGTGGGTGCTCGACCCAACTGGCCGAATTACGCGCCCAACACGCGGAACTCCTAGAGCGGCTACGGTGTCATAACTACGCGGCACACATGGCACGCACCCACGCCTCAGCTGACCGGGCAGGCCGCTTACTGGCCTGGCTGCTAGCACAAGAAGATAAGCGGGCCCCGATTGGCGCCATACGAATGCCGGACGGCACACTAGTGCACACACGAAGCGAAATACACAGGGCAATGACAGATCATTATACACAACTGTACCGCTCCCGAGGACGCTGCTCTGATAGTGACCTAGCGAGATTCCTAGACCCGGTCCAATTACCCACGGCCTCAGCCACCCAACAGGCCACACTCAATGGCCCTCTTACATTGGAAGAGATTGGGGATGCAATCGGCGCTATGGCATCAGGGAAAACGCCGGGCCCGGATGGGCTGCCGGCCGAATATTATAAGGCCTACAGAGAGTCCTTAGTGCAGCCCCTCCACAAGCTATACACAACAGCACTGGCGGAACACACACTGCCCCCCACGATGAGAGAAGCCTACCTGGTGTCCTTGCTGAACCCGGGCAAGGATCCCACGTCCCTTGGTTCCTACAGACCCTTGGCGTTATTAAACGTAGACTGCAAACTACTTGCCAAGATTCTGGCGGACCGATTGGCGCTAATGGTCCCTGGGTTAATACACACAGACCAGAACGGATTTGTCCCCAAGCGGTGCACGTCATTGAACCTGCGACGATTTTTTCAGGGTGGCAACGGACAGCGTACACGCCTGGCCTAAGGCGGGGTGCCTCATGTTAGACTTAGAGAAGGCATTTGACTGCCTGGAATGGGGCTTCCTGGCGGGAGTGCTATTGAAATACGAGCTAGGCCCTGACTTTCTTCAGATGGTTGACCTACTCTACAGAGCCCCCACAGTCCGCGTGCGACTGGGACCGTATATCTCTGACGCCATACCGGTGTGCAGGGGCACCAGACAGGGGTGCCCCTTGTCACCCTTGTTATTTGCGCTGGCCATAGAGCCACTGGCGGCCAGACTGCGAGTTGTGGCAGGAGGGGGCATACCGCTGGGAGACACGGCGCACCATGTGTCCCTGTACGTGGATGACCTGCTGGTTTACGTGCGAGACATAACTAACATACCACCTCAGCTGGCAACCATCCTTCAGGATTTCGCTGTCCTCTCGGGGCTTCGGGTCAACGTGGGTAAATTCTGTCTCTCTGCGTTTCGGGAGGGACTTCAGGACCCAGGGTATACGCTCAATGATACACGGGTACAGTGGCAAGAATTTACTTTTCGTTACCTGGGGATTCAGATATATCGCCAACCCAAAGATCTGATGGATGGCAATCTGGGGAGGACGGTGACGGCAATTCGGTCGCAAATGGGCTTCTGGGGCGCGCTCCCATTGACGGTCACGGGTAGAGTGGCGCTGACCAAGATGGTTATTCTCCCTAGGCTTCTGTACTACTTTGTGAATTTACCTCTCTATGTTCCGGCCGCCTTCTTCACCATGTTTACTAAACTGCTCAGGGATTTTATATGGGGGGCTGCACGACACATGGTGGCGCTGACGAAACTGTACCTGCCAACTGACCAGGGGGGGCTAGCGGTACCTTGCTTTGAGCATTATCTGGCAGCCCAGATACAATGGATAGCCAGATGGGTCGCGGACAGAGACAGGGATGATACCGCGACTACACTACCACCGTACTCGTTAGAACAAATATCCAGCCTCTTCCACCCAGCTGCTAGGACTGCGCGTCCGGCACCGCTGCTGCTGGCAGTGGCGTACCGGTGCTACCGTAGATGTCTATACCTCACAAGAGACGTCATCCCTTATGCACCCGCGATACCATTGGAGGGCTCCCCTAGTGGACCGGGGGTATTATCAGCAGTGTCCCTTACGGACTGGCGGGCAGCGGAGGTACAAACGCTGGGAGATTTATACAGGGACAGTGCGCTTATGCCATATGAATCCTTGGTGGCTGAAGAGGGATTACCGCCAGGGCAGTTTTTAATGTATTGTTCACTGTTGGCAACGCTAACGGACAGATGGGGGGACATGCACACGGAGCAGACCCAACACCTCACTATTCAGTATCTCCATGTTATGGGAAGGGGCAGACATCTGGTTCGCTGGTTCGCGTTGTCACTCCGAATACATGTAGCGGTCAAACTGGATCCACTCCGCCAAAAATGGGAACTGGACTTGGGGAGACAACTAGCGGATAAGGAGTGGGAAAAGATTCTTAGAAGCCCGGTGTGCATACCCAGGAACATGCGATTTCGACAAATACAACTATTTATTCTACACAGAGCGTATCTCACACCTGAACTAATAAATAGATACTTTCACCGTACTGACGCAGTGTGCCCCAGATGTGATGAACCTGGAGCCGGGTTGATACATATGCTCTGGAGCTGTCCCAACATACTCACCTATTGGCGCGAAGTCCGTGAGCTCCTGCAGCAGTGCACGGGCCGCGACCTGCCGTTTGAATGGACGGTAGGCCTACTCCATCATTTCAGGCGAACCCCAACCACAAAGGTTAACTCTCGGTTCCTGGACTTGGGATTAGTGGTAGCTAAGCGGCTCCTGACCAAGCGCTGGAAAGCGAGAGACCCCCCCACACACGCAGGCATGGCGGTACTCACTATTAGAGTGGGCTAAGGCAGAAGGAATCGCCCTCCGGCGGGAGGAAACACTGGGGCTACGACAAGAGCCCATAGCAGCCAGCTGGGAGGGACTATATCGTAGTCTTCAAAATGGGGAGGAAGACCTTACGGGGAGCCCATCCACGTAGGAAGGGAGTGAATGATGGCCAGCACCCTGGCAGTAACCTGCCGTATTGTTCCTTACACAACTGTGATATGCGGCTTGGCTGGGGTGAGTGCTGGCGAGAAGAGGCGCAGACAGTGTGATAGTTGCTGTTGTGACGTCCCGGGGGGGAGACATTAGGGAGGAACATTGCAAATGTGTCGGTCAATGCTGCTGTTGTTGTTGTTATCGTTATTATTCTTACGTTGTCTCAACTTTGCTATCTGTTTAACCGGCCGCATTGTATGAACTGAAAGGACTTTAAACAACGACATGTCGACAAAATGCCTGCACTGATCCAATAACCTCTGCCTGGACACATTGGGCCGCACATGTTGGTCCGACTCATTACTAGCTAATAGGCCCTGCAGATATCATTATCATGTAATATACTACTCCACGCCTATAACAGAGATCTGCATATTGAGGTATAGCAGAGGGATAGATATGTACAATTGTATACTGACTGTATGTTGCCTTTCATGCCTATGTTCATTTTCACAAATACAATAAAAACAGATTCAAACAAAAAAAATGAAGGTGCCTATCTGGTTACATCTTCTCCTACAATCAGCGCGATCAACCCTCCCCATCTGCAGCAGCCTGGGGCCGGAAACATATACTCGGTGCAATATCTTTAGTTGAACCAATCGTAGTCTAGCTGAGATTGCTACTTCTCTTGGGGAGGAGACTGCCTCCTGCCATTCCTCATCATCTAACTCTAGCCCATCTCCCTCCCATCGTTCTCTCAGTGATCTCAATGGGTCGTCTGCGTTGTTAATCAGTTTCTTATATGTCAGCGAGATAGCTTTGTCCTGTAAGTAGCCATCAAGCAGTCTGTCCTCTAGTGGAGAGGCGTCTGGAAGGGAGGTGCCTTGTGGTATATTTGTCTGGAGGGCATGTCTGATCTGTGTATATCTAAAAACTCAGTGTCAGTTAATTCGTATTCCTGTTGGAGGGAAGCGAATGAGACCACTTTGCTCTTCTTCCATAAGTCCCCTATCTTTGAGATCCCTATAATGTCCCATTTATCAAAACCCTTGGATGTGCTCAGCATACCCAATTTTTCGGAGTCCCATAGAGATGTGGCGAGTGTAAGCGTCTGGTTCCACCCCAAACTTTTATTGGCGGCGTGCCAGATCTGAACTGATTGCTTGGTCGGGCCCGTAAGAGGGTATCGGTTTGGTCTAGAGTACAGTGCTTTGTTATGATTGCCACCGGGGAGTAGCCAACGATCCATTCGATAACCGGGGTCGTCGCCAGGGCGATATGTACAATGATTTATAGCTGCTAAATGTGCTGCCCAGTAATATTTTTTAATATCAGGGAGACCTATACCTCCATCATACCACCCAAGTACTAATTTGTGGAGCGCTATTCCGGGTCTACCATCCCATAGCAGCTCTCTCTGCAATCCCTCTATCTCCTTGAAGTATCTCTCTGGGACTAGGTCAGGAAAATTTTGCAATATATATTGGAAGCGTGGCAGCGACATCATTTTGAAAAGTGCTGCACGTCCCAGCAGCGAAAGTGGTAGTGATTTCCAGTTTGCGACATCTCGCCTCAGTCTCTGCAGTGGGGGAAGCAAATTGCGGGCATAGCGAAGTTTGGGGTCTGATGTAATAAAAATTCCCAAGTATTGGAAGCCCACTGTTGTTATTTGTATGTGGCAGCCCTTGGGCAGGGAGGGAGGGTCACGCTGGAGTACATACATTAGGGATTTATCCCAATTAATGGTATATCCTGAGTTTTTCCCAAATTTTGCGAAGATGTTGAGTACGCTAATGACTGACTTTTTGGGTTGCGCCAAGTAAAGCAGGATATCGTCGGCATATAGCGAAATACGGTCTTCCCAGCCCTCTGTCCATTTAAGCCCTCTGATCATGGGATCCCACCGAATCCATGCCGCTAGTGGTTCTAAGGCGAGCGCAAATAGCAAGGGTGAAAGCGGACAGCCCTGCCTTTTCCCACGGCCCAGGGGGAATACATCAGATTTCTTATTATTCACCACAACTTGCGCTAACGGATTGGAATAGAGCAGTCGAATCCATCCGATAAAGCCTGGTCCGAATCCCAGTTTGGCTAAGACCGCAAAGAGATATGACCATTCCATGGTGTCAAATGCCATTTTAGCGTCTAAAGAGAGTACCACTACATCTTCCTGGATGGTGGTTAGTCTTCCCAGTACCCCATGTAGTCTTCGTAAGTTTAACGCAGTGTTACGGTGTGGGAGAAAACCAGATTGGTCGGGGTGCACCAGTTTGCATATTACCCGGACCAATCGGTTAGCCAGCAATTTCGCAAGGATTTTGGGTTCTGCATTTAGGAGGGAGATAGGTCTATAGGATGAACACTCTTTCCTTGGCTTCCCTTCTTTGTATATAGTGACCATGGTCGCCACCCTCTGATCTCGCGGGAGTTGGCCCTCTTCCTTACTCTCTTCAAACATGGCTTTTAAGTATGGGGCTATTGCATCAGGTTTAAGTTTGTATAATTCAATGGGAAGTCCATTGGGGCCTAGTGCTTTACCTGGTTGGAGCATCCGTATTGCCTGCGCAATCTCATCGCTGGTGAGAGCGCTATCTAGCGTGTTTCTGTCCTCTTCCGATAGGGTTGGCAACGCTATGTCTTGTAGGAGGGCACTTGAGTCCTCTTCCGGGAGTTGTGAGCTACGTCGATATATTCCTCCGTAGTAATCAGTGAACTTATTAACTATAGATTGTGGTTCTGTTATCGGTTCACCCTCCTCGCCCATCAGTTCGGGCACTAATCTGTTTGCCCTCTCCTTCTTATCAAGCCAGGCAATCAGTTTCCCGGCCTTGTCTCCTTGATCGTAGAGTTTGCCTTCCTTATCCCTACCTAGTGCTTTTGCCATATCTGTAGCCATAGCTTTGTATTCGGCACTCTTAAGTTTTATGAGATGTAGCTTTTCAGCGGGATCGCCTGCGCCAATCTCATCCTCAAGTTGAAGTATGTCCTGCTCGATTAGTGTCATCTCTTTGAATTTTTCTTTACGCACCCCAACAATTGATGACAGCGCCTGTCCCCTTATTACAGTTTTGAAAGCTTCCCATAGGGTCTGGGACGAGGCAACCGATCTCTCGTTAACTTCAAAGTAGTGGTCGAGTGTCTGCAGGAGGTCTTTCTTCACTTTGGGATGCCTGAGGTACCACGGGTTAATGGGTGCCACGCTACCCACTCTATGTCCACCCAGAACCACTTGGGCCCATATCAGGGAGTGGTCCGATATCCCTCTAGCCATATGCTGTATATCGCTTATATTGGGAAGTTGGGTTGCTGGCACTAGGAGATAATCTATTCTCGACATACTATTGTGTGCCCCTGAATGAAAGGTATATTGGGTTTTATCCGGGTTATACGCTCTCCAGACGTCCACAAGTCCGAGGGCGTCCAGAAAGTTTGGCAACCAGGTACTCGCTGCACCAATGTCCCGGGGTGGATAGCGGTCCAGGGGTCCCGACGCTATGGAGTTAAAGTCTCCTCCCACAATCGTGTGACCTTCGGGGAGGGACAATATAACAGCACTCAGGTCTTTAAATGTGGAGCCCTGCAAGCCCGGTGGAACATACACAGTCATAATAGTGAGTATTTGGCCCTCCCATTGCCCTGATATCGCGGAGTAACGACCCAGTGCATCAGACCAAGTGTGGTGTACGGACAAGGGGAAGGAGCGCTTAATCATAATAGCCACCGCTCTGGATCCCGAGGTGAAGCCGAAGTGTGCCACTAATTTGTAACCACATCTATTCATTGCTTTGCAAGTGTTACCCACCAAATGAGATTCCTGAAGCAACACTACGTCTGGCGAGTGTCGTCTTAGATATTGCACCACAACTCCCCGTTTTACTTTATTCCCAAGACCGTTGACGTTCCAACTTAAGAGCTTAAGGCTCTTGTCCCATTGCATAGTCATTACTTATCATATGCAGGTTGTCGTGTATTTGGCTGTCATTGGTCATCATCATCCATAATGTGTACAACTGTCGAACCGCCCCCCGCCCACCCCACCCCTCCCGCAGCCACCCTCTCTTCCCATGCAGTGGTAAAGGACTGTGTTCCTGAATTCTTTGAGCAATATAATTAGATACCATTGCCGGCAAAAGATACATTAGAACAATTAAAGAAATTCCCCTCAAAGAAACACCCCCCTCCCAGCTACCCTGCTGCGTAGGTGCAAAACTACCCACATCCAACTAGCAGAGCGCCTGTCGCCCAAGAACAATTAACAATAATGGGGGTACTAGGGTGACGCCCTTTCATACTCTGGCTTCCCACTTCAGCCCTGGTCAAGAATATATGGTCGCTGTGTGCCGTCAGGCATTCTGCGTGAGCCTTACAAATATGTATCACTCCCTTTCTTACAGTCAAACCTTATTGCTTGCCATGATGGGTTCGTATAGACTGTTGCCACTGAGACGCGATCAGTCTCCGCTAGTCCCCTGGATGACTGGACTCGTAGATCTGGATCGCCAGGATCGTTGGGTTCGCTTACTTGGGTCCATTAGTCCATCTGACGAGCATGGTGATCGCTCACGAGTGTCTCTCCAGTTGTCTCCAATTAGTGGTCTGTCTTTTCTTGGTGGCCCTTTGTCCAGCCATTCTTGGACGTCCGCTGGAGTCATAAAAAAAAGGGATTTCCCGTTGGCCTTGATTTTGAGTTTTGCAGGGAAGAGCATCATATATTTGATGCCCTTTTCTCGCAGTATTTGTTTAACACCATCGAAGGTACGCTCTCCTGCTGCACCTTAAGTGTGAAGTCTGGGAAGAACCTCACGGTAGTGTTCTCATATTGAAGATCCCCGTGAATACGGGCCGCCTGTAGGATAGCGTCGCGATCTCTGTAATTAAGGATCTTGGCTATGATAGTCCTAGGATTTGCTCCTGGTTTTGGTGGCGGGACTGGGGCTCTGTGTGCCCTCTCCACTGTAAAGAAGGTGGAGAGCCGCTTGGGCTTGAGGTGATTGAGTAGGAGGTCTTCGAGAAATAGGTCCATACTGGGCCCTTCTGCCCCCTCCGGGACCCCCACCACTCGGATGTTATTGCGACGGGCCCGGCCTTCCTGGTCCTCCAGCTTCAGGGCTACTTGACGATGTTGGTGAACTAGTTGCGCGACTCTGTCTTCCAGTTTGCGTGTGGTAGTCTGCAACTCAGCAATATTCACCTGTGTTTTTGTTACTCGTTCTGTTGTTTTATTCATGTCCGCCCTTAGGAGGTTCATTTCAATCGAGACTTTGTCGATTTTTGTTTCAAGGGTGGTGCCCAAAGTTTGGATGGCCTCCATTATAGAAGCAAGTGAGGGTTCGGGAATTTCATTCTGACAGGTCGAGGCCCCATCTTCTGCAGTTGCCTGCTTGGAGACCGTGTATTTGTCTAATTTGTTGGACTGTATCGACGTACCGCTTTTTGGTTTCATGGTGTATGGGTCCTGCTACCTCGAGTTGGGCGCTATGGGTTCTTTAAACGCCACGCAGGTCTCACACTGTACTAAAGAGGGGTTTTAGAGATCTGTCAGGTTCGTAGCCATCCATCTTTCCCAGTTATAACGACGCATATGCTGTCGCAGGTGTCCACTGATTGCAGCTCTGGGGGCAAGTAGACCTGGCCGCGGGACGCTAGAGCCGGTCCCCTCCGCGAAGCTAGCGTGGTATAGTTCCGCTCCTGAGCACGAAATAGGTCTTTGCAATGGAGACGTACCAGCACTGGCTGCGAGTGTAGTTCGTTTCGTTTCAAGCCAGATGGATATTCTGGGAGCAGTTACTGCTGGGGCTCTTGTGCAATCTGGTGTTGGGGTGGATGGTATACGTCTAGCCTTTCAGTTCCCAGCGGGGCCGTCCATACGCCACTGTGACCCAAGGCGTGACGCAGCTTATTCGCTAGTCACCATCCCATGTCGCTCACACCCCGGCCACCGACAGTGAACTTTGAAGAGGGTGCAACACCAAATGCGCACCTGTGCACCCTTAGTGTATTATGTGAGAAATTTGACTGTACCAGTCTGTAATGATGCAACAGGATTCACTGTGCCAATAATCGAATAGGAGTCTCCACTCCAGCCTCGGCTGCCGTAGTTACGGGTGCATTGCCTCACTGCCAGCTATTTGGCCTTGTCCCCAGGCAGTATGCCGTTGGTAGCACTGACTTTCTAGACGCTGGGTGCGCTTGTCGGTTTGCTCGCAGTTAAGGGGGAAGAGACAGCCGGAGCTGGCGCGGAGGTCCAATGGGTCTGATGCACCCTTCACCAGTGACCCCAGAGAGTGCTCGCGTTGTTCCGTGGCCGCCGGGGGCCGCGTCATGTAGTGCAGGAATAATCAGCTGGAGCGAGGCAGGAGCTCGAGGCTATACTCGGGGAAGCAGCGCTGCTCTCATCTGGATTTGGGACCGTCGGAGGGTTCGCGGCAATGCAGGGGAAGGCTGGGGACTACCTCTTGCATGACGGGTGTTCCCCGCACGTCGCTGTGTCCGCTGGTCTCGTCAGTGATTCGCGGTCCCTTGGTGTTATGCCGGTCTCGGAATCGTTCCGGACAGGATCGTGCTCTGTCGCTGGCCGTCGGAAGATGCAGCCTCGCCGTCCGCCCAAGAGCTTCAGTGTCGGGCGGGTGTCTCGCTCACTTCAGTCCGGCTCCAGCACCCGAGCACCGGCTACCCCCGTCCGGCCTATGCACTCTCTCCGCCTCTCATGTCGCACGTAGTAGATAAGGCATTTCTGGACGGATTTCGACGGGTTCCTCGGTGTCGCTTCGCGCAGCGAGGGTTCCACTTGCCTTATTAATCACGGCAGCACCGCAACATACGGAGTAATGTCGGATATTAAGGGCTTTTATCGTGGTCCCGGCGGAGCTCTCTGTCTAGGCAGCCATCTTGGCTGATGCCATGCCCCCTAGTTTTTCATTGTTAATACAAAAAGATCTCCTAGGCTCATGTCTTGGTCCTACAATCATTGATTTATGTGTATCCACATTAATCTCTACTCCCTTCATTATGCAATAAGCCTTGAAGGATACTAAGAGTTATGCAGTGTATTTTCAGTGCGTAACCCATCTGCAGGTAAAACTGTGATTTAGTCGGAGAACAAAAAAGTTTGAATATTCTGGAACTGCAGGACCAATGGCAAGAAACTGCATAAGGACCTATTACTGATGAAGAATGGGATAGGATTTGTATGGGAACAAAAGCGGTCTCGAGTAACATGCGCTTTAAGTTTGTTTCAGTATATTTATGTCGATATGACATATCTAACACCAATAAAATTGAGTAAAATTTGGCCAGAATGCCCCGTCACTTGTCCCTGATGTCACAAGGTGGAGTCTGATTTCCATACATCTTACATGGCACAAGAGTTTTGGACAGAAATATTGAACATGCTCAGATACTGTATGGATAAAATGTGGCTTCCATGATTAAGCAATGTTTACTTGGACCCATACCACAAAGAAAAAAAGGTAAGAGGGGCAGAAAATTTAAAATGCTAGGTGCTGTGCTTGCCAAAGGGCGAATAGTCATACACTGGCTGAGTGTTCGACCACTGACTAGTGACTACTGGGTTAAAGATATGAAAGAGTGGAAGACACCCAAATGAAACAAGTTTGACAGGATTGAAAACTTATAGTCAAAATCTTAGGTGCAGAATGACCAAGGAGCTCCTGGACCTGGTAAGGTGGAGAGATCCTTTCATGTCTGAAAGGTGAGGGGAAACGTACTCCCTATATAAATATACAACAACCCAAAAAGTATCCTTCTCCTAAGGGTGGCAGTATTCGTAGGGAAGGAAAATAAGCTATGCCTATACTCCACCACACTCAGTGGCAGGAAAAAGGAAAAATCTTTTTTTTAGTACAACTCTCACCCACTCTAATAGTCTCATGCTTCATCATAGGGTTCACCCTGACTCCTAAAGGACAGGGTGGGCTTGACCATGTTCCAGGGAGCTCTTTGAAGATTTTTTTTTGTGGAGGAGGGGGTAATTTCCAGTTAGATAAAATTCCTCATCCAACCCCAAGGTGTCCCTTTCTTGACGGGGAGGATGGGAAAGGCTAAAAACTATACATTCGCGGGGCATACAGGATATTGAGTGTGGTGGAGTATAAGTGTACCTTATTTTCCCTTCCCTACGAATACTGCCACCCTTAGGAGGAGGATACTTTTTTGGTTGTTAAAAACTTATAGACCATTTAAGGGTATAAGCGGATATGATCTGATTAGTGACGGATCCCCTGGGCACTCGGCCCGCATTGAGATGCTCCAAGTAAAGAAGGAAAAGGTGGTAGGACAGATAAATGTTCCTGCAAGGATAGAACACCACCAATAGTATTGTTATATTAGAATATGGTACTACTCCTCAAAGAGATGTTATCGCTACATTGGCTATGAGACACCTTTGATGGAATGGGAGTACAGGAAGGGACAATAAAAGAATGAAAGTAGTGAAGCTTGCAAATTTAACTGGTTTAGGTTGTTTATTGTGTATTAAATGGGTACCAAAATACAGTAAACGCTTGGAAACTGCCCTTGTGGCACTACCTGCTGATATTGTAACATGAGTATCATGGAAATTGTGAAACTTGCTGCTTTCCATTTCAGTGCAAAACCAATAAAACACATTTATAAATATATTCAAAAGCAGGGCTGCTAAAAGAGAACCATGTCTTACACCCGTTTAGACTGAAAAATACTCGGTTCACCTCTCATACTATAGCGAACAGAACTTTATTTTTCTTATGGAGTAGGAAGATTCCATCACGTAAGCAGGGGATGTCAGATTTCATTAGACTGAATAATGAGGAGACATCTTTCTACCTTATCAGTTGGTGCCCTAAGGTCAAAGAAAGCCCTAAGCATTCTTCTTGTCCTCAGTGCAACATATTTCGCAATGGAACAGTACAGTATGATCCCCTGTTCCACTGTACCAAATGAGAGTCGAAACCCAGACTGAAAATATGTAATTACATTGCGAGAAAAAAAGTGGGACTGACGGCTGGAACTTTACTGAAAAGCTTACCAACCCCGTCCAAAAATGAAGCTGATCTGTAATTGTTCGGTAACCCTCAATGCCCTTGCTTCTAAATAGGGATAATTAACAGCCACGGTCCGTGCAGGTAACAGCAGTGGGGCCAGGTAAGGGGGGATTTCGAGGGATGATGCAGAGGGAAAATTAATTATTTATTTAATTTTCCCTCGGCATCGTCCCTCGAAATCCCCCCTTACCCGGCCCCACCGTCCCACCGCTGTTACCTGCACAGACCGCGGCTGATAATTAATGTAAACTGTCAGGAAGATAGCGTAGATTGAATTTAAATTTTCTTTTCAAATTACATGGCCAAGAGAGAGGCCCATAATGATGGGACTGAAAGCAAAAAAGCCCAGACTAGATCTGGCTCCTTTCTTTTCTTCTGTGCCCAATCATGTTGGGAGGAAGGGTGAGTAGGACTGTTTAGTAGGATTTTGGAGGATTGTACTAAATTAGCCTTGGTGTTTCTATGGCTGGCAGTCTGGTCCAATGCCCAGGCCCCTTAAACAGGCATCTCATTGAGGATTGCTTCCCTAGTGATTTTGGGCATAAAATAGCCTGGCTCCAGCATACTAAAATGACTGATGTTACCCTTGGCAGACCTGATCTGTATAAGTGCCCCCAAAGGATCACACAGGGCAAAAACTACGGGTGAAAGATACATTTGAAGCTTAAATGACCTTCTCAGGATGCGAAGGAGTAGAAGAAACCTACTTTACGGGGCTATGTTATTGTCCAAACCACCAGGGCGATGGAGTCATTTTTTTACCCGGGTTACAAAGCCTTGGGATAGAGCATTATTGTTAGAAATGACCATCTTTTGCGTGGTATCCTTCAGATTTTTGCCTTTTGCACCTAAACCAGTTTTTGTTGTCTGTGCACTTTAGCCCTGCCAACCAGTGGTAAAGTGAGAGTGCTCTTTCCTTTAAGCAAAGTGAAATTGGATTAACCTGATTGGCACATCTAATTTACCTATACGTCCCTAGTATATGTTACTATATATGGTACTACCTGCACCAAGGGCATGTAAATTAAATGCTACAAATGGGCTGCAGCACTCTGTCTCACCCACCAAAATAGCTCCCTAACGCGTGTGTCAGGACTGCCATTGCAGCTTAAACTGCCATTTTGACTAGGCAAAATAACACCTTTGCCAAGCATAAAACTTTCTTTTTAATACTTATATGGCACCCCTAAAGGTAGGTCCTAAAGTCTCACAGGGGAGGGTGCAGGACATTTAAAAAAAGAGGACATGCATATTTAATCGTTTACATGTACTGGCAGTGAAAATCCTCCAAAGTCATTTTTCACTATGGCAAGGCTGGCCTCCCATAGACTCAATAATACAATCAATCAATCAGGGAATTGTAAGCGCGCTACTCACCCTTGAGGGTCTCAAGGCGCTGAGGGGGGTGGGGGGGGTCCGCAGATCTGTTTAGCCGAAGAGCCAGGTCTTGAGGGTCTTCCTGAAGGTGTTCAGGGAGGGGGCGCATCTGATGTCTCCCAGTAGCTCGTTCCAGGTCTTGGCTGCTATGTGAGAGAAGGATCTTCCGCCTGCTCTGGCTCTGTAGATGCGCGGGGTTTCGGCAAGTGCGAGGTTGGAAGATCGGAGGTTTCTTTTGGGTACGTGAAAGTTGATTCTGTCGTTGAGGTATTTGGGTCCGATGTTGTGTAGGCATTTGTAGGCGTGAGTGAGGATTTTGAAAGTGACTCTTTTCTCCACGGGGAGCCAGTGGAGACTTCGTAGGTGTTGGCTGATGTGTTCGTGTCGGGGGATGCCGAGGACGAGTCTGGCGGCTGTGTTCTGTATTGTTTTGAGTTTACGTAGTAGGGACTTGTTGATGCCGGCGTAGAGTGCGTTTCCATAGTCCAGTCTGCTGGTGATGAGTGCATGGGTGACTGTCTTCCTTGACTCAGGGGGGATCCACTTGAAGGTCTTGCGGAGGATGCAGAGGGTGTTGAAGCAGCTGGAGGTGACTGCGTTGACCTGTCGGTTCATGGTGAGTGATGAGTCGAGTAAGATGCCGAGGTTCTTGGCGTGGTCTGAGGGGGTAGGTGGGCTTCCAAGGGCGGTCAGCCACCAGGTGCTGTCCCATGCAGAAGGGCTGGTACCGAGGACGAGGACTTCTGTCTTCTCGCATTGAGCTTCAGGCAGCTGTTGGTCATCCAGACTGCGACGTCTTGCATTCCTTTCTGGAAGTTGAGTTTGGCAGTGGTGGGGTCTTTGGTGAGGAGAGGATGAGCTGGGTGTCGTCGGCGTAGGGTACGATGTTGAGGCCGTGTTGTCGGACGATGGCTGCGAGGGGGGCCATGTAGATGTTGAAGAGGGTGGGGCTCAGTGATGAACCCTGTGGGACTCCGCAGGTGATTTTCGTGGGGTAGGAGAGGAAGGGTGGGAGTCTGATCCTTTGGCTTCTTCCGGTGAGGAATGATCGGATCCAGTCCAGGGCTGTTCCTTGTATGCCTGCGTCGTGTAGTCGGCGACTAGTGTGCGGTGGGAGACGGTGTCGAAGGCCGCTGATAGGTCGAGTAGGATGAGGGCTGCGGAGTGGCCTTGGTCCAGGAGGGTGCGGATGTCGTCTGTGGCAGCGAGTAGGGCGGTCTCTGTGCTGTGGTTGCTTCGGAATCCGTATTGGGACGGGACGAGGACGGCGTTCTCTTCAATGAATCGTGTCAGTTTCCGGTTGACTGTTTTCTCTGCAACTTTGGCTGCGAAGGGGAGGAGCGAGATGGGCCGATAGTTCTTGAGGTCGGTGGGGTCAGCTGTGGGCTTCTTGAGCAGGGGTCTGACTTCTGCGCGCTTCCAGTCGTCTGGGAAGGTGCCTGTTTTGAAGGTGGTGTTGATGATGCGTTGTAGTTCGGGTGCGATGGCGGCCGCAGCTCTGTGGTAGATGTGAGGGGGGCAGGGGTCGGTGGGGGCCCCCACGTGGATGCTTTTCATGGTCGAGGCGGTGTCTTCGGCCGTGATCGGTGTCCAGTTGGAGATGGTGGGCTGGCTGGTGTTTCTGGGAGGCGGGGGGCCGTCTGTGGCACCTGGTGGATGGTCAATGAAGTTGTCATAGAGGTTTTTGATCTTGAGGTGGAAATAGGTTCCAAGCTTGTCGCAGAGGTCTTGGGATGGTGTGATGTCTGTGGCTTCGCTGCATGGGTTGGTGAATTCCTGAATGACACTGAAAAGTTCCTTGGAGTTGGTGGAGTTGGCCAGGATTTTGTTGTGGATGAAGTTCCTCTTGGTGGCTCTGATCTGGTTATGGTAGTCTGTCAAGGAGTCCTTGTAGGTGGTGTAGACTAACACTGGTTCACCCTATTACATTTTACATTTAATAAGTGCTAACTTTAGCTTCTGGGAACAGCTAGAGAAATACTTCTTCCACCAATTCTAATCATAATTTAAAATCTTCCTTAATGGTAATGTTGGATTTTAAATTGTTACCTTGGAAATGCCACTTTTAGAAAGTTGTCATTTCCCTGCCTAAAGTTTCCCGGGCCATTCTGTGTATGACCAGTTGCTCTTGTGCTGGTGATGGCTCCTGTACTGGGAAATGTGCATTGGGGCCAGAAAGTGGAAGAAGGGGCCTGGGTGTAGAGGAGAGTGGGTTTTACCGACAGAATGGCTAGGGAGGCGGAGCTGTACTCTGCTCTGATTGCATTTCAAAGGAACCTGTTACAGCACATACAAAGGAACTTAATACCAGGCCTGTCCCTGCCTTTTGTCTCACTAGCCCTCTGGAGCCACACCTAGAAAAGAGAGAAAAACAGGTCAGAATGAGTTTCGGGGTGGACAAGGGCTTGCTTGCCACCCACAGACTGGCAGAGGGCATGAAAGTAGAAACCGCAGAACCTGAAATCAGAACACTCAAGGGTCTAAGAAGGTTCAGAAGAAGGACGGTTCTGATGTCTGAAGAAGGAAGACTGGATTTTCTTGTCTTGAACCCAGGACCCCAGAAGTGACTCCAAGCATCAATTGGCTGATCTCCTTTTTGAGCTACAGGGGCACAATAAGCTTCAGAGGTCTTTCCTGCTTTCCAGCTGACCAGACCCAACTGGACCTGACCTGGTCCTTTGCCTTGCCTCTGTGGGAGAGCCCTGACCCCCAAGTACTGTCCTCAAGGTCCTGGATCCTGGTCTGGAGTTAAAGTGTCCCTGTTAAACTGAAGGTTTCACCAGATCAGATGCAGATCGGCACGGAATGACGAAAGGCCTCAATTCAAAGTACATTGCAGCTCCTGATCAGCGACTTCACCATATCGCATGCAAAGCAATGCAGAGCCTTGCATTGCAGCAACTCACAGCCCCCGCACCAAAGACAGAAAGTACAACTTGCAGAGGCCGAACCTCGTCCAATACCCAGTCCATGCTCCGTCACAATCGGCCTGAACATTTGACTTGGTCTTGATTCGGCGCAACCAGAACCAAAGTGCTAAGTGCATTTTGCAGCTATTTTTAATCTTAAACTTAAACTTAAAAAATTCATAACTCCAGTTCTACTGATTAGAATCTTTTTTGTCATTGTGGTGTAATTATATTTACTAACATATCCTCTATTTTTCTAAACTGGTTTGGAATTCTTCTTGTGTTATATTTCCATGTTATTACTGTTTGAGTGCTGCATAAATACTTTACACATTGTTCTTAAGTTAAGCCTGACTGCTTTTATGGCAAGCTACCAGAGGGTTAAGCACAGGTTTATTTATTGACTATTGTGGGTCACCTTGAAAAGGATTGTGATCATTTCTTGGAGTGAGTTCTCACCTCCTTCAACAATAAATCTATTTTCTTACAATCATTAACCAAATTTCGACTGGGGAGCCTTCAATGCTGTCTTAGCTTTCATGGGCCAAAAACGAGCCTGTCTTTATTCTTGTATGCCTTTGCAAATAATTCTTAAGACTTTCAATGCACTTTGCATTCTTTTTAAACTTTATGAATCTTAAAGGCACACTGTTTTAATTTCTATCCTGAAGACACATGGGTTTTATAAGTGTAACCCTGCACTTCACTACCTCTGCTGTGTAACTGTTAGTTGCTTTTTAAAATCTGCATTGTTGCAAATCACTACTATTCCATTTTAGATTTGATTTATCACTAATAGTTTTTTATCTAATTGTTTTTTAAACATTTGCTATTGTACTTTTTTCTATTTATTGTCAAATTGTTTTTATGAGTATTTAGCGATAACGAATACAGACTGATGATGTTGGTATGCAGTCAATCATTTTCATTTGGGGATTTAGTAATTTGTGAACTTTCAGTATTACTGCATTCAATGTGATCCGCTCCATTTTTACTTACCCAATATTCTATACCCATCAATCTCATCTTATTCCATCCTTGTCCTCCTACCTCTGTATTCAATACACTACAGGGTAGTAGTTCCCTTTGGATTTGAATTTTAGATGTAGTGGAGTGGGTAAATCTATGTCCTAAGTTAGTGCACCTAGTAATTCAGCAAAGAGTCTCTAGTTTCCTTTCCATTTGTTGATAAGGGAAGCACTCCTTCATGTAAACTATTTGAGACAACCTTTTGGTCATTAGTTTATACTTGTTTTTGTTTTTCCTGTGGGCACCGCATGGTAGATAAAGTCAGAATGCTTGGTATCCTCACTTTTCATCCAACTGCCATCAAAGTTGGTATATAAGTTCTGTTTTCTACGTTATTGATATACTGTCTAGCTGCATGCACCAAGGATCTTACTCTAGATGCTAAATTTAGTCTCTGCGAATCCATTGTATGCTTCGAGGGCACAGGGGCTTTGTCAGTGTTTGAGTTAAGCTCCATCACTGCTATTATGCACAACTACCAGTCGGGCTTCAGATCACGATGCAGCATGGAGAGCGCTACCTTACACATCATAGATGATGATATCTCGACAACAGATAAAGATGACCTCTGCCTCTTGATATTATTGGAATTCTTAGTTGATTTCGACAGTTTACCATCCCACCTCATACACCTTGGAGTCTCGAATGCCATTCACCAGCAATGGCTTTCACTGGTTTCTCCTCCTACCTTCACAACCATCACCAGTATGTTCACATGGGCACCTTCGTGAGAGATCCCTGTTACCTATGACGTCCCCCAGGATTCCATACTGTCTCCTTTCATCTTAAACCTGTACATGGAGCTGCTTGTTGCTCTACTTACAGATAAAAGAATCTAGATTCACCAGTATGCTGATGATACACAACTGAAAAGTCTCCTCTGCTTCAGACATCTAGTGGCTCAAACATTGCCTGCACAACATCCATACCTGTATGTCCAGCTCAACAGAAACCAAAATAGAATTCCTGTTATTTGCAAAGAACAGCAGACATAAAACAATAAAAACAGTACAAACCTGGGTCAATGACGTGAACCTTGATGGCTTCACACCCCAAATTTGACTAAATGGCAAGTCACTTTGATTCATCATGGACACCAAATTCATCCTCAAGGATCACATTGCAAAAAAAAAACATAGCTAGCCTGCTACCGCTATAGAAACACCATGTACATACTACATTGCAGAGCCCTCCCAATCTGTTTGAGTAAATCTTTAAGTTATCTACGTTTACTTTTAAGGCTTCAAAAATCTTAAACATGTCTATATATCATTCACCATTTTCTTGGGTGAAGGCCAATGCACATTCACCATCTTAATTAATAGTAGGGTTTGACTCCTCTATTATATCAGCATTACCATACTGTAATTTACTGGATCAATTTCTAACAAGGGTATCAAATTAATGTTTACATAGCACGTTAATTTAAAAAAAAAAAAACAGGCTTCTTCTCAGAGATTAATAAGCCATTTACCTGTGTTCGCCTCCCTACTAGCCCCCCAAGTCGACCTTGTCACTGGTACGCCCCCAAAGACCTACGATACAGGTAGTGCTTGCCCGCCCTGCCCTCTTTCTAACCCACAAAGGGATTCCTTCATAGTTCACCCTAACCCCTCTACCACTTCTCCCGGCCTTGCCAGCAGCAACGCCCCGAGACCCTTAGCTCCCCCCCCCACCAGCTCCCCACCTTTACTGTGAGAATGATACGCCTCCAATGACCTACTACACAGGTCGAACTAGCCCTTCCACCCTCTCACCTATACATGCCGATAGAACTGCTCCTGAACCACTGCCCCCCTGCCCTCCAGCGCCTCCATCTAACATGGACATCGAATCTCTGCATTCCAGAGCTGCCAAACTAACCCAGAGCATTCATATTTCCATCCTGGATCTTATGAACCTCCTTCACCTCGCTGAACTCTCCTTCGCCAACCTCATGCTCCTGCCAAACTCCACCCCCCCACTTATCACAGAGTTCCCTAAACAACCTCTTCCACTATCCTTGAGACATCTTCGCCCCCGCAAGCAACCACATGACTTCTCAGAGGAAGAAACCCTTGCTCTTGTCCTCTTCTACAACTCTACCCTTGCCACTCCAAGTCCACTAGACCTCACTGAAACGGAAATCCATGCCATCCTCCGGGACTACAACTCTGCCCCAGCTACCCCTTTTCCTCTTGACGTGAACGCGGAACAGGCCATCTGCACGGTCACTATCAACCCCAACAGACCAGCTACCCTCCACAACAGGATTGTGGTCAAAAGTAACCTAGCGCCTGTTCACCTGTCCACCCAGACTCCCGAAACTCCCTCCAACTCTACTCTGTCTGGCCTCTTAATCAACTGCCGATCGGCAGTTAAGCACGCCGCTGATATTGCTGATCTCATCCTTTACAAGAATCTCGACCTAGCAATCCTAACAGAATCTTGGCTCAATGAATCCTCATCTCCATGTCTGGACCTCCTAGTCCCTCCCAACTAGAACATCGCAAGGCTGGACAGGCAATCCAACAAGAAAGGAGGAGGCATCGCCTGCATCTACCGCTCAAACCTTCTTGTCACGGAACTTCTGGCGGATACCTCAGAATCCTGTGAATACCTCGCCCTCGCTATCTGCAGCAACTCCACCCAACTGTGCAACCTGCACATCTTTTATCACCCCCGGGCATGATCGATTCCTTCACCGACCACCTCATGGAAATCATCACAGCTAAGATTTCCACCAACGCTAATGATATTTTCCTTGGTGATTTTAATTTGCACTGGAACGATCCCAAGGATCCACATGTCAACGCCATCAAAGACCTCTTGGCCGATCAAGCCCTGACCCAAGCCTGCTCTCTCCTGACTCATTCAAAAGGGGCCACTCTTGACTGGATCATCTCCAAAGAATCAACAGTCAAACTTATCTCCATAGACCCATGTGACTGGTCTGACCACCACGCCATCACCTTACTTCTACCTGGCACCGACAAGACAAGGGCACCGCAACCGGTGATTCCCAAACGCTGGATCAAAGACATCAAGAACCTGGACCGCAGGGAACTCAAGACTCGCTGCAAATCCAACCCCCCCCTCGCACATCACAACAGTCAATGGCCTAAACGATCACTACTCTGCGACTATATTGAACATCCTAGATGATCTAGCCCCACTAAAACTGAAAAGAACCCAAATCAAAGACAGAAACCCCTGGTTCACGGGATCCCTCAACAATGAGAGGAGAGCCCTCCGGCAAGCTGAAAGAACCTGGACGCAGCACCCCTCTGCCACTCATCTAAAACTCCTCCGCCAGGCCAGAAATGTCTACAACATGAACATACTCAATTCTAAAAAAGAATTCTTCAGAACTGAACTAGAGAAGGCCAAGAACAGACCCCACAAGCTCTTCGAACTGGTCAAACACCAATCTAATAAACTGGCCAAAACATCGAAAGAAACCCCCAATCCTCTTATATCCTCAGAGGAATTCTCCTCTTTCTTCGCTGACAAAATCTCAGGCCTTGGAAACGAACTCAGCTCCATCACATACCTGCAACCCCTTCCTGACCCGCCTCCTTCTACCGCAACGCCCCCACAGGCTCCACCCAAAAATCATGCTCACTGGACTGACTTCAAAGTCTGTGACGAAGACTCAGTCTCCAAAATCCTATCTACCCTAAACCCGAATAACCATTTTAATGACCCACTCCCATCCAACTGCCTTGCTGCCGTCGCCCAATCCATTATTCCAAGCTGGACTGCAATAATTAACGCCTCTCTCCGGCAGGGAATGATCCCTGACTCGCTAAAAGCCGGCCAAGTCCTCCCCATTCTGAAAAAGCCGTCGCTGGATCCAGCCTCCCCTGACAACTTCTGACCCATATCCAACATCCCCCTCCTAGCCAAAGTTCTGGAGAAGTGTGTGCAACAGCAGCTAAGTCAACATATCAACAACTTCCACCTACTCGATGACTTCCAATCCGGATTTCGACCTGGGCACAGCACTGAAACCACCATGCTCCACATCGTTGATGATGCCCTCCAAGTCCTTGACCAAGGCAAAACCTGTCTCCTAATCCTCCTGGACCTATCCTCGCCCTTCGACACGGTCAACCATGAAAAACTACTCGATCGCCTCAAACTCAGGATGGGATTGGAGGGCACTGTTCTTGAATGGTTCAGGTCCTTCCTCCAAAACCGATCACAGAGATTCCTAATCAACGGCAACCTATCAGCACCATCCCCGGTCACGGTTGGAGTCCCTCAAGGATCAACCCTATCCCCCACCCTCTTCAACCTTTACCTAGAACCGCTCACCGAAGTACTACGCACTGCTAACATTTCCTACCATATGTACGCTGACACTCAGATATACATCAAAACCTCATCTCTCGAAGAGATTCTCTCCCTGAATGAAGCTCTGAAACTCACTGTCCAATGGCTCACATCCAATCAACTCAAACTCAACTCAAAGAAAACAGAATTTCTGCTCATCTCACCTCCCAATACCAAACCTGAGATTCAATCATGGATTAAAGCTATCACAGCCTTAAATTGCCCACCGACAATCGTAGATTCGGCCAAATCCCTGGGAATTACCCTTGACAGCAACCTGAACATGCGGGACCACATCACTTCGATGGCCAAATCAGCCAGATTCCACCTGAGCTACCTTCTGGAAGTTGAAACCCTTCCTCGATGCTCCCGACCTAAAAATGGCAGTCCAAGCACTTGTAATCTCTAGACTGGAATACGGCTGTTCTACCCCCTCGGGTTTACCCAAGATCTCCCTTGCACCTATAAAAGCCTGCCTCAATGCGGCCGCCAGACTACTTACCGGCACAAGGAAATTCGACCATATTTCCCCACACCTGAAAGCTCTGAACTGGCTTCCCTTGAAGCAAGAATACAGCTCAAACTAGCATGCATCATGCACAAGGCTTTATATTCTAACTCCCCTGCATACCTTGCACAGAAACTTGTGATTTCCGGAGGAATCAGAAACTCCCGGTCGGCCAGAGACCTCTTGCTCCTACCTGCATGCTTTCGGAGGAAAAAAACTTACAATCGGGCCTTCTCCGGGCTGCTCCAAGAATATGGAACTCTCTCCCACCTGTCATCAGAAGAATCCCCTCTCTGGCTCGCTTCAAAATGGATGTCAAAACCTTCCTGATGGGTATAGTTCTCGTTTAACCTTAGCCTCAACCACCACTATGGCCCTGATCTATGGCTGCCTACTGCCTCCCTTCGGATTACCTAATCACCCCACCAAGAACTCTGGGAACTTATCTTGAGTAATTGTAAATGTAACCTGTAAATATGTTGTCTCGTCTTGAGTAATTGTGAATGTAATCTGTAAATACGTGCCCTCTCTCTCGTATGTATCTTGCCCCCCCCCCTCCTACTCGATCCGTTACCTGGTGATTCTAAGCCTGTCTATGCAATGCTATGTTTCCCTGTAAAGCGCTCCGATACCCTAACGGGTCAAGTTCGCGCTCTATAAAACACAGAAATAAATAAATAAATTAAAAAAAATTAAAGTGAAGAGAGTTCATCTTTATACTGATTAGAAATCCTTAAGTTAAGCAAGTGCCTAGGCACCTTTTCAATTTAAGTGAAACTATCATGTGGGACTTTTATTTTAATTGGAGTGGGACCTCTTGTTTTCGCAGTCATTCTTACAGACTTACTTAATTGTTTTAATTGTGAAATCATTTTCTTTGGGGATACTTTTTATTTCAAGCCTCTAGTAAACTCTCAATAAAACGATCTATATCATTCAAAGTACATTTCTTTACTCTATGATTGGCCTTAGTTTTGAGCCATAGCCCACAGGTTGATGTTCAGTCTCCATTCTCTTTCCCAATTTAGACGTGTTTCCTAAAAAGGGGAAAAGTACAGTTCAAATGGACTCACAATAAAGTGCTAGTGCAACAATGTCTAAACACTCATTTGGAAAACAGTTAAAAAAACCAGCTCAACCTAAAACCAAATCAAATTTTGTTATCAAGTCAATTTCGTAGTTAAAAAGACATGGTAGTCCTGCTACACTAGCCAAAGACACTATGAATAATAAATTCATGGCATTAGGCACCTATCACCCAAATGATGCTTCTACAGGCACACCCAACTGGGCCACACATAGTCAGAGAACCTCTCCCCCAGACAGAAAAATCCCATGGTCGATTAAACAATTTATAAATCCAGATAGTCACAGATGGTGTTGAAATGAATATGAGCATCACAACCAGCACACATTTTCCCCACATGAATCTCTAAACGAGGAGGGCAGTTGAAAAACCAAAGCATTATTCCATATGTCAGTGGCACTATGCAGAGTGGCTCAGCTGAATTTACCACTTCAGAGTATTTGCTATGGTAAGGAAGAGTTAGCATAACTCATAGCATCCCCCTTGGAAATTATAAAAGGGATGACCCTGCCCTGCTTTATCCACTTGCAGCAGGGTTTATCTGGACATATCTTCCATTTTGAAAGACCCTGCCACCTTTTGTGATGCCACTTTAGTCAGCGGTTAGGGCTTGAATGTCATAAGGGATTCTGGACTCTGTTCTTGTTCTCCCTGGCACAAGCTTCATACAGTATTCCGCATTCGAAGTTACCCCATCACCTTTTGCGGTTTCACGTTGGTCAGTGGATGGGGCTTGGGTGTTGGGGTTGAATCTAGCATTACCCGCCTGCTCTTGCTCTCACTGGGGATCTCCACACACAGCATTGCACATTGCAGGCAACCTCAGTGACCCTTGCGGTAGCCCCTTTGCCAGTGAATGGTGCTGAGGTGTTGCAGGGGTCTTTGGAGTCTTGCTCCCTCTCTGGCCATCTCCTCACACAGCACTCTGCTTTGCATGTGGCCTGGAAGTCTTAAGGGATATCACGTTGGTCGGTGAATGGGCTTTGCCTTCCTCCTCTTGCTCTCCTTCACACTCTCCTCACTTTGGGAGTTTAGAGCTTTGGTTTGGACTATTTTCTTTGGAGCTATTCTCAGTGGATTGCATGAATACAGGCTTGTCCCCTGACTTTTCTGAAGTGTTTTTATTATTGCACACCTCTCTCCAAGATGACTAGTCCTCCCTGGACCCTGGCACAAGATTTGTTTTTTTACCTCTTCACAAGGATAGTTGGCGTGAAAAATAAATTCATGTCTGATATATTTTTATTTACTTTTTTTAAAATAAATTATATAAAAAATAACTTGGATGTGTTGTTACTGTTTCCTGGGAGTGGGGCCATGCCTGTTGATGGACATGAGTGTGTTGCATTAAAGGAAAATGTTAAATAATACGGTACATTATGTTATTCTGATGCACCCATCTTCTTGGCACACATGAGATGACACACATGTGGATGGTATGTGCAATTGGTATTTATTCAAAAAGCTTTACAATTACATTCTTTTTTAATAGATAAAAAGTGGTGCAATGGGTGATTTCAAAAGATGTGGTGTATTCTGTGTGGATGGGTCAGTGAGCTGTGGGTGAATTGCTCATTGGGGTGGTGTATGCTGTCCCCAGTGGCGCGGGGAAGTTGATCACATCTGTTGCTAAGCAATACTGGGTTCACATTACATTGAGGATCTGTTTGTGGAGGAGTAGCAGGTGAGTTTGTGATGGGTGCAGGTGTCAGAATACAGACCGGAATACCACTAACCTGAATTTCTGTGTACAGCGGGTACAGCGGGGGCGATGTGCGATGCTACTTAACCCTATCCCCTGTCATGGAGTGTCCTGAGAGAACATATCTATCACTCAAGCAGGAAACACCACTTTGGGGGAAAGGGACAAAAGGGACAAAGGAAACAAAGGTGCGGCAGTGGTAAACACACGGCGCGGTCTCTTCCTCGAGTAGTAGGGTTTCTGGTCTATTCTCTCTACTCAGGAGGTCCAGCCCCGTGTTCCCTGTAGCAATACAAAAGAAAGACACATTGTAAAACCTACACGTGCCTGTCATGTGTAGTTAATATATAGGACAATTATGTGTAAGCACTTACTTCCATTTTGTCGCAATCATCCTCATGCAAAAAACGTAAAATAAACAAAGAAAGAACTAGACACCCAGTAGCATGAGTTGAGGAAACAGCACTCCATCCAAGGAATACATACAAAGTCTCTGAGATGTGTCACTGATTTGAAGATACGCACAACAAATAAGAATGAGCAAATTGTACTTAGCTGAACGATGGCTCTAAGACTTCAAGATGTTTGCACGTTCTGTTATTGCCATGGAACCATGCTCTCCACACTCTTCAGAGACGAGGGCGCCCTCCAGCAGTTATGAGGCATAGAAATACTGAGATGCAAATGCCTCTTTACATCCAATGATTAAGACACCAAAAATAGATTGATAGCGCTCCTGCGCTAACGAGGCTTATATATCAGCCAAGATCAAAAATGATTGAATGAGCCTCACATAAGTGATAAACAAACTGTGGGGTCACGTTGGTGTGAGCGCAGCAGGCAGCAGCGGCTCACACGGCGAACGTGCTCCAGCGCGGGGAAAACAGAAGACCGAATCCTTCAATGGCGCAAACATGAACCGCCCAAACACCCAATGCGCTCCAGCGCGGGTACAGCGGTGCTGTCACGCACACAAAGGCAAGAAGAACAGGAACAAGCCTTCACCAGGAAATGCGCTCCAGCACAAGGAAACAGCGGTGAGTTCTGCAACTGATTCCGACTCGAATTGACAAGCACCAGTCTATTAGAGTGCGGAGTTGATATAGCCATGCGATTGGTGCTGGCAGTGCGTCTCTCCCACCTAGGTGTTATGGGAGTTGTAGTTCGAACTGCACAAGCCAAAAAACACTTGTTTTCAGTCATACTATTTTCTACGTGTGCTCCTTTATGCTATCTGCGCATGGTCGTGACAGCAGGTGGGTTGAATCGAGAGTTTGTGGGTGGGATGGGCCTCGTGGGCTGATCCACAGTCGACGTAGGTACCTGATGTGGCCGCACAGATTGACAGGGGGCTTCTATCTTCTGCATGGAACACATAGCACCTTTCAACCTCCTTCCTTGACATGACGATGTTCCTAGTACAACTTCATAATTCCATGAAAACATTTCTCGATGTCTCAGTGTCTTCGAAGACATGGCTCTATCTCTCCATCAATCTTGGAAAGTCTTCCTGGTGGGTTGATATGTTGATATGTTGCATAGAGTTGACCCCACTCACAAATATGCCCCACGGTTGCCCCCATTTTGCATATATACCCCGTATAGAGCATTGCAATGTCAGGAGTTGCCCCTACCATTCCTCCATCATAATAATGTGTGTGATGGTCTAACAATGACAGCAGCTTGTCCATCATGAAGAGCATTGCTATCTGTGAGGCGGTGTGAGAGAGATGCTTCAGCGGGTATGTCATCCTCCTCACCAGGGATTTCCTCTCCCTCAGAAGTCAGAAAGAAGACCAAAGTTGCACTTGGGTTAGAGGGTGGAGCACATTATTCAACTAAGGTACCTGTATGCTGTGGTGTGGTTGGAAGATAGTCCTGTGTAGCTGGAATGAGCATCTGTGGCATTTTAGCTGCTACCCATAGACTGCTGAGTGGTGGTGAGAGTTTTCTTTAGCTGTCCTCCTGGGTGGGACTAACAATCTCCTGTTCGTCTTCATCAGAGGGGGCACAGGGATTGCATCTTGTAAGAGGATAGTATTTTTGTCCGGGATAGCGTTCAGTTCTCTTCTAGTAGATGGTACGGCATAATCGGCAGGATCTTGGTCCCCCAGGACCAGCAAGAAGATGATAATCGAATTTGTAAGTTCGACATTTGAGATGTATCTAGGCTAAAAGCAGACATGTTGTACATTAGATTTAAAAAACAGATGACACATTTTGGTAAAGACAAAAGAAATTATCATAAAATGTTATTTGTTGTTTGAAATATGCCCATACAAATGCAATATAATAGTGTCTTATCTGCCACTGCCACAGAGGCTTCCTTTGTAGATGGACCCCTCAATGTCAGCTGCGGAACTAGTGTCTTCAAGGAAGACCTTAAACTGTGTTTATTCTTCCATCAACTGGAGAAATAAATAATGAAAACTTTAGAATTGTGAGGATGAGACTGAAGAGAGCTGTGATAGTCAACACAAATAATATCAGTGCTGAACATGTGAAAGAGATACACAGCATAGTCCTTTCACATGAAGAAATGACTCAGTGGACAGCTATTTGTTAGACATCCTGGTAAAATAATTTGCAAATAGATGTAGCCATTAGTTCATGTATTTTAGTCACATACATATATGACTGAAAAGTGTTCTGTACTGCTGCTTGCAGGGTGCCCCCTAGTGCTGTCTGATGTTTGGGGTGCAGTGTAGGCACCAGGTGCCATTATGACACTCAAGCAGTCAAAAGAGGCATATGCTGAGCAAGGCAACATCCCCATACAAGTAATATGAGGGTGTGGTAACATGCTATTGTTATACAGTATATAAACCCCACAATTGCTTCTCCTGAATGCCATCTACTGGGGTAAAAGTGACATCTCTAGGCATACATTGTCATGTGATCATGTTACTTACTCTAACAAATGAAATATCACTCAATTCATGTCTGCAATGGGGACGAGTGAATAGAGTGGGTGACAAGTGATATATTCATTTATTTCATATCAATGAACTGGCCCGATGGAAGGATGCATTGTGTGACATAAAGACACACACATTATTATTGTAATTATTATTATATTAATTATGTATTTTGTAAAGCACAGGATTGGCAAACAATGCTGTACAGGCACTAGAATAGCATAAGAGGTAACTGTAATGAGTATGAGTAAACTGAGTAGAATGCTTAAATGATTGTAAATACATGAGTATGTGTCCATTGGTTATACAAGAAGATCTTAAGCAGCTTCCTGAAAGTCAGGCAATGATTTATTGTTCTTAAATAGATGGGAAGTGAATTCCACAACTTAGAGATGGCATGGGAGAAACAGTGAATTGTCTGGACTTTCAGCAGGCATGTGTTTGAAGAGTGCAGATTTGTGGGTTGGTGTGTAGACATGAATCATGTCCTTTATAAGCCTAGCACCAGGCTCATATATGTCTTTGTGACAAATGGTAAGCACTTTGAATTTGATTTTGATTCTTTTGTCTATTGGTAGACAAAGAAGAGTGTTAAGATGATGCACCACTGAGGATTTGCAGCTTGTGTAGAGCATAGTTTTGTAATGCCAGATATAATGCGCTACAATAGTTCACTCTTGAACACCGGTAATTTGTATTTAGAAGGCAAAGAAGATATTATCTTTCTTAATCGGCATCATGCATGCAAGTTCACCCATTGGATCTAATGAGACGCGTTGAACATGGCAGCCTATTTTATTATGGAATGGCATGTTCAGTATCCTGATACTTATGCAGCGGGAGAGATATAGTCAGAGGCCAACCAAAATGAAGCAGGCTGTAGACTTCCCAGTCTCTGACACCCGCCTTGTGTATGTGTCCTGTCCACGTGTCAGTGAACGTTTTGGGGCAGAAGAGGAAGTAAAGCATACTTAAAGACTATTCAGTGACAACTTAAGTATGTGTTGAGTACATTGCCTCAGCATATCTAATCATTAATGGCAGTGTTGATTACGACATACAAAGAAATACAACTCTCTAAATTTGATAGTGACATTGAGAGTAGTGTGACACATCTGTGGATGGTAGGGATGCCTTTAGATGTAGGGCCTAGTTAATAGTAGGTGCTATTCCTGTTCCAGCTGTTGCTACCAATACATTTGATCGGTGGCAAAATAAAGTAAAGAGAGCAAGAAGATTAAAATAAGCAGTTTGGTCTCTAAAAAGGGGGATAAAGCAGTGTTTGAGTGACATGAGTGGGGAATTATATTGTATCTGGCTATTAGAACAGTTTTATTCTTATCTTGTCTTATGTTGGCATTTCCCTTAACTGGCAGGCCATATGCAGGTCAGGAAGAATGGGGAAAAGGATACAGCTAGCGAGGAGGGTGAGCCTTTGCTACCCGTACCCTGGAAAACCTCTCTTTCACCCACCTCCTCTTGTCCTAACAGTTCTTTCTGAGGTCCCTCAATGTGCATACCTCTACCCCTAATGAATTGGCAGAGCCAATCCGCTCCTGCCACATGGCCGCCTTCTCTGATCCACTGAGGATGTATAGAGGCAGACCATGTACTTCCCTGTAGTGATCTACAACAAAGATAATTATAAGGCCTGTCTCCTCCTCAGTGAAGCTCCTCTTCCTTTTGAGTGGGGTTGGCTGCATCCTAGAGGCTAGAGCCAGTGTGGAAATCTCCAGAAGTAGGTTTCCGTATATTAATACGACTCAATGTATTTATATAGTGGCATGTGATGTGCTGTGTGCGCTATCTCTGCAAATTGTTCCTCAATTCCTTCTCGGATTTGAACATTGCATTATCTTATCACTCACTCTTCCCTTCTGACATATATATTTGACACAAGCTCTGTGCATGAAATACTGTGGCACTAGAAGCTATAATTCATTGTAATAGTTTGGTTTAACTGTTCTATTTTCAAAAATGCAGTGCATGCAAAAAGACAAGGTTAACAACATGGTAGGGATTATTTTACCCATGTGGGGTATAGAAATAAATTCCAAAGTATGGAATTGATTGATATAAACAGTTTCACTCACATTCATTTTGTTGGGCACAACTTTGGTTGGCAGACGATATAGCATGGTCAAATTATGGTCTATCAAAAAAATAACTGTTTACATATTTGAACAAAAAGCAAGCCAATTTTGCAATTTCCTGAACATTGGAAATATAATCTTTTGCATGCTTCTACTTAACACTATGCCTGACTTTTTATTTTTCTCAACATCAACATCTATGTTCCCTCTGAAGAAAGAAGCAACATATTCCAAAGTTTCACATTAACCCATTCATATTAAGTGTATTTGTCTCTCTCCTGTGGCATACCAAGGGTTCTGTGTGCCCTTATGCAAGTAAAGAAAATTTGCCCCTGTCCACCCTGGTTAGATAGCAAAAACCTGCCATATGTGGGATGCGGTGAATCCCTCACAACTTAGCATCTCAATTCCACTGCATCTGCGACATTAATGATACCTGTGTCCCTGCTTCTGTGTACCTCTTCAATTCCATATCGCTCCATCCTTCCTTAACATCTTCTACCCCATTCTTGCTTTTCATGCTGCCTCCCACTCTTTCTCACTCCACTTAGCTTCCTCTCTCCATTCTCCTTTCATGCTTCCCATCCTCACATGAGGATAAGTCAGCAAGGGCCATCTATACTAAGAAACGGGTCACAAAAAGCACACGCAAATTGCACACTGACTTTTTGCCACCTGTTTCTGATTTTGTGATGTGGCTTATGTAGTTCCATCACGTCACAAAGTCTCCAGTCACAGAGGCTCACAAAAAGACTTGCTGAATGAATATTAATTGAGCAGGTTACTGTTGGTGACCTCCTGTAATTGGCTACAAACAGAGTGCTGGTGGCTTGCAAACTGCTCATGTTCTTTAATTTAACAGATGCTGCATAAAAAAATATGTTTTCCATTTAGGAATACATCAGAGAGAGCAGGGAGTTGATCTCCAGATGAAATCCTGCTCCTGCCGAGGTCACCCAGCAAGATTTTTGTAACTGGTCAACAATTTCCCTCAGCTGTTGTGGTCACAAACTGATACATACCATTGCTACTCACAATTAGGAGGCAATGCCCCTTTCACACTCCCACCTAATTGCAATTCAATATGGATCGCAAAACCCATTTTATGAGTCAAAAGGGCTTTTCTGACTCGCACAAATGTTACAGTCCATTGCACATAACACTTTTGCTTTGGAAACCCTGTCATTTTGCGAATCATCGAGCCATAGGAGAGGTGAGAGACAACTACCAGTTTCCCTTTTCTTCGAAAAGGTTGCAGTTTCCTTTTTCTGCTTAAGAAATCTATCTGGTGTCTCCCCTATAATCTTAGGGAACACTAAACCAATGTCGGAGGGAGAAAAACTACAGAAGTATGGTTCGGATGTTTTAAACTCTTGATTCGTGAGTCGGGTGCATTAGGTCCTGTGATGGCCACGTCTTCACATCTCAGGAGTTTCCGGAAGAGACAATTTAGTGATGAGCGGTGGGTCATGCTTTTACACGTCGCAGAGGATCCCTTAGCTTCCAGAGTGGACAGGCTTGTCATTTCACGTTCCACATGATTGGTAGATGCCAAGGAATAGAATGAATTAAAGGTACTTTTTTTGTAGCTGAATCAAAACTGGGTAACCATAAAATTGAATGGTAACAGGCGTGGAATTGAAGGCCTGGAATAAATGTAATTCAGTGACCGCCCTGATGGCGGCTCCCTAACACCGTTATCATGTCGCATGTTGTGGTATGTTGCCGCTTGGCAGCTACTTTCTCGGAGAAACCAAAACGGACATTAACTCATTCATATATTCTCTATTCAATGTTACACATTTTGTAGGCTGGAGCTTAAAATGTTAATATCCAGATCAATTCAGAAGTGCTGCGTGCCTTTGGGATCAGTGCATTAAACAACAAGCCAGTGCACTTGGCAGGAAAGAACACCCTTAAATGCTCAGCTGAAATTAAATACAAAAGCTCTTTTGGTACCTGACAATCTGGATCTGTCTGGGAAGCTGCAACAATGTTTCAACTTCGAACTACATGGTAGTGATGTAAAATCACCAGACTGTGAAAAGCCAGGGCTAAACAAAACAATGAAATAGATACATAGTAATGTGGGCCTATGTTGCAGATCACACACCTCATTATTAACATGTCTTGATGTTCATCAAAAGAGAAACACAGGGGTGAATGGTAAGACTTTACACAAATGTGAAGAATTTAATTTTGTGGGGTTCAGAATCAAATGTAAGTCACACTACTCTCTCTCTACAAAGACACTTTTTCCAAGCAGTCGATAATTCTGCAGAACTGATCGATGCTCACAAAGCAGGTAATCTTAAATAAATCAGGTATTCTAAATCAAATAGTGGATACAACATTTCAAAGGCAATGTTTAAATTATTGACGTGCAGAGTCAACTTCAAGATTAAACTGCTAGCTGGGCCTATTCACGAACTGCATTTCATAGCACCTTTAGTACTATTACACTAGTACTACTCACGTACTACAAAATGCTGTTCACTAGCATACATGCCGAGGCGCCCACCTATCTTTTTATGTGTGAAGATCTCACCCCGGTCTGTGGGGATCTCAGCACACACATGCCTACTTTTTAGCAGTAAATGTGGGAAGGACAGGAGGTCATGGCTGGAAAATGGGCAATACCTACAACTAAAGGGATAGGGGCTTTTGAGAAAATAAGGAGAGGTTTAGGGAGGGCTAGGGATGAGTTTAGGGAGGGGCATGAGCCAACCCCAAAAACAAAATCCTATTGCTTTTTACAATTGCACTTCTAAAGTTACTGCTGCCAAAAAGGACAAAATATTGGAGTACATACACCAGCTCAGGCCTGCAGTAAGTCTTGCACCACACGTGGCCAATCACTGGTAATGCAACTCGGTCCCATAGAAAATAATAGAGTTAGGGATTTAAAATGGAACCCCTAAGGCAGAGGTTTTCAAACTTTTTGATGCCGAGACCCCCCTGTCAAAAACTTTTAGGCGTAAGGACCCCCTCCTGACAAAAATTTCTAGAACTTAGGCCTTCTCATCATTGCCAACTATCAACAACCATAAATTCCCACAGCAAATCATTTATACATTGGGGAAATAAATTAAACAGTGTTTAGCAAACCAAAGGTCAGTGGTTGGGGCGTGGTCAAAGGTGTGGCTAAAAAAAAGGGCCTAATTTATGAGGCATTGGCGTAGGGCAGCGCTGCGAGCCTTCTTGTTGCGCTGCCCTACGCCAATGTGAAAGGGCAGGAATGCACCTTCTTTATGAAATATGGTGCATTCTTGTCCTTTTCCCCCTATGTTGGCACACAAATTTCTGCCGAGCGCCAACATAGGCAGGATGATTTTTGTGCAGGAAGGGGCACCTTCCTGCACAAAAACAATCCTGAGAGGGGTTTTCCTCTTTCTATGTGTGCTGCAGAATGCACACATGGAAAGAGGAAAAAACAAGGAGAAATGAAAACATTTCTCCTCGATACGCCTACTGTGGGGAGGTGTAAGGTTTTGGCACTGCCCCAGGTTTACATGGTTTTGTAAATCTGGGGCAGCGTTAAAATCCATGGGCGTTGTGTGGGAACACCCACCGCAACGCCTATGGAACGCCTACTCGAAATAGAGAAAGGCAACGCAGTGACTTGCGCTGTTTTGTCTTACTCCATATCGATGAGGCCATGCAAAGGCATGCAGGGTGACTTTGTCTCGCCTCATAGATATGACTGAGATGCTTGTGCTGCCAAAGCTTCAAAAAAACTGACGCTCCAGCAGCGCAAGTCTCTCATAAATCAGCCCCAAAATATTGTGAACGTTTTTTAGGTCTTTCACCATCAGGTAGCTACATACAAAATAATGGGTAGATTAAATGAAAAATAAATTAAAAAAGTTGTTATTCAGTGGGAAATGCACTATATAGTACATTAGAAAACCTCTATTATTTAATGCACTGCATAGGTCTGTGTGTTCCCAGAGAGCCACAGAATAAAATTTGGTTGGTGCAGTGGAAAATAGTGACTTGTGTATTTTTAGTGCTATGAGGCCACAGTCTGTGACAGTAAGCACTGTGAATGTATAAGTCATTATTTTATACTTGCATTACACACATTATAAGAAAGACTGCTACAAAATGTGAAAAGAGTTTTAGGATAACATGGAGCTTCCAAAATGTAGATTTGTGTAATATCAGACCATAAGTAATGCATTTTTTTTGCATAACTGTCTCTTCAACACCTCCTCAGGGGTACTAAGCGCTGTGTAAATACAGTTATTATTAAAAGCACATACTTCAGAGCCCAGTTGCTAACCACCACACAAAAAACACATCTTTGCCATCACAATGCTTGAAGTGATTCAGCAATTAAAGCCAGAACCACTCCACAGCATCCTTTACATTTGCAGATGAACTCCTAGTGTACATTTGCATTTCATTCAGGCAAGAAAGGCACCCTGGCATGAAGGCTTATTTGAAGGATTGTTTTTACCTGCCTGCCGGGCCTCTTCGTATTACAGCACATGACACTCAATTAACTTCAGCTGAAGCATTTTAATGATCCTGGTTGACTGATCGTGGTTGACTTTGTCCAAAAAGAAGAGCACGTTTTGTATTCCAGGCAGAAGTTAGGCCTGGAAATGCTCGACCCCCTTCCCGGGACTCCGGGGACCCCCTGGGGGTCGCGCCCCACAGATGATTAAAGACCCCTGCCCTAAGGGAAAAGATGTTGTAATAAATTACTTTATTTAGCCTTCATAAAAATGTACATATAAATTGAATTACATTTTACAAAAATATATAACAAAAATTAATTATTATTTTATTTAAATATATTTCAATAACATGTTTTGAATGTATAAATAAGTGTAGCCTTAAAAAATAATTACATTCATTTAAGGTATTTCTATACATACATTTTAGCAATTTCTTTATGACATAATAAAAATAAACATTTTATATTAGGTGAGAATTGTAAAATAAATCTTTAAAAGCTAATTTAAATGTATTTAATAATATTTAATTTAAAATTAACTCAGTAGTGTTGTACTATGTTTTTATTTTGTTCTACATTTAAAATAAGTATATTAAATTAATTTACATTAATATTTAACGTAAACAGATATTTACTATTTTTTTTAAAGTTTATTAAACTTTTTACCTTTTCTCTATACTTTATCAAAGGGAGATCTCCTCCTCATTGGTGAAGATCTCTGTGTACATGTGAAAAGTTACTAGTAGTAACTTTACACTTGTAAAGTGGCTCCACCAGTGATTTCAAGGGGTGAAGATGTGTAGACCTACACTTTGTAGTAAATTTACACTTGTAAATGGTAACTAGCTTAGAGTGGTACATTTACTACAAAGTGTAAGATTACATTTACACATGTAGGTTTACTTATGAGTAAGTGTAATTTTGGAATAGCCCCCAAGCCGTGATAAAACTGTTAAAATAAAGTGTCTGCTGTTAAATGAGAATGAGGCTGGTGGTTAAATAGCATCAATGAGATCTGGAAATGTTCTGTGATCTGTCTGAACTTCTTATTCTGTCTGCAAGAGTGAGAACTGTCATTTACCAGATGAAATGTTTGATATATTTCTCATGCCTCTTACTTTACTTGCAGTAGTGTCCCCTGACGAGTGACTTAATACTTGCCTTCTTCCCTCTTCCCTCCTATTGAATGTAAACCAAATATAACCACTTCAATGGGGCAACAGACCTGTAGGTAAACCCATAACAACTTCTTGTTTAAAAAGAACAATGGGTCTGATTTATATATATTGGCAGAAAAGGTACTCAACGGCGACTGAGTTCCCTCCCTTCCAAAATAGCAGCCCACCCACCAATTTGAATGCGGGCAGACCTTATGTTTGGCTATGGCGGAGACTACTCTATCTCCCCCATGGCCAAACTTCTCCGATGGCACTGTGGAGTAAGGGCCATCAGAGAAATGAATACATGTCTGCCCAGCCAATTTAGATGGAAGGACATGTAGTCATTTATTACGGTTCCTTACCACCAGGTAAAGCCTGGCATTAAGGAACAGTAAAACCATTCTAATGCTCCCCCGCCATAGGAGAAGCTCCCATGGTGGTGGGAGCAGTATCTATTAATTAAAATAAAAAATACTGTTTGCTGCCAGGCGGCGCCCTTCTGATGCAGCCCTGCAGCAAACAGTAAAATGCATTGACGGGAACCACCGTGATGGCGGTTCCTGTCAGTGCCTTTATAAATGACCCCCTGCTTGGTGGTCATTTATAAATTAGGTGGGCGGCCTCTCTGCCATGGAGACAGAGTAATTCACTCCGTCCCTGTGGCGGAATGTCAGGCCGCCCGCATAAATGTAAATCAGGCCCAATGTTTGCAAGTGTATATATGTTTCAGCTGAACTATTCATACTTGAGAATCTCCATTTTCCTTTGGCGCAAATAACTTATCACTCAGACAGCATCAGTATCTTTGCAGATAAATTATAAACATATAATTGCCATTTAGCAACTGACTTTATGTTTATGTACATAGTAACGGTGTACACCCAAGTCAAACAAAGGCAATATTCTTAGTATATGTTATGAAGGAAGAAGTGACTGTAGAATGTTTCTTTGCAATACAGCTTGACAGGCTTTCACTGTTTCAGTTTTGTAAGTAGAAGCAATAGGCCTTCGTTATCATCCCAAAATGATGAACTGGTCCTTTAGGGGGGACACTAGTCTGATCGCCATTCATTCACAATGCCCTTTGGCAAAAAAGGACTACAGTCTAGCAGGGAGTCTCCCTTTACAGGATGCACACACGTCAGGGCTGAAGTCAGGTTCTTTTTTTTTTTTAGGGCAGTCTGGCACCTCCCCCCATATGTCCAAGCTGAACTTCTGCCTCGTAAGCAGTGCAGGGACAGGTCTCTGAATTATGGGGTGCTTTAGAAAGCAGATAGGTCGATAGTGCACCACAGTGCAAGAGTACAGAGCAAGAACATGAGGAATTAATCTTGAGAAGTAGGTGGAATTGTTCAGCTATATTTTTGTAGATTAGGCTAACAAAGTCCAGCATCCAAAATTTTGAATCGTTGATGGCTGTACGGATGTGATATGTAAAACCCCCTCTACTATTAAATAAAGTCCCCATATTATTTCTGACAGTTCTACTGCCATAGATTCAAAGAACATGGCAATAAAACTGGCTGCTCCCCCAATACCCTTGTGGGCATTTCTGCTGCTGTCAGTACATTCGGGATTAGAGCTGATCCTTTGGTCACTGTCCAGAAATTGAGCCATGTCACAATTTAATTGAAAACACATGCTAAACCTTAGAATATTAATATTTTGGGATTCTATTAGGTTCCTTCAAGAGTGATGGCAGCTTGTTAGTAGTGAGTAAGTCAGCAGGCATAGAACAAATCCTCACACCTCACTTGGAAGCAATTAGTAGCATCTCTAGAAGTGATTTTGGGGGTGCACACATTGAGGAATAGATAAAACTGGTGGGGGCCACTGTTCAGTGTGTACATGCGTGCACACACAGATATAAAAACAAAGGTTAAAGTGGCAGTATATGTAGGTGTTTTAATAATAAAAAACTACCATTATAAAAACAAAAAATACTGAAATTCAACAGTTATATGTAATCGGCATAAGTATAACTTGCACTTTCGTTCTCCCCCATCACTTTGTCTTTAAATACAGATTAGGGACTTCTTTATGATTGGCTGTAAGCTTACAACGACTGTGGCAGGCTGCGATCTACTCACCTGCATGCACAAGGAACCTAAGAAATCATTAGTTAGCACTAGCTACCAAGGCTTTTGCCAATACAGGGCTAACAATAGCCCATGGGGTCGATTCCGATTCGGGCCGGAAAAAGCACCGACCGACTCGGATCCGGAAAAAATACCGACCGACACGTACCAGTGGCGCCCGACACGCCAAGTACGATGCAAGCCGCGATAAATCCGACCGACACGTCAGGAAACCAAGCCGACCGACCGACCCGCTCGGAAAATAGCAATCCGGCCGGAAAAACACGCGAATCCAACCGACCGACACGCACCCGGAACAAATCCGACCGAATCGTACCCGCCAACTCCAACCTGCAAAGTACGATGCAAGGCGCGAAAACACGACCGAGTCGGACGGAGGACAAGCCGTACGACCGACACGCATACAAAACCGAGCCGAAGCAACACAATACACCGCGACCGACGCGTACGCAGCATACAAAACTGCACAAACACAGCGTGAACGAAACGGAAAACACCGTACGAGACCAATGCAGGGTCCGACTCGGTCACAAGAACGTTTCCAACATACACAAACAGCACAAAGGAAAAATCAACCAAAAAAAGGCCAAACAAGCAATTACCAAGCCAATAAATACTGGGGGGGTGGGGACAGAGAACAAAGACACACCCACAACTCCACCTATATAAAGGACACAAATCACTACCATGAGCCTTTGCAAATGCCATTTCACTGCCAGCACCCAAGAGAAAGCAACCACACACCCACAGCTCACCCCTCACACAAGCCACACACCATCAGCACACCAACAAATACCTACCTCACATACACCCAGCAAAACACACACTCACACACCCTCACCTGCACACCAACACACACATCACTCACCATCACCACCCATCACCATGCCCCCAAGAAGAATCCCAAGTTCCTAGATTGTGAATTGGAAGTCATGGTAGACGAGATCCTCAGGGTGGAGCCACAGCTGTTTGGCACTCTGGTCCAACAGACCCCCATGTCGCAGAAAACCAAGATGTGGGAGAGGATCATCAACAGGGTGAACGCCCAATCACCATGTCGGCGCACAAAGACCGACATCCAGAACAGGTGGTATGACGTGCGCAGGAGGGTCCGGGAGCTGCTCAAGAAAGACTACCACCTGAGCCAATACACCGGCAGTGGCCCTCCTGCCAAGCCAGTATACCTCAGGCCCTGGGAGGAGAAGGTGCGGGCCATCCTTCCGCCAGTGAGCGTATATGGACTAGAGGACATCCCAGAGCCTGGTGAGTACACAACAAATGTACACAATAAACTGCCACAAAACACACACATCACTGTCAAGGGGAGAGTCAAACCATGCACTCATAGCAATTACACAGCAACTAGAACAGAATCATCCCAAAATGTGTATGTCAGTCAGATAAACACAACACATGCCATCAAAAAAGTCACATCCAACTGTGCCAACACATGTACAAACACAACCACAACTACAGCTAGGCAGTGGCACAAATAGAACTAACACACACATCCACACATGTAGCCACCACAACAACACCAACACACAGTGAAGACCACTCAAAGGAAGGAATTCTGTGTATGCTGGCCAAGTCAGTGTAGCCAATAGCATCATGGGAGTCGCACTCACACATATTGCCCCCCCCCACAACTGTCCCATCAACACCACCCTGAACCATGCTCACATCACAGGGAGTGGAGAAGGACTCACAAGATGGCTGACACTGGCTACTGCTGTGGGGAGCACAAGGCTCTGCTGCCAACTGTGCACCAACAAACAGCAGGACACCACTGACTGACATCCTGAGAGACAACTTACACTCCCTGCAATGCAAGCACGTTCCATGGTGGGATATCCGGCTGGCTGGGTGGGAAGGGGGACTTGCAGCACTGACCATAGTCACCAGCACCTCCCCTCACACCCCCCCAACACAAACTCCACAGTACCCACCTGGTAGAATGCAATGCCCTCCATCCTAACACAAGATCCCACAAAGCACCACCACCCTGGGTTATGTTGTGTGAAGCACAGGGACACTCTTGGGACTCTTAGCCAAACAACTGCCAGGACAACACTCCCAGCCATCCTGTCAGCACAGCCAGCCCACCCCACAGGGAAGCAGAGTCAAAAGGAAGGAAGCATGGGCATGCTGGGAAGGGGGTGGAGGCAATAGCATGATGGGAGTCGTAGTCACAGACATTGCTCAGCCTCACAACTGGCCCATCAACACCACCCTGAACCATGCTCACATCACAGGGAGTGGAGAAGGACTCACAAGATGGCTGACACTGGCTACTGCTGCGGGGAGCACAAGGCCCTGCTGCCAACTGTGCACCAACAAACAGCAGGACACCTCTGACTGACATCCTGAGAGACAACTTACACTCCCTGCAATGCAAGCACGTTCCATGGTGGGATAACTGACTGGGTGGGTGGGTGGGTGGGAAGGAGGTCTGGCTGTCAACCAAACACAATCAATGCAGACCATGTTCACACCCCAGAGAATACATAGAAATGCCCAAATAATGCAGGACAATGTGCCACACCAATATCAACCCCTGACTGTGACGACTTAGGACAATACAATGTACAGGCCCGCACCCCGAGGCACAGTCACAACTGTCAGGTGTGTCAACCACTGATGCCTGCAGAAACATGACATACATTGTTTGTGTCTCCCAAAAACAGGTGATGATAGGGACACAGCAGCAGACGCTGAGGAGTCCCAGTCCCAGGCTCAAGAGGATGCCGAGCTCACTGGCGTCGTACAGCCTCTGTCCTCCTCGGACGATGAAGAACAACCTGGCACATCCGGTGCAAGTCAACATGCTGCACCAGCAGGACCACCAGCTGCAGCACCAGCAGGTCCACCAGCTGCACCCCCTGCACCCACCCCTCCAACGACTGTCACCACGAATACCATCCCTGCCGACATGGACAGAATAAGGAACAACACCAGCGCAGTGACCCTGGACCAACCTGGGGCCATGGACACCACCACCACCACCAACCCCCAAGGTGGACCAGGGTTATCTGTGCGTGCAACTGCACACACTGCACATGTCAGCAGGGGTGGTGGGAGGGGTGGGAGACAGAGGTCGCTGCTTGCAGACGTTGCTGGTGTGCATGAAGACCCACAACTGGTACGCATAGCTGATGCGTACCAGTCCAGCACCGGAGAGCTCAGCCAGGTAGTGGGGCTCCTCAGAGACATCAAACAGCAGCAGGCTGCCCATCATGCCCGCTTGGACTCCCACATGTCCCATGTGGAGTCACACATGTCACGTGTGGACTCCCACATGTCACGTGTGGACTCCCACATGACCCGCGTGGAGTCCAAGTGGGATGTACTACATGAGATGACGGCGGTGCACAGGGACATTTTACAATGCCTCCGCCAGATGAACAGCAACCAGTCCACACCTCCCTGTGTGCCAACAACATCTGGTACCGAACAAACTGCAACTGCCACAGGGAGGGAGGAGGACTCTGGCGGAGAGTCCCCTGCACCGCAGCAGCCTGCACTTGAGGGCCCCCCCAAGAAGAGGGGTCGTCCGAGGAGGGGAAAGTGAGAGGCTGATGGCCAAGCGCAACTCCCAGGAAGCCTGAACCTGTTCTGGATTTTCGCCTTTGTGCACAGACTGTTCACCCTGTTGATGGCAACACTACTCCCACACATTGCATGGGGAGTACAAGTTGGAACAATGTGTCAGACAACTGTGGCCCCGATACTGGGGATCCTGTCTACCTGGACTTTCTATTCATCTAGGAACTTGGGATTGCAAGATTCATGTACAGCACAATCCATCCTATGCACTATTATCACAGATGTATCACAATAAACACAATAATACACCATACTTGCCTCTGTCGTGATTCCAACGTGGGTACTGTTATGGGGATGATGAACAACAAAATTACACTGTGTATGCGAACTGCAACAGCAAGGACAACACAGGCATGTGAGTACAGGCAACGTGACACATATGAGGGAGACACACCACCAGGGCTACACAACACATACACACCTAGGCCATCTGACTCATTGCCTACACTGATGTTGCCAGGGAAGACGGTGCAATGCACAGACACCACACCCATTCCCAGTTGTAGTCAAGTAGCCCACAGGTGCAGTAAGCAAATGGCAGTCAAATGTGTGACCACAGACAACGCACATCACTAAGTGAAGCACAGGTTTATTACACAGTAGCAACATGCCGTAACCACTACAGATGCAAGGTAACCCCACCTGGTAGCGGGCACACAGTCAACAACTGTAGACAGAAGGAAGTCCATGGGTGTGGCGCACATCACCTGTAGGGACACAACAGCTACCAGCCTGGATGTGCAATCACGTTGTCGGTGGACACAGTTGACCAAACGAATCTGAAAGTACCCTGTGAAGGACAGAAATGACACACAGTCAAAAGCAATGGAGTACAGGACAGAACAGCAAAACTCATGCACAATACATGTTACAAGATACCCACCCAGAACCAAGTTAGCATGTCAACACTGTTGGGGAGTACAGCCCACCTGTCACCACACATCGCAACACACATCCAGTCAAGTAGCCCATGGACACACTCCAACAGCACCAGAGCACCACCCACACATCATGCCAACTCACATCATTCACATGACACCTCAGGATACTCACATTCAGCTAAAGAAGTTGGTGATGAGCTGTGTGCGGACATCACCATCACCATCATCATCATCATCGTCACTGGCATCGTGGTCCAGGCCAGGATCCTCCACAGGTGGCGGATGTTGGTCATCGTCATCCTGGATGAGAGGCAACTCCTTCCGCACTGCCAGGTTGTGGAGCATGCAGCAGACGATGATAATCTTGCACACTTTCGCAGGGGCATATGGGAGGGACCCTCCGGTCTTGTCCAGGCAGCGGAAGCGGCTCTTCAGGAGACCAAAGGTCCGCTCAATCACTCTCCTGGTCCGACCATGTGCCTCATTGTAGCGCATCTGGGCAGGTGTCACAGGGTTCCTGAGGGGTGTCAGCAACCACGGCATGTTGGGGTATCCCGAGTCACCTACGGACAGACAAGTGCACATCAGCTGACTTGGAAAAGTGGGCGGAATACTACAGATCAGATCACACACAATGGCACAAAGTCAGTACACACCGACAAGCCAGGCACGCTGGTTCTGCATCTGTGCCATCAACCTGGGGATGCGACTACTCCTCATCACAAAGGCATCGTGTGCTGAACCAGGGAAACGGGCACACACGTGTGTGATGGTCATGTCTGCAAGACACACCACCAGTGCATTGACCGAGTGGTAGTGCTTGCGGTTCCTGTAGGCCTGCTCCTGGGCCTGTGGTGGTACCAAAGCCACATGTGTCCCATCAATGGAGCCAATGACATGCGGCATCCTCCCCAGGGCATAAAAGTCACTCTTCACGTCAGTGAGTCGTCGCAGTCTAGGGAAATAGATGTACCGGTTCAGGAAGAGCAACATTGCCGCCAAGAAATCGCGGAGCACACGGCTGAACATGGTCTGTGACATCCCACCAGCAGACGCCACAGTATGTTGGAAGGTACCGGTGGCAAAGAAGTGTAGGGCTGCCATCACCTTCACCTTGGGGGTCAGCGCTGTAGGATACGGCCGGCCAGGCTGCAAATGTGGGGACAACTGCACTGCAAAATCCTCAATCAGCTGCCTGGTGAAGCGGTACCGTCGGATGCTGTCCCGTTCCACCATCGTTGCCAGGTCTGGGAATGGCCGATGGACAGCAGGAGCCCTGCAGTGCAGAGGAGAAGTAAGCAAGATCGTCAGTCACCCCACATATGCGGCATTGAACACACTCAAGATCCCAACATACATCATCATGAGGCACAACTACATGAAGTGTGCAGTACCGGAACGACATTTATGGTACATACATGGCCAACATCTGTCAACACGGTCCTACAGGTGGCATCAATTTGTCCCAGGTTGGCCCATTGGATATCATGATGCTGTGTCACAGTCACCCCCCAGTGACATGTGAGGACAGATGTGCCCCAGGCACCACAGCTCAACGACAGGCACATTCCCAGGGACCCTGTAATGCCACATGGACACTGGCATCACCTGGAGTATCATGTGTACACCACAACAAAACAAACATGACCCCCACAGGTAGTGGCCACACTTGCCATGGCAGGAGAGCCATGGACGTCTGTGACACACACGCACAACATCAGAGTCCATGCACACACAACGTGGATGTGGAGACTGTCTCCCATTGTGCACATGAAATCAGAGACATTGTAAACACTACATGCACAAAGACTGTGGAGGGCCATCACTATTGTGCCACTGGGACACCCTGGCTCAAACATACCGTCCCACATGGGACTCACGGGGTATGTGACATGACATACACAAACACCACTGTGAAATGTGACCATGGCACATGCACAGATATGAACAGTTGCACATCACAGTGGTCACGTACACGTAACACCCAGGATCCTGTCCCCATTAACACGTGCACAGCCTGGGGGTGGCTGCCCACAGGTGACACCCACAGGACAACATGTACACCAACATACACACAATAGGAAATGCAGCCTTACATGCCTTATGATAAGGTTTGGACAGGCTGTCGTGATGTAGGTGTGCCCCTCACTCCCTGGGAGCTATCTGTGGCTGGCATATGTCCATCTGAGACAGGCATGCTGACATATGCCAGTCACATGTACAGTGATGCGTTGAACAGCAATGGACCGATCGGTGCCTCCGGCCGGCCCATTGCTTTCAATGTGTGCGGGTACGCGTTGTACCCCTGTGCGCGTTGTACTGCAATGGACCGATCGGTGCCTCCGGCCGGCCC
The DNA here is from genome assembly GCA_963921515.1 of Calotriton arnoldi. NCBI lineage: Eukaryota > Metazoa > Chordata > Amphibia > Caudata > Salamandridae > Calotriton > Calotriton arnoldi. The sequence continues at coordinate 438,531 of CAWUFW010004170.1, forward strand.
ATTGCATTCAATGTGTGCGGGTACGCGTTGTACCCCTGTGCGCGTTGTACCTCAATGGACCGATCGGTGCGCACCCATTGACAATGGGCTTGCCTGGCAACGGACGCGTTTTCGAATATTCGAACGAGTCGGTTGCTGGAAAATCAGTTGGTCACCCACAACAATGTTGCAAAATCATGTATGTCATGAAGTTGAAATTTTGAAGGATGCTGTGGGCGTGTTTTGGTGCTGCTATTCCATGGATTGGCCAGATTCAGAAGATGCAAACGACTTGGACCTATCACTTTGGACACAAGGGACAGTATCTGCCTCTCCAGCACATATATATTGCTGCATGTTCCCCTGAGAGCCCACTTGCCTGCACTACATGCTCCAGGACGACATCTGCCACTGCACTGCTGCTGTCTCTGCCCCTCTGGACCCTGCAATGGCACGTACTGTGGAGAGAGCCCCAGCCTTCAGCCTTGAAGAGAACCAGGCCCTGCTGGACAGCCTACTTCCACAGTACAGCAAGCTGTATGGGACACCAGGGGAGCAGGTGAGTGTTCTGTGCACTGCCTTTCTGAATGTGCATTTTGTCTGACTAGCAAGGCTGAGAGTCAGCACACCACTGGCTAGCAGGCTCACTGAGTAGTTGTCACCCCCCATAGTGTGTAGTGACTTGCACTGGACAGGTATGGTGCAGTGACAGTGCTTCTGAACAGGGTTTTACTCCCCATGCTATGATACCATGTAGTGACTTCTGGAAAACTGTCCATGGGCAGCCGTGCACTGCCTGGGTACACCATGTGCCCCTGTGATTGCGACATGTATATGCAACTGTGTCATGCACGGATATGTTGCATGTGTAGTAATGTCCTTATCACTTTGTCATCCTGACAGGCTTCTGCCCATCGGAAGCATGAGATCTGGAAGGACATCGTCCGGGCTGTCCGGTCCGTGGGGGTCTACAAGCGCCGGATCCGCAACTGCCAAAAGAGGTGGCAGGACCTTCGGGGCTGGACCCGGAGGATTGCACGGGTCCAGCTGAAGCTGTCGCCTCCTCGCAGGAGGGGCGGAACACGGACCCTGACCCCCACATGCTCAGGATCCTGGCGGTGGTCTTTCCAGACCTGGATGGGCAGCTGAAGGCCAGAGAGCAGCAAGGAGGGGGTGAGTCAAAGACTGCACTGTGTACTCTGTCTAACATGTTATGTGCCCTCCTCGGGCCAGGTTGAACTGCCACAGTACAGCAGTCATGTTGTCCAGGAGCCATGTCCCTCTATTGTGCACTGCCCACTCCTCATCTGATACCCAGGTGTGGCCCTTACATGCAGGGAATTCTGTCACTTAGGACTGTGTCCTTGCAGTTTGCTTGACTCAAGGTGGGAGACAGCATCTGTTTCCCTGACTCTGTGGTGGGCATCATGGGTGGGTCCATTGCTTACACAATGCCTGTATTCTGACATGTATTCAGCGTGTTACTTTGATCTGTGGTCCAATTGCTGAGCTGATCCACCACATGTGGCTGGGGTACCTGGCACACACCCATGCTGCGGGTGGGAACAATGTTTGGGCCCCAGGAGTATGTATATGACGTGTGTCACACATACTTAGCCAGCTGCCTACAGTCCAGGGCTCATCCCTCATTCATGTGGGGCTGGACAGTCATGCCTACTCCAGGCCATACAATACACTCTGTACTCCCACTCCCGTGTATCAGAGGACACATTGTGCACAGTGTTTTGACCCCTCAGGTGTCTGCCTCTGTGTCAGTGTGCTGTGGATTAGTCGCCAGGACTGCTGTGGAGTTTCTTGGTAGGGGCTCAGCATGCCACTGGAGATGTGACCATAGGAGACGATACTTGTGTGACACATAGGTGTCTGATCAGCTGCCCATGCAGACTGGGGCATGTAAATGTGAAGTTCAGGCAGCTGTTCCCCATGCACAGCAGAGTGTGAGGGGCTCAGGTTCAGAGGGTAGTGTCACAGGTCTCCCATATGTCCAATAGGTATGACCTGGACAGATGAGGGTTAAGAGGATGTGTTGTGGGGGATGTACATGTGCACTTGTGCAGCTCCAGGACTTGCATTCCCCATGACCTACTATTGTGACACAGTGCAGAGTGTTGTTGTCTGGCTGCAAAGTCATACATCACTGAGACAGTGATGTATGACTTTGCAGTCATGCCTCCGCCATGGCATGTGTCTACTGATTGGTGATCCTGCAGGGGAGTGACATGTGCTACATGCACACCATAGTGGCGCTGGCTATCAGGACATGGGTGCATCATGGTGTCTGTCGCTGGAATGCATCACATGCATTTCCTATTTGACTCTGGGCATCCCTTACATCCGTAAACCTGTACTGACTCAGTGGCAAGAGCTGTGATGTGTCCACACCGTGTCCTCTGCACTGTCCAACTACTGTGTACTTGGTGCATGTGTCAACACTGGGGTGTTGCAATCCAACAGACACCAGACAGATGGGTGCAAGGCCATGTGGGATGTGAGTGCCATGCTTGGCATCAGACTGACAATTGACTTCTCCTGTTCAATTAGGGCACTTTTAGCAATGTACAACTAATGATGCCAGGGCTTGCTCTGTAATGTGCTGTGCTCACAGTGGTGTGTGCGTTTGGTGCAGGTGACTGATGTCTGTCTGTTTCCCCATTGTTTGCAGATACATCCACGGCCACGGAAGGGGACAGCTCCACGGACCAGGAGGAGCCGGAGAGCCAGACTGGGTCAGCAGCCGAGGAGTGGTCGGAGGGACCCAGTGGCACGGAGGGCGAGGGAGCCACACCGAGGAGTCCTCAGCAGCATCCACCTCAGCTGAGGACCAGAGCAACTCGGAGGATGACTCCCTTGTGGAGGCGGGTGTCAGCAGCCACCACACCCCAGCTAGTGTTGCTGTCCCCGCCACCACCAGCACCACCACCGCCCTCCCATCGGCTCCCATTCCCCAGGTCCGTGGAGGCTCCCATGTCCGGGAGCGTGTCTCCTTTGGGCCAGGCACCGCACCCCTGCCCCTGTGTCCCCTGCTGCCCTGAGTGAGGAGTCTGTGTACCTCCTTCGCCAGCTCCATGTAGGGCAGACAGCCATGCTGAGTGTCCTCCATGCGCACACCGCGCTGTTGACTCAGCTGGTGTCGTTCATGGAGGGCATCTCATCGGGCATGTCTGACCTACAGAGGGGCAATAGGTCCATGGACTCCTCCCTGACGGCAGCAGTGTCCCTCCTCAAACGGTCCCTCACCCCTCCTGCCTCTGCTCCATCCACACTCCCCAGCACCTTACCCATCCCAGGCACACACACACTGGCACAGGCACACACCAGCACACACACATCCAGCACACTGACACACACGCCAATGACAAAACGCACACGCACGCACATTCAGGGGACTGAAGCCAGACTCACAGGGGATGGGGCCCTGGAACACACACACGCATCCACATGCACTGCGCAGTCCTCAGTTCCCTCTCCCTCCAAAGCACCCTCCCTTGCCTCACCTGCAACCCCAAAGTCACAGCAGCTCTTCCTCTGTGACCTCGGCCTCTTCCCCACCGATGAAGCTGCTCCAGCATCCCGGGGGAAGAGGAAGCCCACCCACACGGAGCAGAGTGCCCCTCGCCCCCGGACACCCTCCCCCAGGCGCAGACGGACTGAGGCCCCCACCCGCAAGTCCCCCGGAGTGCTAAGAGCAAGACCCCGCCACCACCCTGCAGCTCAGGCACAAGGTCTCCGTCCTCCATCCCTCAGGCCCCCACTGCACAGGTGCCCCCACCACACCCTGCCCCAGGTTCCCCCACCCACAGATATACCATCCCCAAGATGCTCCGGCCTTCTCCCCTGCCACTTGCTCTCCCAGCACCACACCCCCGCTGCGCTTGTCTGTGCCACTGATGTGGTGAGGGTGTCCCCCCTCTGTCCAACCCACCTTGCCTGTTCCCCATTCTCCTCCCCTGGAGGTAGGCACTGCAGTGGAGTCCACTACCGCCCTGTCTGACTTGGGCACTGCAGTGGCGGACCTGTCCACCCCATCTGCAGGGTCCACTGCAGTTGTGCCGGCACCCACGACATCTGTGTCATGCCCCCCAGTTGTGCCGGCACACACCATGTCAGACACCTCCACTGCAGTTGTCAGTGGCTCTCCTGCACCCACCACCCCTTCCCTGACTCCCCCTGGTGAGCCCTGATCCTGTCCCTGCGGTGCCTGGCCTGCCCCCCGGTTGCCCCTCCTAGTGGATTGTCCCTGGTATTGTGCAGGCATGCGTAGGGTGACATCTGCCAGTGTCACCCTGTTTGAACTTTGACAATGGACTGGCCATTGGCCTTTGCTCTTTTTTCAGGACTTCGTTTGGCCTCAACACATATGCTGAATAAAGCAACTTTCTTTTCTCTAGTGCTCATGCTTCAGATGTACATGTTGTTGGTGCAGCTAACCATGCCCTTGCTGCAGTGATGGTGATATCTGGTCTCATGATTATGAAGTGTTACTGTGCAGGAACCCATGTGGTCCAGGGGGAATGTGTCCTATCATGTGGTGTATCCATGTCATCAATAGCAGCATCTGAGGGTGTCATGTGTTCAGTATTTGGCAATGGGTTTCCTACTTACATTGGCAATTTCATATCTGTGGCTTCCACCCCTGCACATCTGTTGTGCCTGCCATCGTTGCATTTGTCTACTTCCCTGACCGTGTTGCCATCTCCAGTGGACATGCAGGTTTGGGCATCAATGGGGAGGGACTCATCCGTGTAGTCAGTGCAACATTGCTATACAAGTGTGTTGGATCTGTGCTGATGATTCCGTTGGCACATCCATGACCAGGCTGATGTGATGGGAGCCCTCATTTGGTGCTAATTGTTGATTGTGTGACCAAGTGCTCAGCTGACATGATGGGGCCCTACTGAGGCAACATATGGCACAGCTTTCCTCACACAGGAGTGGAGTCCCCTCATGGCAGTGTGTACACGTGTGACATTGCCTGCACCCAAGGTGTGTGTTGTATGTGCATGTCTGTGTGTTCACTTCCATTCATCTGCGCATGCTGTGATCCCTAGTGTTGTACCTGTTTGTGATGCTTGCTGACTTGAGCTATGTTCCCCCAAAGTCTTCTCCCTGTGTTCTCTGTGATGTGGGTGCATGGCACATTACTGGTCATCAGGGTGTCACCCATAGGTGTGTTTGCTGTCAGGGCTGAGTTTGTGTGCAGACGCAGATGGGTCACAGTCAGGTTTCCCCTTGGCACTTGTTGTTTGCCCCTGTCATGTGATTTCCAGTTTGTGTTATCTTTCAGTGATTGTGACATGTTGTGTGTGTGACTGCTGCCACTCCTCAGGGTCAGAGCTGCAATGTTGGAAGTTGTCTATGTGTGTTCGTTGTGGGTGACCTTGGCTTCTTCATTGGTGTGTGACTGTGGCTGGGATCCCATTGGTCGGTGTGGTATTGCCGTCATGTCCATGTACAGCGTAGTGTGCAGTGTGTCAGACATTCAGGAGTCTTGTTGAGTGTCCATGTGTGATGTGTTTCTACACCTTGGTTCCCACCCACCACCCTGGAATAGTCATGGGTGCATGTGCAATGTCACCAGTGCATGTGTACTTCACTGCTGCACATTGTTGGAGGTCGAGGGGTGTGGTGTTGAGTGTGTGCAGATGAGAGTTGTTGCCCGGCTAGGCCCCTGCCTCCATGTTGGCCTTGGCTTACTGGCCATGCTGATTGATTTGTGCTTGTGTAGGTGTGATGGTAGTTTGTTGCTCAGGACACCTGACTGTGGTTCATAGTGTGAACGACATTTAGCTTTGTCATCACAGTGGTATTTTTATTCAGCCCAGGGTCACCACATTGTGGGGGCCCTGGGGGTGGTGCTGTGGTGTGTCTGTGACTTGCTGTGTCAGTTGTTGTTCCTACGTGCCTGTGTGACATGTGTGTTTTGTGCTCCCTCTCACCTGACAATGCCTGCTTGCCCACATAGGGGATTTGGATCCATGAGTTACCTTAGTGTGGCAGTGTATGCACATCTGTATGATTGGTATTCAGCTCTCCTCATGTGTTGTGTGGTTGCCTGGGGACACTGGCACCCCCACCCCTCACCTGCTGTGTATGATGACAGTGTTGGTCTGCCTGTTTGTGTTTGTGCATCTGCACCACTGCATTGGCATATCTTGGGTGTGCCATTGGCTGTATGTTGTTTGGTGTGTTTCCCCTGCTGTCCCTGGGACTCCTAGGTCATCGGTCAGCACAGTGATCATGGTTTGTGTGTCCCATTGCTGCCATGGTATGGTATCTGTTCACCTCACATCTGCTGTCTCCACAGGGTATCTGCATTTGTGTGCCCATTGGTGCAAATATGTGGTTCTGCATTCTGATGGTCACTTCTGTCATTGTGTCATTGATGACTGTTGACGGTCTCAGCCCCCATGGGTGTTGTTTGTCTGCACATGGCCAAAGGAATGTTTCATTTGCACTGCAGTATTTGGCTCCCCCAATTTATGTTGCAATGGGACACATACACTACTTTGCCACAGATGAGTTTTTGGTTCTGTGAGCAGGAATGATCCATGCAGTTTGGCAGTTGCAGCTCTTTCTTTGTCAACAATTACCTTTTGGTCACTGTGATGATGAGGGTGTAGACCCCATTGCCACAATGGTCAAAATGTGCTTCAGCTATGGACCCCACACTTGCCTTTTGGTCACTGTGATGATGGGGGTTTAGACCCCATTGCCACAATGGTCAAAATGTGCTTCAGCTATGGACCCCACACTTACCTTTTGGTCACTGTGATGATGGGGGTTTAGGCCCCATTGCCACAATGGTCATGGGCTGCTTGCATTGTGGGTGCCACACACATATATGTGTGGCACATGTGCTAGGGGGTCACATTGTATGTTGAAAGTCATGTTCGGTGTTGTAGGCATTTGACACAGCCTACACACGCTTGTCATGGTGGTGGGGGGATGTCTTAATCTTGCATTCCCTAGGTTGTGGTGTGCTTGTTGTGTCATGCATTGTCCATCCTATGAGTGGGGGTGGTAGTAGTGGTAGGCATCCAGCCCCCCTGGCTAAGGGTGGTAGTAGTGGTAGGCATCCAGCCCCCTGGCTAAGGGTGGTAGTAGTGGTAGGCATCCAGCCCCCTGGGTTGGGGTGGTAGTAGTGGTAGGCATCCTGCCCCCCTGGCTAAGGGTGGTAGTAGTGGTAGGCATCCAGCCCCCCTGGCTAAGGGTGGTAGTAGTGGTAGGCATCCAGCCCCCCTGGGTTGGGGTGGTAGTAGTGGTAGGCATCCTGCCCCCTGGCTAAGGGTGGTAGTAGTGGTAGGCATCCTGCCACCCCTGGGTGAGGGTGGTAGTAGTGGTAGGCATCCAGCCCCCCTGGGTGAGGGTGGTAGTAGTGGTGGGCATCCTGCCCCCTGGCTAAGGGTGGTAGTAGTGGTAGGCATCCAGCCCCCCTGGCTAAGGGTGGTAGTAGTGGTGGGCATCCTGCCCCCTGGCTAAGGGTGGTAGTAGTGGTAGGCATCCTGCCCCCTGGCTAAGGGTGGTAGTAGTGGTAGGCATCCTGCCACCCTGGCTAAGGGTGGTAGTAGTGGTAGGCATCCTGCCACCCCTGGGTGAGGGTGGTAGTAGTGGTAGGCATCCAGCCCCCCTGGGTGAGGGTGGTAGTAGTGGTGGGCATCCTGCCCCCCTGGCTAAGGGTGGTAGTAGTGGTGGGCATCCTGCCCCCTGGCTAAGGGTGGTAGTAGTGGTAGGCATCCTGCCCCCCTGGCTAAGGGTGGTAGTAGTGGTAGGCATCCTGCCACCCTGGCTAAGGGTGGTAGTAGTGGTAGGCATCCTGCCACCCCTGGGTGAGGGTGGTAGTAGTGGTAGGCATCCAGCCCCCTGGGTGAGGGTGGTAGTAGTGGTGGGCATCCTGCCCCCTGGCTAAGGGTGGTAGTAGTGGTAGGCATCCAGCCCCCTGGCTAAGGGTGGTAGTAGTGGTAGGCATCCAGCCGCCCCTGGGTTGGGGTGGTAGTAGTGGTAGGCATCCTGCCCCCTGGCTAAGGGTGGTAGTAGTGGTAGGCATCCTGCCACCCCTGGGTGAGGGTGGTAGTAGTGGTAGGCATCCTGCCACCCCTGGGTGAGGGTGGTAGTAGTGGTAGGCATCCAGCCCCCCTGGGTGAGGGTGGTAGTAGTGGTGGGCATCCTGCCCCCTGGCTAAGGGTGGTAGTAGTGGTAGGCATCCAGCCCCCCTGGCTAAGGGTGGTAGTAGTGGTAGGCATCCAGCCGCCCCTGGGTTGGGGTGGTAGTAGTGGTAGGCATCCTGCCCCCTGGCTAAGGGTGGTAGTAGTGGTAGGCATCCTGCCACCCTGGCTAAGGGTGGTAGTAGTGGTAGGCATCCTGCCCCCCGTGGGTGAGGGTGGTAGTAGTGGTGGGCATCCTGCCCCCTGGCTAAGGGTGGTAGTAGTGGTAGGCATCCAGCCCCCCTGGGTTGGGGTGGTAGTAGTGGTAGGCATCCTGCCCCCTGGCTAAGGGTGGTAGTAGTGGTAGGCATCCTGCCCCCTGGCTAAGGGTGGTAGTAGTGGTAGGCATCCTGCCACCCTGGCTAAGGGTGGTAGTAGTGGTGGGCATCCTGCCCCCCTGGGTGAGGGTGGTAGTAGTGGTAGGCATCCTGCCCCCCTGGCTAAGGGTGGTAGTAGTGGTAGGCATCCAGCCCCCCTGGGTGAGGGTGGTAGTAGTGGTGGGCATCCTGCCCCCCTGGCTAAGGGTGGTAGTAGTGGTAGGCATCCAGCCCCCCTGGCTAAGGGTGGTAGTAGTGGTAGGCATCCTGCCACCCCTGGGTGAGGGTGGTAGTAGTGGTAGGCATCCTGCCACCCTGGCTAAGGGTGGTAGTAGTGGTAGGCATCCAGCCCCCCTGGGTGAGGGTGGTAGTAGTGGTGGGCATCCTGCCCCCTGGCTAAGGGTGGTAGTAGTGGTAGGCATCCAGCCCCCCTGGCTAAGGGTGGTAGTAGTGGTAGGCATCCTGCCCCCTGGCTAAGGGTGGTAGTAGTGGTAGGCATCCTGCCACCCTGGCTAAGGGTGGTAGTAGTGGTAGGCATCCTGCCACCCCTGGGTGAGGGTGGTAGTAGTGGTAGGCATCCAGCCCCCCTGGGTGAGGGTGGTAGTAGTGGTGGGCATCCTGCCCCCTGGCTAAGGGTGGTAGTAGTGGTAGGCATCCAGCCCCCCTGGCTAAGGGTGGTAGTAGTGGTGGGCATCCTGCCCCCTGGCTAAGGGTGGTAGTAGTGGTAGGCATCCTGCCACCCTGGCTAAGGGTGGTAGTAGTGGTAGGCATCCTGCCACCCCTGGGTGAGGGTGGTAGTAGTGGTAGGCATCCAGCCCCCTGGGTGAGGGTGGTAGTAGTGGTGGGCATCCTGCCCCCTGGCTAAGGGTGGTAGTAGTGGTAGGCATCCAGCCCCCCTGGCTAAGGGTGGTAGTAGTGGTGGGCATCCTGCCCCCCTGGCTAAGGGTGGTAGTAGTGGTAGGCATCCTGCCCCCTGGCTAAGGGTGGTAGTAGTGGTAGGCATCCTGCCACCCTGGCTAAGGGTGGTAGTAGTGGTAGGCATCCTGCCCCCCTGGTTGAGGGTGGTAGTAGTGGTAGGCATCCTGCCCCCCTGGTTGAGGGTGGTTGTGGTGGTTGGCATCCAGCCCCCTGGGTTGGGGTGGTGGCGCGCATTCAGGCCCCTGTGTGCATATGTGGCATTGGTGATGGGCATCCCGCCCCTATGGTGCTGCTGTTGCTGGTGTAAGTATATTCAGATTCCCAGTGTATGTGTGTGATGTGTCGTGTACGTGTTGTATGTGTTTTGTGGTTGGTGTCTGACTTACCTTCTGCGCCGTACGCGTCCGTGCCTGTTCCGGTAGTAGATGTAGAATATTGGTATGATCGGGACGAAGGGATTCATGGTTGGTTCGTGTCGTTCGTCCTTCTCGTTGCTTCGCGTCGTCCTCGTCGCTTGGCTTCGTCCTCGTCGCTTCGCTTCGTCCTCGTCGCTCGCGTCGTCCTCGTCTGTGCTGTGTTCGTCTCGTAGCCGTGGATCGTGTTGTGGCGCGATTCGGAGCTTATGTGCGCCTCTCCCGGATGCTTTGACGTGCCGTGCGTAGCGACGGGTTCGGCGCGTACGGAAAGCGCATCGTACTTGTCCGGCCGGACGGGGCTGCATTTTCCCTTCCGTGCGACTCGATTCGGCGTTTCCGGATTCGCCTCGGTCGGAGAACAGGACCTGGTTTGGGTGAGTACGGCTCGGCCGGAATTTTTGCTGTTGTGCGCATCGTACTTGCTCGTTCGGTGTGCTGTACGGATCGGTCGGGAAACTGGCTTTCGCATGGCTTTTTTCCCGACCGAATGGTATTGGGTGCGCCTCCGACCGAGATCGGAATCGGCCCCTAAGTGTCTGATTTATGTGGGGTGTAAAAATGTATGTACAGCATGTAATCCAGTCCAAATTTTATTTTTTATGATCCGAAGTGAGTTATGGTTTTCCTCTACAATTCAACTTTTAATGTCCTAAGGCTCTCATTTTCCAATAAGAAGCTATCATTAATTTATTTTCGATGGCGAAGAGATTTTCAATAAAACCTCTCATTAATCCTTCCTGACCCCAAACCAGGGATAATTGTCCTATAAAATACACTACTCGTTTTCATAATCTCAAGTGAAAGATACATTTCCCTTCAAAATAAATTATTAGTGTCCTTTTTCTCCCGGGCAGAGGATAATTTCTTGTAAAAAGATCTTGTTCCTTTTCTTGTCTCACTTGTCAACCTGGGGACGGTTGTTTGAAACAACATCGACCACAAAAATATCACTTTAAATGCATATAATGTAAAATGCAAAAATATCGACTACCAACATATTGCTGTCAAAAATATCAACGATATGTTAAGTACATATATTAATTACATTTACCATATTTCTAATCTAAAAATTATATATATATATGTATATATATACACCAGCGGCGGCCGGCACCGATCGGGGGTGGAGAGCGGCGGCGGGGGGTGGGAGGGTGGTTGTGAGGTTAAATAAAAAAATTAATTCAACCTACCTGCTTGCCACTCCTCCTGGTTGCATCTCTCCTCCTCCCGCCAGGATGAACAGTAAGCAGCCTGCAAGCACCCAGGCTCCCATGAGCCAATCACAATGCTGCAATGCAGCGTTGTGAATGGCCTGAGAGCTGTGGCTCAGCACTCAGACGGGGCATTAGGGCCTGGGCATGTTTTCCATCCAGGCTGTAAAGCAGCCTGGGTGGAGAAGAGGGAAAGTGCGCATGAATGTTATGGTCGGCCCGAGAGGTCCGGCCAAACAGTCATGTGCACTTAGGAGTGGGGGCAAACCACTCCTCGGCTGCTCTGTCAGCCCCGCCTCACAAAGTTTAGCTGCCATGCATGAAAAAAGGAAAAAACAAAATGATAATAACTCAGTTATTATCATTTTATTTTTTCTTATACTGCTGAAAAAAACAGTGGTCGGTGTTCCTCCGCCTTAGCAGAGGATCCGACGCTGATATACACCCACACACATACACAAATATTAATTTATAAACTTTAATAAAAATTATGTAAAAAATCATGTAACTGTAAACAATTATCAATTAAAAGAAATAGATTTTAATATTACCTTTTAAATTTCACTATATTTATTATCTACTTAAAAATAAGAAGTAAAATATGTTAGTAATTAATATCAAAGAATAAAGCACAACATAACACATAATTATTTTTAAATATTATACTTATTTACATGCATTGAACAATTATAAACATTTGAAAATATATAGCAACAAATATTTTAAAAATACTGAAAATGAAAATATAGTAAATTCCTCAAAGAAAAAAAGCACAATAAAAAAATTATAAAAATACAAAAAATATTTTACAAAATATATAATTTTAAATTAAACATGGTCGCAATATCTTTAAAAACTTCCTGAATAAAGTAGCAGGTAGTAATCTAACTCCAATCCAAAATAATTAAAAATCTAACCTAATAAAAAACAACAATTGGAATACACTATTCTAACTAAAATCCTTCAAACGTTGAAACAAAATACATATATTAGTGGGCGTGGGTTCAAATTTACTAACCACAGTCTAACAAACATTGGAGTGAATATTTATTTAAGGGGAGGCCAAATTCGCTAGTCTAACTCCAGTGTAACAAACATTGGGGTAAATATATAGGTGTGGGTGTGCAAATTTACAAATCTAACTCCAGTCTAACAAACATTGTAGAAAGTGTACACATTGTGGTGTCGTGTAGTTGCTATAAACCTATTTAGGATCTGCGCGTTTAGACAACATATACTGTAGGATTGGAGTCAGACTGATTCTGGACACCCCTACCGAATATGTCAGCCTGTATACCAGCTAGCTCACAGTGCCACTAGAACCTCCTCTTACCAAGGGGAGAATAGCTCTTGACAACTATCGAACATGACAACCCTGATCCCTCAGAATCGTGGAAACAGTGTACTACTTTTCGCTCAGTCACTCATGCTCACTTCGTCTCAGAGAGATACACAGAAAAAATGGTGGGGACGTTTTTCAATAAGCATTTATTGACCCAGCATCATTCTAGTGTAAAATAGGTGTGCTGTAACAACCACTAGACAGTAACAGATATAAATGATTATAAGCACTAACAGAGTAAAAGGATGGTAGATTTCTACCATTGTGGTAAAACAATGAATACAGGCAAGTATATAAAATACATGACAGTAGAATGCGTACTCCTACGATGCGTCCCTAACTAGATGTAACTAAGTGTACCTAGCATGTATGTGGGTGTAAAAGCCAAGAATCCCTCTAGGATAAAGGCAACACCTTTACCTGAAGTGAGAGACTGTGGGACCCTGTCTTGGTCTCGAAATGGACACCCCGCAAGGGATGTCAGACCACTGCGAGCTGGAGTGTCTGCGTGCAGGAGCCTCAGCATCTCGCGTCAGTGTGTCGGCATGGAAGTCCTTTTCTCCTCTCACTATCTCAGCAAGAGATGATGTATATATACCCAAAGTGGTACCCCCTGGGGATATACCTTGCTGTGTCATGTCGGACTAGGATGACGGAAGGAATGACCCTTATACATAGTATTATGCAGGAGATGGTAGGCCTGCTGTCCTGCTGTGATTCCAAGAATCCTCATGCATAATGAATGAGGCTTAAGCTTTTTGGAGAAAACCCCATGTCATCTTTGGACATTACCGTAACGAGGTAAAAGGTCAGTACTAAGAACGGTTATGAAGTGCAATGGTAGGGAAGAATATAGGTGACGGGTTAGGTGACTACCTGAGCCTATATTAGGGTACCTATATGGAACATAACAGTGGAGTGGGGGATTTATTTACTATTGTAACTCCAGTCCAACAAACACTGGGAAAAGTGCATGCACAAGGAGGTCAGATTTACTATTCTAACTCCAGTCCAACAAAAATTGGGGAACGTGCACACGTTGGGGGACAGGGGTGGGCAGATTTACTATTCTAGCTCCAAACTAAAAAGCATTGTGGAAAGTGCTTAAATTGGAGGGTGGGGCATATTTAACATTCTAAAACTAGTCTAACAAACATTGGGGAGGAGGGACTGAGATTTACTTATGTAAATTCATGGCAACAAACACTGGGAAATGTGCCTACATTTGAAGAGTTAAATATACTGTTCTATCTCCAGTCTTACAAATAAATGGAAAATGCATACATGGGGTGGGGGGTTTCTTATAATCTACAACAAAATAATATAAATATATATATAAAACATTATTTCATTCATTTAATTAATAAATAATAAAAATCCTAACTAAAAACAACATAAGTTTTTAAAATTATAATATATTTCAGAATTGCACATTTTAACATCTCAAAATGTATTAAACAAATCATATTTAAAATAAACAGTATCCATCAAACCTCCCCCACAAAACAAACAAATATAAAAAGAAAAGTAATAAAACCTATTATTATAAATGCATTATCTTACTTTTTATTTATTTATAATTTAGCTTAGTGTTTATACAGTAATAAGTACCCACACACTGCCACAAAATAAATAATTCTAAAATAACGAAACATGTTAAAAATAAATAATATTTTCAGACATTACTAACTTTGATATTGTTGTAAAAAGTAAAAAAAAGTTATACTTACCTTTGATGTTTTGTCCATGGTATTTTTGTACTCATGCTATTTTGATCTTTAGGTGGAACACCATGGTAGCGTGTGTCATAGAAACATAAACCTTAATTTGGTAGGAAATTAAAACCATTCTAATTGATAAAATAAATTATTGCAATACATTAAAAATATTAAAATCCATTTGTTGAATTAAAATTAGTGCAAAAGGTGCTTGACCGCGTTAACTACTAGCATAGTTAGCTCCTAAAACTATGGTTCAGTCGGGGCAATTGGCATCCAGCTTGGCTAGGGCATCAAAGACTGTCTCCATACATTGTACAAAGCCACCTATTACCCTGCCCTCTGTCCTTTGAAAGCATTATGTTATTGCCTTTAGGCAGGTCCTTGTGTTCTGTTCACGAAAGAGTTGCCGGAGATACGTCTTTCTCTCGCAATAAACAGCTGGACATGCACAAAAGACAGGTGCAAATGATTCTCTGTAGTATGGACAGAACCAGCAGGCTATGCCTGTTCTCTCAGATTTCCATTATTAGACAATTTCCCCTACATCGAAGAGCATAAGACGGATCCTTAAAATTTGAGTTTAATTGTCCAGGATATTGGAAGCATTAAGTACTTTTGGGGAACAAGTTCAGTGTAGGTGACTACTATGAACAAATTATGCTGATTTGCTTGCAGAATTTGGAGATAAGCACGTCTGGATTTTGTTTTTATTGCTTTTTGAACAGCAATTTAAAACTTCCCTAGGAGATGCTGAGGTTCCAAGGCTGGTCATCTGTAATTTGGTCAGTTCTGCCTCGAATGCCAGGACCCAGGGGGCTAGATTTTGTTCATGAAATAGCATTTAAAAGAGCTGTCTTCTGCCTTAATACATGTAAACCAAAGTCTTAATAAAGCGGCCTTCAGCCCCAATGAGTGATCTGATAAACCAAACTCCAAGCGAAGCTGAGATCATCTCCCTGAGTTAGGTAGCCCAAAGATTGATTCGGGCAATTTTGACTGTGTCTGCTTTAACCATTGACTAAGCTTGCCAGGAAAGGCTTCGGGCCATATCTGAGTGAAACTAGATATTTAGCATTTTGAACTCTGAAGAGCAGAGTTAGAGAAGGCCCTTTAAGACCATTTGCTGCTAATTTTAATGCAATTCTGGTGCCTGCAGCTTTGGTGGCGAGTGAGCTCATATGTTCTTTGTGATGCCCGGAAGCTTGAAATTCTACCCCCAGATACTTGTATCGATTTGCACTGGTGATAATAAGTGGGCCCAACTTTCACATTGTCTGGCTGTTCTTCCGGTTCCTTGAGAAGGTAATGTGTATTCTAAGAAGGTTCCTGTAAGTTCTAGGTACTTCCAGGGAATGTCTCTTTTAATGTCTTTCACCCTTTGGGAGCAGTCAAGCAGAAGTGGGATGTCTTCTGGTCTTATCAGTATTTTCCTAAGCCCATCTGGAAGCACAGCTGCAAAGCACAGGCACACCAAAGGGCAGAGTCCTCCGAAGGCAGGGCTCTACCCAGCAAACTGTTTGTATCATGTTGGAGTGCAAGGATTTTTGGTGCCACAAGCAAAACTATATTTTGCCTCGTGTGCTCTCTTTCTTCTAGGGAAAAGAAGGCCATTTGTTGCATTTTGGCGCCCTCTTGTGGCCCTTTGCCCTCTCATCATGAGGCCACTGACTTCAGTTGCCTTAATGTAGCTCAGGGACAGTTTTTATCAGAGGGTTAAGAAAGAGTCCACCTTTAGCGGCAACTGGTCCGGTTAATGGCTCCATAGCAGCTATGCCTCATTTTCTTCTTTAGCAGCTTTAACAGTGTCTCCCTCATTAGTCATTCACCCAGTGGTTCACTTTCCTTACCGTCATGCTGTGATCCAAGACAAGAGAACTCTAACAACCTGATTTAAAGTTGGATGGTGTGAGGGATCTGGTGTATTATATGGTGTGGTTGTGTGACCTTACCGTGTAATAGACTCACAAAACTGTCTTGGCTCCAGTCAGGCTCGTTTGTAAAACCTTTAGCTCAACCCTGGGTAGCTCTGGCTTCGAGCAGCAAGGCTTACACAAACAAACTAGTGTAAAACATTTAGAGGCACCCAACAATAAAATAAGGAAGTCATACAACACAAAAGAAATCTGACACCAATTTATAAAAAGAGATTATATTTTTATGAATTTTTGGACACCAAGATGAGTAAAATCCATAGGAGGGTCCCGGAGATATAGATTTTAAAGTAAAGCATAAATTCAGCTTTTTAGTCCAAAGTGAAAACAAACATTGGTAACCGTAAAGCTTAGAAACCTTGAAAAGTTTGAAAGAGTTGTGTTCGACTACTCCGGCCTGAGTGGGGCAACCAAATCCAGCAGAAAGAAGGTCAGGGGGGGCACTAGGCAGTATTTGGGCAGTTACGTGGAGTCTCAAGTTCAAGTTCAGTTCCACACTTTACACCAAAACCTCCATAGACTTCAATAGCGTGGTCCTGATGCTGGGGCTGCAGTCTGTTCTGTTGAGGATGCTCTGGGTGCTGTGCGGTCAATGGGGTTAACTGAAAATCTCCCAATTTCCGAATAAGATGCTAAATGCTGAGCAGGATCCACACGTGGAATTTCTTCCATTATAAAGATGTTTGACCTTTCTCCATATCCACTAGGTTGTAGGGCGCACCTCTTGTTTCCAAGGTGATAATGTATGTATTCCATACTGGCCTTGCATAGAGTATACTGTGCTTGCAATGGGTAGAGAAGACTCTCCAGCAGTGAAACTTGATAAAATAAAGGAAAAGCCAGGTGTTTCCTTTCAGGTGTGGGAAACATATGTAATGTGTGTCTAACTTGGCAACAATCATCTTTGAGAGCATTTATGTTAAACCCCGCATTTGGACTACTTTTACCCGAACTCACCAAAGTGCCTGTGGTAGACAAAGTGGCGTCACACACCCTTTGAACTCTGATGACCTCACGCAAATGACTCTTTCTCCCACCCTTACCTCCTCAACAGTCTTCTGTTTTGTGCTGAGTGCTTAGGGTACACTCCGGGTGTGGGACATGCAGGTGGTAAGGATGGCTTTAAGAGCTCTTTTAGTTTCTGTTCCTGCTGCTGCCTTCATGACCTCTGGATCCAGGGTAGTAAGGACTGTGCCAGGGGTTCCAAAGGGAAGGCCGGTGGTAGCAGCCGCAGCCTCATGCTCCTATGGCTGCCACGGCCCCTGCCTCTTTGTGTTTGCTCCTATGTAGCATGTTTCTCCTGAAGGCCAGCACATAGCTGTAGTAATGTGCTCCGTGACACGCATGCTCGTGAGGCGTTGCACAGATGTGCACCCAGTCATCATTGTTTCAGTTCATGAGTCCCTGAGAAGTGTTGTGGCGACACCACAACTTCTGCCGGTGTACCATCAACGACACAAAGGCTCACTTTAAAGGCCCTCAATTGTAGGGGTGTACAGCTGGTCTCTGCAGCCCCTGCAGCGTTGGGGGCCCATTCAGCCGAAGGCCAATGAATATCGGTGAGATATGGGAGACTCAGGGACCCCTCATCACATTCTACAGGGGGCCCCATCATTTTGCATAACAGCACTGCTAAATTGACATTATTCATGACTCGGTGGTGAAGTGTTATTAGCACCCTCCATGGAATGTTCAGATAGGTTCATCCAATCAGCATTCTTAAAACACTGGCCCTAACTACTGCTATTTGCCTGCATTCTAGGTTCAGTGACAGGACATGAAAAGAGAGAGAGACTTTCTCTGTGGTAAGTGAGGCTCGGAGGTACTAATTGCCTTATTGCCAATGTGCTGTTGGGCATTAACAAACGGTAATTCCAATTCGCCTCAACATGCGCCCTTGCCTTCAGTTTGAGCACATTAAAGTGATCCGGGCAATTAACAAGAGGTAATGCCCTCTGCACAGGACCCTAAACTGATGTTAACGCCTCAAGGAGAGGACATTCAGTCTTAAAAAAGCCGGGAAGAACTGAAGCTGTGTAATGGGTTGATACTCACACCCCTGACTTGCGATCCTTTATTTTAACTCTGGCGAGCACTCGAGCCGTCAGTGTGCCCCGTCCCCCTTCCCTTCCGGTCCTCAGCCAACTCAGTGGGCGGAATGACAGTCCGAGAGCCGCGCTGAGAGTTATTGCGTCGGTCCACGTGGATTTGATTTTCGAGCACTCCCCGCACGCACGTGCGCCGCTAATGCCTGGCATCTGATTTACAATCGCGGCGTCATTCAGACTCCATTAACCCTACTCTCTTCCGCCGGGGCACAGTCAACTGTGAGCCTTTTCCTTTTGCAGCATCAGCTTCCGGTCACCGGGCTTTGCTTTCATAGATCCTGCTATCGGAGTGGTATCGATCTGTGATTGGTGGGGCGGGCACATGAGGAGGGGCGCTCTGCTACAGGACTAAACAAGCTTAACATATGGAATGGACCATTTCCATAATTTACATTATAGCATAGTGTTTCTATCCTTACGTCTATGGTAATCCTTCTAGCAACTTCAAACGGATAAAAGGCTGAGACTTAGGGGCCGATTCCGATCTCGGCCAGTAGGACTCCGAATCGGATTCGGCTTTACCGGAACCGATTCGGAGCCCTGTTTCCCGACCGATTCGTACGCGGGTCCGGCCGAGCGAGTACGATGCAAGCGCCCGCGAAATCGCCGACCGACTCGTACGCGGCTTCAACACTCTCCGACCGACTCGCACGGACACAACTCGCACCGCGCGATGGAGTCGTTCCCCGGCCGGGCAAGTACGATGCGCGCCGCGAGCAGTCCGACCGACTCGCGCCGTCCGGCTCGAAAGAGCTGTCGGAGCCAAACTTTGGGGGTCCGGGTCGGACCCCACTGTACGCGTGGCCGCGCGAGTCGCACACTGGGGGGACTGGGTCCCCCCTACCTGTGCATGTACGGCGCGATGCGCATCGACGCGTACCCGCTGTAGGGGGCGCCCCTGTTCGCCTCGCACCCATTGAGTCAATGGGAGCCCGCGTACGCGTTGTACGACCGGCTCCCATTGACTTCAATGGGAGTCCGACCGAATCGAGTCCGGGTGCATGCGTGCGCATCGTACTCGTTCAGTCGGACTGCCAGAGTCCGATTCGGTCGGAAATCTCTCCGGGTCCGGCTCGGTCGGAGAGGTTTCCGGCCCGAATCGGAATCGGCCCCTTAGTGTCGAGGTATTGACATAAGGCCCCTGTCTTATGACACAGTGTAATTTTGGTAATTTCGCGTTATGTTTGTTCGCAGCAAAATCACAGTGCACGAGCGCAGGGACAACACGAGCAACCAGGATGCAAGCAGCTGTTGTGTGCAGCTGTTTTAGCTCAAAGTTCACCCTTGTGTCATAAAATTGATGTAAGGATGCATTTAGCTCTAACATATAGCGCTAAATGGTGGATTTGCATTTTGTGTAGTTTTCCATAATTTTCCAGAAATTTCACATAATTTATAAAAAATAGTAAAATACATGAATTTTGTACACCCCTGTACCTGGTTACACACCATGCTCTGTATCATGCACCCTCTCTATCCTCTGCCAAGTTTCTCCTCCTTACAGGTTCACTTAAAAACAACATGGCTGCGGGTCTGCAAACGGGGTTCTTGTAGGCAGCCGGCACTGAGTGGCCTAGGGCCGAATGACCGGAGTTGGGCAATGGGGTTGGAATGTAGTGGCTTTGTGGCCTCCAGTGGAAACATTAACCTGGGGATCAGTGTCCTATTCTTTCACTAAGGAGCACTGCGCAGTCTGTCGAATCGCTTTACATTCTATTGCTTCAGCTACTTCTTATCTGTGATGTGGAAGAGAACGCTTTTCATGTACACGGGTGCAGGGTTCAAGGCACAAGCCGACTCGGAGGATGTTGGTCTCCCTAGATCATTACATTCTCCAACACACCTGGAGGGTATTCACTTTGGAGTCTGTATTATGCAGCTAACTTTCACTCACTCGTTCCTCAAGCATCTCCTACTGTCTATATACCTGTGTTACACTCTTCCCACAGGGGCGGCTTCTCTGTTTGACCAGGGGAGCATTGCCCCACTTAAAAATCCCCCCAAAGTCCCAAGATGAGAAATAAAATGTTAATTCATTACCATTTTATTTTTCATCCTCCCGTCCTGTACCGAGCATCAGGACGGGTGCAAGTCCGCTGCTGAGTGATAGCAGCCGGGAGGAGGGTGGGTTGTATGTGCACTTTTCAAAGTGTGCATGTCCCTTTGGCCGGGAGTCTTGCGACGGCCAGCCAGACATGCGCAATTTGAAACTCTGCTAACCCAGCTGTCTTAGAACAGCTGGGTTAGAGTAAGTGCAGGCCTCCAGGACGCTTGGGAGTGCAGAGTGAGGCCACTCCCTCCAATCAGGGCGCTGATCTCACAGCACGAGAGCAGCTCCAGGATTGCTGTAGGGAGTTTCCTGGTGGTCTCAAGAGGTCATTACAAGGAGGTTCTGTCCTAAGGTAAGTTTCATTTTATTATATTTCAAGTTTATTTTAGCGCACACACCCCCTCCGCCCCCCCCGGTGATGTCAACCGCCACTGTGTGCCCTACCCCTGCACACTCTTTCGCACAGGATTCTCCCCACAGTTCGTCTTCACATGCCAGGAAGTTGATCTTGTTGGAGATGCTGGGTGAGCTGCGAGGAAATGTCTGGCCTAGAGGTGGTTTCCCAAGATGACTTGGGGCTCCTAGCGTCTACTGATGTTTCTGTTCTTCTCATCTGGACGACTTCAGCAGTTAAAGATTTTGAGGCCACATCCTGTGTGTCTCTGCAAAGATTTTGTGCATATAAAGTTATAAAGTATCTGAGCCCTGGGACTTAGCCTGTGAGTGACTCACTGAGATCCCAGGCTCACAATGTGCAATGCGTAGCCAGGCTTAACCATATGAGACCTCTGGTGCCCAGAAGAGCCAGTGAGTGCCACGTGGTTTCAAAGTAAGAACAAAGAAAATGTTTTACGTCATGCCCTTGAAATCTTACGATAAACATTGCTTGCTTTGCCGCATGACACAGGAGCACATAGACACATAGATACCCAGATGTTTAATGCAAATGAGGATAGCCACAGTCTATGCCAGATGGCGACCCATTACTAAAGAGTAAGATGGGCAATACCTAAATATTGAAGATCACAAAGGCAAACAAGTTCATTAGTCTGCACACGTCTGTCCCTATAGACTGGCCCTGGTCTCCAGATCTGTCTTCACCCGTGATTACTTCCCTGGTTACTGAATGTGCCCGGTGACCACAGTTGGTGCCGAATCCAGGAATGTACCACAGTTTCTGTGAAGAACTTTGAATACTCCTGGGCCTCTGCATAAGAAGGCTTCTGTCTTCACCCTCACTGTGGATCCACCTTCCCATGTAAGGGTCTCTTATGCATTAATGTATTTATAGCTGTGATATATTTAAATGTCTCTGCCATACCTCCCCGCTCTTCTAAATATGCAGGGCTGACTACCTCTGGTAACGGTCATGACTCATTTTCTGGAAAACAAGGTAGGTTGGACTCTTTCAGGATTCCAGCCCCAGATTTCTGAGGGAATGGATTAAATGCTAACAGTGTGGCTCCTTTTGAGAATTTCTGAATCATGAGACTCCAACGGGGAAGAGAATTGAAGCTCTGGAAAACTGGGCAGTGGTCAGTGAGGGGGTTAGACTACTAAACACTGTGAGAGATCTTTATAGCTCCCAGACTTGAGTATCCCAATTTGAGGAGCACAGCACAGAGACCGCCCTACTCGCCGCCACAGACGACATCCGCACCCTCCTGGACCAAGGTCACTCCGCAGCCCTCATCGTACTCGACCTATCAGCGGCCTTCAACACCGTCTCCCACCGCACACTAGTCGCCAGACTGCACGACGCAGGCATACAAGGAACAGCCCTGGACTGGATCCGATCATTCCTCACCGGAAGATGCCAAAGGATCAGACTCCCACCCTTCCTCTCCGACCCCACGAAAATCACCTGCGGAGTCCCACAGGGTTCATCACTGAGCCCCACCCTCTTCAACATCTACATGGCCCCCTCGCAGCCATCGTCCGACAACACGGCCTCAACATCATATCCTACGCCGACGACACCCAGCTCATCCTCTCCCTCACCAAAGACCCCACCACTGCCAAACTCAACTTCCAGAAAGGAATGCAAGACGTCGCAGTCTGGATGACCAACAGCTGCCTGAAGCTCAATGCAGAGAAGACAGAAGTCCTCGTCCTCGGTACCACCCCTTCTGCATGGGACAGCACCTGGTGGCCGACCACCCTTGGAAGCCCACCTACCCCCTCAGACCACGCCAAGAACCTCGGCATCGTACTCGACTCATCACTCACCATGAACCGACAGGTCAACGCCGTCACCTCCAGCTGCTTTAACACCCTCCGCATCCTCCGCAAGACCTTCAAGTGGATCCCCCCTGAGTCAAGGAAGACAGTCACCCACGCACTCATCACCAGCAGACTGGACTATGGAAATGCACTCTACGCCGGCATCAACAAGTCCCTACTCCGCAAACTCCAAACAATACAGAACACCGCCGCCAGACTCGTCCTCAGCATCCCCCGACACGAACACATCAGCCAACACCTAAGAAGTCTCCACTGGCTCCCCGTGGAGAAAAGAGTCACTTTCAAAATCCTCACTCATGCCTACAAATGCCTACACAACAACGGACCCAAATACCTCAACGACAGAATCAACTTCCACGTACCCAAAAGAAACCTCCGATCTTCCAACCTTGCACTGGCCGAAACCCCGCGGATCCACAGAGCCAGAGCAGGCGGAAGATCCTTCTCTCACATTGCAGCCAAGACCTGGAACGAGCTACCGGCAGACATCAGACGCGCCCCCTCCCTGAACACCTTCAGGAAGACCCTCAAGACCTGGCTCTTCGGCTAAACAGATCTGCGGACCCCCCCCCCCCCTCAGCACCTTGAGACCCTCACGGGTGAGTAGCGCGCTTACAATTCCCTGATTGATTGATTGAGGACATAGGAGTGCCAGTCTGCCGTGCTACGTAAGATCTTCAAGTGGCTACCCCTACACACGAGACGCACCGTGACACAGGCCCTCTTCACCAGCTGGCTGCACTACAGCAACGGCCTCTACGTAGGAATCGCCACACACCTCCTTCAGGGATTTCAGATCATACAGAACGCCGCAGCCAGACTCATCCTCGCCCTTACCCGACGAACCCACATCACACCCCACCTCAGGCAACTCCACTGGCTCCCCGTACAGAAGAGATGCCAATTCGAGCTGCTGACCCACGCACACAAGGCTCTGCACAACCAAGGACCCGCCTACATGAACCACTGCCTGAATTTTCACTAACCATTGATAAGACTACGCTCCACCTCCCTTTCACTTGCCCATACTCCCTGCATCTACCGAAGCAGAAGTAGAGGACGCTCTTCTCCCACATCGCAGCAAAGACCTGGGACAACCTCCACAGGCAACTCCAGACCGTTGCCTCACTTCCGAAATTCCGGATGGCTCTCAAGACCTGGCTGTTCGAATAAGCCTCCAGGACCAGTAAGCGCCTGGATACCCTAGCGGGTGATTAGCCGTGTTTTACAAATCCTGACTGATTGATTGATTGATTGAATCTTTTAAAGAAGGGGATATTTCAGTACCTCCAGAGATGGACTGATCTTTCGGCTAAAAGGTTCCTACCCTGGCACGCCAGTCCCTTGGAAGAATAAGGGGAGGCTGTTGCTGAGTCTGCCATGCATCACATATCCCTGCCAGCAGACATTAGAGGGGAACCATCCTGTCGGGAAAGAGCTCAATTTCCCAGAAGGCCACACCACCGGTACGACCCCTGGGCATGCGTCTATGCATCTATCTCTCAGAAATGCGTTCTCATTGTTGGAACTGTGAAGAAACTCCCTCTTCCTCATCTTTTCTTACTTCTCACAATTGAACTAATAACCCCATTGATTGGTTAAAAGCTCTGCATCACCGGTATTACACCGGCAGACCCATCACAAACAGTCAATGGATTCTAGCCCTCTCTTACTGCATCCACGAAGCAACATCTCAAATTCCCTTTTCTGATTCTTGTCAATACTGTTTTGAAATTGTCATTTTTGTGGCTATGAATGAAGCCAAGAACAAACAGAGACTCAGCTGTTAAATGTGTGTGCTAGGAAGCCTCAGCCTGAGATGCTTCTCCTTTACGTTGAACCCAGAGACGGCTTAAGAGGGAGCATCATTTCAGGACCTCTGCCTAATTCACAAAGTCCTGCACAGCCATGCCCCTCAGACAAAGGACCCCGCGTGGCAAGGGACAGTGTACCACGATGCACCTGTGCAACTTGAGTTTTATCCCTCTAGACTCAGAACATTGTAAGTCTACTCAAGATACTTCATGTGTGAATGCACTCCACCAGCAGACTACCTGCTGTGCTGGCCCTGGGGATAAATGCAAAATGTACTCCATCCACACTCAAGGATGCCCAATCAATGCCCAGATGACTGCCCAATCATATCAGGCGATGGAGAGTGGCAGATGGTGGTAGTTGTTTCTAGTGCAAGGCACCAGGCTTGTTTACATATTCTGTGTCTGGCAGGGGGCAAATGGTGGTTACGTATGTGTGTGTTTGTGAGTGTTTGGTGTGTTTTGTGCATTTGTGTGTGTGTATTGTATTTGTGTGTGATGTTTGTGTGTTTATGTGTGTGTGCTTTGTGTTTCTGTTTGGCTGTGCATGTATGCTTGTGTTTGTGTGACGCAGACTCCCCAAGCGATTGGTGTCTGCAGTGCACAACCCTCCCTTGAAGTCCCTGGCCACCCAGCCTCCAAGAGAGTTTGTCTTAAACTGGACCAGAAAGCATAAATCGACCATTGGAGAATAAACAAACAACGGGTTTCTGGAAGAATATATTCTACATTTATAAACCCAATACTAATAAAAGGCACACTTCAGTGAATGCTAAATCAAGTAAACATGCATGAGCATACAAAGCCAAGCATTATTCACAGCCACAACACAGGCAGCCTTGCCTCGTGTGGGATTAAAGACAGACAATGGGAGGGGATGCAGACAGCATCCTTCCCACTCCAGATAAGAGCTGAGGACCAACAGAGCCTCCCTTGCCTTGCACCCCTGGGAAACCCACCCACACCCCTCAGTAATCCCTCCCTGATGAAGCTCCTACACCATAATACCATGGTGTCCCAAGGGAATAGGGGGAGGGGTTCCAGGTGTGCTTAGGGAGGGTGACACCAACCTCTGCCAGGAGCATGCTCACCATAGAGTTGGCTCCTGGGCAAAGAGTCACCTCCTTAATTAAGACTGAGTTGCGCTGAGTGGGAGTCAAAGAGTAAAGCCCAGTGGGCTGAAGCAGGTGTGGTGTTGGTCTCAAGAAAGTAAATCACCCAGGAAACATGAAAACCTTGCAGCCCAGCTGGTCAAACATGAATACATCACTAAAGGGGGTTGGAACTTGCAGAGAGTCATCCAGGAGTTTAAATGTGGCGAACATACATCGTTCATGCTTTGTGCACTTCAATCTTTGTGGCAACTCGCCTCTGTCCCCGCCCAGTCTGTTGGTGCAGAACAGTTCTTTTCACTAAGTCTTAGCTTAATTCCTTTGGCTGGGAGTGGGTCGCCCAAGGTCCAGAGCCATGTGAAGGTTCCCAGTGCTTGTTAGTGCTCCAGAAATATCACAGTTTGAAGTCACAGGTGAATCCATTAGTCCACCAGTTGGAACAGGGAAACTCCAGTTTCCCAGTTCCAACTGGTGGACTGATGGATTCTTTGGTTCCATCACTTCTGTGGGTGTCCCTGACCAAGAATGATGACCACGACCAGACAGTTTTCTGATATGCGCCTGGGTAATTTGGTTTCCCCAGGATGATGTACTTTGGGTATTTCCTCATCTTTGGATCGTTTGCCCCCATGAACCAATAGCATCTAAGAGACCATCTGTTCTCATCTCTGAGCTGCATCCTGTGCCTAGCACATTGACCAGTAGAGCTCCCATTAAATCTGTTATATCAATACATGGGTAACCAGCCTTTTGGAAAACCTAAAGTAAGCTCCTTGACTTGTGTGGGGTCCCCTTCCAATGCAGGCGGTGGTGAATGACTTGGTTTTCGCAATCCTTTGGAGATTTCCAGCCACTTGTGCTCAGGCACAGTTGTCTCTAGTACCCAGGTTCACCAAGAAACTAGGCAAAGGTAAAAGGTATTATCAAGCTTGTACTGATCCTGATCGGAGATGCTCAACATACTTTTAAGTGTGGTGGCAATCTTGGAATGGTGTAACTCACACTAAGTATAGAATAGTAGAGAGGCTAACGAGGAGGAAGAAGAAATGTGTCGAAGGTGGGCATAACCAGTGTATGGACGAAAAACCCTCACTTACCCAAGGGTGACAAGCTTCATCATCACTCCCCCCAGAGCCGAGCTATGCCGCAAGATGAACACACGGAAGAGGGTTAAACTTGCGATCAGACTCTGGAGTTGGTAGAGTCGGCCCGAATATAGTGCTCTTAGGACCTCTCGACCCTCCGACTCGACTACTAGCATTGCGCATAATTGGTCGTGATGTTTGGCCCGAGTATCTATTTTTGATTTATTATTTATTCACTTTTTTATGCAGAGTGACTAGTTAGCATGGTCCTGACGAATGCCCCCGAACATGCAATTGTCATCTAGGGCAGAAACATGTTGACCACCACACAGGGTAGATATCCATAACCCTGTCCCACATTGCATTTTAATCCTATCCTGTAGGACGTTATAATAACATTTGTTGTTTTCTATTGAGATAGTCTTAAACACACACTATTTTTGTTGCACTCTGCCCCTCATTTACACCCTAGAGGTGTTTATACGTTTATGTGCTTTCTCAGAACACTACCGCTCCTTCCCCGAGGGGAAGTTGTAGCCCACACTGGGTACCTTGAGGTCCCAGTGTGTTGGAGGAACCCAATGATGAAGCATGTCACCCTTGGGTGAGTGAGGGTTTTTCGTCCATACACTGGTTATGCCCACCTTCAACACTATGGCCAGGTACGGCCTAGTCCCCCTCTAACTGTGTACCCCTCCCTGTGTGAAGATGGGGCCCACCTCGGTGTCCAAAACTGCTCACCTCCCATCTTCCGCCAAAGTGAACAATCCATTAAAACACAACTTTTTGGATTAAGGGGTCGTAAACCCCCGGCCGTATTTATTAAAATTAAAATTAAAAATTAATATTCAAACAATACAGTATATTTACAGTATAAAATACGCAGAAAGTCCAAACAGTTATATTGATAGGTACATATGTCATGTTGCCTAACCTTAACAAGTTTCTAATACATAGACATTCCTATCCTAAACTAAACATTCAAAACAAATATCATTATCTTTCTGCGTATCCCTGTTTGAGCCCACGGCAAGGTCATAAGTGGCCCCCCAGATCCTGATCAAGCTATGCCCGCACTCAAACCGGAGTGCGCATGCGCAGGGGGCCCGGTTCCCCGGGAGGGTACTCTCCCCCCCCCCCCCGAACACCCCCTATGCCCAGAAATTATCTCCATAACCGGAGTGCGCATGCGCAGGGGGCCCATTTTCCCGGGAGGGTACTTCCCCCCCGAACACCCCTACGCCCAGAAAATTATCTCCATAACCGGAGTGCGCATGCGCAGGGGGCCCGGTTCCCCCGGAGGGTACTTCCCCCCCCGAACACCCCCTACGCCCAGAGAATTATCTCCATAAGGGGCCCATGCAGTCATGCGCAGCTTACTTGCGCCCTTGTGCGCGTGCGGGGTGGCCAACCAGCCTACCGGAAAGCGTAACTCCCCTGCCCCCGCACCCTTCCAGCCAACCGGCTGTAACTGCCCCTGGAGTTTTATGAGAGACCACTTGTCCCTCCCCCGGGCGTCCCCATTAAAAAATGGCGGCGCCCCAAAGACCTTAAATTTAAGCTCACCAATCATGACCTTACCGCCGACCAAGGAATAGGACTATCAAATACGACAATTAAAAGCAAAATTGAATGACAATAAGTGGTGAACCTGTAAAATAAGCAATAATACATTCCTGTTTTAGGGGAGAAAACATCATAATCACAGAACATTATTATCCTGTTGTGTGAGAAAAAACACCGCAAACAACAAACACATTACTCAACAACTTCTGCTTTAGGGGATGGTGGGTGGGAGAAATTGACTAGGACCTCCTAGCGAGGTCCGAGAGCCGATCAGTTGAGGGAGCCGCGAGCAAAGAGGATGCTCTCGCCGCTCCCCGAGCCTTTAAGGCCAATTTCCGCCGGGGGCCAGTTTAAACCAGCCCCCGGCGTCGTTCAACAAATGTGTGACCCGGAAGTGATTCAAACACTTCCGGGTGACGTGCTGAAAACAGCCAATTAAGGAAAGGGAGGCGGGGGCGTGCTCTGCGCCCACCCGCCTCCCTGGTTGTTGGCGGGGGACCGGCACGACCGCCATAATTTCAGCGTGACCGATGCCGTCCCCTGCCTCTCACTATGGCCAGGTACGGCCTAGTCCCCCTCTAACTGTGTACCCCTCCCTGTGTGAAGATGGGGCCCACCTCGGTGTCCAAAACTGCTCACCTCCCATCTACCGCCAAAGTGAACAATCCATTAAAACACAACTTTTTGGATTAAGGGGTCGTAAACCCCCGGCCGTATTTATTAAAATTAAAATTAAAAATGACTATTCAAACAATACAGTATATTTACAGTATACAATACGCAGAAAGTCCAAACAGTTATATTGATAGGTACATATGTCTTGTTGCCTAACCTTAACAAGTTTCTAATACATAGACATTCCTATCCTAAACTAAACATTCAAAACAAATATCATTATCTTTCTGCGTATCCCTGTTTGAGCCCACGGCAAGGTCATAACTGGCCCCCCGGATCCTGATCAAGCTATGCCCACACTCCAACCGGAGTGCGCATGCGCAGGGGGCCCGGTTACCTGGTAGGGTACTTCCCCCCCCCCCGAACACCCCTTACGCCCAGAAAATTATCTCCATAACCGGAGTGCGCATGCACAGGGGGGCCGTTTTCCCGGGAGGGTACTTCCCCTCCGAACACCCCCTACGCCCAGAAAATTATCTCCATAACCGGAGTGCGCATGCGCAGGGGGCCCGGTTCCCCGGGAGGGTACTTCCCCCCCGAACACCCCCTACGCCCAGAGAATTATCTCCATAAGGGGCCCATGCAGTCATGCGCAGCTTACTTGCGCCCTTGTGCGGGGTGGCCAACCAGCCTACCAGAAAGCGTAACTCCCCTGCCCCCGCACCCTTCCAGCCAACCGGCTGTAACTGCCCCTGGAGTTTTATGAGAGACCACTTGTCCCTCTCCCCCCGGGCGTCCCCATTAAAAAATGGCAGCGACCCCAAAGACCTTAAATTTATGCTCACCAATCATGACCTTACCGCCACAGGCCAGTATAGTTGACCGACTATCTGGCCTCCCCCCACTGCCTACTAGAAAGGTCATGCCTTAACCCTTGCCGCTTTTTACCATTGCAGCAGATTTACTTTATGAGACCTCATTACCCAGTTGTGAGAGGTGTACCCTATGCTGTAACAGAAAAGTTCCCCATGAAGGCACCAATGCCCTACTGCCCGTAGTTTTGTAGTCTTGAATAGTTTATCAATCTGACTGTTAAAGCTTTCTACTGAATGATTCAGGAGCCCCGACAGACCCACCCCTCCTTCTACTGTGGTATGGGAATCGTGCGTGACCACCTATAAGTGACTTTGGGCATTTTAGAGTGAGAATATGACAAATCCAGGCCTCCTCCTCTAAGGAACCCCTAGCCCACTTGCTCTAGGACATGGGTGGGCTTCTCCTTCTGTGCGAACCCGCTGCTCCCCGAGCCTTTAAGGCCAATTTCCGCCGGGGGCCAGTTTAAACCGGCCCCCGGCGTCGTTCAACAAATGTGTGACCCGGAAGTGATTCAAACACTTCCGGGTGACGTGCTGAAAACAGCCAATTAAGGAAAGGGAGGCGGGGGCGTGCTCTGCGCCCACCCGCCTCACTGGTTGTTGGCAGGGGACCGGCACGACCGCCATAATTTCGGCGTGGCCGATGCCGTCCCCTGCCTCTCACATTTCTTCTTCCTCCTCTTTAGCCTCTCTACTATTCTATACTTAGTGTGAGTTACATATATTCTCGGAAGTAGTATAGGATAGTTTACTTTTTTTCTTACATACTACACACTTCCTTTTTGACCCTCTGTGTGAGAGACAATCTTGGAATGGTAAAATATGACACACTAGGGAGAATGCCGTTCCAAGATGGCCACCCATTAGGTAATCCCACCTCTGCCTCTATTGCCCTGTCAGTGACTTAGTTTTGGCTGATTACATATGCACAGCCACCTGAAAATGATTGTGCTCCAGTATCAAGGCTGGAGAGCCAGTCCTTTAGCTTTATTTTTTCCTTTTATAGGTCTCCTTTAATTTTTTCATTCTCCTTTTTAGGTCTTGCTGAGCCAGCGCATGCGCTGCTCTGCGAGACATTTAGTTAGTGGCTTTTCAAAGTGCTACCACAATCTTTTCCTGGCCTCAAGCTTGCGTTCACGAGCGCGTGCACGCGCGCAGCCGCCATGCGGCTTTCATGGCTCATTAAGCCTTGCTCTCCCAAGCGCCTCGCTCTGCCCCTCCCCACCACAGAGCGCGTCCCTGCCATAACTTTCGCTTTCACAATGCTTGTTTTTAACTTACAGCTGAGGCGTGCACGCTTGTTTTTCTCTCACCCCGACCCTGTGTATATCACCGGCTGCTCAACCTTATCCACCCCACCATGCCGAAGTACACACGCATTTCGAAATATATAACTTACAGTTAACTTATGTAAGTGGAAGTTCGTATTTATTTTTATTAGCAGTTTTATATAGCTTTTAGCAGTTATATAAAGTGCAAACTCGACTTGTATGAGAGCGCTTTACATGGGCACCCGTTGAATTACAGACACATATTCCCTTTACAGGCAAGGGGAGATTAAGGTATTTGCCCAGGATCACAGCATGCTACAGCGTCTCCACAGTAAAGCTAGATGCGAAAGCTGGCAAGGAAGGAGGAAGGATCCGTGAACTTCCCGGGGGCGTAAGTGACTTAAGCAGTTACCCAATTTATCACTCTAGAGGGGGGGGGAGCACTCGCGCTTGATTTTCTCTCACCCCGACCCTGTGTACATCACCGGCTGCTCAACCTTATCCACCCCACCATGCCGAAGTACACACGCATTTCGAAATATATAACTTACAGTTAACTTATGTAAGTGGAAGTTCGTATTTTTTTTTTATTAGCAGTTTTATATAGCTTTTAGCAGTTATATAAAGTGCAAACTCGACTTGTATGAGAGCGCTTTACATGGGCACCCGTTGAACTACAGACACATATTCCCTTTACAGGCAAGGGGAGATTAAGTTATTTGCCCAGGATCACAGCATGCTACAGCGTCTCCACCGTAAAGCTAGATGCGAAAGCTGGCAAGGAAGGAGGAAGGATCCGTGAACTTCCCGGGGGCGTGAGTGACTTAAGCAGTTACCCAATTTATCACTCTAGAGGGGGGGGAGCACTCGCGCTTGTTTTTCTCTCACCCCGACCCTGTGTACATCACCGGCTGCTCAACCTTATCCACCCCACCATGCCGAAGTACACACGCATTTCGAAATATATAACTTACAGTTAACTTATGTAAGTGGAAGTTCGTATTTTTTTTTTATTAGCAGTTTTATATAGCTTTTAGCAGTTATATATAGCGCAAACTCGACTTGTATGAGAGGGGGGGGGGAGCACTCGCAGAGGAGCTCATCCGTATTTATTGCCGCCCACTCCATCTCTACGCCATTATTTGAAGCTGCTCTCATACATTATAATGAACAACAAAAAGGAGGCGCGATGAAATAAAATATGTGCCCAGGAACACACAATTTGGAAAAGCAGGGAGGCTAAGATTGATCCCAGGCCTTCTGGTCTCACGCTGTGCAATTCAGCCTCTAGATCACCCTCTTTTGCACTCACTTCGCACATCAAAAGTCACTTTTTTATCTTACATTTTTTGTGCATGAGATCACAGCATGGGCGGCAGGCATAAGTGACGTGAAAGCTCGGCTCGTTTTGGGCTCAAAGATCCAAGAGGATGCCGAACAGAGCCAGGCTTCACGCTTGAGCTTTCAGTCGCTTGCCATCCTTTAGGAGTAAGTATTGTGGAACGCGCATTTGCTAATAATTTCCCTTTTTACTTCACATTTGGTAAACATTGTTCCAGGTAGAGAAAAGCTGTCTACGTCATGACATGCCCCCAGATGTTTGTGGCATCTTCTAGTCCTTTTCTTTGGCATACTCTTAGACCGTGGGTTCTGACACGGACTGCTGTTGTTTACGCTTCCCTCGGTCCCTGCCAGTGATGTATACAGCATGGCACGGTTACTGTCTGTTGGTCGGTACTGTTTTTACAAGTGCTTATACAAGCAGCGTGGTTGACTCTTGCTTGGAATTTATTTATCTATAGTATTTGTTTTGAAGCACTTCCATCAGCTTGGTGTCGCTTCTAAGCACTATAGAAGGGAATATCAAAGTAGGAATCTAAAACAAGTATATTTTGGTAGAGTATCATACATGCCAACAGACGCGATTCAGGTGGGAGACTCCCAATTTTTGAAGCCGAAAATGGCTTTATTTTAGCTCTCGCCCGCCTGAAAAATTGCCTTTGCTTCAATAGAAGCAAATGGGGAAAATACATTATCCCTATTTTTTTCCCAAAATCTCCCACTCTACTGGTCCAGAATGTAGGTATGTGTGGAGTTAGTATGTGAGTGGTCTGCAGCTGAGCAGATACTGATCTTTAGCTGGGCTTGCATGGTGGAGTAACCAATCAAGCCAATAGGTCTCGCCTTTAGGACCTTATAAGTGTTTAGCCATACAACAATTAATGTTGTTGCAGTAAGGATATTGTGCTGCATAACTAAATACTTATAAGGTCCCAAAGGCGAGACCTATTGGCTATGCCAATGCTTGTTTATTTTGTTTGTGTGTATTTTTAGTGTCTTGCTACAGGACCACTTGCTTGCAATGCACACATTTCTCGTGGCCTCTGCTTCTATACTGGGTGTCCACCGTGGACTGGTTCTCCATAGTGTATCATAGTTTAGAAGAATTAAGTCAACCATCTCAGATCAGGACAACCAGTAGCGGCCGCTTACTTTCTAAAATGGTGGGGTGAAATAGCTTTACAGTACATCAGTAGCCTTAGGTAAGGCAGCTGAAATCAGAGACGAACAACAATCGACAAGTAAAAGCTAATTCGCTCCAAAACTGGCACTGCTTTTGCCAGACAGGCCTCAAATAATGCCTCAGTACTAGGTGAAGGAGTAGGAATAGTGAACACTCATTTAAAAAAAATAAAAAAAACTCAATCATTGCAAGGGAGGGGGTCACTGGTCCTAATGTATAACGCACGCCCCTACACATTATTAAGACGTGCACTTTATCGACTTACTCATTAACTCAAACCTGTGTTTTTTTCAAAAAGACTGGAAAAACTCTTTCCGAGCACAGTATCCTCCAGTGATCTGCCCTGGGCCAGAGGCCGTTTGCTCCCGCTCCCTTTATGACCTCGGACCGGCATTTCAAACGATTAATAGCAGCACCTCTGGCTCAGCTAATTCGCTGCGAAGACAAGAGTCAATCAAGAGGCACGAGTGAAAATACAGAATACTAGAGGTGACGAGGATCCAATCCTGATGCTGCTCTCATGCTGCTGCTAATAAAGCCCAGCCTGAGAGAAGCACCAGGATTGGCTGGAGCGAGCTGCCTCGAGCTCCGTCAGGCACTTGGTGCCTGTTCCTGCCTGCTCTCCACCCAGCTAAGACAGCTCGATTTGGAGAGGTTTAAAATGCGCATGTCAGGCTGGCCGTGGCAAGACAGCTGGCCAAAGTGACATGCGCAGTTTAAACTGGAGCATCAACAGCCACTGCTCCCTGCTGCCAATCAGCAACAATGGCCCCGCCCAGTGCTGCCACTCAGCTCGGCTGAACTGTTCATTTTATTTTTCATGCTGGCTCCACTGTCAGCGGGGAAGGGGCCGTGCTCCTCCGCTCAAATGGAGAAACCACGGTTGAGTACAACAATGATACACTATGCACAATACCTTTCTGTGATGACTGCCAAGCTCGATGTTTACTGATTGCCCATCTTGGAATTGTGTTGTGTACAGTGTAGCATTGCTTTACCACTCCAAAATGACCAACACATTGCTTCTAAACATGGTGGCCACGTTGGAACTTTAAAACAATGATACATACGTACAATACATTGAAAGTCTCGTGTTGCTAAGCTTAATTTTATTTTTTATTGTAAGCTTGTGTCTGGCACGTTTAGGGGGCAGCTGGTTTTCTTTTATAAACTTGTACTTTTTTAAAATATTATCTTGCATATATTTATTGAGTTTATATGTATGTTTTATTGTGGGTGCATAAGTGGGTGAATGAATAGATGAATGAATGCAAGGATGAGTGACAACATGCATAGGATGACTTATTGAGTGGCTAAACTCATTAGTGACTGAAAAGGCACTTTTAATTATAAGCAAGAATTATTGGCATCATCAATGCTTGTTTCTCCTTCCTACAGGACATATTTTTACACTTTGACATAGGTTCTGCTCCTGCGAAGGACCACAGTTCAGTTTGATAGCCCAGGCCTCACAAAAACATTTACTACACCCACAGCTGGCATTAACCCAATCAACTTGATTATTTTGCCCCTACACGACCATCCTTGGGTTCACATCTAGCATGTAGCCCATCCAAGATCCATAGGCGCTATACGTGGAGCCTGCCAGTCCAAGGTATATAAATAGTGGCATCAATAAATAAATAGTATGATACTGAAAAGAATCTGTAGATGCCTGAAGACTGATCTCCCCGATGAGGAAATTTGCAAATACGTCTTCACTTTGCGTATAACAACCTATATAAGCTTAGAAAAGTGGAATATAATTTGGTGAAACAGAAATGTTGACTTATTTTCTGGAGAAGGTAGTGGTTAAGAGAAGGGAAGAGTTGGGCCTTCGATGTTAAATGAAGGTTGTAGGTAGTGGTGCTACGCAGAGTAATGAATACAAACTGATTAATAGGCCATCAATGTGTAACAATAATATGTGTAAATGTGAAATTGCCGAGGTGAAGGTGTTGTGTAGACATGTCAGGTGAACGGGAATACATTTTAAGAACAGAAACATTGTGGGCATTATACAGCTGTAGATAAGAG
This sequence comes from Calotriton arnoldi, assembly GCA_963921515.1. Lineage (NCBI taxonomy): Eukaryota > Metazoa > Chordata > Amphibia > Caudata > Salamandridae > Calotriton > Calotriton arnoldi. Next base: position 473,889 of record CAWUFW010004170.1, read on the forward strand.
TTATATTTGCTAAGCCACCATGATTGGAGGTTTCTCTGATGTTGTGTATTTTGCTTCCCTTGTTCAGGTGGTGTCAGGAGAGTTCAGTGAGGACAGCGAGGTCTACAACTTCACCCTACAAGCCGGAGATGAGTTGACACTCATGGGCCAGGCCGAGATCCTCTGCGCCAAGACGGTGAAGGAGAAGTCTCGCTTCAACACCATCCTCAGGAAGCTGGGAAAGACGGGCACGTTGGGTCGTCAGGTCAAGGGCAAAATGCCGTGCCTGATTTGCATGAACCACCGCACCAACGAGAGCCTCAGCCTACCCTTCCAATGCAAAGGCCGCTTCAGCACGCGCAGCCCGCTGGAGATACAGATGCAAGAGGGGGAGCACACCATCCGTAGCATCATCGAAAAGGTCCGCTTGCCCGTTAATGTGGTGGTGCCTAGCCGGCCGGCACGCAACCCTTACGACTTGCACATCATCAGGGAGGGCCACCGTTACAAGCTGGTCAGCATCATCTCCAAGACGGTGGTGCTGTGCTGCCTGCTGCGCAAGGAGGAGGTGGCTCCCTTCCACTTCCTGCTGCTGACAGACATGCCCCGCTTCATGCTGCCAGAGGGACTTCTTTGCGGGGATCCACTCTTTGACAAACTGGTGAGGGACAGCTCTCTGTTCTGCCAGGAGCAGCGTTTTAACCCTGATGAGTACTCCAAGGCGGTCAGGGAGGTGAAGACGGACTTCTCAGAGGAGTGCGCAAGCCCCCGCAGGATGCGGGTGTGTCTGCAGGGCTTCTCATCCTCCAATTCGACAAGCTACGCCCAAGAGGAGCTCACACAGTCCTTCCAACGACTTTCCCTGTGCTTGTATAGCGGGTCGGTTGCGCGCTCCACCGAGGACAACAGTGGTCATCAGAACTGCAGGGATGCCCTGGGAAGCCAGCAACAGCTCCCACAACAGCAACAGGCCTCCCCCGACGTCTCAGACTCTGACCAGGAGTATGTGACCCCTGAATGGGTAGAACCTGATTTCAGGACTCGGGAATCAGAGATCCCATATGAAGAATTATGGACCAACCAGAACTCTGAGAACTACTCAGAGCCCAGCAGCAACCCCCCGGGTCTGGAGTGTGGCAATAAAGGCCAGCAAGATTTGATATCTTTTGTGACTTCTTCTCCAAAACTGGAGGGCCCCCCTGGGTCTCCACCGGTGCCAGCCTTACCTTCAGAAGAGTCTAGAATAGAGACGCCACCACCTGTGCCACCGAAATCCGAAGCAGTAAGTATTGACCCATTCCTCTTATAACTATGGTATCTACCTCTTGATTGATAAATTATATATATATGTATGTATATATATGTATATATATATATATATATATCACCACACCAGTTCCGGTTGGAATCGTAACAAGATTGTCACGGGCGGTCCGAGTTGGGGCTACCGGAGGCCCCAAATATTCGTTTCAAAGTTTCTCCGCTTACTGGCAGAAAACACTCGGACACTCCAGCATGCTGAATAAAGTTATTTAATGGCTAGAAAAGCCGTCCTCTGCCCCTTTGCGCCCCCTGCTCTTGATAAAACTCTGTCCTTCCTTGGTTCATCATCTGGAATTGCCGTAAAAAATTACTTTTCTTCTTTTGGGGGTCCTGATTGATTTCCTGATTGATTTCCTGATTGATTTCCTGATTTAATGCAGTTACCGATGCATCCAATAAGCTCCCGTCTGAGATATCACTCTCACTAATCTCAATCACAGCAGTTGGTCTCCCGATTGCCGCAACTGTACTCTCATCCATGTTGTCAAACAAATGATCATATTTCTTGTGAAATGTTAAAGTACGCCCGGCTTGATAATCTTTGAAATCTCTAAGGAATTTACGTTGCTTTTTAGCCGTTATTTCCTCTTCGAGTTTACCCATGCGCGTTGTTAGATTTTTCATGTACTCTTCCAAATTTTCTTTAGATACCAATTGGCTTAACTCATTCAGAATCCCATCAATTTCTGCAAGGAGCTTACATCTGTCCTTTGGAGCATACTTAACAAGGATACGCATCATGGTAAGGGAGCATGCTGCCGAATTGTTAGACCATTCATCTAACATTTCAGGGTCTGGATCCTCATACGTGGGGATGGTGAATATCCGAAGACCACGCGGTACTCTCCCAACATCAATATATCTTTGAAGCGATTCTGCTTCCCACCACTTCGAAAGTTCTTTTTTATGCAGCCTTTCCAGTTGATTATATAAAGTTTGTATTTTTATTTCATCAGTAATACTTGATGCGGGGGTTAAAGAACTTCCGCTGGCTCCCATTTGTGTAAAAAATAATTTATCTGCAGTTTCTTTCCTCTTTGCCTCTAGAGCTGCTGCCATTATTAGTGGGATTGTTCTGAATATATATATATCACTAAGACTAATTCCATTTGATCATATTTATGATCATACTAATGTGAATCCATGTCATATGTATCCCTTCAGAAAACCGATACTGCTTTATATATTTGTATAATTTGGTATAATCGTCTTAATTATTTTATAAGATCAATGCAATTGTCAGATATCACATAATGATTTAACATTTTAATGTTGGCATGCATATAGATGCTATATTTTTTTTAAGTGAACTACCATTCCCAGCATGCATCATAAATTGTTTACTGGGTTTTTGGTATAAATAGTGGAAAGCGTGGAGGGACTAACGCTAGACACCGTGACCAAGACCTGCTGGTCGAAACGCGTAGGTGGAGAAGGAGTGTAACTGGCTTCAATAAATCTTTATAATATCTGAGAGAGTGCAGCGTGTTACTTGCTTGGTGACAAATTGTTTTTCGGGGCAAGTCCGGCCCCGCCACGCGCACCAGCTGTGAAAAGTGCGCCCTTCGTTCTTGGACTGCTTTGTTGAGAATATATATATATATATATATATATATATATATATATATATATATATATATATATATATATATATATATATATATATATATATATATTCAGAACAAAACCAGCACGTTACCTCCTCGCACCAGATAACGACACAGCAGTCCAAGGTGAGTTTCTCCAATTTCACTTTATTGCAGATTTGAGGGCTATGACGCGTTTTGGCAGGATCCCCTGCCTTGATCACATGTGGAGCCAAACTCTCAACCTGAATATAAGTGCTTTACAATCACCACGTGATACACATAGACATAAATAAAACACTTCAACACCAAGATGGCTGTCACTCACAAATTTCATTGTTCGCTTCTCTTTTTTTTTGGTTTTTTGACTTGATACAGGTTGAAATATTTTGGCGCTTGAAATAACATTGCATTTTAATGTATGTAGTTTCAGTTAAATTTCTGCACGCGTATTCTCTCTCCCTGTTCCTTTACTCGTTTTTTGGATTCACTTCAATGAACTTTATTGTTCCTTGACAGACATGCCCTTCTCGCGTGTTCAATAAAGACACCTCACTGCGCAGAGATTTTGAGCGTTCCGCCGGTTTTAGGTGTTCGATTGGGATCTTTAGCGTGTTAACCACCTTGCACTTGAGGGCAGCACGCGCCATAAAATAACACCATGTTAAATTAATGTTTCGCACTGAATAGCATGACCTATCCATGGAGTAACAATGTTGACAAAGTCAAAGATTGATTATGCCACTGTCCAGGCAGGCGGGGTAAAGTGCTAATGCTTTCTGTACCCATCGGTCTAAAAATTGTTTAAGTGCAAAAAGGACAAATCTTTAGAAACAATGTGCAAATAGCGCGATAGTAGCTGATCGTAAGGATAAAGTGCGAGTGCTAGGTTAAGAAGTTGCAACTGCAGTTTTAGGGATAAAGTGCAAGTGCTTTTTTCTTTTTTCAACATAAAATCGCCCATGTGCAAATTGGCATCTATGCCATCCTAGGGTCTGACTTTCGTCGATGTGCCAAATGGCAATTTATTTGGCAAATTGTGCTGATTTTAATAGCAGCTGCCAATGAAGATAAAGTGCAAATTTACAATTTACAGTACTAACTGTAGTCATAACTACAGTTTGGGGATATATATATATATGCAAAAAAGAAGCAGAAAACTCTGGGTGGTTCCTTAGTTTAGGTGGAGAGCCGCTCCTGTATAGAGCACCCTACAACACCAGCGACACTCTGAATCTGCTCACCTCAATGTGTTCTCTGCTTCTTTTTTGCATAATATATGCGGCACTCTAACCCTGAAAGGTAATTGTTTTGAGATTTATATATATATATATATGTATATATATAGATAGATAGAGATATATATATATATATAGTGATATATATATGTATATATATATATATATATATAATATATATATACAAATCAAAACAGAAAATGCTGTACACCGGGATATCTTAAATAGCAGGCGCTTTGTTATCCGGCGATACAATGTGCGGCAGCTTGCTTTTGACGCGTTTCGGCACCTTGCCTTAATCGTAGATGAACAGTTATTGGCGAGGCCTCGCTTATAACTGTCCATCTATGATTAAGGCAAGATAATAAAGCATCTGCGGTTTCAGATATCCTGGTGTATGGCATTTTCTGTTTTGTTTTTGTGCAAGGGACGCCCTGTTCACGCAAGGCTGATACCTCCCTGCTGTGGCCTTGGGCTCCCTGAACAGGGGATGTTTTGCTAATCCATATATGTATATATCATATAGTGAAACACCACACCCTCTTCTTCTATCAGTAGTGGAATTATACTGGGAAGCATTCATCAGAGATGGAATTGTAATCAAATATTACACAATCATATTTGATAATATTACACATCTATATGCATCTCATCCTGCTTATGACCATTGGAAATTCCGTTTTCAGCTTTATTATATATTTCGCTTTGGTTGTCTCATATGGTCATTCCCGCGGATACTCTTCCTCACAGTGTTAATACTGAAGTGCATCACTGAGCTCACATTTACATGATGGCATTTTTCATACTCTCGTGCCATCGGAAAGCCAGTTTGTGTTTTTTCATGGCACATAAATGTTCCAATCTTCTCTTTTGAAATTTACAGCTTGTACTTTCATTATCTTTACGTTTACATGGACATGCTATTGCGTACACTACGGAAGTACTCTTGCAAATGATTCTCTGGTGGATAACATATTTCTTTTCATTTACTTCATACTCTTATGTATCCTTTCCATGTTCACATGCCTTACATTTTTACATGTCTAGAGGTTTTCTGTTGAGATTGTATCCAGTTATTCCCTGCCTCAAAGAGGTGGCTCAACCTGATCATATCACCTATAGAAGGCGCTTTCCAAAATGCAATTGTCACTATGTTGTGGTTCCAGAATATTGAGTCGGGAAAATATCCTAATATCAGAGCTTAAATATTGAGGACAAAAAGTTTGACAAATTTTCTACACCTGACACCACATATATGTACCTTTACAAATACATTTATATCTTCATGGTGTGCAGATGATGAGTTAAGAATAGTAAATCTACACTTCCCTATATGCACGTGACTTCCACATTTTTTGTCTTCAATATGTTGGCTATGATATTAAGGTACAACAATATTCTCCACTTGATATTCCATGCCATCACTGGAGGCCATTGTGGATCTCTTCAAACAGGAGAGAAGAGCTGAGGTGATTTAGGGGTCGATTGCCAACTGTGGGACCAGGCATGACCAGACACAAGTTTTTATTTCATCTTCCCCATGTCCTCAAGTTATGTGATCTGAAGTAAACTATGTTAGCTCTCTTTGTTTCAGTTCCCATAAATTCCAAATGTTGTAAACACATGGAACTAGGCTACCCCAGAGCAAACTCTTCATAAAAACTAGAAAGATCTAGTGGGCTATTTAACCAACTAAACTGATTAATATGACTTGGGTACTACCTCTGGGCTAATAAAAGGCAGCTCAGACAGAAGAGCTGGCTGGCTGAAACTTCTGTATACTTCATTAGAGCATTGGAATGTTGAGAGCTCCATTGAAGTCAATGGTAAAGGCCGTCTGCAGTAAAGCTACAGATGGATTTATATTCATGGAGCGGCTGTTCACGCTTCTAATTCCAGGGACAGCCATGGTGACATAACCACTCAAATGCCGAAATTTTACACAACAGTAGAAAGTGTTTGCTCACAACCAGTGAGTAGCAGGGCCACAACCAGAAAGCAGCAAGTGACTTAGAGGCACATGCATCAAGCATTTTACCGGTCGCAAACGGGCCGATTCGCAGAATCGGCCCGTTTGCAACCGGTAAAATGCTATTTCCGATGCATCAAGCCCAAAGGCATTCGCAATTAAGGAAATCACAATTTTTTGCGATTTTCTTAATTGTAAATGCAGTTAGGGAATCGCAAATTGCGATTCCCTAAATGCGATGCATCATGCATTCGCAAATTGCGTTTTCGCAATTTGGAATTGCAAATTACCATCAACTTTGAGTTGATGGTAATTTGCAATTTCTATAGAAAAATGCATAAAATTGCATTTTCTAAGTGCCATGGGGCGCACACATATGCCCTTAGCGCATATGTGTGCGCCACATGTGCACACATGCCAATTTTGGGGGTGCAGCAGGGTGGCCTTTTGGCCCCCTAGCACCCTTGAAATTGCATTCGCGATTTGCGAGTACCTATTTGGTACTTGCAAATTGCGAATGACTTCCCATTCTTTCCCATGCCTATAGGCCTCTAGGCCCATAGGAATGAATGGAAAGGCATTCCTTAATAGCGAGTCGCAATTTGTGAGTCGCTATTAAGGAATTTGTAGGAATCGCAATTTTGTTTGAGATTCCTACATGCATAAGGAATTGCGATTCCTAAATAGCGATTCCCTAAAAATCACTATTTAGGAATTGCAATTCTATTCTTTGATGCATGTGGCCCTTAGATACCTTTTCAAATCCATCCACTTTTATCATTAAAGGCATAGATGGGAATTCACTTTATTATGTATATTTTGATCAAGCTGGGTAGTAATTAGAAGGGTGAAAGACTGAGCAAGTCTGACAATGTTTAAAATTCTTACCCGTAGATTAAACCGAGATTATCGGACCTCGCCGCTTCCTATTTATGCAGTACATCTCTTACGCTGCTCTGAATAAACGAAAAGTGTCATTTTTCAAGCTTTGCTGAACATCGTTCAAGGCAGGCCTCACTTACCTTGTACGATCTGAAACTGGAGCATTCGTTAACCTGTATGAATGATCGACGCAGAGATGGTCTCTCTCTAATTTTATAAAATGCGCCTGTCGTTGGTATACCACACATGAGCTCTAAAGCGGACCCATTTCTGTTGAAACACGTGTCTCTCCTGCCTCTACTTGTAAGATTTCTTTTTTTATATAGCCCGATATACTAAATTATGCTGGTGAATGTTTGAAGTATTTGAATTGAGCCCCAATTTGTATTCTTTGGCAGCGTGGGGAATGAGCAGTGCGCATGCGCACAGTGCTCAGCCCGAGCTGTCACTGAATTTTAATGCATAAGTTTGAGAGAGGCCTTGGGGCCTTTCTCACTCGTATTGCAGGTGGAGCGTTGCTGGGCCAATGCTCTAATAGCCTTATAGCCCGTCGTGGTGGGCTTTACCGGCCATTAAAGGCCTGCTCCCTTGTTAAAGGCCCTTGCCGAACGCTGGAGGGGGCCATTAATGGGCAGTACAGCCCACCACAAAAGATTTTAAGGCTATATTAGAACATTGGAATGGTCGAGACTTCATTGAAGACAATAGAGTAGCTCTGGGCATATATTGGCTGGTATAAGCCCGGAGCTCCAACATTCCAATGCTTGTCTTCATGTTTCTCCTTTTTAATTTAGAACATTCTACCCTTAGTGGATGGAATGTTCTACTAGCCTTATAGCCCTTCTACCTCTAGCTATACCGGTTGTTAAACTCCCTTTCCCTCGTTGTAGGCTGTGGGCTATAAGGCTATAATAAATGCACATAAGAACTTCTTAGGTATTAGCTTCTCTTTGTGTCTACAAGGTCAATAATAAGTCGGTGTGATTTTTAGGAATGTGGTCCTCATTTGAAGACTCCCCGCACCCCTTAGCAGAATGGTGGAAAGAGGTGATGGTAGGATAGGGGTATTGTGATCTAGGGATAATCCCGCAAGGGCTGCCTTCCAATGAGGGAAGGCATGTAACAGTCAATGGAAGGAACATCCTCTAACTATTTCGATCAATCAGTTTCTTGCCCGATTCGGGGGTATCCAATAGACTCAAACGCATCCCAGTTAGCCAGACCTTCAATTAATATTTCTAGAAGCCATAGGAGCCTTACTTCAGGAAACGCTGTACATAGCAATGAAGAAATAATATGTACACTGCTAGGTGCGTGGATATAGAGAGAGAGTCGCTGGTTTGGTGGTTAAAAATGCAGCAGTAACAGGTTGATACATACATACTGTGTACCATAGTTATAGTAACTAGTTTGTCAACGAGTGGAAGCCGTAGGCGGGTGAGGGCGGTAGATGTGTCAGTTGGCTATAGTAATGTTCTACTGGAAGGAGGTGTGCTATCAGCACCCTCTTGAATTGCTGGAGGAAGGATACTTCCAGGGCTTAATTTGAGCCCATGGTTATCAGTGGGGCTCACCAGCCCTCATTTTGGGGACCGCCACTTATTTTTCTGTATCAGACATTTACAAGAGCAAGAGAGGGAAAAACACACAAAACGGAAAGAGGGAGGAAGAGAACGACAGAAAATGTATCACAAAGGGAGCAAACAGGAACCTGCAAGAGTGGGATATTGGGGCAGGGAGTGTCCGGATAGTGGATCAAAGAGCCATGAGGTGGGTTAAAGACTGCACAGCCTTAGTGTTCAGGGCGCCGACATTCAATTGCACCGGCTGCGGGCTTTAGGGCAGAGCCCTCAGCACCAGCACTCATTCTTTTACAGGTTAAGCACTGGATACTTCTCTCAACTCGCCAGAGGCGAGATCCAGAGGAGTGATTGTATGAAGCATAACTGCCAAGACATTGATAAGGCAGAAGAAGCTTTGAGAAGGGCTAGGATTGTTAGACCGGCCAAGTCTGTATTGTGACTGGGGATCAGGCATTATAGCCCTGGGCACTGGTCCTCGTGGTGAAGTTTAAAAGAATCAGTGACTCTCTCTCTCTCTCTCTGTCTCTCTCTCTTTCTCTTCCTTGTTTCACATATATACTCTTGTACAGTGCCTACGTTGAACTAAGATGCCTCTAGGTGTCTGTGCAAGTTCAGGTGTGGGTGGTAGTTTGAGAGCTGTGGAGGTGAGGCTGAAGGCAGTGCCCGTCACTTGGTCACTGGGGCATAAAGGTGTTCAGAGTGCATGCTCATCCAATCCTTGACCTGTATGCAGATTGCACATTTCAGTGGTCACATGCACCAGTTGTAATTGTGATTCTATGTGGAAGTGTGTGAAGGAAGTACTCAGCTGCCGAAGTATTGACTGCACACGCGTGAAATAAAATGCAGTGCTTAAGATTGAGTGTGTGTAGGGAATGGTGAAGAGTAGGAAATGCAGGAAAGAGTGAAAAGAGTGCATTGAAGAGGAAAGGGATTAATCATGTATGAAGTATGCGGGTGTAGGATTTTAGAAAGATGCGGGAAGAAAAGGTTTGTACGCATCTAACAGTGCTGCAGAGGAAAGTGGAGTGAGGGGTAGAACAGGAGTGATTGAGAAAGTCCGAAGACCATTCCACAGACCGTAGTAATGTGTAATCCAGTCTCATATTTTCAAAAATGAAACATTTTCAACTTCCATTATTCACAACACATGTATTGTTATTGCTCATTTATCTGACACTGTTCACAAGCTTTGGCAAAGCCAATACATTTGACTACTGTTAGATGCATTCCTGTTACTATGTGATCTGCAATAGGAAAAGGCACCCAGAGAGGCACTAAAATACTTAATATTTGAAGGGTGGTATGGTAGGTGAAGCACAGGATTTTAGTTTACATGTTTCACGCCACATCCTTAATTGCAATGTCACGCCTCTTGGATAGAATTCATAGACTCACTTCTTAGGTCATGCCCATTTTATAGACCCCCCCACTTAAAGTACTGTAATATATATACGTATTTACATGTATTACAGAGTGGCACTAGCCACTCTGTAGTTATAGTTAGGGTTACCAGACATAGGAAGTCCTCTCTGATTTTTGGGCATTAATAACTTTGCACCTGTTTGACGAATCTCCACGAAACTTTGCAGACCTATTCCTTTTTCTAGAATGGCAGATGATGTGAAGTTTTGCAGTGATTCGCCAAAGGGGTAAAAATAAAGAAAGGGGGACCCAAAACCGGTTTTGTCCTCTATACATTTTCCATGGACTTTGTACTCACACATAGTGCAAAGATATCTGAACAGGTTTTAATGCAATTTGGTTTGAACACACATAAGGGTATATAGATGATCCTTTTTTGTGTCTGAATTCAAATGGTTTAGCAGTAGGCACATTATAAGGCAAAATAACTTGCTGATATCTATAGATGCTGTAGTACAGCGGTACATGGCAATGACAAAACAGAATAAAATTGGTTAACAAAAAGCTTTCTAAAATGAAACAGCAGCCATTTTATTTAGAACACACGTGGTTTGTATTCTGTGTTAACCCAGCAAATACGGAAAAATTGTTTACAGTACAGCAACAAATAAGGCACTGTACTGGTTGGTTAAATAAGTGTTATAGGTATTTATATGTTTAAAAAAAAACACAGAGTACCGTGGTACTACTACCGTGGTAATATCTAGGAAGTACAGCGGTTCCAAAAAGATACGAAAAAATTATTTTTACATTTTTAAATTAGATTATTGATTACATAGGATGGCTTTGAAAAGAGCCTTTGGTTGTTTCAACAAGACAGTGAACTTAAATATGTTGGCTAAGCCAACATTTTAGGATTGAAAGAAAAATATGAATTGCCATAGCTGTTGAAATGGACTCCATGATATAGTGATATAGTGCAGTTTCACTACATTTAATATTTGAATGATAAATAGAGGGCATTCTGTGATCTCTCAGTAATGCAGAAACTGTCTTGTTTATATATGTCTCTGAGTTTTTTTCAAACTTTGCAGCATTTTCCGAAGACCGCTTCCATGTTTGTCTCTGACAAATGTTAGAAAATACAAAATGAGTGTTGGGAAACAGGCACATTAACTTTGAAAATGTGTCCTTCATCTCTATTTCTAGTCTCACTCCCGTTAGGTACCCAGTATCATTGCCACAAGAGTGGATGATAATAAGGCCCGGATGTTCACATGCACTAAGAGAGGAAAGAAGAGGGAGTAACTGATGCTATCTCAAACCTCTTTCCCCAATCCAGGTAATGTCTACTCCTTTCAAACCGAAATAATCTTCCAAATAGGATTTCTTTGGATGCTCTCTGGCCCAAAAAATAAAACTATATCCAACAACCTATACTCAACTATGTTGTACCTCCACTCACATATAACAATAAGGATTAGTCCCCCACAGAAGTTAATATGTGCTACTTTATGTATTTTATTTTGAGACTGAGAGTTTTTGAAAGGCGGCCCATGATTGGGTAACATAGATTTTGGTCTACATAAGAAGCACAATAATACCAAGTACTGGAATGATCGGGCTAAATGAACTAGACTGCTGCTATGAAGATCTACATGTACTAAAAGCCCTCCAAATCACAAACTTCTGGTTATGTGATAATAAAAACAAATACACCACTACATAACAAACAGAAAAAATAAATAAAGTACTACATGATTGCTTTGTCTGTCTCGCACACCTGTCTAAACAGACTGCTACAACTACATAGATATTTACATCACATGAGAGTGACACATTACATGACAGTAAAAACCATTAGAAAAGTAGATAACATTTACAATGAACAAGTTTAGTATTATGTGATTGGCTAATCTTTGTAATTGGCAAAACAAACACCCCAATAATACCAAAAAACACTAACCACCATTGCGGTCCCTGTTGAGAAGAATAGAACTAAACTACTTTTACGCAGATACTACAGGGATGTTGGATTACAAAGATCATCAATTACACCCACACCTTGATACATGAAAGAGGAATGTTGGTTTATTTTATATTATTTTCACACTGATTTAGTTCAATCATTGACAATGTATTACTCATTGTATTAGAAGCAAAAGTACCAAACTGATTTGTCCTATACATTTTTTCAGCCAGAATCTACTCAGATTGAACAAAATGCCTACTAAACAATACTTCATGTATTATATTGACCTCTGAGATGCAATGCCCTGAATATGGTGAAGCTTAAACGCTGTGTTTATCATCTGCTACTATGGTTAGACTGATTTTTTTCTTGTTTTTAGGTCGAGCATAGCAGCGCGCATGCGCTGCTCTGCCTGGCTTCTTGTGTCTACTCCGTGTGGGTCTGACTCCTCCCATATATTGGATTGGCTTTTGCGTGTGTCTTTCAATAATAAAAGCACGCAAATGGCTAAAGGCGGGTACATGTCCCACCTCTTTTGTAATGTTCACTCCCACGGTGTTTTGCTCTTGGGAGCAAGCAGCGGCACGCAGGGTGGCAGCTGCATTCCTCGTGGGTCAGGTTACTATTTACACACAATTCGCTGTGCTTTCGCTTGCAATCTGGGGGCCGCCCGCTTTTGCATATGTTATTTTGTTTTTACTGCACTGGATGCAGGCTCTCGATCCCCGCTGAAGGTGAACTCGTTTGTTTTAGAATATTAACTTTACTCTTTTTCCTCCTTTCGTTTGCTTAGCGCTGAGTGTTAAACTGCCGAAGACGTTCACGCTTCGTTGCACACCTCACATTGCCATTTGCTGTGAAGCTGCCGTGTAAAATGTGACCAAAACGTTTACCCTGCGCCTCGCAGTGCTGATTGTTTCACTAATTCAAAACGCTTTTGTCTTTCTCTTCACTTCCACACTTCGTTCACTGCGCGGCTGCAGTTCGTTAAAATTCTAACTGCGCCAGAGTGACAGTTACTCCTAGACTACGGTCGTCCGTGAGTCATGAGCGTTCGCCGGCATATGATTGCATCAAGATCTATCAGCACCGAAACGGTCTCAGATCCTTTTTCTCATACTCTGCCAAGCTTCGCGCATTCACAGTAACTTTTGTCTTGAAACACCTTGCGCTGTGCCTCCGCCGCAACACACGATATCAAACTACACCGATGTGGCAGTTGCTCTTTATCACTCAGATTGACTTTGAAAGAACAGATGTCGGGCGCTCGCCTCAACTAATTGCTTTCACCTGTGCGCTGTTATTCGGCTTATTTAATAAATAAAAACGAAGCCTGCTGCCACACTTCAACAGGCTGCTCTTTCACCTTCCAGCATGTAGCGCTTGGTCTTTGTGCTTTCAGCTACACTCCACATCCATTTTCTGATACGCTAGGCTTGACTCACCCCAAATCCACAGGCTGTCTCACACAATCCTCACGGGGGTGTCAAGTGCGATTGCTCTCTTGTAAGATCCCAAAGGCAAGACCAATTGGCTATGCCAATGCTTATTTAGATTGCGCTTGTACCATGTTTTTTCTTCTTATAGAAATAGTTGTGCTTCTTTGGTTGACTATATGGTTTTATGTTTATGGTTTTTATTAACTAATAAACTAATTTTCACATACTCTGGGAGACACAATGGACATTGTACAATAGGGAGAGAAATTTTAAACAGATACAAAACACAGAAGAAGGATGCCTACACCAAAACAAAAGTACTGGTAAGAGAACAACAGCAATATCTAGTATTTCAAAAAAGGCTTCTTTAAATAAGACTAAGATTTTTGCAGAACAATTACCACACAAATATTAATGAACAGTTATGCGTTCAAAAACATTAGATGATAGATGTTTTAAAAAACAGATGCTTTTACAAGAAGAGACAAGATTAGGAATATAATGGCAAAGCACTTCTAAAAGCGTTTCCTCCAAAAGTTCCTTTAAACACTTCCATTTATAGGGGAAAACATTGATAAATTGAAACACAAGATATATGTTCAACATTATGTCAATAAAGCATTTTTTGTGAAAAGAAAAATGTTCATTTATATTATGAATCGCATTAAAAGTCTAAACCGTTTAATTTCAACGTATACAATAGAGAAACTAAGTAAAACTAACTTGAACAGACATACCTTTTGTAACATTTTCGAAGGGAGGTGGAGACATACATCAAGCACTGAACCCCACTTTCATGAGGACAGTTGCAATCAACAGAATAATTGTGTCCTGTCAGTGACAAATGAAGGCTGGTGTTATGAAGTTCTACATGGAACTGTAGTAGGAATAGAAAAATAAAAAATAAGCCAATGAAAGATCATTATGTAATGATGATGTGTCTCACGAAAAAATAATAAACCTGTATACAAATGGAATTGCACTTCTTTTGCAATATTCACCAAATGCCCATTGAAAAGCTAAGGACATTCTTGATGACATTTAGAAAATCATCACTACTGAAAAATAAAAATAACTACAAAAGATGCACCTCTGCTCATTTTGGAGCATTATTAACCAACAAGGGCATTCCTTAGCTTGCCTGAGAAATGATATGTGTGACACCACATTTCATCACATTCAGATGCTTTCCACGCAACATTCAACAATTAGAAAAACTTGTGTGCACTTTATACTTGATGAAAACACCATCATTGGAGTTAGAAAAATTAAATAATGCCCCTGCTGCATTCTTTTGATGCACAAGTGAACATTATTACGCAGTTCATATATTGTAAATACTTAGGTGTCCTTTCTGAAAGTAATATTTGCCCAGAAGTTGTTTTCAGTCAGAATCAACCACAAAAGATTTTAATGAACTTCACCAATTTTTAAATTTATAATGTGGAATTGCAAGACAAAATCTCAGAAATGCCTAATAAAATTTGCATTTGTTGCCGAAGAACACATTATAAAACACATGTTAAAATTATTGATCAAGTTGAGAAAAATGAAAATGAGAAAAAATAGCATGGAGAAATGTAAGACTGTATCTATTTATGGAAGAAAAATATGAAGCTTACAAGTATCAGGTAATTTGCAATTATTGTGTAGGTAACCTTGATCATAACTGTACACCTTCACCTGCAATTCACAACAATTTGGAGCTTTATCCAATTCCATTGGAACTAAACTAACTTAATTTATATGAAAGCTTCCTAATTTAAACTGTACATCCTTTTCTAACTATTATTAAATTGAAAGCTAAATCTGGAACTTTTCAGCCACACAAAATAGTATGTGCACTCAAAGGAAAAGTTGTTTTTCTACCATTAGATTTCAACAAAAATATGAACACTCTTGGGATACAACATAAAATAGAGGAACCTGCAGTGATTTTGGTTAATGGAGTACCTGCAAAAGACAGAAAAATTTGGACATTTCACATGTCATGTCTTCTAACTAATTATCCTTTAACAACAGGATTAAGAGTGGACACTTTGAGCCAATTCAGCAGGAACAAGCAGAAGAAATCTATGTACATTACAGTGTACACCCACTACACTCAAGAGAGACGATGGGTGATAAGTTAGAACTTTATTAGATAAAGGAAGCTAGAGGACAGCCTATTAGTATCTGGGAAACAACTTTAGAAGCCCGATGCTATACACATTTATTTCCCACTGGGAAAGGTGGACAATATGATGATGGTCTCTCCTCTCCGCCCCAGCAGCTCCGCTGTTGTGCTGCTGCCCCCTACACCTCTCTGTGAAGGTAGGCGTTCGAGGCCCTCCTCCACCCGCAGGCTCCTGCCTGTGCCTCATGCCTGGTGGTCCAGTGGGAGAACCTTGCTCTTCTGCTGGTCCGCTTGCTGTTGTCTGTCTTTGTGTTTGGGCCCGTTTTCCTGTTTTTTTGTCTGTCTTTTTGTTTTGGTTCTTGTTATTGTGCCTTTAATTTTCTGCCTTTAATTGTATTGTCCCTGTACCTGTGCCCTTTGTTTGTGTCCTCCATGCCTGTTTTTCGCTGTCCTTTTCCCGCCGCTGCTGCCCCCGGCCCCTCCCCCTTGCTGGTTCCCTCTCCCACCTCCCAGCTGCGCCTCCCACCCCCTTACCTATTTAATGGCGGCCGCGCGCAGTGGGCGTGCCAAAGGCAAGCACCCGGCCGTGACCGACCGCGACCAGCGCCAGGGACCCTGGTTCTCCGGCCACCCACTGCTACAACTCAGCTGCCCTCCTCGCACTCAACCCCGGAAGGAACAACAACTGCCAGCTGTCTACGCCGAACACCACTCACGGGCAGTTCTCCTGCCGACACTGCCGACAAACCTTCACCATCCTCCGCACCCCCACTGCCGCCACCCCCATGCCGGATGCCAACACCGCCGAAGCCCTGAGGTGCATCCTCCTCAACGTTCGCTCCCTACACAGACATGCTGTAGAGATCTGGGACCTCCTCGACACCCTCTCGCCAGACGTCGCCTTCTTCACGGAAACGTGGACCAATCCCATCTCCGCCACTGACATCGCCACTGCCATCCCCGACGGATACAAGATCCAGAGGAATGACCACCCCAACCGCCCAGGAGGAGGACTTGACATCCCACACAAGAGCTCCCTCCGACTCACCACCACCAGCACGAGGGACCCCCCCGTCCACCACGGAACACCTCCATTTCCAGATCCAGACCAACCCTATGCAGCACCCTCACCTACAGACCCCATGGACCTCGAACCACGTTCAACACTACCATCGCCAACCTCATTGCGCCCCACGCCATCGCCTCCATGGACTACATACTCATCGGAGAACTCAACTTCCACCTCGACAACCTCAGCGACCCCAACTCCGCCACACTCCTGGAAAACCTAACCAACCTCGGACTGAAACAACTCATCACCACCCCTACCTACAAGGCAGGACACACCCTCGACCCGATCTTCGCAGGAGGTAACAACATCCACTTCAGCCACACCACGCAACCCCCCTGGATGGACCACCACTGCGTACACTTCCATGTCGACACCCCCACAGCCCCCAAACCCGCAAAACGCCTTCCGCGAAGGAACTGGAGCAAGGTCACCGAGGAGCACCTCAACTCCACCCTCAACCGTGATGCCCCCCCACCTCGACCGACGCCAACTCCGCAGCCAAAGAACTTTACAGATGGATCACCAACTGCGCAGACAAGCTCGCCCCCCGCAACCCCAACAGACAGCGCCCCAGGAAGGCCACCTGGTTCACCGCCGACCTCCAAGAATCCAGACGCACCTGCAGACGTCTCGAGAAGAATTGGAGAAATAGCAAAACTTCGGAAGACCGCATAACATACAAGAACGCCATGACAGAATACCACCAACTCATCAAATCCACCAAAAGGACCTTCATCTAAAACAAAATCCACACCAACGCCAGCAACGCCAGCAATGCCAAGGAACTCTTCAACATCATTCAGGAATTCACCAAGCCCCCCAGCGAAGCCACGGACATCATACCCTCCCAGGACCTCTGCAACAAACTCGGCTCCTACTTCCACCTGAAAATATATGACAAACCGACTCCGGACACTGAATCCAGTCCTCCCCCCAGCATAGACAACCAGCCCACCATCTCCTCCTGGACCCCGGCCACCACCGAAGACGCCGCATCGAGCATGAAAGGCATTCACTCAGGAGCCCCCAGGGACCCTTGCCCTCCACACATCTTCCACAGAGCCACCGCCGCCATAGCACCTGAGCTACCACGCACCATCAACACTACCTTCGAAACCGGCACATTCCTCGACGACTGGAAATGCGCAGAAGTCAAGCCCCTCCTCAAAAAGCCTTCAGCTGATCGGGCGGACCTCAAGAACTACTGACCCATCTCTCTCCTCCCTTTCGCGGCCAAAGTCACCGAGAAGATCGTCAACGTCCAACTAACGAAATTCATTGAAGAGAACTCCATCCTCGACCCCTCTCAATCTGGATTCCACAGCAACCACGGCACCGAGACCGCCCTACTCGCTGCCACAGACGACATCCGCACCCTCCTCGACCAAGGCCACACCGTGGCCCTGATCCTACTCGACCTTTCTGCAGCCTTCGACACTGTCTCCCACTGCACTCTCACCACCAGATTCCACGACGCCGGCATACAGGGAACCGCTCTCGACTGGCTCCGCTCCTTCCTCACCGGCAGAACCCAAAGAATCAGACTTCCGCCCTTCCTCTCCGAACCAACAGAGATTAACTGCGGAGTACCTCAAGGATCATCGCTCAGCCCCACGCTCTTCAACATCTATATGGCCCCCCTCGCCGCCATCGTCATACAGCATGGACTCAGAATAGTATTCTACGCCGACAACACACAGCTCATCCTCTCCCTCACCAAGGACCCCCTCACCACCAGACTCAGCTTCCAGGAAGGAATGAAGGAAGTCGTATCCTGGATGAGCAGCAGCTGCCTGAAGCTTAACTCAGAGAAGACATAAGTCCTTGTCCTCGGACCCTCCCCCTCTGCATGGGACAACCCCTCACATCCACACACGACGCCCGGAACCTCGGCATCATACTCGACTCCTCCCTCACCATGACCCAACAGATCAACGCCGTCGCCTCCACCTGCTTCAACACCCTCCGCATGCTTTGCAAGACCTTCAAATTGATCCCCCAGAATCAAGAAAGACCGTCACCCACGCACTCATAACCAGCAGACTGGACTACCGAAACGCCCTCTAAGCCGGAATCAACAAATATCTGCTCCGCAAGCTCCAGACCATACAGAACACCGCAGCCAGACTCGTCCTCGGCAGCCCTCGACACGAACACATCACCCAACACCTGCGAGACCTCCACTGGCTCCCCGTTGAGATGAGAATAACCTTCAAGATACTCACCCACGCCTACAAATGCCTCCACAACACCGGACCCCAATATCTCAACAAAAGAATCTCCTTCCACGTACCCAAGAGAAACCTCTGATCAGCCGCCCTCGCCGAAACCCCGCGCATCTGCAGAGCCAGAATGGGTGGAAGAGCCTTCTCCTACATCGCGGCAAAGACCTGGAATGAGCTCCCGATCAACATCAGACGCGCCCTGGGTGGTCCGTGTGGGTGAATTTGTAGCCGTCGTGGATGGTGATGTCCGGTCCGGAGCAGAGGTTGGTCCAGGTTTCTGTGAAGAAGGCGATGTCTTAAGAGGTGGCATCGAGGAGGTCCCAGATTTCTGTTTCGTGTTAGTGGAGGGACCGCACATTGAGGAGGAAGCAGTTGAGCCGGTCGGCCGAGCTGTTGGTTGGCTGGGCGGCAGGAGGCGCTGGGGAAAGGAAGGGTCCTTGGTGCTGGGTGCAGTCCAGGGGCGGACAGACGCAGACGGGCTTGCCTTTGGCGCACCAGTGGTACGCCTGCTGCGGATGGCGGCACAGCGACCACCACTAAGTAGTGCTGCGGGGGGGACTGGACAGCTGGGAGGTGGGAAACCCGGGACAGGACACTCGAGGGGGTGGGGACCCGGGGTGGAGTGGGGGTTGTAAATATATTCTTAAATAATTCTTACCTCAAGCCCGGGTCCTGCGTCTTCTGTGCTCCTGCTCGCCTGAGTCTGCTTCCAAGAACAGGAAGCAGGCAGCCAGGCTCCCTCCGCTAAGCCGATCACAACGCTACAATGCAGCGTTGTGATTGTTCTTGAGCGCCGTGACAAGGTTTTCAGCCAGGGGCTGGAGGGGTGGGCATGTACTCCATGCTGGCTGTAATTCAGACTGCATTGCAAACAGGGAAGTGCGCATGACTGCTTTGGGCTACCTGAGAGGGCCGACCAAACAGTCATTGCGCACTTGAGTGGGCATATCCCTCTGCCCTGCCCTGCTCCGTGAGTAGAGCAACCCCACCCAACCTCCCGCCCGCAAAGGAAACATAGCATAAGTACATCAGAAAGTTATCATCATGTTATGTTTCCTCTTCTTGCACTGCTTGAAAGCAGTGGGGCGACGCTCTTCCGCCATAGCGGATGAGCCGCCACTGGGGGAGTCCCCCCCACAGGTGCTAGTCCTGGGCCCGACTCGACCCCCGGGCCTCCTCCGTTACATGTCCCACCTTTTCCTCACCTGGACATTGACACTGTGGCGCAAATCGCTGCACTCTCTTCAAATCTGTGACTCAGCCAGCAGGAGCCTCAGCCAGGCGGGATTTCACAAGCCTGGGTACAGCAGTCGCCGCCAAGTCCGCTGGGGAACCTCCCGATGCAGGTGATGCAACAGGGCCCCCTTAGGCGTAAAGTTGCAGCGCTCTCGCCACACAAGTTCGGCACAGCTCAGGGACCTCACCCTCCACAGCGTCCGGCCAGCGCAACATCCTCCGGCCTATGATGCGGAGATGCGCGGCCCACCATTGGTAATCTCCTCCGTGCACCCCGCTGTAGTGATGGCGCCTGGTATGCAATGCAGACTTCCCTACGTTGGTGCGCAGGAGCGCCTCTACCATTCACATCTCCAAGGGGCACCAGGCGGTCTTCTCACACAGGTCAGCAACGTGTGTCCATGCGACCTGGCAGAATTCACCACCAGGTAAGGGTGATCGCTGATGCCTCATTGTCTACCGCCACGGTCTAGCAACTCCACAGCACCTCCGCATCTCACTCCGGGTCCCAGACGCAAGCCCAGCGAGGCCTCCGGGCCCCGGGGACTGTCCGCGCTTTCAAGGTTTTAGATGCCATGGTTTTGCAAGGAGTGCGCAATGATAAGTGATGCATCACTGGTTTTGCCCAGCGATGCGCCTCGCTTCATGATTGTAAGCCTGAATTTCTTCTCCCCCTGGGTCTCTGGCTGGTCATCCTGGATGTTGGGGCGGTGTTGATCTGTGCTGCACTTGGCTCTGCCTGCTCCATTCTGCATTCCATTGGTTTTGTTTCCTATTTTTCATTGGAGGTGGACTTTTAGGCTGCATTTGCTAACGTCAAAATTTGTATCGCCTTCACACTAGTGTTAGAGGCCGTTTTCACCGCAGCTACCTGAAACTATCGCCATGTAGTGACGTATTGTATATACATCGCTAACAGGGTGATAGTTTTTGGTGATAGGCCGCGTTAAGAAAACTGCCGCTAATGAGCGTTAGCATTAGTTAGCGGCAGTTCTTGTACATATACCCCTTAATGTTGGCTTTTGCTCATTTGTGGATGCAAGAAGTACTGTGGACATCTTATGAGTTCCTCTTTGGAAGAAAACATGTTAGTGTTTTTGGAGACTTATTAAAACTTACACCTGTTAAAGGTAAACCAATTTTGAAAGTACCTTTCCAGAACCACAATTGAGGTTCTTTAGGAAGTATAGGGAACGTATATATTTGGATTCTTTTTCATACAAAGAACTAACACAAAATATGAGGCAAGCTAATGATGAAGATTATGCTAAAATATTGCAAGACATTTGCTTGGGTATTGCAACAAAGGAAACAAAACATCTGTTAAATCAATGGCATACAAGCATATTGTTTCCAGAACTTCAGTCAGCTGCTGAAGTTATGCATTTACTTCTATTACAATCACAACCTGTGGTTTGCTTAATGTCAACTCTTCAAGAATGTGCTGAAATAAATAGTGCTATGCTACATCTCAAAAACCAAGAAACTATACATCTCCCTTGCAAAATTAAAGTTGATACTCATGGACTCAACATACAGATTAGCAAAGTTTTAGCTAAAAAAATGGAAAAATGGAGGACTAATCAGTTTCGCGAACAGCAAGATTGGAAAAAGATTTGTATTTGTGCAAAAACTGACGCGTTGTTTTACGTCGCAATTTACATGTAGAACAAGGACTGGTAAATGGAGCAATGGGATTTGTTGTGGACTTTATCATGTTGTCTTTGGCAATGCTTGTTACACTAGTGGCTTGCTCTAAATAGCCCACTTACACTTGTGCTTGACTCTGAATACTCCACCTTACACTAGTGTCTGCCTGTGAATAGCCCTCCTTACATTAGTGTCAAACCCTAAATAACCCTGTTCACACTACTGTGCAACCTTGAATAGCCCACTTACCCCTAGCCTGTGACCCTGAATAGCCCCCTTCACAATAGTGTGTGACCCTAAATAGCCCCTTTCACACTAGCATGTGACTCTGAATAGTCTGCTTCGCACTAGTGCGACCCTGAATGGTCCCCTTCACACTAGAGTGTGACCCTGAACATCCCCCTTCACACTACAGTGCGACCCTGAATGGTCCTCTTCACACTAGCGTGTGACCATGACTAGCCCCCTTCACACTAGAGTGTGACCCTGAACAGCCCCCTTCACACTAGAGTGTGACCCTGAACAGCCCCCTTCACACTAGAGTGTGACCCTGAACAGCCCCCTTCACACTAGAGTGTGCCCCTGAACAGCCCCCTTCACACTAGCTTGTGACCCTGAATAGTCCTCTTCACAATCACTAGAGTGTGACCCTGAATAGCCCCCTTCACACTATCGGGTGACCCTGAATAGCCTCCTTCACACTAGCGTGAGACCCTGAATAGCCCAGTTCACACTAGAGTGTGACTCTGAATAGTCTGCTTCGCACTAGTGCGACCCTGAATGGTCCCCTTCACACTAGAGTGTGACCCTGAACATCCCCCTTCACACTACAGTGCGACCCTGAATGGTCCTCTTCACACTAGCGTGTGACCCTGAATAGCCCCCTTCACACTAGAGTGTGACCCTGAACAGCCCCCTTCACACTAGAGTGTGCCCCTAAACAGCCCCCTTCACACTAGCTTGTGACCCTGAATAGTCCTCTTCACAATCACTAGAGTGTGACCCTGAATAGCCCCCTTCACACTAGGGTGTGACCCTGAATAGCCCATTCACACTATCGTGTGACTGAATAGCTCCCTTGACACTGGCCTGTGACCCTGAATAGCCCCATTCACACTAGTGTGACCCTGAATGGCCCCCTTCACAGTAGAGTGTGACCCTGAACAGCCCCCTTTACACTAGAGTGTGACCCTGAACAGCCCCTTCATACTAGCATGTGACCCTGAAGAGCCCCCTTCACACTAGCGTGTGACCCTGAAGAGCCCCCTTCACACTAGCGTGTGACCCTGAAGAGCCCCCTTCACAGTAGAGTGTGACCCTGAAGAGCCCTCTCCACTAAAGTGTGACCCTGAAGAGCCCTCTCCACTAAAGTGTGACCTTGAATAGCCCCCTTCACAGTAGCGTGTGACCCTGAATAGCCCCCTTCACACTAGCGTGTGACCTTGAAGAGCCCCTTCACACTAGTGTGTGAACCTGAAGAGCCCCTCTTCACACTAGAGTGTGAACCTGAATAGCCCCTCTTCACACTAGAGTGTGACCCTGAATACCCCTCTTAACACTAAAGTGTGACCCTGAATACCCCAATCACACTAGTGTGTGAACCTGAAGAGCCCCCTTCACAGTAGAGTGTGACCCTGAAGAGCCCCCTTCACAGTAGAGTGTGACCCTGAAGAGCCCTCTCCACTAAAGTGTGACCCTGAAGAGCCCTCTCCACTAAAGTGTGACCTTGAAGAGCCCCCTTCACACTAGCGTGTGACCCTGAATAGCCCCCTTCACACTAGCGTGTGACCTTGAAGAGCCCCTTCACACTAGTGTGTGAACCTGAAGAGCCCCTCTTCACACTAGAGTGTGAACCTGAATAGCCCCTCTTCACACTAGAGTGTGACCCTGAATACCCCTCTTAACACTAAAGTGTGACCCTGAATACCCCAATCACACTAGTGTGTGAACCTGAAGAGCCCCTCTTCACACTAGAGTGTGCCCCTGAACAGCCCCCTTCACACTAGCTTGTGACCCTGAATAGTCCTCTTCACAATCACTAGAGTGTGACCCTGAATAGCCCCCTTCACACTAGGGTGTGACCCTGAATAGCCCATTCACACTATCGTGTGACTGAATAGCTCCCTTGACACTGGCCTGTGACCCTGAATAGCCCCATTCACACTAGTGTGACCCTGAATGGCCCCCTTCACAGTAGAGTGTGACCCTGAACAGCCCCCTTTACACTAGAGTGTGACCCTGAACAGCCCCTTCATACTAGCGTGTGACCCTGAAGAGCCCCCTTCACACTAGCGTGTGACCCTGAAGAGCCCCCTTCACAGTAGAGTGTGACCCTGAAGAGCCCTCTCCACTAAAGTGTGACCCTGAAGAGCCCTCTCCACTAAAGTGTGACCTTGAATAGCCCCCTTCACAGTAGAGTGTGACCCTGAAGAGCCCCCTTCACACTAGCGTGTGACCCTGAATAGCCCCTTCACACTAGCGTGTGACCTTGAAGAGCCCCTTCACACTAGTGTGTGAACCTGAAGAGCCCCTCTTCACACTAGAGTGTGAACCTGAATAGCCCCTCTTCACACTAGAGTGTGACCCTGAATACCCCTCTTAACACTAAAGTGTGACCCTGAATACCCCAATCACACTAGTGTGTGAACCTGAAGAGCCCCCCTTGACACTACAGTGCGACCCTGAATGGTCCTCTTCACACTAGCGTGTGACCCTGAATAGCCCCCTTCACACTAGAGTGTGACCCTGAACAGCCCCCTTCACACTAGAGTGTGCCCCTAAACAGCCCCCTTCACACTAGCTTGTGACCCTGAATAGTCCTCTTCACAATCACTAGAGTGTGACCCTGAATAGCCCCTTCACACTAGGGTGTGACCCTGAATAGCCCATTCACACTATCGTGTGACTGAATAGCTCCCTTGACACTGGCCTGTGACCCTGAATAGCCCCATTCACACTAGTGTGACCCTGAATGGCCCCCTTCACAGTAGAGTGTGACCCTGAACAGCCCCCTTTACACTAGAGTGTGACCCTGAACAGCCCCTTCATACTAGCATGTGACCCTGAAGAGCCCCCTTCACACTAGCGTGTGACCCTGAAGAGCCCCCTTCACAGTAGAGTGTGACCCTGAAGAGCCCCCTTCACAGTAGAGTGTGACCCTGAAGAGCCCTCTCCACTAAAGTGTGACCCTGAAGAGCCCTCTCCACTAAAGTGTGACCCTGAAGAGCCCTCTCCACTAAAGTGTGACCCTGAAGAGCCCTCTCCACTAAAGTGTGACCTTGAATAGCCCCCTTCACAGTAGAGTGTGACCCTGAAGAGCCCCCTTCACACTAGCGTGTGACCCTGAATAGCCCCCTTCACACTAGCGTGTGACCTTGAAGAGCCCCTTCACACCAGTGTGTGAACCTGAAGAGCCCCTCTTCACACTAGAGTGTGAACCTGAATAGCCCCTCTTCACACTAGAGTGTGACCCTGAATACCCCTCTTAACACTAAAGTGTGACCCTGAATACCCCAATCACACTAGTGTGTGAACCTGAAGAGCCCCTCTTCACACTAGAGTGTGACCCTGAATAGCCCCTCCACCCCAGTGAATGACTCTGACATCCCCTCGCTCCTCGGTGTGTGACACAATGGCCCTCTTTTCCCTACTGAGTGACACAGGGCACTCCTGCCCCTCTGGTGGGTGACTCGCTCTTTCCCCCCTTGCAGTCGCGGTGGCCGCTACACAGCCCCTAAACTCGCCGGTTCTCAGGTCTGCACATGCCCCCCAGAAGCCTCGCCGATCGCCCCTCTTTATACTCTGAGTCATTCCATTTGCCAATAATAACTATGGAAACCGATCCCGTTGCCGTGGAGACTGGTCCAGAACAGACAAAAGTTGCCTTAAATTGAGCACTCTCCCAGATTGGCATGTCTCTTGGGCGAGACTGTGTGGGAGTCCGCTCGCGTTCAGCCCTCCGTGCAGATCCGGAGCAGGTGGGGGCAGGAAAGAATGACTGGGATCCCGTGATGCAAACACTCCCCACCACCCCTAGGGGGCAGTCTCTGCTCCGGTCCCCGGGCTGTAGAGAGGCCGCTGGAGCTGGCCCCAGAGCCCCTGGCCCTAACATCCAGTGGGCAGAACTTTCCCAAACTTTACAGTTTACGTCACTCCCAGCGTGCAAACAAAGTAATACAGGTCCACTGAAGACCGCTATTCTGTGATGTTAACATTTATATAGCGCTGTACTACTAATTAGCCAAGAGTATGGTTTCGCAGCGCTGTTAGACATTCGGTCCGTTCAGTACATTCTTATTACAGTCAGTGACGTTTGGTACAGCCCTTGAAAACCGTGTTAAAAGTACAGTAATCGAATTAGCGCACGTTGTACCCCGTGTATGCGCTGAAGAGACCAAATCAGGGCAATTACATCTAATTACAAATGAACTACCCCGGCACTGCGCATTCCCCGGATTTACCGCATAAGTCTAATGAAGGCCATAGAGTGCTACAGTAAGCTAAAAAAAAAATATTTGGCAATCGGCTCGCTGAGGAATTCTGCCATTTTCTACCATCATTTCTGATGTCGAGAGATGAAGTAATTCTGCGTCATATCAAGGAAACTTCACGACAGGCGACGAATAGGTAATGCCACAGTACCACATCAGTTCTATATATTTATTTTTGTTGCCCTGGGGTACTAAATCCTACGAAACTGTACTGTAACATTAGTACGGACTCCAGACTTTATCCCAGTGTTCAGCACAGGGCTCTAAGTCAGCTTTACAGCCTTTTGGGGCACAGATACATTACCCCCTCATGGGTCCTCCTCCTCCCAGTCCTAACATAGTGAGGCAATCTTGCCTCCCGACAGCCAATCAGAACGCTTATAATATTTTCTAAGGATATATAAGCCCCTCCCACCCACCGCCATGCCTGTTTTTTTTGCTGTCCGACGCCTCATAGCATTATCCAGGTATGCTTTCCCCTATTAGGTTGCTTTTTGAATCCATTCTTTGCTTCCATTCTAAAATTATGTATTTCAATTTTTTAGATTTATAAGCTTCAAAACAATGTTGGATGAGTTTTTTGCCCTCTGACTACAAGCTATTGAAGGATTTTTGAGACAACTAGAACTTTGTGTCTCTTATTTACGAAACTAGGTGGGTTGATTTAAATACCCTTTCTTGATTTATGCAATGGATCATGTGTTAGCGTATTTTTGTGAATAAATATGGCCTTTTTCTCAAAATGTTTTCTCTAAAATGTATATGTTTAATTACATTTAAATGCCATGATAAGCTTTACAGTATTGATGTATTTTTCTGCTTAAAAACAACAGACATGTGTCTTAATAGATGTTTTTCGTTATTTAGATGAAAAAAAAAAATTGTCCTGAAGAAGGTGAAGAAAGTACTGTTTACCGAAACGCTCACGTCAACTCTTCATAAAGTTTGCTTGTTTTTTAAAAATATTGTTCATAAATTTTTTATGTACATTGTCTGGAATTTCTCTATGAGAACATGTTTTTAACGTATTGAGAAATTTCTTTTCTCTCTTAATGGGATCCTTTTATCAAACCAAATATCTTCACAGATACATTGACAATACTGTTCTGTTTGTTTCTAATGGATTTGTAATAGATTGTGGCATCTATCATAGTTTGTTGTATGTTTGTATTTATACATAGCACATGATCCATACTGAGGCTAGCTCTTATATACACAGAGATTTTTTTGGCCCAATAGAGAAGTTCCTCGAAAAGG
This sequence comes from Calotriton arnoldi, assembly GCA_963921515.1. NCBI lineage: Eukaryota > Metazoa > Chordata > Amphibia > Caudata > Salamandridae > Calotriton > Calotriton arnoldi. Next base: position 501,271 of record CAWUFW010004170.1, read on the forward strand.
GATTTTGTGTGTTGTTCAACTCCTGGTGTTTCACTGGTTGTGAGTTCCCTGTCTACTTTGTTGGCGATGTTGCAATTTTGGGGACTCGGCTCGGTTGTTCCTGGATCGTTGGTCCGGTCTGATTTCCGCCTGGTAGGTCTTGTCTGTCATCGATCTTGGTTACCGGATTCCGTTCCGTGGCCGTCCCCATTTTGGACTGTTTTCGAGGTTGCCCCGTTGTCCATTGGCCCCGGCATGCGCTCTGCCATCTTCTCTGGCGTCGGCCTGTTTTTGTCCTGGGGCACTGTTGTGCTGGTTCTGGTGACGGGGCAGGGCCTGGGGTTCTTTTCTCTCTGTTCCTGGTCTCGGCGCCCGATGGTTCCTTCCGCTCGGTTTCTGAATCCCCAGGCTTTGTACAGTTTGGTACGGTTGGGTCATTTTTGAATGATCCCTTTGCTGTCTGTCGTTCCCCTCATCCTGGTGGGCGATTTGTTTGGCTTCCCTGGGTTTGGAAGTAGCCTGTTTTACCATTCCCGTCTGTCCGGCAGGTCTGTGGTTACTGCGGTTTGCGGTGGACGGGTTCCATTACCGGTTTCAGGTGTTGCCTTTCGGCCTCTCTACTGCTCCCCGGGTTTTTCCGCGGTGTTGGCTCCTGCTGTGGGGGTTTTGCTGAGTCTGGGTTTTCCTGTGATTCCCTATGTTGCTTTTGTCTGGTTTCTGCTTCCACCCTCCTTGTGGCTCTTCTGGCGGTGGTGGCGTTGATGGCCTTGTTCCAGGATCTGGGGTTCATGTTGAATCTGGCCTTTTCTCATCTGGTTCCTGTTCTGGGACTTCCGTTTCTCGGAGGCCTGTTCGACGTTTTGCAAGGGGCTGTTTTCTCCCTCCGGCTCGGTTCTCTGCCCTTTTGACTCTTCTGCGGGTCCTGCTGGGTCGCCCTTCTGCCCCTGCTCGTGGTTGGTTGCAGGTCCGGGGGTTGGTGGCTGCCTCCACGGCTGTGGTTCCTGGAGCTCACCTGCGCCTCAGGTCCTTGGTGATTCTTCTGCTGGCTCGTTGGGACCCTTCCCATCCCATACAGGTTGCGTGGCTCTGGTTCCTCTCTCTCCCCTGTTCAGGTTCCTAATTTTGTTTTGGTGGCTTTGCTCTCCCACCCTGGTGTGGGGGTGCATTTTCTGCTTCCTTCTCTCCTCTTGTTGACCTCAGACACTTGTCCTTGGGGTTGGGGGGCCGCGTTGGGGTCCTTGGTGGCTAACGAGTCTGTAGGTTCGTCCCGACAATCAGGTGGCTTGTTGTTACTTGCGCCTTTTTGGGGGGTCCAGGTGCGCATCTCTGTACCTGCTGCCTTCCGTGATTTGTGTCTGGGTGAAATCTCATCTGTTGGCCTTGTGGGCTGTTTATGTTCAGAGGCTGCTGAATTTCGTATGGACGGCTTGGGCCGCTTCCTTCCGTCCTCTGTTTTGTGCTGTCTGTCTGTTCCGGGACCTTTGTCTTCCGGTCGGGGCTCTCTGGATCGGTCTTTTTGCTTCCCCTCACGACGCTCTTCTCCCCCGGTTTTGTTCCGAGGTGGTCTGTCCTCAGGCTTGGGGATTGCTCTCTCGTTTCCTTGGCCTTTGGGCTTTCTGTATGCCTTCTCTCCTATTTCCCTCTTCCCGGGGGTGCTGCAGAGGATTCGGAGGGTGAAGGTGTCTGTGCTGTTGGTTGCCCCTTTTTGACCTCGCTGCCTTCGGTTTCCGCTCCTGCTGCTGCTGGAGGGGGCGGGTTTGGCCAGCTTCCCTTGACTCCGGCTCCACTTCTGTGTCCGCACCTGTCTTTGCCCTATCTTTGTCGCCTGCATCTGTCGGCCTGGGTCTTGAGCGGCTGTCGTTGGCGTCTTTGGGCTGTTCTTCTGTGGTGGCCTTTGGCATTCCGTTGTCGCGTCGGCCTTCAACACTTAGGGGCTGTGGTGCGCGTTGAGGCTCTTTTGTCTCTTGGTGATCTTCTCTTGGTCTGGAACCATGGTTGGTGGTCTGGCTTCTCTTTTTGTCTTTCTCCGAGATGGGTTTTTGATGGACCTTTCCCCTTCCGCCTTGTCTGCTCGTTGGGCTGTGGTTTAGGCTTGTCGGGTCTCGGGGCCTCTTTGGAGGTTGTTGCTCCTTGGGTGAGTCAGATTCTGTGTTGTTGTCGGCTTCCACATCCGATCTCTCCTGTGATTGTGCCTCCTTGGGTTTGCCTACTGTTATGCGGCGTCTGCAGTTACGCCCTTTTGTGCCTTTTTTGGAGGCTGTTTGTTGTGGTTGTCCGCAACTGTGGCTTTTTTGTTGTCCGTCTCCTCCGCGCGGCGGTTGGGTGAGTTGGGTGCTTTGCTTCTCTCCTTCCCTTATTTGCAGTTTCTGCTGGATGGGGTTGTTTTGCGGCTCGGCCCAGTTTTTTTCCCTGCGCTTCCTCCGGGTTCCATTTGCTGCTGGAGGTGATTCCTTCCTCTTTTGTCTGGGGTTGGGAATTCCTTTGTTCCTTCTTCCTTGGTTGTTCGCACCCTTCGTTTTTTCTTCCTCTGTACCTTGGGGTTTCGTCTTTCACCTGCCCTGTTTTTCTCATGTGGGGGTGTGGCTCAGGGATGGTTGGTTTCTCCTTCCACCTTCACTCGCTATGTGCGTTTGGCGGTCTGCCTATCCTGTGGGTCTGCCTTTTCCGTCTCTGGTGCTGGGTCATTCGACACGTTCTGTGTCCGCTTCCTGGGCTGAGGGGGCGGGGGTCTCTGTCCAGGTGTTTTGTGCTGCAGCCACTTGGCTGTCCCTTCACACATTTGTTCGGCATTATTGCTTTGCTGTTTTCCTTGCCTCTGTGGCCCGTTTTGCTGCTGGCGTTTTGCACACTGCTGTTCCTTAATCCTTTGTTGGATTTAGTTTTGTCCATTTGCAAGGATCCCTGGTGTCCTGCGTTTTTTCTTCTTGGGTCTCTGCTTGTGAGTTCCTCACTATGTTAGGACTGGGACGAGGAGGACCCATGAGGGGGTAATGTCTTGTTACTTACCGGTAATCTTCATTACCCCGATTAGGGTCCTCCTCGTCCCAGTCCTGTTCCCTCCCTCCCTCCCGCTGTGTTTGTGTCAGGACTTGTTGATAACAGGCATGGCGGTGGGTGGGAGGGGCTTATAAATCCTTCGAAAATATTATAAGCGTTCTGATTGGCTGTCGGTAGGCAGCATTGCCTCACTATGTTAGGATTGCAACGAGGAGGACCCTAATCGGGGTAATGAAGACTACCGGTAAGTGACAAGACATTTTTCAGGTTGTCTGTGTATTTACATCTTTCTTACCCCCTGGTGGCCCCTCCTGGGGGTGGCAGCACTAGATGGGAGGGGAGTGAAGAGGAAGGGGAAGTGATGTGGTCGCGGAGTCCCTTAAATCATAAAGTCATGCATGTGGTCAGAGTGATTCAAGGTGGTCTGAGGGTCGTCATGAACCCTGCCATTGTAGGGGATGAAAAAACTGGGGGGTCTCTCAAAAGGGCGTGGCCGATATAATTAAGGGCGTGGCTTAAAACATTTATGCTAAAAATTTGTGCTCAGCATAATGTGCCACCCGACTGGTATTTGCTGCTTCTGTTATTGCCTCCACATATGTAATACAACAAGTAACATTACACCTACAACAACGCAGCACTATTGGCTTTTCTAAAAACTTTTTTTATTTGGTTTTCAACATTTTTCCAGAGTAGAACAATACATCATTGTTGATTGAGACTTAAACAGAGACATGTACACGCAGTTAGTGTCACATACAATGTCAGTGGGTATGTGACAAGTCTAGTGTTTTAACACGTACTCTGTTACTACTAGGCTATATTCTAGTTTTTATGCCATCCTACTCCTTCATGTTGGCATCTCACTCAGATGTATATGTGGGGATGGAGTTGTGTAGGGGATGTAACTTTTGTTAAACTGGGGAAGCTGGTCGTGAACTGGGGTTACACTGAGGGGTAAGGAAGGAGGGTGGATATAAATGGATGAGTGGGCACTGGTTGATTGTGTTCATATGGGGTGAGTGCAGGGGGCTTGATTTCCGCGGGTTTCGGAGAGAGTCGCCCACGATAGGTACTTATTTACTCTTAGTGTAGCGTGGGGGGACTCTGCATGTGTTCACGGGGGCAGGTGCATCCCGTGGCACTTGCGATGGTCGTGGTAATGGCAAGGGGGACGTGGTGTGTTCTGAGATATGTTTGAAGCTATGTAGAAGCGCTGCCCATTGCGTGGAGATGTAGGGCATGCGTACACCTCGGACCTCTTCATATCGGAGGGTGTCTTCTTCAGATGCTCCCCATTTGGAGACCGCGCCTGTTCAGGCTACTAATTGAGGTCTTATCGATGCTCACCAGTGCATGGCAATCACGCGCTTCGCTAATAAGAGAGCCAGAGATGCAAACTGTGTTTCGACTTTGCGGTGCTTGTTGCGTCGGAATATACCAAGTGCACAGGCTTCCCAGGTGGCAATGTCATCGAGCTCTGTTACTTCGCATATTGTGTTATGTACTACATTCCAGTTGCAGAACTGGGCAGCACCAGAACATGTGGATGAAAGTCGCGCTGGGAGTATGGCATCGTGGGCATGTGAATAGTGAGTTAGGATAATAGCGCTGAAGACGTTCAGGCATTAAATATGTGTGATGTAAAATAAATAATAGTATGTTTTTAAAACAGGGGTTGTGGGATACCTTCTTCGGGTACTCTAGTGTCTGTTCCCATTCTATGTCATGTAGCGACCTTCTGAACTCCTCTTCCCATCTATGCCGTAGTGAGGTAAGCGATACTGCTGTGAGGTCACGTATGTCTCTGTAGATCCAAGTAACTATGTGGCGCCCGGGGCCCATTTGAAGGATAGCATGAAGGACTGGATGAGTTGTTGGTTCACTGTCAGTCAGATGCGAAGAACAGCGGCAATCCGCCACCAATTGTCTTTGAAGAAGGAAAAGGAATTGACCTCTGGGGAGGCCAGTGTCGTCTACTAGTTTGCCAAAGGAAAGGAGATGACCGTCCGCAAAGAGGTATCCTATCTGTACGAGCGAGTGGTCTGTCCAGATCTGGAGGGTTCGTGTAGTGTAGTGCTCATGGCCTTGGTGTAGGCCCACAAGGGGTAGTAGCGGCGTATTTAGTGGGGTTTCTTGTGATAATTGATGAATACGTGTCATGCAAGCGCGCACCATTGCCACCTGTAACAGGTGAGTTGTTACTGGCCGGGAGCCTGGCAGCAGCAGACGTCGGATCAGTGGGAGTGGCAATGGCCCTGTGTCTGTGCTGGTCTCGTCTAGTAATCATCCCTCTGTCCAGCGCGACAGCCACTGAAGTTGGGCCGCCAAGAAGTATGCCTCGAATGATGGAGCTCCCAGTCCACCCTGATCTATTGGTAATTGCATCTTAGTCAAGGTAACTCGTTGACGCCCATTGCCCCATATGAGGGTGAATAAGAGAGTGTCCAATTCTTGAAAGACAGTGCGGGGGGGGACTATCGGAAGGTTTGCGAAGTGATAAAGAAGTCGTGGGACTAAAACCATTTTGGCAACCGCGATCTTGCCTAGGGGAGTCAAGGGGAGGGTCTTGCAAAAGCCAATGGAGGTGCGGATGCCCGCGAAGGCTTTATGATGATTACCTTCATATATGACTTGGGGCATGTGGTATAGTCGTACGCCTAAGTATCGGGGGGCGTGAGCACTGCAGGTGAGGCCGACGCCTCCGATACGTACCTCCTGTGGGAGGAGATCGGTAGTGAGTGGGTATATTGTGGACTTTGCCCAATTAACTTTTAGGCCGGCCACTGTCTCAAAGTCAGCCAGAGTGCTGAAAATGGGGGTAAGATCCATTGTGATGTCGCACACAAAAAGTAGCAGGTCGTCTGCATACATTGATATATTATGCGTGATTCCCGCCAATGGAATACAACATCACCTGCCCTCCTCTTGAAGATAAATCACTAATGGCTCAATCGCCAGGGCGAAGAGCAGGGGAGAGAGTGGGCAACCCTGCTGTGTGCTCCTAGATACTGCAAAGGGGGGTGATACATGTCGGCCTAGTCGGACTCTGGTTGTGGGGTTCGTGTAGATCAACCTAGTATATGCTTGCAATTGTGGCCCTACTCCCATCAGTTGAAGCACAGCAAAGAGGTATGGCCAGGATAAGGTATCAAATGCACTCTCCAAGTCCAGGATCAGGCACGTGGCGCGTGGGTAGCGGCCCTGCACCCGATCCTGGACATGAAACAGCCGTCGAATATTTTGGGAGGTGCATCTTCCTGGAACAAACCCACATTGATCTGGATGCACTAAAGTTGGGAGGACTGATGCTAGCGATCTGCCAGTATCTTGCAGAAAATCTTATAGTCTGCCCATTGGACGGTAGGATCCTCGGTGACATGGGTCACGATCTGGTTTTAGGAAAGATACAATTAGTGACTCTGGGAGAGTATTCGGAAGTTCCCCACCCTTCAGCGCCACCCCATACATGTCCACTAGTCGTGGAACCAGCAGAGTAGACAATGTGCAATAGTATTTTAGTGGTAGACCGTCTAGACCTGGGCTTTGTTCCTGGCTAGGGCCTGTATTGCTTGTGTCACGTCTGCAGATGTGATGACCGCATCGAGGGCAGCCCAGTCTGCTGAGGCTATATATGGTAGCGGGTGGGAGGCTAGGAAGCTGTCCACTGTCGCAGGATCTGGCTGGTTAGGGGCTGTATATACCTCTGCATAATAGGCCCAGAATGCTTGCGTAATGTCAGCATGGGACCGGGCTATCGTTCCTGTAGAGGTAATTATTTCAGTTATGGGGCGCGGGACGGTATCTTGCCAGATGAGCCATCCCAGCGTTGTTCCTGCCCTATCTCCCTCGCCAGAACTATTGGCTTTGTCAAAGGTTGTTAGTTGCATAAGCTAAATATAGTACATTCATACATTTAACTATGGCTTCGATGTATATAATATTGAAAACGCTTTAGTTCTTGCGCGAGAGGTTGTGGCTTACTGGCTAGAGCTGCCAGCTTTGGAGCTGAAGAAGCAGGTTTGAGTCTCAGTGTCGGCTCAACATCCTGTGTTTCTGGGCAATCACTTTATTACCCGTGCCTACCAAAAAATAAATGAATATGTCCTTGTTGGTGCTCATGTAAAGCACTTCAAGTTTTGCAATACAGAACTGCAAAAAAAGAAAATTTACATCAAAAACAGTGAACTTGGGGGTGTGGCAAGAAATGGGAACGGGTGTGGATGCCGTGGAGGAAATACAGAGGACTGGGGGACAGGCCAGTAATGGGGTATGGAATAACAAAGGGGCCTGCTCCACCTGAGATTACGTCAACTGTGACTTACTGTACATGGCAACTAATGTCCTCATGGTACTGTTTCTGTACAATGTGGTCTCTCGAGTCTCTGTTAATAAAAAAGATATATAAAAAAACAAGAAAAAAAAACAGTGAACTTATGCAGAGTTAAGATTGTTTTTTCCATTCTGAGAGTGAGGGCAAAAATGGAGAGGCCGATAGGGGCCCGTCTCAGGACCTGCTTTTAAGAACTGCCGGTGCTGAGCACCGGCAGGACCCGGCCCACTTAAAGCCCTAGGAATACCTCACATTTACTTCGAGTTTTGCTGAAAACTGTCTGTCCTCAGCTGTCGTGATGATGAATTGGGCCAAGATTTCAGCCCTTCGGATTCCTCCTTGCTGGTAGGTGGTGGCAGATCTGAACCAGAAGGAAGGAGGGCAGTGTCACCCAGAAGGGTTTGGTCATCGGCGGCTCCTCCGCTATGGCGGAGGAGCGTCACCCCCCCCTCCTAGCAGTGAAAAAAGGAAAAAAAAAAAAAAAAGGTTATTAAAATGGGTTTAAAACCTGCTTTTTTATTGTTTTATTTTGATTGTGCTGTGGGTTTGGGGTGGGGCCAGGGTTACGATAGGCTGGAGGGGGAGTGGAGGGATCTATCTACACTGCACATGTGGCTTTTGGCCGGCGGACACAGGCCGGCCGAAAACCACATGCGCATTGACCCCTCTCCAACCTCAGCTGCTTTGCTGGGGCTGGAGAGAGCAGGCACAGACTCCCAGGTTGTCCTGGAGCGCACATTATCGGCGCTCAGGCCAATCCTGAAGCTGCTCTCATCGGAGAGCAGCTTCAGGATTGGCCACAGGGCAGACTGGGAGTCTGTGCCTGCCTGCAGCAGCGGAGAGAAGTGTACGAGCGCGACACGATGTGGCAGCAGGTAAGTTTAATTTTGTGTTTTTTAGTATTTGTTGTCCCCCGTCCCTCCCTGCCTCTTTTGTAAATGTTTTTTCCATTGTTCCCATCCCTCCCCCCTCCCGGCCCCCTCCCCGCCTCTTTTACCAAATACGAGCCGCTCCTGGGTTTGGTGCAAATAACTAAGGGGGTACCTGGCTTCTGCCTGTACACAAACAAACCGGGGCTGTGTGCGGTAGTAACCCAAATGCAAAGTGCCCTACACACCTGTTAAGAGTTGGCACATGCGCAGATGAGAGAGCGGAACAAAAACACACAACAGCAGTTAAACCGCCTCTCCCTCCATGTATGCCTCGGGGTGACCCCTTCCACTCCATGACTGGCCCCTGAAGACCCCCATGAGGGCAGTCAGGGTCCCCTCTGCACCTGAGGAGATAGAACAGGCACTGTACCCTCCGCAAGTGAGGAGGTAGAACAGGCCCTGCCCCCTCTGTACCTGAGGATGTAGATCAGACACTGCCCCCTCCACACCTGAGGATGTAGAACAGGCACTGCCCCCTCCAGCAACTGAGGATGTAAAACAGGCACTGCCCCCTCCAGCAACTGAGGATGTAAAACAGGCACTGCCCCCTTCGCACCTGAGGAGGTAGAACAGGCACTGCCCCTCCACACCTGAGGATGTAGAACAGGCACTGCCCCCTCTGCACCTGAGGATGTAGAACAGGCACTGCCCCCTCTGTACCTGAGGAGGTAGAACAGGCACTGCCCCTCCACACCTGAGGATGTAGAACAGGCACTGCCCCCTCCGCACCTGAGGATGTAGAACAGGCACTGCCCCCTCTGTACCTGAGGAGGTAGAACAGGCACTGCTCCCGCACTTGAGGGTGTAGAACAGGCACTGCCCCTCCACACCTGAGGATGTAGAACAGGCTCTGCCCCTCTGCACCTGAGGATGTAGAACAGGCTCTGCCACTCTGCACCTGAGGATGTAGAACAGGCACGGCCCCCTCCCGCACCTGAGGATGTAGAACAAGCATCGCCTCCTCCACACCTGAGGATGTAGAACAGGCACTGCCCCTCCACACCTGAGGATGTAGAACAGATACACGCTCCTCTGTACCTGAGGAGGTAGAACAGGCACTTCCCCCTCCACACCGGAGGATGTAGAACAGATACACGCTCCTCTGTACCTGAGGATGTAGAACAGGCACTGCCCCTCCGCACCTGCGGTTGTAGAACAGGCACTGCCCCTCCACACCTGAGGATGTAGAACAGATACACGCTCCTCTGTACCTGAGGAGGTAGAACAGGCACTTCCCCCTCCACACCGGAGGATGTAGAATAGGCCTTGCCCCCTCTGTACCTGAAAGTTGATTCTCGCTGCTGAACGTTGGTTGGTGAGGGAGAAGATCAGCTGGGTGTCGTCGGCATAGGAGACAATGTTGAGTCCGTGGTTTCTGACGATGGGCACAAGGGGGGCCATGTAGATGTTGTAGACGTTGAAGAGGGTGGGGCTCAGAGGGGCACTCTGCAGCTGATGTCTGTAGGTTCTGAGAGGAACGGAAGCAGTCTGAGGTGCCTGCATGTGGCTGACTAGCGCAGCGTTAAAACACCCGGTCTGCAGGTGAGAGGTGAACGGCCTGATTCTGCCACGCCCAGCATGAGGGACACCCCCTGTAGCATGGTGAGGGAGGCCGGCAGGTGGTCATCCTGCAGCGCGAAGAAGTCTGCAGTGATTCCCGTAGGCGATGCAGAGCAACCGGCATGTGGTGGCACCAATGAAGGCTGTGAAGGAAAAAAGACAAACTGCCCTGCCACACCAATACTGCAAGTCTCTCCCTCCCGCACTTGAAATGCCTGCATGCGAAGAAGCGAGGGCACTGACACTGTGACCACCTGCAGTGAAGGAAGCCCTGTGCCAGCATCCCCGGTGGCAGTCGAGGGTCCGCAGTCGGAGCCTGTGCGCGCCTGTGTGGAGAGGAGACGCCTGGCGTAGGATGGCTGCATCGATCCAGGGCCCAAAGGTGGTTGCAGGGGAGAGTGGCCTGACGGCGTTTTGGACGCCTTTGAAGATGTGAGCCCGGCCTGCCGCTCTGGAGTCATGTGACCCCGCACCTTTAAGTGTGCTACATCAGCACCAGCATAAGGTAGAAGGCCCACAGCATAAGGAAAGCTGCAGCGGCCCGAGTGAAGCAGTGACTGTAGCGCCACCTAGTGGCTGTTTCCCCACATTTGCACTTCAAGCCCCCGCGTGGCCTGGAATTGGTGAGAGGTTGCCACAAGGAGAGAGAGGAGATTTTTGTCGGCAGCCCAGCGGATGGGAAGCCTGAGTGAATGAGGCCGCCCCCGGCCCTGCATTATGACACCCACATCGGCAGTTCCCGGAGCTGGGAGGGAGTAGTAACCTTGACGCCCCTACAGCCGAGAAAAGCTGCCGTGGCAGCAAGGAAAGGGGCAGCAGCGTCACCTGGTGGTCATAGTTGGTACCACTCTAGAAGAAGTCTACTGTCTGAGGAATGAGGCAGCCTGAAGGGCTGTAAGTAGGGTAAAAGAAGAAAAAATAGTCGCAACAGGGCACCACTGCCCCACCAGCAGAAGAGACAGAAACTGCTATGCCCCATGCAGCAAAGAGCCCCAAGCTGGCCACAGATGCCCCAGCCAAGAAAAGTATGGCCAAATGAGGGAAGACAATGACTTAGGAGGCCCAATGGTGCCTTCATTCACAGGCCAGAGGCATCAGTAAGGCTGCTGTGGGCCAGTGAACAGAGAGACTGGCCAGCAGAGAATGCCTCACGTCCCCAGTGGCTGCATGTCGCACACGTACTACCGGGAAGCCCAAAGCAGCAGCAGCCCAGTAAAGTCCAGTTGAGGTACTGATTCCAGGTGCCTTAAAAAGGAGACAAGGAGAAGAGCAGCACAAACCACCGAACCACAGGCTGCCAGAGAAGGATCAAGGTGCATTGGCCTGAGAGAAGAGGCCACCCCATGAGTGATACTGTTTGACAGCCCCTGAAATGAGAGTCCCCAGGGAATGCGAAGAAAGTAAAGACAGAGGCCGCACCAGCCGGTCACCCCAGCACCGAATGGCCACCATTGGCCCAGCGTGGAGCGATGTCACACAAAGTGACCAACTCTGCCAAGTATGCTTGAATGGAGGCAGGAGCAAGCACTGCGACAGCGCAGGCACGAAGCGCAAGTGCTATGCCCTCGAGCAAAGAAGATGGAAGAAAGGTGACCCTCCATCCAGGTATTGAAGCACCTAGAAGATCACTTAGGAAGGGACCGGATCTGCGAGAGGTCCGTGCAAAGAAGAAGAGCGTGACGCAATTCCACATCACAAAGGAGTTGAAGAGGAGAGAAGAGTGTGGCACGATGCCACAGCGCAAGAGAAAAGGTAGAAGAGTGTGGCACGATGCCATGTCGTGGAAGAATCCAGGTGAAGAGTGTGGAAAGATGTTACATTGCCATGTCGCAAAGAAGATGAAAAAGCAGGAGAAGAGAGTGGCACAAGTCCACAGTAACAACTGGCAAAAAAAAGAATAGGAAGGAAGAAGAGGTGAGACAGGTGTGTGATGGACCCGTCATATGGAAGATCCCGACAGCCACAGGTGAGCAGGAGGAAGAAAGAAGAGCGACAAGCGTCATCACACAGAGCAAGACGTTGCCACCTGCAGCACGGGTTGTCCAGTGATGATAGTAATCCTTACCAGGTGCATCCCCATAAGTCATCTAAAGATCATCTTACCACCAGAGTGGAGCCGTATGCCTGCGAAACAACCAGAGGCTAACAAGGCATCCCTGGCGCAGTGGGAGGTTGGCCACCCGGGAAGTTTCTCTGAGCCCCTGTGAACCTGAAGCCTGCCGAAGAGAGCAGATTCCACCATTGGACCATCCACCCTGGGGTTGCACGAGGCTTGGACTTGGCCCTGTTGGGAGTTTCGCAGAGGTCCCTTTGCACAGCATACAAGAGGCCCCGCAAAGCCCACGCAGTTATGTGGCAATGCAGGGGCAAGGGCCTTAAGGGAATTCCGGTGAGGGCGAGAGGAATCCCGATAAGAGAGATGTGTCTGCATCAGTTCCACGACAGGCACCAGGAAGCACTGAGGTCACGGACGGAGACTGGTCACCCAAAGACTACCTGATGAAGGCCTATGCACCTGAGTCCTGATGGCCAGAGCACACAGACCCTGAGACAGCCACCCTTTGTGGCTGCAAGAGCGACCTGGATGTGGTCTTGTTGGCAGCTCCTCAGTGACACCTGCACACGCGGCCTACGAGAGGCCCCGCACAGTCCACATGGTCCCGTGGCAGTCCAGCAGAAGGTGCCTCAAGGAGACTCCTGTGAGAGGGGAGTCCTGGCACGAGCGGGAAGTCTGAAGCTGCTCCACCAGCGGGCACTGGGAAGCATCATTGCCTTCAAGGAAGACGTTCATCCATCAATGTCATCCTCCGTCTTTGCAGGTTTGCCGATCATGGAGCCTGAGCGCCTTCGGAGAGACATCTGCAGTGAACTCCACCACCGTTCCGGATGCACCCGCATTGAACTATGTACATAGTCTCCAACACCGTGAGACCAGGCCGGTCCGAAAGACATCACCGAGGTGGACTAAAATCTCATGGTCAAGAGACCCAGTACTGCCCGGCAGATGGCCTGAAGAGACCCAGTACTGCCCGGCAGATGGCCTGAAGAGACCCAGTACTGCCCGGCAGATGGCCTGAAGAGACCCAGTACTGCCCGGCAGATGGCCTGAAGAGACCCAGTGCTGCCCGGCAGATGGCCTGAAGAGACCCAGTACTGCCCGGCAGATGGCCTGAAGAGACCCAGTGCTGCCCGGCAGATGGCCTGAAGAGACTCAGTGCTGCCCGGCAGATGGCCAGAAGAGACCCAGTACTGCCCGGCAGATGGCCTGAAGAGACCCAGTACTGCCCGGCAGATGGCCTGAAGAGACTCAGTGCTGCCCGGCAGATGGCCTGAAGAGACTCAGTGGTGCCCGGCAGATGGCCTGAAGAGACTCAGTGCTGCCAGGCAGATGGCCTGAAGAGACTCAGTGCTGCCCGGCAGATGGCCTGAAGAGACCCAGTGGTGCCCGGCAGATGGCCTGAAGAGACTCAGTGCTGCCCGGCAGATGGCCTGAAGAGGCCCAGTACTGCCCAGCAGATGGCCTGAAGAGACTCAGTGCTGCCCGGCAGATGGCCTGAAGAGACCCAGTGCTGCCCGGCAGATGGCCTGAAGAGACTCAGTGCTGCCCGGCAGATGGCCTGAAGAGACTCAGTGGTGCCCGGCAGATGGCCTGAAGAGACCCAGTGCTGCCCGGCAGATGGCCTGAAGAGACTCAGTGCTGCCCGGCAGATGGCCTGAAGAGACCCAGTGGTGCCCGGCAGATGGCCTGAAGAGACTCAGTGCTGCCCGGCAGATGGCCTGAAGAGACCCAGTGGTGCCCGGCAGATGGCCTGAAGAGACTCAGTGCTGCCCGGCAGATGGCCTGAAGAGACCCAGTGGTGCCCGGCAGATGGCCTGAAGAGACTCAGTGCTGCCCGGCAGATGGCCTGAAGAGACCCAGTGGTGCCCGGCAGATGGCCTGAAGAGACTCAGTGCTGCCCGGCAGATGGCCTGAAGAGACTCAGTGGTGCCCGGCAGATGGCCTGAAGAGACCCAGTGCTGCCCGGCAGATGGCCTGAAGAGACCCAGTACTGCCCGGCAGATGGCCTGAAGAGACCCAGTGCTGCCCGGCAGATGGCCTGAACAGACTCAGTGCTGCCCGGCAGATGGCCTGAAGAGACTCAGTGCTGCCCGGCAGATGGCCTGAAGAGACTCTGTGCTGCCCGGCAGATGGCCTGAAGAGACTCAGTGCTGCCCGGCAGATGGCCTGAAGAGACTCAGTGGTGCCCGGCAGATGGCCTGAAGAGACTCAGTGGTGCCCGGCAGATGGCCTGAAGAGACTCAGTGCTGCCCGGCAGATGGCCTGAAGAGACTCAGTACTGCCCGGCAGATGGCCTAAAGAGACCCAGTACTGCCCGGCAGATGGCCTGAAGAGACTCAGTGGTGCCCGGCAGATGGCCTGAAGAGACTCAGTACTGCCCGGCAGATGGCCTGAAGAGACCCAGTACTGCCCGGCAGATGGCCTGAAGAGACCCAGTACTGCCCGGCAGATGGCCTGAAGAGACTCAGTGCTGCCCGGCAGATGGCCTGAAGAGACTCAGTGCTGCCCGGCAGATGGCCTGAAGAGACTCAGTGGTGCTGTGTTTTGTTGTTTGTTCTTTCCTCCAGGTTGGACTTTGTTAGTTTTTTTTTCAATAAAGTTTGGGAGGGATGTAGTATCCTGCTGGACATATTGTAGTGTTCAGGAGTGTGGTGTATATACACTTTAAACCCACCCATCACAGGCGTCACCGGTCAGGTGACCCTGCTAATAAAAGGGGCCCGGCGCACGTGCTCTGGGCCAGTTCCAGTAACCAGATCACTGTGTCCGTGTGCCTTATTCTCAAGTATGTGGGCCTAGCGCCCACTACTGTACACCTTGTATATACTGTAATTACTAGCTCTTTAAATGTGAGGCGCAATTATGCCTACCAGGGCCTTCCTTGTTCGCCCTCATATGAAACTTTCCAAAATAGAAAGAAAGAGCCACTTTCAGTTTCTTCACTCTCGCCCCCTCTCCCTTGTGGGTTACACAAACCCTCCTAACTACTCCCCTCCCCTTTCCAGGCCCACATAGCGCCTCGGTGTCCTCCTCACACGCCACCTCACCTTACTGTTTCACATTGACTCTTTCCCGCCCTCGGGGATCCCACAGTCTCTTCCTGCACTCTCCCCCTCGCCGTCTCGGCGACCCCCTTCCACCCCCCTCAGCCTTGGAGGTCACGCGGAGGGTGGTGAGAGGAGATTGTTTTCACATTTCATTTCCCGGTGCTAATTACCCCCGTCTGTGAGTAGAACACGAGGGATGCTGGCAGGGCAGTAATTTATCAATGTGACAAGCTGTGGAAGCGCCGAGCCGGGGAGGGGACCCGGGACACCCCCTCACAGCTTCCTCACTCCCCTCCTCTGACGTCTCTGCGGCGCTTCTCGGCGACTCTCTCCCTCACCTCCTCTCTTCCTTTACCTCTTCGCTCTCCTGACCACCCTCGCACCTCTTTACCCCAACCTCTTCCCCGCCCCCCCACCGACATCCTCAGTGACCTAGCTGCACCCCACCATCTCAGCACTTCTCTCCCCCTCACAGCTTCTCCGCCCTCACAACATCCCTCCCCTCGCCACACCTTTCTCCTTCACCTTCATCAATGTTCTTCGCCTCTCTCTCTTCACCACACCTGCCTTCTTTGTCTTCATTTACTTTCACCACCTCCCTCCCCTCACCATCTCTCTCACGTCCCCACTTCTCTCCCCTTATCTGCTCCCCACCCTCACCACCTCCTCCCATTCCCCTTCTTTTTCCCCTAACCCCCTCTCTGCCCTCCTCACACCTATCTCCTTAGCATGACTGCCCTCTACCCTCTACCCTCACCCCATCCTCTCTTTTCTCCCCTGAGCTCTCAGCTGCTCTTTACTGCACCTCAGGACACCTCAACCCCTCACATCTTCTCTGCACCTCAAGCACCCCTTTACCCTCACCTCTTATCTGCGCTCAGCACCCCTATACCCCTCACCTCTTCTCCGCCCTCAGCACCCCTCTACCCCTCACCTCTTCTCTGCCCTGAGCACTTCTCTACCCCTCACGCCTTCTCCGCCCTCAGCACCCCTCACCTCTGCCCTCAGCACCCTCTACCCCTCACCTCTTCTCTGAACTTCAGCACCCCTTCACCCCTCACCCCTTCTCTGCACCTCAGCACCCCCTACCCCTCACTCCTTCTCTGATCCTCAGCACCCATCTATCCCTCACCTCTTCTCTGCCCTCAGCACCCCTCTACCCCTCACCTCTTCTCTGCCCTCAGCACCCCTCTACCCCTTACCTCAGCACCCCTCTACCCCTCACCTCTTCTCTGCCCTCAGCACCCCTCTAACCCTCACCTCTTCTCTGCCCTCAGCACCCCTCTACCCGTCACCTCTTCTCTGCCCCAAGGACACCTCAATCCCTCATCTCTTCTCTGCACCTCAGCACCCCTGTACCCCTCACCTCTGCACCTCAGCACCCCTCTACCCTCACCTCTTCTCTGCCCTCAGTACCCCACTTCCCCTCGCCTCTTCTCTACCCTCAGCACCCCTCTACCCCATACCACTTCTCTGTACCTCAGCTCCCCTCTACCCCTCACCTCTTCTCTGCACCTCAGCACCCCTCTACCCCTCGCCTCTTCTCTGCATCTCAGCACCCCTCTACCCCTCACCTCTTCTCTGCCCTCAGCACCCCTCTACCCCTCACCTCTTCTCTGCCCTCAGCACCCCTCTACCCCTCACCTCTTCTCTACACCTCAGTACCCCTCTACCCCTCACCTTTTCTCTGCCCTCAGCACCCCTCTACCCCTCACCTCTTCTCTGCCCTCAGCACCCCCCTACCCCTCACCTCTTCTCTGCCCTCAGCACCCCTCTACCCGTCACCTCTTCTCTGCCCCAAGGACACCTCAATCCCTCACCTCTTCTCTGCCCTCAGCACCCCTCTACCCCATACCTCTTCTCTGTACCTCAGCACCCCTCTACCCTTCACCTCTTCTCTGCCCTCAGCACCCCTCTACCCCTCACCTCTTCTCTGCCCTCAGCACCCCTCTACCCCTCACCTCTTATCTGCCCTCAGCACCCCTCCACCCTCACCTCTTCACTGCACCTCAGGACACCTCAACCCCTCACCTCTTCTCTGCCCTCAGCACCCCTCACCTCTTCACTGCACCTCAGGGCACCTCAACCCCTCACCTCTTCTCTGCCCTCAACACCCCTCTTCTCTGCACTTCAGCACCCCTCTACCCCTCACCCCTTCTCTGCACCTCAGCACCCCTCTACCCATCACCCTTTCTCTGACCCTCAGCACCCCTCGCCTCTTCTCTGCCCTCACCACCCATCTACCCCTCACCTCTTCTCTGCCCTCAGCACCCCTCTACCCCTCACCTCTTCTCTGCCCACAGCACCCCTCTACCCTTCACCTCTTCTCTCCCCTCAGCACCCCTCTAACCCCTCACCTCACCTCTTCTCTGCCCTCACCACCACTCTACCCCTCACCCCTTCTCTGCACCTCAGCACCCCTCTACCCCTCACCCCTTCTCTGACCCTCAGCACCCCTTTACCCCTCACCTCATCTCTGCTCTCAGACCCCTCTACCCTCACCTCTTCTCTGCCCTCAGCACCTCTCTACCCCTCACCTCTTCCCTGCCCTCAGCACCCCTCACCTCTTCTCTGCCCTCAGCACCCCTCATCTCTACTCTGCCCTCAGCACCCCTCTACCCATCACCTCTTCTCTGCCTTGAGCACCCCTCACCTCTTCTCTGCCTTCAGCACCCCTCTACCCCATACCTCTTCTCTGCCCTCAGCACCCCACTAGCCCTCACCTCTTCTCTGCCCTCAGCACCCCTCTACCCCTCACCTCTTCTCTGCCCTCAGCACTCCTCTACCCCTCACCTCTTCTCTGCCCTCAGCACCCCTCCACCCTCACCTCTTCACTGCACCTCACGACACCTCAACCCCTCACCTCTTCTCTGCCCTCATCACCACTCTACGCCTTAGCTCTTCTCTCTGTACCTCAGCATCCCTCTACCCCTCACCTCTTCACTGCACCTCAGGGCACCTCAACCCCTCACCTCTTCTCTTCCCTCAGCACCCCTCTTCTCTGCACTTCAGCACCCCTCTACCCCTCACCCCTTCTCTGCACCTCAGCACCCCTCTACCCATCACCCTTTCGCTGACCCTCAGCACCCCTCTATCCCTCGCCTCTTCTCTGCCCTCAGCACCCCTCTAACCCTCACCTCTTCTCTGCCCTCAGCACCCCTCTACCCCTCACCTCTTCTCTGCCCACAGCACCCCTCTACCCCTCACCTCTTCTCTGCCCTCAGCACCCCTCTAACCCCTCACCTCTTCTCTGCCCTCACCACCACTCTACCCCTCACCCCTTCTCTGCACCTCAGCACCCCTCTACCCCTCACCCCTTCTCTGACTTTCAGCACCCCTTTACCCCTCACCTCTGCCCTCAGCACCCCTCACTCTACTCTGCCCTCAGCACCCATCTACCCATCACCTCTTCTTTGCCTTCAGCACCCCTCTACCCCTCACCTCTTCTCTGCCTTCAGCACCCCTCTACCCCTCACCTCTTCTCTGCCCTCAGCACCCCTATACACCTCACGCCCTATCTGCACCTCAGCACCCCTCTATCCCTCACCTCTTCTCTGCCCCAGCACCCCTCTACCCCTCACCTCTTCTCTGCCTTCAGCACCCCTCACCTCACCTCTTCTCTGCCCTCACCCATTCTCTGCACCTCAGCACCCCTCTACCCCTCACCCCTTCTCTGACCCTCAGCACCCCTTTACCCTCACCTCTTCCCTGCCCTCAGCACCCCTCTACCCTCACCTCTTCTCTGCCCTCTGCCCTCAGCACCCCTCATCTGTACTCTGCCCTCAGCACCCCTCTACCCCTCACCTCTTCTCTGCCTTCAGCACCCCTCTACCCCTCACCTCTTCTCTGCCTTCAGCACCCCTCTACCCCTCGCACCATTCTACCCCTCACCTCTTCTCTGCCCTCAGCACCCCTCTACCCCTCACCTCTTCTCTGCCCTCAGCATCCCTATACACCTCACGCCTTCTCTGCATCTCAGCACCCCTCTACCCCTCACCTCTTCTCTGCCCCAGCACCCCTCTACCCCTCACCTCTTCTCTGCCCTCAGCAGCCCTCTAACCCCTCACTTCACCTCTGCTCTGCCCTCACCACCACTCTACCCCTCACCCCTTCTCTGCACCTCAGCACCCCTCTACCCCTTACCCCTTCTCTGACCCTCAGCACCCCTCTACCCTCACCTCTTCTCTGCCCTCAGCACCCCTATACACCTCATGCCTTCTCTCCACCTCAGCACCCAACTACCCCTCACCTCTTCTCTGCCCCAGCACCCCTCTAATCCCTCACTTCACCTCTTCTCTGCCCTCACCACCACTCTACCCCTCACCCCTTCTCTGCACCTCAGCACCCTCTACCCCTCACCTCTTCTCTGCCCTCAGCACCCCTCTACCCCTCACCTCTTCCCTGCCCCTCAGCACCCCTCACCTCTTCTCTGCCCTCTGCCTTCAGCACCCCTCATCTCTACTCTGTCCTCAGCACCCCTCTACCGCTCACCTCTTCTCTGCCTTCTGCACCCCTCTACCCCTCACCTCTTCTCTGCCTTCAGCACCCCTCTACCCCTCACCTCTTCTCTGCCCTCAGCACCCCTCTACCCCTCACCTCTTCTCTGCCCTCAGAACCCCTCATCTCTACTCTGCCCTCAGCACCCCTCTAGCCCTCACCTCTTCTCTGCCTTCAGCACCCCTCTACCCCTCGCACCATTCTTCCCCTCACCTCTTCTCTGCCCTCAGCACCCCTCTACCCCTCACCTCTTCTCTGCCCTCAGCACCCCTATACACCTCACGACTTCTCTGCACCACAGCACCCCTCTACCCCTCACCTCTTCTCTGCCCCAGCACCCCTCTACCCCTCTACCCCTCACCTCTTCTCTGCCCTCAGCACCCCTCTAACCCCTCACTTCACCTCTTCTCTGCCCTCAGCACCCCTATACACCTCACGACTTCTCTGCACCTCAGCACCCCTCTACCCCTCACCCCTTCTCTGCACCTCAGCACACCTCTACCCCTCACCCCTTCTCTGCCCTCAGCACCCCTCTACCCCTCACCTCTTCCCTGCCCTCAGCACCCCTCTACCCCTCACCTCTTCTCTGCCCTCTGCCTTCAGCACCCCTCATCTCTACTCTGCCCTCAGCACCCCTCTACTGCTCACCTCTTCTCTGCCTTCAGCACTCCTCTACCCCTCACCTCTTCTCTGCCTTCAGCACCCCTCTACCCCTCACCTCTTCTCTGCCCTAAGCACCCCTATACAACTCATGCCTTATCTGCACCTCAGCACCCCTCTATCCCTCACCTCTTCTCTGCCCCAGCACCCCTCTACCTCTCCTCACCTCTTCTCTGCCCTCAGCACCCCTCTAACCCCTCACCTCACCTCTTCTCTGCCCTCACCACCACTCTACCCCTCACCCCTTCTCTGCTCCTCAGCACCCCTCTACCCCTCACCCCTTCTCTGACCCTCAGCACCCCTTTACCCTCACCTCTTCTCTGCCCTCTGCACCCGCTCTCTACCCCTCACCTCTTCTCTGCCCTCAGCACCCCTATACACCTCACGTCTTCTCTGCACCTCAGCACCCCTCTACCCCTCACCTCTTCTCTGCCCCAGCACCCCTCACCTCTTCTCTGCACTCAGCACCCCTCTAACCACTCACTTCACCTCTTCTCTGCCCTCACCACCACTCTACCCCTCACCCCTTCTCTGCACCTCAGCACCCTCTACCCCTCACCCCTTCTCTGACCCTCAGCACCCCTTTACCCCTCACCTCATCTCTGCTCTCAGCACCCCTCTACCCTCACCTCTTCTCTGCCCTCAGCACCTCTCTACCCCTCACCTCTTCCCTGCCCTCAGCACCCCTCACCTCTTCTCTTGCCCTCAGCACCCCTCATCTCTACTCTGCCCTCAGCACCCCTCTACCCATCACCTCTTCTCTGCCTTGAGCACCCCTCACCTCTTCTCTGCCTTCAGCACCCCTCTACCCCATACCTCTTCTCTGCCCTCAGCACCCCACTAGCCCTCACCTCTTCTCTGTCCTCAGCACCCCTCTACCCCTCACCTCTTCTCTGCCCTCAGCACTCCTCTACCCCTCACCTCTTCTCTGCCCTCAGCACCCCTCCACCCTCACCTCTTCACTGCACCTCAGAACACCTCAACCCCTCACCTCTTCTCTGCCCTCATCACCACTCTACGCCTCAGCTCTTCTCTGTACCTCAGCATCCCTCTACCCCTCACCTCTTCACTGCACCTCAGGGCACCTCAACCCCTCACCTCTTCTCTTCCCTCAGCACCCTCTTCTCTGCACTTCAGCACCCCTCTACCCCTCACCCC
This sequence comes from Calotriton arnoldi, assembly GCA_963921515.1. Classification (NCBI taxonomy): domain Eukaryota; kingdom Metazoa; phylum Chordata; class Amphibia; order Caudata; family Salamandridae; genus Calotriton; species Calotriton arnoldi. The sequence goes on from CAWUFW010004170.1 coordinate 522,493, forward strand.
TTCTCTGCACCTCAGCACCCCTCTACCCATCACCCTTTCTCTGACCCTCAGCACCCCTCTATCCCTCGCCTCTTCTCTGCCCTGAGCACCCCTCTACCCCTCACCTCTTCTCTGTTCTCAGCACCCCTCTACCCCTCACCTCTTCTCTGCCCACAGCACCCCTCTACCCCTCACCTCTTCTCTGCCCTCAGCACCCCTCTAACTCCCTCACCTCTTCTCTGCCCTCACCACCACTCTACCCCTCACCCCTTCTCTGCACCTCAGCACCCCTCTACCCCTCACCCCTTCTTTGACCCTCAGCACCCCTTTACCCCTCACCTTTGCCCTCAGCACCCCTCTACCCTCACCTCTTCTCTGCCCTCAGCACCCTCTACCCCTCACCACTTCCCTGCCCTCAGCACCCCTCTACCCCTCACCTCTTCTCTGCCCTCAGCACCCCTCACTCTACTCTGCCCTCAGCACCCCTCTACCCCTCACCTCTTCTTTGCCTTCAGCACCCCTCTACCCCCTCACCTCTTCTCTGCCTTCAGCACCCCTCTACCCCTCACCTCTTCTCTGCCCCAGCACCCCTCTACCCCTCACCTCTTCTCTGCCTTCAGCACCCCTCACCTCACCTCTTCTCTGCCCTCACCCATTCTCTGCACCTCAGCACCCCTCTACCCCTCACCCCTTCTCTGACCCTCAGCACCCCTTTAACCCTCACCTCTTCCCTGCCCTCAGCACCCCTCTACCCTCAGCTCTTCTCTGCCCTCAGCACCCCTCATCTGTACTCTGCCCTCAGCACCCCTATACCCCTCACCTCTTCTCTGCCTTCAGCACCCCTCTACCCCTCACCTCTTCTCTGCCTTCAGCACCCCACTACCCCTCGCACCATTCTACCCCTCACCTCTTCTCTGCCCTCAGCACCCCTCTACCCCTCACCTCTTCTCTGCCCTCAGCACCCCTCTACCCCTCACCTCTTCTCTGCCCTCAGCACCCCTATACACCTCACGCCTTCTCTGCATCTCAGTACCCCTCACCTCTTCTCTGCCCCAGCACCCCTCTACCCCTCACCTCTTCTCTGCCCTCAGCACCCCTCTAACCCCTCACTTCACCTCTGCTCTGCCCTCACCACCACTCTACCCCTCACCCCTTCTCTGCACCCCTCTACCCCTTACCCCTTCTCTGACCCTCAGCACCCCTCTACCCTCACCTCTTCTCTACCCTCAGCACCCCTATACACCTCATGCCTTCTCTCCACCTCAGCACCCAACTACCCCTCACCTCTTCTCTGCCCCAGCACCCCTCTAATCCCTCACTTCACCTCTTCTCTGCCCTCACCACCACTCTACCCCTCACCCCTTCTCTGCACCTCAGCACCCCTCTACCCCTCACCTCTTCTCTGCCCTCAGCACCCCTCTACCCCTCACCTCTTCCCTGCCCTCAGCACCCCTCACCTCTTCTCTGCCCTCTGCCTTCAGCACCCCTCATCACTACTCTGCCCTCAGCACCCCTCAACCGCTCACCTCTTCTCTGCCTTCTGCACCCCTCTACCCCTCACCTCTTCTCTGCCTTCAGCACCCCTCTACCCCTCACCTCTTCTCTGCCCTCTGCACCCCTCTACCCCTCACCTCTTCTCTGCACTTCAGCACCCCTCTACCCCTCACCTCTTCTCTGCCCCAGCACCCCTCACCTCTTCTCTGCCCTCAGCACCCCTCTATCCACTCACTTCACCTCTTCTCTGCCCTCACCACCACTCTACCCCTCACCCCTTCTCTGCACCTCAGCACCCCTCTACCCCTCACCCCTTCTCTGACCCTCAGCACCCCTTTACCCCTCACCTCATCTCTGCTCTCAGCACCCCTCTACCCTCACCTCTTCTCTGCCCTCAGCACCGCTTTACCCCTCACCTCTTCCCTGCCCTCAGCACCCCTCTACCCGCACCTCTTCTCTGCCCTCTGCACCCCTCATCTCTACTCTGCCCTCAGCACCCCTCTACCCCTCACCTCTTCTCTGCCTTCAGCACCCCTCTACCCCTCACCTTTTCTCTGCCTTCAGCACCCCTCTACCCATCACACCATTCTACCCCTCACCTCTTCTCTGCCCTCAGCACCCCTATACACCTCATGCCTTCTCTGCACCTCAGCACTCCTCTACCCCTCACCTCTTCTCTGCCCCAGCACCCTCTACCCCTCACCTCTTCTCTGCCCTCAGCACCCCTCTAACCCCTCACTTCACCTCTTATCTGCCCTCACCACCACTCTACCCCTCACCCCTTCTCTGCACCTCAGCACCCTCTACCCCTCACCCCTTCTCTGACCCTCAGCACCCCTCTACCCTCACCTCTTCTCTGCCCTCAGCACCCCTATACAGCTCATGCCTTCTCTGCACCTCAGCACCCCTCTATCCCTCACCTCTTCTCTGCCCCAGCACCCTCTACCCCTCACCTCTTCTCTGCCCTCAGCACCCCTCTAATCCCTCACTTCACCTCTTCTCTGCCCTCACCACCACTCTACCCCTCACCCCTTCTCTGCACGTCAGCACCCCTCTACCCCTCACCCCTTCTCTGCCCTCAGCACCCCTCTACCCCTCACCTCTTCCCTGCCCTCAGCACCCCTCTACCCCTCACCTCTTCTCTGCCCTCTGCCATCAGCACGCCTCATCTCTACTCTGCACTCAGCACCCCTCTACCGCTCACCTCTTCTCTGCCTTCAGCACCCCTCTGCCCCTCACCTCTTCTCTGCCTTCAGCACCCCTCTACCCCTCACCTCTTCTCTGCCCTCAGCACCCCTCTACCCCTCACCTCTTCTCTGCCCTCAGCACCCCTCTACCCCTCACCTCTTCTCTGCCCACAGCACCCCTCTACCCCTCACCTCTTCTCTGCCCTCAGCACCCCTCTAACCCCTCACCTCTTCTCTGCCCTCACCACCACTCTACCCCTCACCCCTTCTCTGCACCTCAGCACCCTCTACCCCTCACCCCTTCTCTGACTTTCAGCACCCCTTTACCCCTCACCTCTGCCCTCAGCACCCCTCACTCTACTCTGCCCTCAGCACCCATCTACCCATCACCTCTTCTTTGCCTTCAGCACCCCTCTACCCCTCACCTCTTCTCTGCCTTCAGCACCCCTCTACCCCTCACCTCTTCTCTGCCCTCAGCACCCCTATACACCTCACGCCCTATCTGCACCTCAGCACCCCTCTATCCCTCACCTCTTCTCTGCCCCAGCACCCCTCTACCCCTCACCTCTTCTCTGCCTTCAGCACCCCTCACCTCACCTCTTCTCTGCCCTCACCCATTCTCTGCACCTCAGCACCCCTCTACCCCTCACCCCTTCTCTGACCCTCAGCACCCCTTTACCCTCACCTCTTCCCTGCCCTCAGCACCCCTCTACCCTCACCTCTTCTCTGCCCTCAGCACCCCTCATCTGTACTCTGCCCTCAGCACCCCTCTACCCCTCACCTCTTCTCTGCCTTCAGCACCCCTCTACCCCTCACCTCTTCTCTGCCTTCAGCACCCCTCTACCCCTCGCACCATTCTACCCCTCACCTCTTCTCTGCCCTCAGCACCCCTCTACCCCTCACCTCTTCTCTGCCCTCAGCATCCCTATACACCTCACGCCTTCTCTGCATCTCAGCACCCCTCTACCCCTCACCTCTTCTCTGCCCCAGCACCCCTCTACCCCTCACCTCTTCTCTGCCCTCAGCAGCCCTCTAACCCCTCACTTCACCTCTGCTCTGCCCTCACCACCACTCTACCCCTCACCCCTTCTCTGCACCTCAGCACCCCTCTACCCCTTACCCCTTCTCTGACCCTCAGCACCCTCTACCCTCACCTCTTCTCTGCCCTCAGCACCCCTATACACCTCATGCCTTCTCTCCACCTCAGCACCCAACTACCCCTCACCTCTTCTCTGCCCCAGCACCCCTCTAATCCCTCACTTCACCTCTTCTCTGCCCTCACCACCACTCTACCCCTCACCCCTTCTCTGCACCTCAGCACCCCTCTACCCCTCACCTCTTCTCTGCCCTCAGCACCCCTCTACCCCTCACCTCTTCCCTGCCCTCAGCACCCCTCACCTCTTCTCTGCCCTCTGCCTTCAGCACCCCTCATCTCTACTCTGCCCTCAGCACCCCTCTACCGCTCACCTCTTCTCTGCCTTCTGCACCCCTCTACCCCTCACCTCTTCTCTGCCTTCAGCACCCCTCTACCCCTCACCTCTTCTCTGCCCTCAGCACCCCTCTACCCCTCACCTCTTCTCTGCCCTCAGAACCCCTCATCTCTACTCTGCCCTCAGCACCCCTCTAGCCCTCACCTCTTCTCTGCCTTCAGCACCCCTCTACCCCTCGCACCATTCTTCCCCTCACCTCTTCTCTGCCCTCAGCACCCCTCTACCCCTCACCTCTTCTCTGCCCTCAGCACCCCTATACACCTCACGACTTCTCTGCACCACAGCACCCCTCTACCCCTCACCTCTTCTCTGCCCCAGCACCCCTCTACCCCTCTACCCCTCACCTCTTCTCTGCCCTCAGCACCCCTCTAACCCCTCACTTCACCTCTTCTCTGCCCTCAGCACCCCTATACACCTCACGACTTCTCTGCACCTCAGCACCCCTCTACCCCCTCACCCCTTCTCTGCACCTCAGCACACCCTCTACCCCTCACCCCTTCTCTGCCCTCAGCACCCCTCTACCCCTCACCTCTTCCCTGCCCTCAGCACCCCTCTACCCCTCACCTCTTCTCTGCCCTCTGCACCCTCTCTCTACCCCTCACCTCTTCTCTGCCCTCAGCACCCCTATACACCTCACGTCTTCTCTGCACCTCAGCACCCCTCTACCCCTCACCTCTTCTCTGCCCCAGCACCCCTCACCTCTTCTCTGCACTCAGCACCCCTCTAACCACTCACTTCACCTCTTCTCTGCCCTCACCACCACTCTACCCCTCACCCCTTCTCTGCACCTCAGCACCCCTCTACCCCTCACCCCTTCTCTGACCCTCAGCACCCCTTTACCCCTCACCTCATCTCTGCTCTCAGCACCCCTCTACCCTCACCTCTTCTCTGCCCTCAGCACCTCTCTACCCCTCACCTCTTCCCTGCCCTCAGCACCCCTCACCTCTTCTCTGCCCTCAGCACCCCTCATCTCTACTCTGCCCTCAGCACCCCTCTACCCATCACCTCTTCTCTGCCTTGAGCACCCCTCACCTCTTCTCTGCCTTCAGCACCCCTCTACCCCATACCTCTTCTCTGCCCTCAGCACCCCACTAGCCCTCACCTCTTCTCTGTCCTCAGCACCCCTCTACCCCTCACCTCTTCTCTGCCCTCAGCACTCCTCTACCCCTCACCTCTTCTCTGCCCTCAGCACCCCTCCACCCTCACCTCTTCACTGCACCTCAGGACACCTCAACCCTCACCTCTTCTCTGCCCTCATCACCACTCTACGCCTCAGCTCTTCTCTGTACCTCAGCATCCCTCTACCCCTCACCTCTTCACTGCACCTCAGGGCACCTCAACCCCTCACCTCTTCTCTTCCCTCAGCACCCCTCTTCTCTGCACTTCAGCACCCCTCTACCCCTCACCCCTTCTCTGCACCTCAGCACCCCTCTACCCATCACCCTTTCTCTGACCCTCAGCACCCCTCTATCCCTCGCCTCTTCTCTGCCCTGAGCACCCCTCTACCCCTCACCTCTTCTCTGTTCTCAGCACCCCTCTACCCCTCACCTCTTCTCTGCCCACAGCACCCCTCTACCCCTCACCTCTTCTCTGCCCTCAGCACCCCTCTAACCCCTCACCTCTTCTCTGCCCTCACCACCACTCTACCCCTCACCCCTTCTCTGCACCTCAGCACCCCTCTACCCCTCACCCCTTCTTTGACCCTCAGCACCCCTTTACCCCTCACCTCTGCCCTCAGCACCCCTCTACCCTCACCTCTTCTCTGCCCTCAGCACCCTCTACCCCTCACCACTTCCCTTGCCTCAGCACCCCTCTACCCCTCACCTCTTCTCTGCCCTCAGCACCCCTCACTCTACTCTGCCCTCAGCACCCTCTACCCCTCACCTCTTCTTTGCCTTCAGCACCCCTCTACCCCTCACCTCTTCTCTGCCTTCAGCACCCCTCTACCCCTCACCTCTTCTCTGCCCTCAGCACCCCTATACACCTCACGCCCTAACTGCACCTCAGCACACCTCTATCCCTCACCTCTTCTCTGCCCCAGCACCCCTCTACCCCTCACCTCTTCTCTGCCTTCAGCACCCCTCACCTCACCTCTTCTCTGCCCTCACCCATTCTCTGCACCTCAGCACCCCTCTACCCCTCACCCCTTCTCTGACCCTCAGCACCCCTTTACCCCTCACCTCTTCCCTGCCCTCAGCACCCCTCTACCCTCACCTCTTCTCTGCCCTCTGCCCTCAGCACCCCTCATCTGTACTCTGCCCTCAGCACCCCTCTACCCCTCACCTCTTCTCTGCCTTCAGCACCCCTCTACCCCTCACCTCTTCTCTGCCTTCAGCACCCCTCTACCCCTCGCACCATTCTACCCCTCACCTCTTCTCTGCCCTCAGCACCCCTCTACCCCTCACCTCTTCTCTGCCCTCAGCACCCCTATACACCTCACGCCTTCTCTGCATCTCAGCACCCCTCACCTCTTCTCTGCCCCAGCACCCCTCTACCCCTCACCTCTTCTCTGCCTTCAGCACCCCTCTACCCCTCACCTCTTCTCTGCCTTCAGCACCCCTCTACCCCTCGCACCATTCTACCCCTCACCTCTTCTCTGCCCTCAGCACCCCTCTACCCCTCACCTCTTCTCTGCCCTCAGCACCCCTATACACCTCACGTCTTCTCTGCACCTCAGCACCCCTCTACCCCTCACCTCTTCTCTGCCCCAGCACCCCTCACCTCTTCTCTGCACTCAGCACCCCTCTAACCACTCACTTCACCTCTTCTCTGCCCTCACCACCACTCTACCCCTCACCCCTTCTCTGCACCTCAGCACCCCTCTACCCCTCACCCCTTCTCTGACCCTCAGCACCCCTTTACCCCTCACCTCATCTCTGCTCTCAGCACCCCTCTACCCTCACCTCTTCTCTGCCCTCAGCACCTCTCTACCCCTCACCTCTTCCCTGCCCTCAGCACCCCTCACCTCTTCTCTGCCCTCAGCACCCCTCATCTCTACTCTGCCCTCAGCACCCCTCTACCCATCACCTCTTCTCTGCCTTGAGCACCCCTCACCTCTTCTCTGCCTTCAGCACCCCTCTACCCCATACCTCTTCTCTGCCCTCAGCACCCCACTAGCCCTCACCTCTTCTCTGTCCTCAGCACCCCTCTACCCCTCACCTCTTCTCTGCCCTCAGCACTCCTCTACCCCTCACCTCTTCTCTGCCCTCAGCACCCCTCCACCCTCACCTCTTCACTGCACCTCAGGACACCTCAACCCCTCACCTCTTCTCTGCCCTCATCACCACTCTACGCCTCAGCTCTTCTCTGTACCTCAGCATCCCTCTACCCTCACCTCTTCACTGCACCTCAGGGCACCTCAACCCCTCACCTCTTCTCTTCCCTCAGCACCCCTCTTCTCTGCACTTCAGCACCCTCTACCCCTCACCCCTTCTCTGCACCTCAGCACCCTCTACCCATCACCCTTTCTCTGACCCTCAGCACCCCTCTATCCCTCGCCTCTTCTCTGCCCTGAGCACCCCTCTACCCCTCACCTCTTCTCTGTTCTCAGCACCCCTCTACCCCTCACCTCTTCTCTGCCCACAGCACCCCTCTACCCCTCACCTCTTCTCTGCCCTCAGCACCCCTCTAACCCCTCACCTCTTCTCTGCCCTCACCACCACTCTACCCCTCACCCCTTCTCTGCACCTCAGCACCCTCTACCCCTCACCCCTTCTTTGACCCTCAGCACCCCTTTACCCCTCACCTTTGCCCTCAGCACCCCTCTACCCTCACCTCTTCTCCGCCCTCAGCACCCCTCTACCCCCTCACCTCTTCCCTGCCCTCAGCACCCCTCTACCCCTCACCTCTTCTCTGCCCTCAGCACCCCTCACTCTACTCTGCCCTCAGCACCCCTCTACCCCTCACCTCTTCTTTGCCTTCAGCACCCCTCTACCCCCTCACCTCTTCTCTGCCTTCAGCACCCCTCTACCCCTCACCTCTTCTCTGCCCTCAGCACCCCTATACACCTCACGCCCTAACTGCACCTCAGCACACCTCTATCCCTCACCTCTTCTCTGCCCCAGCCCCCTCTACCCCTCACCTCTTCTCTGCCTTCAGCACCCCTCACCTCACCTCTTCTCTGCCCTCACCCATTCTCTGCACCTCAGCACCCCTCTACCCCCTCACCCCTTCTCTGACCCTCAGCACCCCTTTACCCCTCACCTCTTCCCTGCCCTCAGCACCCCTCTACCCTCACCTCTTCTCTGCCCTCTGCCCTCAGCACCCCTCATCTGTACTCTGCCCTCAGCACCCCTATACCCCTCACCTCTTCTCTGCCTTCAGCACCCCTCTACCCCTCACCTCTTCTCTGCCTTCAGCACCCCTCTACCCCTCGCACCATTCTACCCCTCACCTCTTCTCTGCCCTCAGCACCCCTCTACCCCTCACCTCTTCTCTGCCCTCAGCACCCCTATACACCTCACGCCTTCTCTGCATCTCAGCACCCCTCTACCCCTCACCTCTTCTCTGCCCCAGCACCCCTCTACCCCTCACCTCTTCTCTGCCCTCAGCACCCCTCTAACCCCTCACTTCACCTCTGCTCTGCCCTCACCACCACTCTACCCCTCACCCCTTCTCTGCACCCCTCTACCCCTTACCCCTTCTCTGACCCTCAGCACCCCTCTACCCTCACCTCTTCTCTGCCCTCAGCACCCCTATACACCTCACGCCCTAACTGCACCTCAGCACACCTCTATCCCTCACCTCTTCTCTGCCCCAGCACCCCTCTACCCCTCACCTCTTCTCTGCCTTCAGCACCCCTCACCTCACCTCTTTCTCTGCCCTCACCCATTCTCTGCACCTCAGCACCCCTCTACCCCTCACCCCTTCTCTGACCCTCAGCACCCCTTTACCCCTCACCTCTTCCCTGCCCTCAGCACCCCTCTACCCTCACCTCTTCTCTGCCCTCTGCCCTCAGCACCCCTCATCTGTACTCTGCCCTCAGCACCCCTCTACCCCTCACCTCTTCTCTGCCTTCAGCACCCCTCTACCCCTCACCTCTTCTCTGCCTTCAGCACCCCTCTACCCCTCGCACCATTCTACCCCTCACCTCTTCTCTGCCCTCAGCACCCCTCTACCCCTCACCTCTTCTCTGCCCTCAGCACCCCTATACACCTCACGCCTTCTCTGCATCTCAGCACCCCTCACCTCTTCTCTGCCCCAGCACCCCTCTACCCCTCACCTCTTCTCTGCCTTCAGCACCCCTCTACCCCTCACCTCTTCTCTGCCTTCAGCACCCCTCTACCCCTCGCACCATTCTACCCCTCACCTCTTCTCTGCCCTCAGCACCCCTCTACCCCTCACCTCTTCTCTGCCCTCAGCACCCCTATACACCTCACGTCTTCTCTGCACCTCAGCACCCCTCTACCCCTCACCTCTTCTCTGCCCCAGCACCCCTCACCTCTTCTCTGCACTCAGCACCCCTCTAACCACTCACTTCACCTCTTCTCTGCCCTCACCACCACTCTACCCCTCACCCCTTCTCTGCACCTCAGCACCCCTCTACCCCTCACCCCTTCTCTGACCCTCAGCACCCCTTTACCCCTCACCTCATCTCTGCTCTCAGCACCCCTCTACCCTCACCTCTTCTCTGCCCTCAGCACCTCTCTACCCCTCACCTCTTCCCTGCCCTCAGCACCCCTCACCTCTTCTCTGCCCTCAGCACCCCTCATCTCTACTCTGCCCTCAGCACCCCTCTACCCATCACCTCTTCTCTGCCTTGAGCACCCCTCACCTCTTCTCTGCCTTCAGCACCCCTCTACCCCATACCTCTTCTCTGCCCTCAGCACCCCACTAGCCCTCACCTGTTCTCTGTCCTCAGCACCCCTCTACCCCTCACCTCTTCTCTGCCCTCAGCACTCCTCTACCCCTCACCTCTTCTCTGCCCTCAGCACCCCTCCACCCTCACCTCTTCACTGCACCTCAGGACACCTCAACCCCTCACCTCTTCTCTGCCCTCATCACCACTCTACGCCTCAGCTCTTCTCTGTACCTCAGCATCCCTCTACCCTCACCTCTTCACTGCACCTCAGGGCACCTCAACCCCTCACCTCTTCTCTTCCCTCAGCACCCCTCTTCTCTGCACTTCAGCACCCCTCTACCCCTCACCCCTTCTCTGCACCTCAGCACCCCTCTACCCATCACCCTTTCTCTGACCCTCAGCACCCCTCTATCCCTCGCCTCTTCTCTGCCCTGAGCACCCCTCTACCCCTCACCTCTTCTCTGTTCTCAGCACCCCTCTACCCCTCACCTCTTCTCTGCCCACAGCACCCTCTACCCCTCACCTCTTCTCTGCCCTCAGCACCCCTCTAACCCCTCACCTCTTCTCTGCCCTCACCACCACTCTACCCCTCACCCCTTCTCTGCACCTCAGCACCCCTCTACCCCTCACCCCTTCTTTGACCCTCAGCACCCCTTTACCCCTCACCTTTGCCCTCAGCACCCTCTACCCTCACCTCTTCTCTGCCCTCAGCACCCCTCTACCCCTCACCACTTCCCTGCCCTCAGCACCCCTCTACCCCTCACCTCTTCTCTGCCCTCAGCACCCCTCACTCTACTCTGCCCTCAGCACCCCTCTACCCCTCACCTCTTCTTTGCCTTCAGCACCCCTCTACCCCCTCACCTCTTCTCTGCCTTCAGCACCCCTCTACCCCTCACCTCTTCTCTGCCCTCAGCACCCCTATACACCCTCACGCCCTAACTGCACCTCAGCACACCTCTATCCCTCACCTCTTCTCTGCCCCAGCCCCCTCTACCCTCACCTCTTCTCTGCCTTCAGCACCCCTCACCTCACCTCTTCTCTGCCCTCACCCATTCTCTGCACCTCAGCACCCCTCTACCCCTCACCCCTTCTCTGACCCTCAGCACCCCTTTACCCCTCACCTCTTCCCTGCCCTCAGCACCCCTCTACCCTCACCTCTTCTCTGCCCTCTGCCCTCAGCACCCCTCATCTGTACTCTGCCCTCAGCACCCCTATACCCCTCACCTCTTCTCTGCCTTCAGCACCCCTCTACCCCTCACCTCTTCTCTGCCTTCAGCACCCCTCTACCCCTCGCACCATTCTACCCCTCACCTCTTCTCTGCCCTCAGCACCCCTCTACCCCTCACCTCTTCTCTGCCCTCAGCACCCCTATACACCTCACGCCTTCTCTGCATCTCAGCACCCCTCTACCCCTCACCTCTTCTCTGCCCCAGCACCCCTCTACCCCTCACCTCTTCTCTGCCCTCAGCACCCCTCTAACCCCTCACTTCACCTCTGCTCTGCCCTCACCACCACTCTACCCCTCACCCCTTCTCTGCACCCCTCTACCCCTTACCCCTTCTCTGACCCTCAGCACCCCTCTACCCTCACCTCTTCTCTGCCCTCAGCACCCCAATACACCTCATGCCTTCTCTCCACCTCAGCACCCAACTACCCCTCACCTCTTCTCTGCCCCAGTAACCCTAAAAACCCTCACTTCACCTCTTCTCTGCCCTCACCACCACTCTACCCCTCACCCCTTCTCTGCACCTCAGCACCCCTCTACCCCTCACCTCTTCTCTGCCCTCAGCATCCCTCTACCCCTCACCTCTTCCCTGCCCTCAGCACCCCTCACCTCTTCTCTGCCCTCTGCCTTCAGCACCCCTCATCTCTACTCTGCCCTCAGCACCCCTCTACCGCTCACCTCTTCTCTGCCTTCTGCACCCCTCTACCCCTCACCTCTTCTCTGCCTTCAGCACCCCTCTACCCCTCACCTCTTCTCTGCCCTCTGCACCCCTCTACCCCTCACCTCTTCTCTGCACCTCAGCACCCCTCACCTCTTCTCTGCCCCAGCACCCCTCACCTCTTCTCTGCCCTCAGCACCCCTCTATCCACTCACTTCACCTCTTCTCTGCCCTCACCACCACTCTACCCCTCACCCCTTCTCTGCACCTCAGCACCCCTCTACCCCTCACCCCTTCTCTGACCCTCAGCACCCCTTTACCCCTCACCTCATCTCTGCTCTCAGCACCCCTCTACCCTCACCTCTTCTCTGCCCTCAGCACCGCTTTACCCCTCACCTCTTCCCTGCCCTCAGCACCCCTCTACCCGCACCTCTTCTCTGCCCTCTGCACCCCTCATCTCTACTCTGCCCTCAGCACCCCTCTACCCCTCACCTCTTCTCTGCCTTCAGCACCCCTCTACCCCTCACCTTTTCTCTGCCTTCAGCACCCCTCTACCCATCACACCATTCTACCCCTCACCTCTTCTCTGCCCTCAGCACCCCTCTACCCCTCACCTCTTCTCTGCCCTCAGCACCCCTATACACCTCATGCCTTCTCTGCACCTCAGCACTCCTCTACCCCTCACCTCTTCTCTGCCCCAGCACCCCTCTACCCCTCACCTCTTCTCTGCCCTCAGCACCCCTCTAACCCCTCACTTCACCTCTTATCTGCCCTCACCACCACTCTACCCCTCACCCCTTCTCTGCACCTCAGCACCCCTCTACCCCTCACCCCTTCTCTGACCCTCAGCACCCCTCTACCCTCACCTCTTCTCTGCCCTCAGCACCCCTATACAGCTCATGCCTTCTCTGCACCCCTCTATCCCTCACCTCTTCTCTGCCCCAGCACCCCTCTACCCCTCACCTCTTCTCTGCCCTCAGCACCCCTCTAATCCCTCACTTCACCTCTTCTCTGCCCTCACCACCACTCTACCCCTCACCCCTTCTCTGCACGTCAGCACCCCTCTACCCCTCACCCCTTCTCTGCCCTCAGCACCCCTCTACCCCTCACCTCTTCCCTGCCCTCAGCACCCCTCTACCCCTCACCTCTTCTCTGCCCTCTGCCATCAGCACCCCTCATCTCTACTCTGCACTCAGCACCCCTCTACCGCTCACCTCTTCTCTGCCTTCAGCACCCCTCTGCCCCTCACCTCTTCTCTGCCTTCAGCACTCCTCTACCCCTCACCTCTTCTCTGCCCTCAGCACCCCTCTACCCCTCACCTCTTCTCTGCCCTCAACACCCCGCTACCCCACACCGCTTCTCTGCACACAGCACCCCTCTACCCCTCACCTCTTCTCTGCCCTCAGCACCCCTCTAACCCCTCACCTCTTCTCTGCCCTCACCACCACTCTACTCCTCACCCCTTCTCTGCACCTCAGCACCCCTCTACCCCTCACCCCTTCTCTGACTTTCAGCACCCCTTTACCCCTCACCTCTGCCCTCAGCACCCCTCACTCTACTCTGCCCTCAGCACCAATCTACCCCTCACCTCTTCTTTGCCTTCAGCACCCCTCTACCCTTCACCTCTTCTCTGCCTTCAGCACCCCTCTACCCCTCACCTCTTCTCTGCCCTCAGCACCCCTATACACCTCACGCCCTATCTGCACCTCAGCACCCCTCTATCCCTCACCTCTTCTCTGCCCGAGCACCCCTCTACCCCTCACCTCTTCTCTGCCTTCAGCACCCCTCACCTCACCTCTTCTCTGCCCTCACCCATTCTCTGCACCTCAGCACCCCTCTACCCCTCACCCCTTCTCTGACCCTCAGCACCCCTTTACCCCTCACCTCTTCCCTGCCCTCAGCACCCCTCTACCCTCACCTCTTCTCTGCCCTCTGCCCTCAGCACCCTCATCTGTACTCTGCCCTCAGCACCCCTCTACCCCTCACCTCTTCTCTGCCTTCAGCACCCTCTACCCCTCACCTCTTCTCTGCCTTCAGCACCCCTCTACCCCTCGCACCATTCTACCCCTCACCTCTTCTCTGCCCTCAGCACCCCTCTACCCCTCACCTCTTCTCTGCCCTCAGCATCCCTATACACCTCACGCCTTCTCTGCATCTCAGCACCCCTCTACCCCTCACCTCTTCTCTGCCCCAGCACCCCTCTACCCCTCACCTCTTCTCTGCCCTCAGCAGCCCTCTAACCCCTCACTTCACCTCTGCTCTGCCCTCACCACCACTCTACCCCTCACCCCTTCTCTGCACCTCAGCACCCCTCTACCCCTTACCCCTTCTCTGACCCTCAGCACCCCTCTACCCTCACCTCTTCTCTGCCCTCAGCACCCCTATACACCTCATGCCTTCTCTCCACCTCAGCACCCAACTACCCCTCACCTCTTCTCTGCCCCAGCACCCCTCTAATCCCTCACTTCACCTCTTCTCTGCCCTCACCACCACTCTACCCCTCACCCCTTCTCTGCACCTCAGCACCCCTCTACCCCTCACCTCTTCTCTGCCCTCAGCACCCCTCTACCCCTCACCTCTTCCCTGCCCTCAGCACCCCTCACCTCTTCTCTGCCCTCTGCCTTCAGCACCCCTCATCTCTACTCTGCCCTCAGCACCCCTCTACCACTCACCTCTTCTCTGCCTTCTGCACCCCTCTACCCCTCACCTCTTCTCTGCCTTCAGCACCCCTCTACCCCTCACCTCTTCTCTGCCCTCAGCACCCCTCTACCCCTCACCTCTTCTCTGCCCTCAGAACCCCTCATCTCTACTCTGCCCTCAGCACCCCTCTAGCCCTCACCTCTTCTCTGCCTTCAGCACCCCTCTACCCCTCGCACCATTCTTCCCCTCACCTCTTCTCTGCCCTCAGCACCCTCTACCCCTCACCTCTTCTCTGCCCTCAGCACCCCTATACACCTCACGACTTCTCTGCACCACAGCACCCCTCTACCCCTCACCTCTTCTCTGCCCCAGCACCCCTCTACCCCTCTACCCCTCACCTCTTCTCTGCCCTCAGCACCCCTCTAACCCCTCACTTCACCTCTTCTCTGCCCTCAGCACCCCTATACACCTCACGACTTCTCTGCACCTCAGCACCCCTCTACCCCTCACCCCTTCTCTGCACCTCAGCACACCTCTACCCCTCACCCCTTCTCTGCCCTCAGCACCCCTCTACCCCTCACCTCTTCCCTGCCCTCAGCACCCCTCTACCCCTCACCTCTTCTCTGCCCTCTGCCTTCAGCACCCCTCATCTCTACTCTGCCCTCAGCACCCCTCTACTGCTCACCTCTTCTCTGCCTTCAGCACTCCTCTACCCCTCACCTCTTCTCTGCCTTCAGCACCCCTCTACCCCTCACCTCTTCTCTGCCCTCAGCACCCCTATACAACTCATGCCTTATCTGCACCTCAGCACCCCTCTATCCCTCACCTCTTCTCTGCCCCAGCACCCCTCTACCCCTCTACCCCTCACCTCTTCTCTGCCCTCAGCACCCCTCTAACCCCTCACCTCACCTCTTCTCTGCCCTCACCACCACTCTACCCCTCACCCCTTCTCTGCTCCTCAGCACCCCTCTACCCCTCACCCCTTCTCTGACCCTCAGCACCCCTTTACCCTCACCTCTTCTCTGCCTTCAGCACCCCTCTACCCCTCACCTCTTCTCTGCCTTCAGCACCCCTCTACCCCTCACCTCTTCTGTGCCCTCTGCACCCTCTCTCTACCCCTCACCTCTTCTCTGCCCTCAGCACCCCTATACACCTCACGTCTTCTCTGCACCTCAGCACCCCTCTACCCCTCACCTCTTCTCTGCCCCAGCACCCTCACCTCTTCTCTGCACTCAGCACCCCTCTAACCACTCACTTCACCTCTTCTCTGCCCTCACCACCACTCTACCCCTCACCCCTTCTCTGCACCTCAGCACCCCTCTACCCCTCACCCCTTCTCTGACCCTCAGCACCCCTTTACCCCTCACCTCATCTCTGCTCTCAGCACCCTCTACCCTCACCTCTTCTCTGCCCTCAGCACCTCTCTACCCCTCACCTCTTCCCTGCCCTCAGCACCCCTCACCTCTTCTCTGCCCTCAGCACCCCTCATCTCTACTCTGCCCTCAGCACCCCTCTACCCATCACCTCTTCTCTGCCTTGAGCACCCCTCACCTCTTCTCTGCCTTCAGCACCCCTCTACCCCATACCTCTTCTCTGCCCTCAGCACCCCACTAGCCCTCACCTCTTCTCTGTCCTCAGCACCCCTCTACCCCTCACCTCTTCTCTGCCCTCAGCACTCCTCTACCCCTCACCTCTTCTCTGCCCTCAGCACCCCTCCACCCTCACCTCTTCACTGCACCTCAGGACACCTCAACCCCTCACCTCTTCTCTGCCCTCATCACCACTCTACGCCTCAGCTCTTCTCTGTACCTCAGCATCCCTCTACCCCTCACCTCTTCACTGCACCTCAGGGCACCTCAACCCTCACCTCTTCTCTTCCCTCAGCACCCCTCTTCTCTGCACTTCAGCACCCCTCTACCCCTCACCCCTTCTCTGCACCTCAGCACCCCTCTACCCATCACCCTTTCTCTGACCCTCAGCACCCCTCTATCCCTTGCCTCTTCTCTGCCCTGAGCACCCCTCTACCCCTCACCTCTTCTCTGTTCTCAGCACCCCTCTACCCCTCACCTCTTCTCTGCCCACAGCACCCCTCTACCCCTCACCTCTTCTCTGCCCTCAGCACCCCTCTGACCCCTCACCTCTTCTCTGCCCTCACCACCACTCTACCCCTCACCCCTTCTCTGCACCTCAGCACCCCTCTACCCCTCACCCCTTCTTTGACCCTCAGCACCCTTTACCCCTCACCTCTGCCCTCAGCACCCCTCTACCCTCAGCTCTTCTCTGCCCTCAGCACCCCTCTACCCCTCACCACTTCCCTGCCCTCAGCACCCCTCTACCCCTCACCTCTTCTCTGCCCTCAGCACCCCTCACTCTACTCTGCCCTCAGCACCCCTCTACCCCTCACCTCTTCTTTGCCTTCAGCACCCCTCTACCCCCTCACCTCTTCTCTGCCTTCAGCACCCCTCTACCCCTCACCTCTTCTCTGCCCTCAGCACCCCTATACACCTCACGCCCTAACTGCACCTCAGCACACCTCTATCCCTCACCTCTTCTCTGCCCCAGCACCCTCTACCCCTCACCTCTTCTCTGCCTTCAGCACCCCTCACCTCACCTCTTCTCTGCCCTCACCCATTTTCTGCACCTCAGCACCCCTCTACCCCTTACCCCTTCTCTGACCCTCAGCACCCCTTTACCCCTCACCTCTTCCCTGCCCTCAGCACCCCTCTACCCTCACCTCTTCTCTGCCCTCTGCCCTCAGCACCCCTCATCTGTACTCTGCCCTCAGCACTCCTCTACCCCTCACCTCTTCTCTGCCTTCAGCACCCCTCTACCCCTCGCACCATTCTACCCCTCACCTCTTCTCTGCCCTCAGCACCCCTCTACCCCTCACCTCTTCTCTGCCCTCAGCACCCCTATACACCTCACGCCTTCTCTGCATCTCAGCACCCCTCTACCCCTCACCTCTTCTCTGCCCCAGCACCCCTCTACCCCTCACCTCTTCTCTGCCCTCAGCACCCCTCTAACCCCTCACTTCACCTCTGCTCTGCCCTCACCACCACTCTACCCCTCACCCCTTCTCTGCACCTCAGCACCCCTCTACCCCTTACCCCTTCTCTGACCCTCAGCACCCCTCTACCCTCACCTCTTCTCTGCCCTCAGCACCCCTATACACCTCATGCCTTCTCTCCACCTCAGCACCCAACTACCCCTCACCTCTTCTCTGCCCCAGCACCCCTCTAATCCCTCACTTCACCTCTTCTCTGCCCTCACCACCACTCTACCCCTCACCCCTTCTCTGCACCTCAGCACCCCTCTACCCCTCACCTCTTCTCTGCCCTCAGCACCCCTCTACCCCTCACCTCTTCCCTGCCCTCAGCACCCCTCACCTCTTCTCTGCCCTCTGCCTTCAGCACCCCTCATCTCTACTCTGCCCTCAGCACCCCTCTACCACTCACCTCTTCTCTGCCTTCTGCACCCCTCTACCCCTCACCTCTTCTCTGCCTTCAGCACCCCTCTACCCCTCACCTCTTCTCTGCCCTCAGCACCCCTCTACCCCTCACCTCTTCTCTGCCCTCAGAACCCCTCATCTCTACTCTGCCCTCAGCACCCCTCTAGCCCTCACCTCTTCTCTGCCTTCAGCACCCCTCTACCCCTCGCACCATTCTTCCCCTCACCTCTTCTCTGCCCTCAGCACCCCTCTACCCCTCACCTCTTCTCTGCCCTCAGCACCCCTATACACCTCACGACTTCTCTGCACCACAGCACCCCTCTACCCCTCACCTCTTCTCTGCCCCAGCACCCCTCTACCCCTCTACCCCTCACCTCTTCTCTGCCCTCAGCACCCCTCTAACCCCTCACTTCACCTCTTCTCTGCCCTCAGCACCCCTATACACCTCACGACTTCTCTGCACCTCAGCACCCCTCTACCCCTCACCCTTCTCTGCACCTCAGCACACCTCTACCCCTCACCCCTTCTCTGCCCTCAGCACCCCTCTACCCCTCACCTCTTCCCTGCCCTCAGCACCCCTCTACCCCTCACCTCTTCTCTGCCCTCTGCCTTCAGCACCCCTCATCTCTACTCTGCCCTCAGCACCCCTCTACTGCTCACCTCTTCTCTGCCTTCAGCACTCCTCTACCCCCTCACCTCTTCTCTGCCTTCAGCACCCCTCTACCCCTCACCTCTTCTCTGCCCTCAGCACCCCTATACAACTCATGCCTTATCTGCACCTCAGCACCCCTCTATCCCTCACCTCTTCTCTGCCCCAGCACCCCTCTACCCCTCTACCCCTCACCTCTTCTCTGCCCCTCAGCACCCCTCTAACCCCTCACCTCACCTCTTCTCTGCCCTCACCACCACTCTACCCCTCACCCCTTCTCTGCTCCTCAGCACCCCTCTACCCCTCACCCCTTCTCTGACCCTCAGCACCCCTTTACCCTCACCTCTTCTCTGCCTTCAGCACCCCTCTACCCCTCACCTCTTCTCTGCCTTCAGCACCCCTCTACCCCTCACCTCTTCTCTGCCCTCTGCACCCTCTCTCTACCCCTCACCTCTTCTCTGCCCTCAGCACCCCTATACACCTCACGTCTTCTCTGCACCTCAGCACCCCTCTACCCCTCACCTCTTCTCTGCCCCAGCACCCCTCACCTCTTCTCTGCACTCAGCACCCCTCTAACCACTCACTTCACCTCTTCTCTGCCCTCACCACCACTCTACCCCTCACCCCTTCTCTGCACCTCAGCACCCCTCTACCCCTCACCCCTTCTCTGACCCTCAGCACCCCTTTACCCCTCACCTCATCTCTGCTCTCAGCACCCCTCTACCCTCACCTCTTCTCTGCCCTCAGCACCTCTCTACCCCTCACCTCTTCCCTGCCCTCAGCACCCCTCACCTCTTCTCTGCCCTCAGCACCCCTCATCTCTACTCTGCCCTCAGCACCCCTCTACCCATCACCTCTTCTCTGCCTTGAGCACCCCTCACCTCTTCTCTGCCTTCAGCACCCCTCTACCCCATACCTCTTCTCTGCCCTCAGCACCCCACTAGCCCTCACCTCTTCTCTGTCCTCAGCACCCCTCTACCCCTCACCTCTTCTCTGCCCTCAGCACTCCTCTACCCCTCACCTCTTCTCTGCCCTCAGCACCCTCCACCCTCACCTCTTCACTGCACCTCAGGACACCTCAACCCCTCACCTCTTCTCTGCCCTCATCACCACTCTACGCCTCAGCTCTTCTCTGTACCTCAGCATCCCTCTACCCCTCACCTCTTCACTGCACCTCAGGGCACCTCAACCCCTCACCTCTTCTCTTCCCTCAGCACCCTCTTCTCTGCACTTCAGCACCCCTCTACCCCTCACCCCTTCTCTGCACCTCAGCACCCCTCTACCCATCACCCTTTCTCTGACCCTCAGCACCCCTCTATCCCTTGCCTCTTCTCTGCCCTGAGCACCCCTCTACCCCTCACCTCTTCTCTGTTCTCAGCACCCCTCTACCCCTCACCTCTTCTCTGCCCACAGCACCCTCTACCCCTCACCTCTTCTCTGCCCTCAGCACCCCTCTAACCCCTCACCTCTTCTCTGCCCTCACCACCACTCTACCCCTCACCCCTTCTCAGCACCTCAGCACCCCTCTACCCCTCACCCCTTCTTTGACCCTCAGCACCCCTTTACCCCTCACCTCTGCCCTCAGCACCCCTCTACCCTCAGCTCTTCTCTGCCCTCAGCACCCCTCTACCCCTCACCACTTCCCTGCCCTCAGCACCCCTCTACCCCTCACCTCTTCTCTGCCCTCAGCACCCCTCACTCTACTCTGCCCTCAGCACCCCTCTACCCCTCACCTCTTCTTTGCCTTCAGCACCCCTCTACCCCCTCACCTCTTCTCTGCCCCAGCACCCCTCTACCCCTCACCTCTTCTCTGCCCTCAGCACCCCTGTAACCCCTCACCTCTTCTCTGCCCTCACCACCACTCTACCCCTCACCCCTTCTCTGCACCTCAGCACCCCTCTACCCCTCACCCCTTCTCTGAGCCTCAGCACCCCTTTACCCCTCACCTCATCTCTGCCCTCAGCACCCCTCTACCCTCACCTCTTCTCTGCCCTCAGCACCTCTCTACCCCTCACCTCTTCCCTGCCCTCAGCACCCCTCTACTCTCACCTCTTCTCTGCCCTCTGCCCTCAGCACCCTCATCTCTACTCTGCCCTCAGCACCCCTCTACCCCTCACCTCTGCCTTCAGTACCCTTCTACCCCTCACCTCTTCTCTGCCTTCAGCACCCCTCTATCCGTCTACCCCTCACCTCTTCTCTGCCCTCAGCACCCTCACCTCTTCTCTGCCCTCAGTACCCATCTACACCTCACGCCTTCTCTGCACCTCAGCACCCCTCTACCCCTCACCTCTACTCTGCCCCAGCACCCCTCTACCCCTCACCTCTTCTCTGCCCTCAGCACCCCTCTAACCACTCACTTCACCTCTTCTCTGCCCTCACCACCACTCTACCCCTCACCCCTTCTCTGCACCTCAGCACCCATCTACCCCTCACCCCTTCTCTGACCCTCAGTACCCCACTACCCTCACCTCTTCTCTGCCCTCAGCACCCCTATACACCTCACACCTTCTCTGCAACTCAGCAGCCCTCTACCCCTCACCTCTTCCCTGCCCCAGCACCCCTCTACCCCTCACCTCTTCTCTGCCCTCAGCACTCCTCTACCCCTCACCTCTTCTCTGCCCCAGCACCCCTCTACCCCTCACCTCTTCTCTGCCCTCAGCACCCCTCTAACCCCTCACTTCACCTCTTCTCTGCCCTCACCACCACTCTACCCCTCACCCCTTCTCTGCACCTCAGCACCCCTCTACCCCTCACCCCTTCTCTGACCCTCAGCACCCCTCTACCCTCACCTCTTCTCTGCCCTCAGCACCCCTATACAGCTCATGCCTTCTCTGCACCTCAGCACCCCTCTATCCCTCACCTCTTCTCTGCCCCAGCACCCCTCTACCCCTCACCTCTTCTCTGCCCTCAGCACCCCTCTAATCCCTCACTTCACCTCTTCTCTGCCCTCACCACCACTCTACCCCTCACCCCTTCTCTGCACATCAGCACCCCTCACCCCTTCTCTGCCCTCAGCACCCCTCTACCCCTCACCTCTTCCCTGCCCTCAGCACCCCTCTACCCCTCACCTCTTCTCTGCCCTCTTCCATCAGCACCCCTCATCTCTACTCTGCACTCAGCACCCCTCTACCGCTCACCTCTTCTCTGCCTCCAGCACCCCTCTGCCCCTCACCTCTTCTCTGCCTTCAGCACCCCTCTACCCCTCACCTCTTCTCTGCCCTCAGCACCCCTCTACCCCTCACCTCTTCTCTGCCCTCAGCACCCCTCTACCCCTCACCTCTTCTCTGCCCTCAGCACCCCTATACAAGTCACACCTTATCTGCACCTCAGCACCCCTCTATCCCTCACCTCTTCTCTGCCCCAGCACCCCTCTACCCTCACCTCTTCTCTGCCCTCAGCACCCCTGTAACCCCTCACCTCTTCTCTGCCCTCACCACCACTCTACCCCTCACCCCTTCTCTGCACCTCAGCACCCCTCTACCCCTCACCCCTTCTCTGAGCCTCAGCACCCCTTTACCCCTCACCTCATCTCTGCCCTCAGCACCCCTCTACCCTCACCTCTTCTCTGCCCTCAGCACCTCTCTACCCCTCACCTCTTCCCTGCCCTCAGCACCCCTCTACTCTCACCTCTTCTCTGCCCTCTGCCCTCAGCACCCCTCATCTCCACTCTGCCCTCAGCACCCCTCTACCCCTCACCTCTTCTCTGCCTTCAGTACCCCTCTACCCCTCACCTCTTCTCTGCCTTCAGCACCCCTCTATCCGTCTACCCCTCACCTCTTCTCTGCCCTCAGCACCCTCACCTCTTCTCTGCCCTCAGCACCCATCTACACCTCACGCCTTCTCTGTACCTCAGCACCCCTCTACCCCTCACCTCTACTCTGCCCCAGCACCCATCTACCCCTCACCTCTTCTCTGCCCTCAGCACCCCTCTAACCACTCACTTCACCTCTTCTCTGCCCTCACCACCACTCTACCCCTCACCCCTTCTCTGCACCTCAGCACCCATCTACCCCTCACCCCTTCTCTGACCCTCAGTACCCCACTACCCTCACCTCTTCTCTGCCCTCAGCACCCCTATACACCTCACACCTTCTCTGCACCTCAGCAACCCTCTACCCCTCGCCTCTTCCCTGCTCCAGCACCCCTCTACCCCTCACCTCTTCTCTGCCCTCAGCACCCCTCTAACCCCTCACTTCACCTCTTCTCTGCCCTCACCACCACTCTACCCCTCACCCCTACTCTGCACCTCAGCACCCCTCTACCCCTCACCCCTTCTCTGACCCTCAGCACCCCTTTACTCCTCACCTCATCTCTGCCCTCAGCACCCCTCTACCCTCAACTCTTCTCTGCCCTCAGCACCCCTCATCTCTACTCTGCCCTCAGCACCCCTCTACCCCTCACCTCTTCTCTGCCCTCACCACCAGTCTACCCCTCACCTCTTCTCTGCCCCCAGCACCCCTCTACCCCTCATGCCTTCTCTGCACCTCACCTCTTCTCTGCCCTCAGCACCCCTCTATCCCTCACCTCTTCTCTGCCTTCAGCACCCCTCTACCCCTCACCTCTTCTCTACCTCAGCACCCCTCTACCCCTCACCTCTTCTCTGTCCCCAGCACCCCTCTACCCCTCACCTCTTCTCTGCCCTCAGCACCCCTCTACCCCTCACCTCTTCTCTGCCCTCAGCACCCCTCTACCCCCTCATGCCTTCTCTGCACCTCAGCACCCCTCTACCCCTCACCTCTTCTCTGCCCCCAGCACCCCTCTACCCCTCACCTCTTCTCTGCCCTCAGCACCCCTCTACCCCTCATGCCTTCTCTGCACCTCAGCACCCCTCTACCCCTCACCTCTTCACTGCACCTCAGGACACCTCAACCCAGGGCTTTAAGTGGGCCGGGTCTCACCGGGTCTGAGCACCGGCAGTTTTTTAAAGGAGGCCTCGAAACGGGTCTCTATCGTGCTCTGTTTTGTGCCCTGCCACAGGCGGCCCATTTTTTCCTGGACTGCAGTGACAGCAGGCACATTGATGTGCGCACGCTCACACTGCTCACTTCTCACTAGTGGAGAAGTTACGGCATGATGTCATGCCAGATGAGAGTTGTAGGGGAAGGGAAATCCTTTAAAGAGAGTCATTTTGTCTCTGGATTTCCCTTCTTTTTTTGAAACTCAGGAGCAGCAACATTTTCGTGGTGTCTCCAGGGCTTTAAGTGGAACCTTTTTCAATATTATATACAAGCCGTAGTTGCTGCTTATTTATCTTATGCAACTAACAACCATTGGCAAAGCCAATAGTCCTGACTTGTTGTTGGTATGATGTTACTTGTATCATATATCTGGATGCAATGACAGAAACAGCAAAATACAAGTCGGGCGGCACACTATGCTAAGCACAGATTTTTAGCTTACATGTTTTTAAGCCACACCCTTAATTACATTGGCCACGCCCATTTGAGAGACCCCCCCGTTTTTACATCCCACTTAAAGCCCTGCCTCAACCCCTCACCTCACCTCTTCTCTGCACCTCAGCACCCCTCTCCACTTCTTTTCCCTCAGCACCTCTCTACTCTCACCTCTTCTCTGCCCTCAGCACCCCTTCTACCCCTCACCTCTTCTCTGCCCTCAGCACCGCTCTACCCCTCACCTCTTCTCTGCCCTCAGCACCCCTCACCTCTTATCTGCCTTCAGCACCCCTATACCCCTCACCCCTTCTCTGCACCTCAGCACCCCCTCTACCCCTCACCTCTTCTCTGCCTCCAGCACCCCTCTACCCCTCACCTCTTCTCTGCCCTCAGCACCCCTCTACCCCTCATCTCTTCTCTGCCCTCAGCACCCCTATACACCTCACGCCTTCTCTGCACCTCAGCACCCCTCACCTCTTCTCTGCCCTCAGCACCCCCTCTACCCCTCACCTCTTCTCTGCCTTCAGCACCCCTCTACCCCTCACCTCTTCTCTGCCCTCAGCACCCCTCTACCCCATACCTCTTCTCTGCCCTCAGCACCCCTCTACCCCTCACCTCTTCTCTGCCCTCAGCACCTCTCTACCCCTCACCTCTTCTCTGCCCCAGCACCACTCTACCCCTCACCTCTTCTCTGCCCTCACCTCTTGTCTCCCCCTCACCCCTCACTCTTCACCCCTTACCACACCTATTTCTTTCTCTTTCACCCACACTCATGGCCTCTCTTCCTTCATCACGTCTCTCTCCTCTTACACCTATGGTTCTCCTCACTCCACCTTTCAACTTTGCCTTCATTTACTCTCACCGCCTCCCTCCCCTCACTGTCTCTCTCTAAGCATTTTTCTCTCCTGACCACCCATCCCCCTTATCCCCTCAGAACCTCACTCCCCTCACCCACGTTTCCTCTTAACCCCCTCTCCGCCCACCCCCATCTCCTCAGCCTGACACCCCGCTGCTCGTACTCCACCCTTTTCTGCTCTGAAGTAGGCCAGGGCATCATTTTTCTTACGCCGGCCTAATCTAGTGCAATTTCAGTGATTATGAGTTACTCTTGTTACGCGAAATTCCAACGTGTTGCGCAATTACACGCCGCTCAAAATGTACAACGAACAACAGAACCAGAGCCTCTTTAGTGTAGGTGCTTTTGTTCTTTTCTACTATTTGTTTAGGAAGAAATGTGTCCTTGTGACACAAGGACGCATTTTGTGCTAAAGCGCCAAATTATGTAATTATGTGTAATTTTGTGTCTTTTTCTCCAAAATGTCGCATACTTACGCAAAAACAGGTTATGGGTTTCGTATACACTCTGCTCTTTGTACCCCTCCCCACACCCAGTTCTTTAGCGTTCATCTATATTTACCAACCCCTCCCCCCCACTCCCCCACAGCCTTTCACACTGTGAAAGTAGCTCGTGTAAAAGAACCAGTTAGGGGCCAGTGTGTTTCTATAGGGTGAGTTGGGAGAGGTTGCTGCAGAACAGAAGATGTCCTTTACAGTTCTGCTTTAGAAACTCTCTTATTTTCAGATGCCAATGAGAAGGAATGTCAGCCCTTGAAGTAAACCTGCCCTGGACCAGCAGTGAAGTGGCCCAACACCACCAGAGGCCTGGCCTCAATGCCTTTAAGGTAGACCGAGCCAGACCCACGTGGCATTAGCCTGAATGAGGTAGTTGCAGTGGTGAATAGCAATGCAAAAATATGGTGGGGCGCAACGGCGCACAACTCACCATTAATGCACTTCTCTCCCCCTGTACTGGTGCCCACAAGCAGGAAAGGGAAGGACTTCCTTCCTGCCCAATGGAACGTGAATCGAACCAATCCTGGAGCTGCTCTCATGCTGTTTTCAGCATGAGAGCAGCTCCAGAATTGGTTGGAGCAGGCTAACCCAGTGCTCATTTTGAGGCTGGGGGCTTATGCCAGCAATCATAGCTGTGGGATTGCTGGGTCTACAGTGCGCATGTCGGGCTGGCCATCAAAAGGCAGCTGGCTGATTGGACATGCGCACTGTAGACCCAGCAGTCATCTTGCAATCACAGGATTCATCCCCGCCCCCTGCCCTCACACTCGCGCTGTATACAGCGCGAGCCGGTGACAAAATAAAATGGAAATACTATGCCATTTTATTTATTTGTGTTTGCCTGCTGTGCTCGCAGCAGGCCGGGCGACGCTCCTCCGCCCTTTAGGATGAACCACCCCTAGTTAACTGTCATTTCATCCCCTACTAGAGAAGACAACGGCATCTCTCTCACAAAACACTAACAGTTCAGATGCAGGCAAGGTGGAAACCATACAGTCCAGTAAGGGAAACACCAAACTAAGGGGGTCATTATGATAGCGGGCGGATTGCCACTGCCCGTATGGTGGTGGCGATCCGCCCGCTAATTTCCACCGCCCGCATACCATTTCCCCCCCGCCATATTACGATGGCGGGGGGGGACCCCGGCGGACGGAAAGACCGTCCGTCGGTCTGACAGGGGAGCGGGCGGAAAAGGGCTCTAACATGGTGGCGGTGTCTGCAAGACACCGCCATCCATATTAGGATGGTGGCGGAAAGCAGCCTTTCCATGGCGGCGTTGCCGCCATGGAAAGGCATGCGGTCTTTGCTTCTGGGGGCCCGTTGCGGGCCCCCAGGGTTTTGGGGGGTCGGGGGGTGCACATGGGGGGTACCTATGTACCCCCCTACATTTGAATGCACAAGGTGGCAGCCACAGCGCGGTGCCTGTCACGTTGTGCATTCAAATGCACAACATGCATTTTTCACATTGCGGCGGGTGCTGCCGACAGCACCGCCCGCCGCAATGTAAAAAATACGGGATGCGCCCGCCAGTGTGGCGGGCGCATCCTAATTTGAATGGCGGGACCGCCGCACCTATGGCGGGCGGTCCCTTTTGCCGTTGCGGTGGCGGGCGGACTTTGTCCGTCCGCCATCGTAATGACCCTCTTACCCCGGTTCATTTCTATAACTGCAAGAAATGTGGGTTCAACCCTAAGCAACACCACTATAGGAGCTCCTTACAAACCACCTGTGGCCAGGAAGGGGCAGGCGCTCCTCTAAAACAGTCACGTGACCAACAAGTTCTTACCCTTAATTCTGTATTTTGGAGCCCTGAGTCCCATATATAGCTGCTTTGCATGTGATAGTCCCTTGCTTGTTTTGCTTAATTTTACCAACACCAGGGCTAGCCTTTCCACCAGAGAACTAGTAAATTGTGTCTACTGGGAGACAACACACCTATGGGTAGTGATGTGATGGAACACACGTTCTGAGACTTGCATTGTTTTCTATCTAAATTTCATTGTTTACAACTGCAAATTATTATGTACAAAGTGACATACTGACACTATTATGTACAAAGTGACGAAGTGTACTTTGTTACTTCTTGATTCCACACGTGTTTCGCTCAGATGAGGTTGTCTTTGACTTTCTTGAGGGTAATCGTGAAGAGCTAATGTTAACTAGAATGGAAATCTCTTGGATCTTAGTTGGGTAAGGTCTCTTCACCTTAGGATTCACTAACATTGATGAGGTCAAGACACTCCTAACCGTTGCAGGGTCAGTTTGATCTTCGTGCAAAAACCAGGCACAAAACATGACTGGACAATTTTAATAAACGATGTGCTACCTGCCTATTTTATGCATGCACTAAGCGACTTTTGTGCATTTTGCAATAGATTTAGCCATCAGCACAAAGCTGGTTGTAGCAGAAAGCACAAACTCCAAGAACATGCAATTGGCGCTCAGCTCTAACTTGGCACAAGTGCAAAAACCGTCACAAATATTGTTTGCATTCATTTTAGCACAGCCACCAGGGTCCCAGTGAGGCTTACACAGGCTGTGCCTTCCACCTTCATGTTGGGTAAAATCAGGGCCACTGGAACTATGCAATATTTTTGTTCCAGATGGAATCATTTTCTGCATAGTTATGGATTTGCTGCATTTGCCACATAATCCATCTTCTGTTGTTTAATCTGCAGAATAAAAACAGCAAATAAAGATTCTATCTAAAGCGGATCAAAAGATACTAAAACATGATAACACGTTTCTGCGCAGTGGAAGGCCCTTCTCAAACGTTGGCTGGTGATCTTTCTGTTGCTTATTGCTGTATTTGGGTGTCAGACTAGTACTTATGAGGTGCCAAGATAGTGTTCACGTGTTAAAATGACAAAATAATGAGGTAATATTATCACAGAATTTGTCTTATTATGTCACATATTTTGCCTTCTTGTGCCGCATGGTAAACCCTGGCACATAAATTGGTCCTCCCCTGCCACATAATTGCAATGGCCCGTGTTATAGTTACTCAAAGGTAGCGGCAACACCGAAGGGTGCAGCTCCTCGGGTAAAGGACTACATCGACAGCTGCCTTGTCCTGAGAAATCTGCAACTGCCTTATGAGAGATCTCCAGCTGCCTTGTCCTGAGAGATCTCCAGCTGCCTTGTCCTGAGAGACCTGCAACTGTCTTGTGAGAGATCTCCAGCTGCCTTATGAGAGATCTGCAGCTGCCTTGTCCTGAGGAATCTGCAGCTGCCTTGCCTGAGAGATATCCAGCTGACTTGTCCTGAGAGAGCTGCAGCTTCCTTGTCCCGGGAGAGCTGCAGCTGCCTTGTCCCGAGAGATCTGCAACTGCCTTATGAGAGATCTGCAGCTGCCTTGTTCTGAGAGATCTCCAGCTGCCTTGTCCTGAGAGATCTGCAGCTGCCTTGTCCTGAGAGATCTCCAGCTGCCTTGTCCTGAGAGATCTCCAGCTGCCTTGTCCTGAGAGATCTCCAGCTGCCTTGTCCTGAGAGATCTGCAGCTGCCTTGTCCTGAGAGACCTGCAGCTGCCTTGTTCTGAGAGACTTGCAACTGCCTTATGAGAGATCTGCAGCTGCCTTGTACCGAGAGATCTGCAGCTGCCTTGTCCTGAGAGATCTGCAGCTGCCTTATGAGAGATCTGCAGTTGCCTTGTCCTTAGGGATCTGCAGCTGCCTTGTCCTGAGAGATCTGCAGCTGCCTTGTCCTGAGAGATCCACAGCTGCCTTGTCCTGAGGGAGCTGCAGCTTCTTTGTCCTGAGAGATCTGAAGCTGCCTTGTCCTGAGAGATCTGCAGCTGCCTTGTCCTGAGATATCTACAGCTGCCTTGTCCCGAGAGATCTGCAGCTGCCTTGTCCTTAGGGATCTGCAGCTGCCTTGTCCTGAGAGATCTGCAGCTGCCTTGCCCTGAGAGATCCGCAGCTGCCTTGTCCTGAGGGAGCTGCAGCTGCTTTGTCCTGAGAGATCTGCAGCTGCCTTGTCCTGAGAGATCTGCAGCTGCCTTGTCCTGAGAGATCTGCAGCTGCCTTGTTCTGAGAGATCTCCAGCTGCCTTGTCCTGAGAGATCTGCTGCTGCCTTGTCCTGAGAGATCTCCAGCTGCCTTGTCCTGAGAGATCTGAAGCTGCCTTGTCTTGAGAGATCTGCAGCTGCCTTGTCCTGAGGGAGCTGCAGCTGCCTTGTCCTGAGGGAGCTGCAGCTGCCTTGTCCTGAGAGATCTGCAGCTGCCTTGTCCTGAGAGATCTGCAGCTGTCTTGTCCCGAGAGATCTCCAGCTGCCTTGTCCTGAGAGACATGCAGCTGCCTTGTCCTGAGGGAGCTGCAGCCGCCTTGTCCTGAGAGATCTCCAGCTGCCTTGTCCCGAGAGATCTGCAGCTGCCTTGTCCCGAGAGATCTGCAGCTGCCGTGTCCCGAGAAATCTGTAGCTGCCTTTTTCCGAGAGATCTGCAGATGCCTTTTTCTGAGAGATCTGCAGATGCCTTTTCCTGAGAGACCAGCAGCTGCCTTTTTCTGAGAGATCTCCAGCTGCCTTGTTCTGAGAGATCTGCAGCCGCCTTTTTCTGAGAGATCTGCAGCTGCCTTGTCCCGAGAGATCTGCAGCTGCCTTGTCCCGAGAGATCTGCAGCTGCCTTGTCCTGAGAGATCTGCAGCTGCTTTGTCCCGAGGGATCTAGAGTGGCCTTGTCCCGAGAGATCTGCAGCTGCCTTGTCCTGAGACAAAATAATGAGGTAATATTATCACAGAATTTGTCTTATTATGTCACATATTTTGCCTTCTTGTGCCGCATGGTAAACCCTGGCACATAAATTGGTCCTCCCCTGCCACATAATTGCAATGGCCCGTGTTATAGTTACTCAAAGGTAGCGGCAACACCGAAGGGTGCAGCTCCTCGGGTAAAGGACTACACCTCCAGCTGTCTTGTCCTGAGAAATCTGCAACTGCCTTATGAGAGATCTCCAGCTGCCTTGTCCTGAGAGATCTCCAGCTGCCTTGTCCTGAGAGACCTGCAACTGCCTTGTGAGAGATCTCCAGCTGCCTTATGAGAGATCTGCAGCTGCCTTGTCCTGAGGAATCTGCAGCTGCCTTGCCTGAGAGATATCCAGCTGACTTGTCCTGAGAGAGCTGCAGCTTCCTTGTCCTGGGAGAGCTGCAGCTGCCTTGTCCCGAGAGATCTGCAACTGCCTTATGAGAGATCTGCAGCTGCCTTGTTCTGAGAGATCTCCAGTTGCCTTATCCTGAGAGACCTGCAACTGCCTTATGAGAGATCTGCAGCTGCCTTGTCCTGAGAGATCTCCAGCTGCCTTGTCCTGAGAGATCTCCAGCTGCCTTGTCCTGAGAGATCTGCAGCTGCCTTGTCCTGAGAGTCCTGCAGCTGCCTTGTTCTGAGAGACTTGCAACTGCCTTATGAGAGATCTGCAGTTGCCTTTTCATGAGAGATCTGCAGCTGCCTTGTCCTAAGAGATCTGCAGCCGCCTTATGAGAGATCTGCAGTTGCCTTGTCCTGAGGGATCTACAGCTGCCTTGTCCCGAGAGATCTGCAGCTGCCTTGTACCGAGAGATCTCCAGCTGCCTTGTCCTGAGAGATCTGCAGCTGCCTTGTCCTGAGAGACCTGCAGCTGCCTTGTTCTGAGAGACTTGCAACTGCCTTATGAGAGATCTGCAGTTGCCTTGTCCTGAGAGATCTGCAGCTGCCTTATGAGAGATCTGCAGCTGCCTTGTCCTTAGGGATCTGCAGCTGCCTTGTCCTGAGAGATCCGCAGCTGCCTTGTCCTGAGGGAGCTGCAGCTGCTTTGTCCTGAGAGATCTGCAGCTGCCTTGTCCTGAGATATCTGCAGCTGCCTTGTTCTGAGAGATCTCCAGCTGCCTTGTCCTGAGAGATCTGCAGCTGCCTTGTCCTGAGAGATCTCCAGCTGCCTTGTCCTGAGAGATCTGAAGCTGCCTTGTCTTGAGAGATCTGCAGCTGCCTTGTCCTGAGGGAGCTGCAGCTGCCTTCTCCTGAGAGATCTGCAGCTGCCTTGTCCTGAGAGATCTGCAGCTGTCTTGTCCCGAGAGATCTCCAGCTGCCTTGTCCTGAGAGACCTGCAGCTGCCTTGTCCTGAGGGAGCTGCAGCTGCCTTGTCCTGAGAGATCTGCAGCCGCCTTGTCCTGAGAGATCTCCAGCTGCCTTGTCCCGAGAGATCTGCAGCTGCCTTGTCCCGAGAGATCTGCAGCTGCCGTGTCCCGAGAAATCTGTAGCTGCCTTTTTCCGAGAGATCTGCAGATGCCTTTTTCTGAGAGATCTGCAGATGCCTTTTCCTGAGAGACCAGCAGCTGCCTTTTTCTGAGAGATCTCCAGCTGCCTTGTTCTGAGAGATCTGCAGCCGCCTTGTCCTGAGAGATCTCCAGCTGCCTTGTCCCGAGAAATCTGTAGCTGCCTTTTTCCGAGAGATCTGCAGCTGCCTTGTCTCGAGAGATCTGCAGCTGCCTTGTCTCGAGAGATCTGCAGCTGCCTTGTCCCGAGAGATCTGCAGCTGCCTTGTCCTGAGAGATCTGCAGCTGCTTTGTCCCAAGGGATCTAGAGTGGCCTTGTCCCGAGAGATCTGCAGCTGCCTTGTCCTGAGAGATCTGCAGCTGCCTTGTCCTGAGAGATCTGCAGCTGCTTTGTCCCGAGGGATCTAGAGCTGCCTTGTCCCGAGAGATCTTCAGCTGCCTTGTCCTGAGAGATCTGCAGTTGCCTTGACCTGAGAGATCTGCAGCTGCCTTTTCCTGAGAGACCAGCAGCCGCCTTTTTCTGAGAGACCAGCAGCCGCCTTTTTCTGAGAGATCTCCAGCTGCCTTGTCCCGAGAGATCTAGAGCTGCCTTGTCCCGAGAGATCTGCAGCTGCCTTGTCCTGAGGTATCTGCAGCTGCCTTGCCCTAAGAGATCCGCAGCTGCCTTGTCCTGAGAGATCTGCAGCTGCCTTGTCCTGGGGGAGCTGCAGCTGCCTTGTCCTGAGAGATCTGCAGCTGCCTTGTCCCGAGAGATCTGCAGCTGCCTTGTCCTGAGAGATCTGCAGCTGCCTTGTCCCGAGAGATCTGCAGCTGCTTTGTCCCGAGAGATCTGCAGCTGCCTTGTCCTGAGAGATCTGTAGCTGCCTTGTCCTGAGAGATCTGCAGCTGTCTTGTCCTGAGGGATCTCCAGCTGCTTTGTCCTGAGAGATCTGCAGCTGCCTTTTCCTGAGAGATCTGCAGCTGCCTTGTCCTGAGAGATCTGCAGCTGCCTTGCCCTGAGAGATCTGCAGCTGCCTTGCCCTGAGAGATCTGCAGCTGCCTTGTCCTGAGAGATCTGCAGCTGCCTTGTGCCGAGAGATCTGCAGTTGTCTTGTCCTGAGGGATCTCCAGCTGCTTTCTCCCGAGAGATCTAGAGCTGCCTTGTTCCGAGAGATCTGCAGCTGCCTTGTCCTGAGAGATCTGCAGCTGCCTTGTCCTGAGAGATCTGCAGCTGCTTTGTCCCGAGAGATCTGCAGCTGTCTTGTCCTGAGGGATCTCCAGCTGCTTTGTCCTGAGAGATCGGCAGCTGCCTTGTTCTGAGAGATCTGCAGCTGCCTTGTCCTGAGCGATCTGCAGCTGCCTTGTCCTGAGAGATCTGCAGCTGCCTTGTCCTGAGAGATCTGCAGCTGCCTTGTCCCGAGAGATCTGCAGCTGCCTTGTCCTGAGAGATCTGCAGCTGCCTTGTCCTGAGAGATCTGCAGTTGCCTTGTCCTGAGAGATCTGCAGCTGCCTTGCCTTGAGGGATCTGCAGCTGCCGTGTCCTGAGAGATCGGCAGCTGCCTTGTTCTGAGAGATCTCCAGCTGCCTTGTCCTGAGAGATCTGCAGCTGCCTCGTCTTGAGGGATCTGCAGCTGCCTTGTCCTGAGAGATCTGCAGCTGCCTTGTCCTGAGGGGGCTGCAGCTGCCTTGTCCTGAGAGATCTGCAGCTGCCTTGTTCTGAGAGATCTGCAGCTGCCTCGTACAGAGAGATCTGCAGCTGCCTTGTCCTGAGGGATCTGCAGCTGCCTTGTCCTGAGGGATCTGCAGCTGCCTTGTCCTGAGGGATCTGCAGCTGCCTTGTCCTGAGAGATTTGTAGCTGCCTTGTCCTGAGAGATCTGCAGCTGCCTTGTCCCGAGAGATCTGCAGTTGTCTTGTCCTGAG
This sequence comes from Calotriton arnoldi, assembly GCA_963921515.1. Lineage (NCBI taxonomy): Eukaryota > Metazoa > Chordata > Amphibia > Caudata > Salamandridae > Calotriton > Calotriton arnoldi. The sequence continues at coordinate 555,953 of CAWUFW010004170.1, forward strand.
GGATCTCCAGCTGCTTTCTCCCGAGAGATCTAGAGCTGCCTTGTTCCGAGAGATATGCAGCTGCCTTGTCCTGAGAGATCTGCAGCCTCCTTGTCCTGAGATCTGCAGCTGCTTTGTCCCGAGAGATCTGCAGCTGCCTTGTCCTGAGGGAGCTGCAGCTGCCTTGTCCTGAGAGATCTGCAGCTGCCTTGTTCTGAGAGATCTGCAGCTGCCTCGTACAGAGAGATCTGCAGCTGCCTTGTCCTGAGGGATCTGCAGCTGCCTTGTCCTGAGGGAGCTGCAGCTGCCTTGTCCTGATAGATCTGCAGCTGCCTTGTCCTGGGAGAGCTGCAGCTACCTTGTTCTGAGAGATCTCCAGCTGCTTTGTCCTGAGAGATCTGCAGCTGCCTTGTCCTGAGAGATCCGCAGCTGCCTTGTCCTGAGTAATGAGGGCCGTTAATTGAGAGCCGAAATGTGACTGTTGAATATGATGGTTCCAAAGGTAGCCCACACCGTACCCCGGCTGCAGAGGGGTTGAGACTTATTGGAAACCACATCAAAGCGTCTTTAGGGAGACAGTAACGAGAGGTCCTAGCTGGGGAGTCAGGGTAGAGTCATCTGATTGGATGATGGCATAAACAATAGTAGGGAATCCATTGGTGGAGCTAGTCTGGGGCCGAGGACCAACCCCAACTAGCAAAGGATGTGTATGTTTTTCAGACCAGACATTGCAGAGTGCGCGTCCAGTGCCGCGCGCTGCCACCTTCCTGCTAATGCAACCCGCACAATGCGTGTCCAGACGCTGGGGGTGCAGGCGCCGGAGCTGGGTCTGGAACGCACGGGTGGGATCCGTTTACAAATTGCATTAGTGCAGGGGTCTCCAAAGAGTAGCTCAGAAGTTACTGGTAGCTCACCAGCACCCCTAAAGTATCTTTCAGATGTGAAGCAGAGCCCAGTACTTCCTTCACAGGGTCTATGCATATTAAAGAAGGCAGCACAGCTCATCTCCAGACCCCTAGAGTGGCAGCCAGCCACAGTAATAGCAGGGCCTCATAATAATATTCAAGCCCACACTGTCAGCCTATGGGGTCTACTACATGACCATCTGTCTCCACTCTCAGTCTAGCAAAGCCTTCGGGTGATTGGCCATGCTAGAGGTCCGGCTTTAGTAGTCACACCGTGTGTGTCAACAGGGAGCCATGAGAGAAGAGTGCCAGTTGTCACCAGCAGTGTGGGACTGAAAGAGCCAAAGTAAAAATGTGCTAGTCTGGCGCATGATGAGCCCAAGGGCTGAGGACAGCAGGTGGGGGCTCCAGAGGCGAGACAATTAAGAGCCTCATGTGCATTTGTGTGTGTGTGCGTGTGTCCCTCCCCCCTAAACAGAGTTGATCCCTGGAAGCTACACCTAGTGTCAAGGATCACCAACCGTATCTGCTGTCCCCATCATAAGGGGCTCATCTCTGGCACAATTGTGTCCTTTCAAGGCAAAATAGTGACAGTAACATAAGAATGGTCATTCTTGACATTTCCGGGCACTCTTGGTCTAGTGGTGGCATTCTGGCAGCCAATATTGACAAATTAAAAGCATGACTGCCATAGTTTTGTCCACCCCTGACATAATTGTGGCCACTCCTTGCATAATAATGACCATGGTAGTATATCGTGGGCATCCCATCCCGGCTATTATGGGGTCCAGTCTTGGCACTATGGTTGCCCTGCTATAATGGTGTTATTATGAGCATCCATGGCCCATGATTTTAATACCTGGACATTTGAAGTTGATTCTGTCCACGTGAGCCATTTGTACACGCGAGTACTGGATAAAAACTACAAGCTAATGTTTGGGCACTATGTATTTTCTAAAAATGAAAACTGATATTTTAGGGGGAAAATAATGTTTTTTCAAAAAAGGTTTTTCTTCTGAAAAATTTAGTTTTTTGCCCAAAATAGAAAGTTGTATTTGTTGGAAAAAATATGCATATTTTTAGAAACTGATATGCTGATAAAGACAAAAGGCTGCAATCCCAAAACAAATTTAAAGTTGATAGTTGAATGATAATTCAAGTGGAGTGGTTGAGACATTGTGCTGTGGCTATGTACTTTGTGCCAGAGGACGCAAGATGGCAGTTATTTTGTTAATGGTTTGGAGGCCGTTATATTCATAGTCTCTTTCTTGGCTTTTCTGCTGGTAACGTCACCTGAAATGCTTAGGTGCTGACTACTGATAATCTTGTTTTGGGTGTTCATAGTGTAATGTTAACGTATCGTATGTGATCACTATTTTACAGTGAGTAGCAAGGGCGGACACTCCTTGTGCAGAAGTAGCTCTCACTACAGAAGAGGTCGGACATGTAGGAAGCTGGATTTCTGTTGCAGAACCCCCCCACCCCTCCCTCTCTCTTTTTGCCAGAAATCTGATGCACTTTGACTGAGAGTGCAGTGGGTCCCTGCCAATCAGGTTCCCAAGATCTGTGTTCTTTTCCAAAACTATACCTTTGTGCCCCCAATTGGCACCTTTCTGGCCACATGTAAGTCCCTTGTTAAAGGTACCATGGGTAACAAGGGCACTGTGACCAGGGAAGGCCTCTAAGGGCTGTAGCACATATTGTGCCACCCTTAGAGGTCCTGTACCTTAACACACACACACACACACACACACACACACTGCCATTGCAGGCTGCGTGTTTTGGTGCAGAGAAAAGTGATGAGTTGACATGGCACACATACCTGTGTGCCATGCCTGCAACCCACTGCCTATGGTATAGGTAAGTCACCCCTCTAGCTGGGTGAACAGTACCACTAGTGAGGGTACAGTTGCATGAGCACTGTACCCCTACAGTGTCTAAGTCTATTTCTAGACATTGAAAGTGCAGTAAAGCCATAAAGAGTATATGGTCTGGGAGTTTGTCATTACTAACTCCACAGCACCATAATGGCTTTACTGAATTCTGGGAAATTTGGTATCAAACTTCTCAGCATAATAAACCTACACTGAGGCCAGTGTGGGAGTTATTATACAATGCACTCAGAGGGCATCTTAGAGATGCCCCCTGTAAAACGACCAGCCTCTGGTGGGTTACCTGACTGGTACACACTAGCCTGCCACCGCAAGACATGTTTCTGGACCCCTAGGGTGGGAGCCTTTGCTCCCTGAGCCCAGAAACAAAGCCTTTCCTGGGCAGAGGTGCTCACATCCCCACCTCCCCCAGGTCAGGAAGAGCCACCTGTGGCAGGGGAGCTTCAAAGGCCTTGCCACATTTGTAATGCGACCCCCAGCCTCTCCTGCAATTAGGGGCAGGCCCCCTTCCTGCCTCCCCTCCTTTTTGGTGGGAAGACAGGCGGGAAAAATTAGAGCAGCCCAGAAGGTCTGCCCACCTCTGCCAACCCCACCCCTCAGGTGGGGGAGGCAAGGTGAAGCCCACTCTTCAGTGCCCGCCATCTTGCAGATGGCAGGTACTCCACAATTAGGATTAGGGATTGTGCCCACTCCCCAAGTGGGGTGAGCACACCAAGGGTGTTGTCACCCTAAGGTCAGTATCCTATTGGCTACTGACCTTGAGACCCCTAAACCCCCCCTAAATACAGTATTTAGGGGGCACCCCTGAACCAAGAAGGCAGATTCCCGCAACCTACGAAGAAGGACAAAAGAAGACGCCCAGCAGAGGAGACTGCAGAGAAGAACTGATTTGGCCCCAGCCCTACCGGCCCGTCTGCAGTTTCCAGGGATCCTGTACCAAAAGTCACCTTGTCCTGCAGCCAGCGACCTCCAGAACCCTTGGGAGGACTGACTGCCTTCCTCAAAGACCGGATCTCCTGTGAACAGCAGCTCTGTTCAAAAGAATCTCCAAAGTCAGACTCTGAGCCTGCTGAGGACAAAGAAACCCGACGCTTGGACCTCCCACTGCACCCGCCGCCTACGGCCCGAGTTCGAGTGGCCCACCGGTCCCAGCAAGGTCCCCCAGTGCTCCAGAGTCTGAATCCACTGTGGGTTTACCCCTCCAGGACTCCCCGACGTTGCCTGCAGCCTCTGCACAGAGACCCCCAGCCGCGAGTGGCCCGGTAAGGTGAAATCCGACCTCAAAAGACACCCCTGCATCCAGCTGCCCTGCGTCCTGGAGAAGAGAACCCGAGGTGCACCTACGTCCCTTAGCCCTCCAACTTACCTGCCCAGCTGTTGGTTCCTCCCGGAAGTCTTCCTGGACCGAGCCTGCAGCCAAAATCCCAAACCGGCAACTCCCATTGAAAACAACAGGGCACCCAACGCCAAAGCAGCACCCTGTGCCTGGCCGCCCCTGTGCCGCAGTGGGTGCACCTTGTGTGCTAAATTAGATCACCCACACCCTGGACACAGGCCCCCTACTCTCACTAAAAGAAAAATAAATAAACTCCTCCCCTTCAGGTGTTCTTGTACAGCACCACCTCTACTTAGAAACCTCTTGTGTTGACTACCAGGGCAGCACACCCAACTGCGATCAAAGCCGGCCACACAACAGGGAGTATGGAAGAGTCATGAGGACTGGGACGAGGAACTAGAACTAGACCAATGGGGTTACCAATAAGTATCTGAAGGATTACCTCCTCATCACCTTCCTGACCATTCCTTCAAGAAGACACACCTAGGGAGGCTGGACCATCATCAATCACCCACCCAGACAACCAGACAGAAAAGGTAAAGACCAGACAGAAAAGATGTAAACCCAAACCAAGAAAGTCAACAATGTCCTAAGTCCAAGTGCCAAATCAAGCCAACAGGCACTGCGAAGTCCAAAAGGCAGAGAGAGCGACCAATGCTCACAGAGAAGCAGAGGTCTAAAATTAGGGAACACCAACAATAGCGACCCACAAGAGACAAGAAGGGATCAGGGAAGCCAATGACAGCAGCATTAACCCATAGCCACTGATGCAGAGAAAGAGCTAGAAGGGACCAAAAGACCCAAACAGACATATCTACCTGCAAAGCATGGACACTAGTTCAATCGAAAACTAGAGGCCCCAAAAAAGAATGTCATTGAACTCCAACAACATGGCAGGGATCAGGAACTGTCCAAAATCCAAGACAGGAGAACAGATGCTCCCAAAACAAACCCAACAGCAAACATCCTTGAATTTGCAGGTAAAGGACCACAAATAACCCCTATGGCACACCCAGAACAGGGCACAAGAGTGCATTGGCCTAAACCAGATACCAAAGGCAAACCAAAGAGGAAGCCAGTATTAGGGCCTGCAGTTGCCAATATACAGAAGGGGAAGAGCCGTCCTCCAGTGCCCAGTTGGGAGGAATGGACAAAGAACCTGACTTGACCCCCACACTAAAAAAAGGGAGCGGGAGCCTCAAAAACCAAAAGAAGGCATGCAACGGTAGGCAAAGCAGGTCTAAGAAAGGTCCAGCTACTACCCCAGTGAGGATCACAAGGATATAAATCACCAGAATCAATAGCCAAAGACCAGCAAGAAAGGGACAGAAACCAGAAGAAGTACTTCTACTGTGTCCCCTGCCATAAGCTCGAAGACCCAGCAGGCAGGCTGGGCTGGAGACTCCCAGAGGAGCCACTAGAAACTATAGAAGGAGGAGCCATCAGAATGGGCGCAGTGGAGCAGCAGAGGAAGACCAAGCAAAGGCCAAGCAAAGACCAAGCAAGAACAGCAGACCTGGAATGGCAGCACCATCAACGAAGGCACCAACACCACCTCCCCAGCATACTGCAGGACCAGGTGGCCCCAAAAATGGGTACAAGCCACAGATCAGTGGCAAATCAGAGCTGGCCACCCCTTTCAAAAGAACTCCCAACACACAAGCTATGGGGGTACCAAAAGAGCACGAATGACTGTGTTTCATGATAAGTGCAGCCGCCACACCGATAGAGCCCAAGCGATAAAAGAGCTCATTTCTGGTTATAATTTGGACATGGTTGCCGTTGCTGAAACTTGGCTTTCTGATTACACTTAAGATGCGCTTACGGATATTATTTCACCAGATTACTCATCATTTGAAGCCCACCGTCCATCCATCAGGGGTGGTGGTGTTGCTTTTTTGATTCACAACCATTTTAAATGTATCAAATCAGCTTCAGGTTGAGATTCCTCTTTGGAGTTCTTGCCGGTTACAAATTCTTGTTCTGACCAAAGTTCCTGGACTTTTCTTCTTGTATTCAGTCCACCTTCTCCAGATACAAAAGCATTAGACCCTTTGGCAGCAGTTTTAGCAGATGCAAGTGCAAGTCACTCTCACGTTATATTATCAGGTGATTAACATACTTTTTTTTTTTTTAATTCTTTTTATTGATTACAGGTTAAACTTGCAGTAATACGGTTACAGAATGAAGTCTTGTTATACAAATCACGCTTCACATTACATTGACTCTTTCGTTAAAACTATACAGTTACTACATTGACATTGTGGTGGATTGTCCGACATGGTTCCACACCCATCTGAGTCAGCTTGAGTCCGTTTCTGACTCACTCGGAGGTGGAGTGCAAATGTTCCCTCTGTAAGCATTCCACGTTCCCCATATCTGTTCCCACTTTTTGGGGCACCCTTGATGTATATATGCCGCCCTCTCTGCCACCTTAGCTCCATCCATATCCCCACACCACTCTCGGTACGTTGGAGAAGTTTGTGCTCCCCAGTGTTTGGCTATGTTGCGCTTGGCGAACATCATACCCAGCGTTGCCCAATCTTGAGCCGCGTGGTTGAGGTCTGTTGGCTCCCAGACATTTAAGAGACATCTCTTGGGTTCCGGCGTGACGGTTACTCCACTAACTTGTGTAATGGCGTGCATAATTGTTTCCCAGTAGGTCGCTATCACTGGGCACTCCCACAGTGTATGATAGAAGGTACCGACTGCTCCACATTGTCTCAAGCAGAGTGTGCTATCAGTCTTCCCTATCTTATGTAGGGTTACTCTTGTGTAGTAGATGCGATGCAGTATCTTCAATTGTACTAATCTTAATTTTGAGGATATCGCCACTTCTCGTGGGAGGCGAGTGCCTCTTGCCAATCTGTCTCATCTAGGTCCCCCACCTCAATCTGCCATTTTTCGTAGAGAGATTTTGTGGGATCTGGTTGATTATTGATGATTTTGCGATAAGTGAGGGAAATGGCCTTCTTGTCCATATGTTCTGTAAGAAGCCTATCCTCTAATGGGGAGGCCTCAGGGAGTATAGTGCCTGCTGGAATGGCTTTCGTAAGTGCAAGTCTAATCTGAGTATATCTAAATATTTCGGCGGGCGCCATCTCGTACTGATCTTGGAGGTGAGCAAAGGGAACAACCTCTCCCTTTCTCCATAGATCTCCTACCGTTGAAATTCCGATAGAGTCCCATCGTTTAATGCCTTTACTAGTACTGAGTCTGCCTAGCCTTTGAGTTTCCCAAAGCGGAGTCAGTTGTGTTATGACACCGTCCCATCCTAGTTTTTTGAGTGTCATGTGCCAAATTTGAACTGTGTGTGCTGTTGGTCCCATTAGTGGTGGTTTACAAGTTTTATTGTAAAGTGCTCTCATTACTCCTCCCTCTCCCAAGCTATATCTGTCTGAGCGGAACGCCGGTTCTGTTTGTGGGGCATGAAGCCACTGATTGAGTACGATCAGTTGGGAGGCCCAGTAGTATGTTTGTATATTTGGAAGGGCGATTCCGCCGTCGTACCATCCCTTTATCAGTTTATTCATGGCTATGTGGGCCGGTTTTCCATCCCAAAGCAGGTTACGTACTTCTGCCTCAATTGCCTTGAAGTAGGTTAGGGGAACTGGAAACGGGGTATTTTGTAGGTCATAGAGAAACCTGGGAAGCACCATCATCTTGAAAAGTGCGGCTCTTCCGAGCAGTGTCAATGGCAGGGATTGCCAATGCTTTGCATCTTGGCGGAGTCTTTTCAGAGGTGGTAGGAGGTTTTTTCCATAAATTCCCCAGGTAGTGGTGTGATATACATTCCCAAATATTTAAAGCACCCTTCTGCAATTTGCAGACTACATCCCTTCGGGAGTTGCGGTGGGGGGGCATTGTAGGACGTATAGGATCGATTTAGTCCAGTTGATAGTATACCCAGAGAACTTGTCATACACTTCACAAATGCCTAGGAGCCTGTTGATGGAGCGCTTGGGGGACGCCACGTATAATAACACATCATCCGCATATAGGGATATACGGTCTTCCCATCCCTTCCCCCATTGGAGTCCACGAATGACCAGGTCTCTCCTTATCCAAGCTGCCAGCGGCTCCAGTACAAGGGCGAATAAAAGCGGTGATAGGGGGCATCCTTGACGCGTTCCGCGCCCAAGGGGAAAGTCGGCAGAGATTCGGCCGTTTACCACTACATGAGCTAGGGGTTTTGTATATAGCAGCTGGATCCAGGCACAGAATTTGGGGCCAAAGCCCATATGTTTAAGGACGGCAAATTGGAAGGGCCATTCGACCATGTCGAAGGCCATACGCGCGTCTAATGATAGGATGGCAGCTGCTTCCTGTATTGTGGGCATACGAGCTATTACACTATGTAGGCGTCTCAGATTGAGGGCAGTGTTCCTTCCAGGCATGAACCCGGATTGGTCCGGATGTACTAATTTAGTGAGGTGGGGTGTCAATCTAGCCGCCAGTGTTTTAGCCAGTATTTTGGCCTCTGCATTAAGCAGTGATATGGGCCGGTATGACGTACAGTCCTGGGCAGGCTTTCCGGGTTTGTGAATAGCCACTATTGTCACCGTTCGCTGGTCCCTAGGGAGTTCTCTTGCTTCCAGGCTGGCTACATACATGTTTAGTAGGTGCGGTGTAATAGCAGTTGCTGTTTTTTTGTAAAGTTCAATGGGTATGCCATTAGGCCCCAGGGCTTTCCCTGATTGTATGGCACCTATGGCTAATACTAGTTTGTCTGCTGTGAGGTCTGTCTCAAGTGTCTGGGTATCTTCCGGTGTGAGTGTGGGCATTCGGATATTTTTGAGGAATGCTTGTGCCTCCTCAATCGTTGTTGAGGATGTCGTGGTGTAAATTTTCCCGTAGTGCTTCGCTAGTGCGTTCACTATCCTCTGCGGGTCTGTTATGGTTTCTCCATCATCTATTTGTAATTGCCCCACCCACCGACTAGCTCGTTCTCGCTTATCTAGCCAGGCCATAATTTTCCCCGCTTTATCCCCGACTTCATATATTTTGTGTTGCGTAGCTAAAAGTCTGGCTTTTGCGTCCTCCCATACGTACTCTCTATAGCCCTACTTTTTCAAGTTAAGATCGTGGGCAGTGTCTGCAGTAGGATTCAGGGCGTGTGTCATTTCCGCGTGGCTCACTTCATGTTTTAGAGCTTCTATTTGTTTCTGTTTTTCTTTTTTATGGCCCGCAATTAATGAAATGGCCTGGCCTCGAAGAACTGCCTTGTAGGCTTCCCAAAGGATTGCCGGGGAGGCGCCCGAGTGCTCGTTTTCTTTGAAATATTGTTGTGTCCTTTTGGTTATGCCTTTCAAGATCTTGGGGTTTTTAAAAAATCCCGGATATATTGGGAAGGTTTGTCGCTGGACTGCAGCGTGACGCGTGTATTTAACCAAAACAGGGGAGTGATCGGAGATGCCTCTAGGTAGGTGGGTTGCTCCCTCTATCTTCCCCAGACTATCTGCTAGCGTGAGTATGTAGTCTATTCTAGAGAGGCTATTATGCACTCCGGAATGGAAGGTGTACTGTTGTTCTGAGGGAAATCGGAAACGCCAAACATCTTTGAGGCCTAGCGCCTCGAGGAACTCAGCAAATTGGGAGTTTGTGCTGCATTGGTCTCGAGGGGGCTTACGGTCGAGCGTATCATCAATGGTGGCGTTGAAATCTCTGCCTATTAGGAGTTCCCCTTCCGGGAGTGTGAGTAGGAGTGCGCTAAGAGCTGGGAGTGCCACCGAATGAAGTGCTGGGGGATGTACACTGAGTCTATATTATATGCTCGTCCCTCCCATTGGTACGAGATGGCTGCGAACCGTCCCTGGTCGTCTGTCCATGTTTGTTTAACAATGAGTGGGAACTGTTTCCGAACCAGAATGTCCACCCCTCGCGAACCTGAGGTAAACTCGGAGTGTGCCACCATCCGGAAACCCCATCTGTCTAGGGCCTTACATGCTGATCCCACTAAATGTGTTTCCTGAATCAGGGCTACTGCCGGTGCTTGACGTTTAAGGTATTGCAGGACTAACCCTCTCTTTATTTTGTCGCACAAGCCATTAACATTCCATGTGAGCAGTGATAAGGGGGAGCCAGCCGTAAGGGGAGCCGTTGGTGTGGTGGTCGCCCTGTCAATCAGTGCTGTCATCCCTGTCATATCTTGTAACTATTAAGTAGTAGTCCGTAGGATACTGCATTAGAAGCGTGATGTGTAAGCATTGAAACTGAACCGTAAACTGTTTTAAACCTGTTAAACAAAGTAAATAAGAACTAAATAACCTTACCTCCCTGCCCACCCTCCTCCCTGCATGACGGACGTAGAACTACCCGCCTCCCCAACTGCGCAGAGTGCTTAGTTCCCATCCCTGGAACCTTGATGGGGGGGAGAGTCTTCCGTTGGCCCCTCCAGCACCCCCCATGTCTGCGATATATCTTGTTGGCATATTCATATTCTCTGATTCATGCTCTTAAAATGCCGAATGAGCAAAGTGAAACAGGCTTAACGTTGTCTAGTGTCTAATAAGTGTCTTGTTTTCTCACGGTCGTCTTGAGAGAGGCGTCTGCCTCAGTGTCTCTCCAACTGTGATGCGAGGCGTTGTTCCATCATGGCAGAACTGTCTGCATCTAGTCTGTCCCATTGCGTGCTTTTCCGCTAAACATTACTACCAGCTCCGGGGTCCACTGTCGCTGCGTGACTTCTCACTCCCCTCCGCTTGCTTGTGATGATCTTCCCAGTGCTCTTGTCTCTTCCGACTCTTCTGGTGTCTCGTCCTGCGAGCGCTGCCCGTAGTTTCTACCAGATCGTCCGGAGCTCGAGGCCCGGCGCCACCCCTCCAGCCATTCTCGAGCCTCCTCAGGCGTCGTAAAATACCATGCTTTTCCCTCGGCCTCTACTCTCAATTTTGCCGGGAATAACATTGAATATTTGAGTTCACGGTTCCGGAGCTCCTTTTTTACCTCGAGAAATCCGCGGCGCTGCTTTGTCACTGCCGCCGTATAGTCCGGAAAAATTGTTATAGTACTGTGCTCAAGACGCAGCGGAGGGGCGACACGTGCCGCCTGTAGAATCACGTCGCGATCACGGAAATTGAAAATGCGAGCTAGTATGGGTCTTGGAGGGGCCCCCGGTCTGGGTCTCCCCCCTGGGACACTGTGAGCTCTTTCTACTGAAAAATAGTTGGAGGGACCTCGTGGCTGCAGTTGATTCTTGATGAGGTCTTCGACTAGTAGGTCGAGTGCTGTTCCCCCTGTTTGCTCCAGTACGCCAATAATTCTAATGTTATTACGTCTCGAGCGGCCTTCTTGATCGTCGAGTTTGGTGGCCATTATCTTGTTGTCTGCCTCGAGTTGGCGTACTTGTTTCTTGAGAGCGGTCGTATCGCTAGTGAGGGTGGACGTAATTGTTTCGACCTCCGCCACTCTAGTAGACATTTTATGAAAATCCGCCCGGATCAATGAGAGTTTTATCGAAATTGAACCAATACGTGAGTCTAAGGAGGTATGCACATTATTCAAGGTAGTCATAATGACCTGCAACGTGACTTCTGGTCCCTCTGCCTTTGGAGGGCTCGCCGCTTGGGTGAGGTCGTGATCTGTGAGTTCTGGCTGAGTCTTGGTACAGGCGTACTTATCAAGTTTTGTTTGGTGCGTGCCCCGCTGGCCTCTGCCCGCTATCGCAACAAGTCTTAGTCAATTGCATTCGAAGCGGAATGGGACTAGGGTGGTACTCATCGCTGCCTGCCTGTGTGCCGTGTAGTCACACGCGGCCTTTCGGGTTCTCCACCCCAGACCTGTCGTAGTGCTTGTTTGCCGCCAGTGGGCTGAGCAACCGGGGGGGTTCTGTGCCCTGTCGCTTTCTGTAGTCGCCCTGCGGTGCTGCGGGTCTGGAGGTGGGCTCGGTGTGTGCGTGCGTTGTGGGGCCTTACGTTTTATGAATCTCGTCCCGTTTCTCTTTTGAGATTCTCCGGTGCTATTGCCCACTAGTTGCAGCTGTGTACGCACCTTTCATCATGGTTCCCTCGTGGTCGCTTTGCTGAAGGGCTTCCTTGTCATCTCGTGTGTCTCGGTGCAGCCCACATGCAGTGTGCACGAAATCTTCCCGGAGGGGGGGGGAGACGACCCACGACACCCGGGGACCCTTAAGATGATTCGGACCTTTTTGTTGTCCTAGTTGGGTCGGCGCGCAACCACGTCAACTCTTCACGTACCGCAGGGACCTCGCCGTTTCTTGACAGGCTTCGCTACGCCCGGCCGCTCCTAATCTGTCCCTGCAGCTTCTCACTGACCTTTTCACAGCGGTACAGCTATCCGCTGGGTGTCTGCCGTGGAGGCTCTCCTAATCTTGTCTCTGTGCCCCGGGTCCGCTGCCTGGAGGATTTTCGGCCCTGGTCTCACTCGAGGATCCGGACGCCTTCCGTGGCGTAGGTCGCGCCTTCTCTCCTTCTCCTCTTCTCCTCAGCGTCTCATCGGCCCCTGCTTCGTAGTTGTCTTTGCAGCGTCTCGTTGACTGCTCTCTGTCGCAGCAGATCTTTGCTGGGTGACCACCGTCGCCAGTGCGGCGCGATCTTCTCTCTGCATCCGGGTTCCAGCGCTCTCGCTGCGGTCGGTCCCGGACGAACTCCAATCCCCGGCTTCAGTTTGTGATGCCGGCCGCACCCTTTCCCCTCGATGCCGTTGTGAGAAGTTGGCCTGGTATATGCTGTCCACTAATTATAGTGGGCACCTTGCACCAGTCCAAACAACCCCTTATTGGAGATAGGTTAAAGACAACCTTATTGAAAGCTATCCTAGTGGTAGCTATGGAGAGCAGCCTTCAGGCTAAGTCTTGAAGGAATGTAAAGCAGCTTGTTTTACCAGTCTATAATCTCTTGAGGGATCAAATGAAAGAGCACCACACCAGGTATATATTCAAAATATATGTATTTATTGCTAAACACACCCCTCTAGTCTCTTTATGAGGCTAGAGTTCGAAGTACATAAGTTAGAAGTTATTAAATCACAGTAATAGCACAAATACACGTTTGGGCCCTAGGGGCGTACTCAAACCATATACCAATAAAGTGGTATGCGAACCACGACTGAACTAGACACTAGGCCTAGAGCCTCTAGAAGTGCTTGGACCACAAGGAACCACCCAAGGTAGTGACACAGGGGACCCACGGGAGACGCGTGCAGTGTAAATACACAACCGCGATACGCCGTTGACTTCTATGGAGAAAGTCGGGATTGGGAAATTAGAGAAAAGGGACACTTAAAAGAGGACTAGGACAAAACCCTTTGAGATCTAGGACTTTGAAGAGTCTCTACCCACGGGAGCACCGGAGTACTCGTGTTACCTCACCCAGGGAAGCCGGGTGCATAGGTGCCTTTCGGGGTCGGGTTTCGTCGTCGATTCGAATGGCGATCTGCTGCAAAGTGCTGCTGGCGGCCAAGAGAAAAGTGTCCGGGTGGATCCAAGAGTGGATCGGAGTTCTGAAGAACCTGAAAGCAGAGGGGACAGAGTCTGGGTCACTAGCCAGTGACCAGGAAGGCGATGGACAGATGCCCACCGATGTCGAGTGCTTCAGGTGCGTTGACGGTCATCTTGACTCTTCAGCCACGAGGTCCAGGAGGCGTTGTCGGCGACCAGGAGCAGGATTCGGGCTGGTACACGAGGTCTGTCGAGTGCTGAGGTGTCGGCGACCGGATTGGACCCAACAAGCCTTGGCAACGGCACGTCTCGGTGAAGATGTAGATCGTCGATGGTGCAGACCAGCAAGGTCTGTGGAACTCACCCAGCGAGGATAAGTGAGGGCAGGCCTGGAGCAACCAGGATGCCAAGTTAGAAAAGGATTGGCCTTTGTTAAGGGCTACTAGCCAACGGGCTAGCGACCGCGAAGGAGCCTCGTGACGCCGCACGTGGATCTGGCTTACAGGACACTCGTGGAGTGGGGGCCAGTGATCTTCGGTGCAGGTGGTGCTGGAGGCTAGGGCTACTCGGAGCCCAAAGCACGACTTCTTGGGAGACCCAGAAGAGGATGCACTTGCAAATGTGCTCGGTGTCTAGGGGTCACGGTCTCAAGTCACCCACGATAGCCACGGGCCTCAGCTTTGCTGGGGACTCAGGGTAGTCTTGGGGAAGTCTGAGAATCCACCTCTGGTGATGCGATGACTTCGGCGTCCGACGGGAGCTTCAGAAATGCGAACCGGACAGATGCTTCTTTGGTGCCTGCCAAGCAGGGGAGTCACTCCTTGACCCCAAGGGAGATTCTTCTGTCCTCTAATCGTGAGTAGAGCGTTGAAGGTCCAGGATTCAGTTACAGAGTTTCGTCCAGGGATAATCTAAAGTCCTAAGGACTGGGTTCCTATCTTTATACTAAAGATAGGGTTGGACTACTCTGTGGCCCCACCTATGGGTGGGTCAGGGCAGAGGGGTGGCTACACCCCTTTCCCTTTGTCCAGTTCGCGCTAAAGCAGGGGCTGCAAGCCCCTGATCCGGTTTGAACTGGGGTATGCACAGGGACACCAAATGTGCCCCCAGTGCAGGACTTCAAAGCACCAGAAAGTGCTCCCGCCCAGCCCCAATACACATTATCCTGTCTGGGGAGGTGGTCACACCTCCCTGGGACAGGAAACCTATTGTCCAGGCCTCCCCTGCCGGAGTTTCGTCCAGCAGCAGGAGGCCAGACTCGTGTCTGTGGCAGCAGCATCCATTTTGTGATGCCAGGGCTTTGGAAAGAAGTTACCGGGCTAGCCAGAGTTAACATGTCTTTCCCTCTAGAAGGGTGGAATGCTACCCCCGCCGCCAGAATTGGCGGGGGGTAGTATTCCAAGATGTTTGACACCAAACACGACATGTTTAGGTGCAGCCATTCCAAAGTTAGCATTTAACGCGAGGTTATAATGCGCTTAAGAGTATATGGTCAGGCTGCACTACAAACAGCATCAGAGAAGGGTCTCCGAACGCTGCAGAGGGGCCCTGCTCATGCAGGGGCACCCTCTCACATAGGAACCATGCACTCTGCCTTTAGGATTGATAAGGCCTGCCTTAGGAGTGACTTATAGGTTTTTATGTGTGTATGTATTTAGTGATATAGGTAACCTATATCACAGTAAGGGGTGCATGCACCACCTTACCCAGGCTGCAGTAGCAGACCTGTGGTGTCAGTTTGGATGGCCTTCCAGGGGTGGCATAATACATGCTGCAGCCCCTGGCAGGCCTCTGAGGTACCTATGCCCTTGGTACATAGTATACCATATACTAGGGACTTATAAGGGCACTCCAGATTCCAATCAGTGATGTGCCTAAGGCACATGGAAACCTTTTACAGAGAAAGCAGATAGACTGGGGCCCTGAATAGTAGGATCCCAGTCCAACTAAGTCATAAACCAGCAAAACACCATAAAAAAGTGGGGGCAACCATATAGTCAGATTCCACCTTCCTACATAACCCCCCCAAACGAAAGGAGATAAGGCTAACCTTGGCCAGTTGAGCCTTCATTGACTAAGTGGTCATATAAGGAAGCACCTGCACTAGCATGGTTGCCCCCTGTCTTATGGTCCACTAAGCAATCCCTCACCCTAAGGGTATGAGAGGGTCTCCACCATGGGGAATCACTACCTGTGGTGTGCTTAGGTAAAGTACACGGCTGGTGAGGTGTCTGAGTAGGGAAGTGAGGCCCTAGGAATGTTGGCCTCAGCTTCCTCAGATCACTGGTCACCATGTATGCCTGTCTTTCCATGACTGAGTTGCACTTTGCTCTAAGGGTCAACCTTTGGCTGCCTACAGCTGGGGGTTGGGTCCCTTTGGAGGGACTACTGGAGGGACAGGGCAGGTTTGGAACCTTCAGGTCCCAGGTTTGCCCTTGCCTACCAGAGTCCTTCTGGGGAGGTCCCTACATAAAGGCATGGGGGATCCCTCAGTGTGTAGAGGAGTTTTCACCTGGCTAGGGCTACTAGACTGGGTGCCCCTAATCTGCTGATGGGGGGTTCCTCTGGACAGGGGGCCCTGGGGGTCCACTGACCTCCCTGACCTCTGCAGCCCTGGGCTGGCTGAGGCAGGGTAGAGAGGGGCAGGTTACCTGCTCCAGACTGGGTACCACCTTGGAAGGGTCCTCTGCCATCAGGGGTGTGGCCAGGCCAGGCCTGACTACCTCTGGGGCAGTTCCTTCACTAGGGGTAGGGTCAGTTCCCTGAGGAGGCTGACCCTTACCTACTGTCTGGAGGGAAGAAGACTTTTCTTCAACCCTTGTGCTCTCTTTGGGGGAGAGTGGGCCATTTTTTCAGGCTCCATCTCTCCAAATTCTGGGCTGGGGCTGTGGCCATCACAGCCCCACTAACCTTTACAGGGACGCCCAACATCCTAAGATGGGTTTGGTGTTCAACTTCAGCCCAGGCTGAAATTTCCAAATCATTGCCCATCAGGCAATCTACAGGTAAGGTGGGGGACACTGCCACTCTCTTTGGGCCTGTGACCCCCTCCCAGCTGAGATTGACTATGGCCATGGGGTGATCTGTTCTGACACCATCAATGTTGGTCACCTGGTATTTAAACTCAGGTAAAAACTGGTGAGGGGGACTAGCTTCCCTGCCACCATGGTGACACTAGCCCCTGTGTCCCTAAATGCCACAGCTTTCTGACCATTAATTATTGGCTCTAATCTGTACCTGCCCAACGCTGTGGGACCCATGGTAAAGGTGGCAAATCCTATACCACCATCAGAGTCAGAGGAGTCTGTTGAGGGGTCCCTGTCTAAACTAGGGCTCACCTCTGTTCCTCTTGCAAAAGCACCCAACTTTTTGGGTGCACTACTCCCAACTGGAGGATTACTACTGGTAGTACCAGGAGGGGTGGTAGTAGTTGTGGGAGGAACATTTTCTTTATTGCCAATCCTGGGGCAACTGGGATCAGTTTTCCAGTGCCCAGGCCTTTTACAGACATGGCAATATGGTTTCTTTTCAGGAGAGGAAGGAGTTTGGGACCC
This sequence comes from Calotriton arnoldi, assembly GCA_963921515.1. NCBI lineage: Eukaryota > Metazoa > Chordata > Amphibia > Caudata > Salamandridae > Calotriton > Calotriton arnoldi. Next base: position 573,016 of record CAWUFW010004170.1, read on the forward strand.
ACCCCCAGAAGAGGAATTTTGGGGCCCTGTAGGGGACTTATCCTTAGATTTATCCCCACCTTTCTCTTGGGACTTAGTAGAATCTTTCTTCTGGTCACCACCCTGATTTCTAGTTTTTACTCTGGTTCTGACCCATTTGTCTGCCTTCTTTCCCAATTCTTGGGGAGAGGTCAGATCAGAGTCCACCAGATACTGGTGCAAAAGCTGGTTTTGACAATTATTAAGGATCTGCTCCCTCATAATCAAATTGTATAATCCTAAAAAGTCATGCACTTTGTTGCCATGTATCCAACCTTCCAGAGCCTTTGTAGCACAATCTACAAAATCAACCCAGTCTTGAGTCTGAGCTTTTTGGGTGTCTCTGAACTTCCACCTATACTGTTCAGTGGTTAGGCCAAACCCATCTATCAGAGCACTCTTCAAGACTGTGTAATTGTCAGCATCCTCTTCTCTTACAGTGAGGAGCTTGTCTCTACCTTTGTCTGCAAAGGAGAGCCACAAGATTGCTGCCCACTGCCTCTGGGGGACCTTCTGAACTTTACAGGCCCTCTCCAGTGCAGTTATCCATTTGTGGATGTCATCCCCACTCTGGTAGGGAGGGACAATCTTGTTTAGGTTTCTATGGTCATAAGACCTTTCCCTATCTCTAGGGATATTGTTGCCACCATGGGACTCTAGTCCCAACTTTCTTTTCTCTCTAAGGAGATCTAGGGACTCCCTGTCTAAGGCTACTTGCTTCCTTCTGAGTTCAAGCTGAGCTTCCTCAAATTGAATCAGCCTCTTTCTTCTCTCATGAGAGGATTCCCTCCTATGAGATGAGACAGAGCTCCCTATTGAGGTGCCAGAGTGGTTAGACTCCTGAGAAGAAGATCTAGACCTTCTGGGCACACTCACAATCCTTCCTGGGGGGACAAAGGGGGACTCATTCTGATCCTCCTCTTCATCTTCCTCAGGAGGGGTTGGATTATCCAGGTCAGGGCCATTGTCGCTCTCCTGGCCAGTTTCAGAGGGGGGGCTGGGGGTACTGGTACCCCCATTCCCAACCTCCTCATCTGCCCCACTCTCAGCTCCTACCCCTTCAGTCCCCAAGGGCTTACTAAGGTCATAAGCCACCAACAACTCCTTGAGGTGTTGGGTGGTGGGGCTTTGGCCTGTCCTTATTTTTCTCAAGTTGCATAAAGCTCTCAATTCCAAGAATGGGAGTGTATCATACTTGGAGGGTGGAAGCTCAATGGCTTCCTGCAAGGATTCTTTAGATCCTACCCTTAAAGACATTACTAGTGTGGTGTGGTGTATGCACTACCTACTCTAGTGTGGCCTACTAAACTCTCTTGAGTTGTAGAAAGGGTTGTGCTATCCCTTAACACACAACTCTAAGTTCAGTAGAACTTACTGTATTCTAAGCTTAAATTATATGTACCTTAGGTACCTTTAGTGGTTTTCAGTTGATCAATTCAATTGAGATTATCTGGTAAAACAATAGCAAGCTGGAATCCCACACGCTGCACACCAATGTGAGAAGTTGGCCTGGTATATGCTGTCCACTAATTATAGTGGGCACCTTGCACCAGTCCAAACAACCCCTTATTGGAGATAGGTTAAAGACAACCTTATTGAAAGCTATCCTAGTGGTAGCTATGGAGAGCAGCCTTCAGGCTAAGTCTTGAAGGAATGTAAAGCAGCTTGTTTTACCAGTCTATAATCTCTTGAGTGATCAAATGAAAGAGCACCACACCAGGTATATATTCAAAATATATGTATTTATTGCTAAACACACCCCTTTAGTCTCTTTATGAGGCTAGAGTTCGAAGTACATAAGTTAGAAGTTATTAAATCACAGTAATAGCACAAATACACGTTTGGGCCCTAGGGGCGTACCAAACCATATACCAATAAAGTGGTATGCGAACCACGACTGAACTAGACACTAGGCCTAGAGCCTATGGAAGTGCTTGGACCACAAGGAACCACCCAAGGTAGTGACACAGGGGACCCACGGGAGACGCGTGCAGTGTAAATACACAACCGCGATACGCCGTTGACTTCTATGGAGAAAGTCGGGATTGGGAAATTAGAGAAAAGGGACACTTAAAAGAGGACTAGGACAAAACCCTTTGAGATCTAGGACTTTGAAGAGTCTCTACCCACGGGAGCACCGGAGTACTCGTGTTACCTCACCCAGGGAAGCCGGGTGCATAGGTGCCTTTCGGGGTCGGGTTTCGTCGTCGATTCGAATGGCGATCTGCTGCAAAGTGCTGCTGGCGGCCAAGAGAAAAGTGTCCGGGTGGATCCAAGAGTGGATTGGAGTTCTGAAGAACCTGAAAGCAGAGGGGACCGAGTCTGGGTCACTAGCCAGTGACCAGGAAGGCGATGGACAGATGCCCACCGATGTCGAGTGCTTCAGGTGCATTGACGGTCGTCTTGACTCTTCAGCCACGAGGTCCAGGAGGCGTTGTCGGCGACCAGGAGCAGGATTCGGGCTGGTACACGATGTCTGTCGAGTGCTGAGGTGTCGGCGACCGGATTGGACCCAACAAGCCTTGGCAACGGCAAGTCTCGGTGAAGATGTAGATCGTCGATGGTGCAGACCAGCAAGGTCTGTGGAACTCACCCAGCGAGGGTAAGTGAGGGCAGGACTGGAGCAACCAGGATGCCAAGTTAGAAAAGGATTGGCCTTCGTTAAGGGCTACTAGCCAACGGGCTAGCGACCGCGAAGGAGCCTCGTGACGCCGCACGTGGATCTGGCTTACAGGACACTCGTGGAGTGGGGGCCAGTGATCTTCGGTGCAGGTGGTGCTGGAGGCTAGGGCTACTCGGAGCCCAAAGCACGACTTCTTGGGAGACCCAGAAGAGGATGCACTTGCAAATGTGCTCGGTGTCCAGGGGTCACGGTCTCAAGTCACCCACGATAGCCACGGGCCTCAGCTTTGCTGGGGACTCAGGGTAGCCTCGGGGAAGTCTGAGAATTCACCTCTGGTGATGCGATGACTTCGGCGTCCGACGGGAGCTTCAGAAATGCGAACCGGACAGATGCTTCTTTGGTGCCTGCCAAGCAGGGGAGTCACTCCTTGACCCCAAGGGAGATTCTTCTGTCCTCTAATCGTGAGTAGAGCGTCGAAGGTCCAGGATTCAGTTACAGAGTTTCGTCCAGGGATAATCTAAAGTCCTAAGGACTGGGTTCCTATCTTTATACTAAAGATAGGGGTTGGACTACTCTGTGGCCCCACCTATGGGTGGGTCAGGGCAGAGGAGTGGCTACACCCCTTTCCCTTTGTCCAGTTCGCGCCAAAGCAGGGGCTGCAAGCCCCTGATCCGGTTTGAACTGGGGTATGCACAGGGACACCAAATGTGCCCCCAGTGCAGGACTTCAAAGCACCAGAAAGTGCTCCCGCCCAGCCCCAATACACATTATCCTGTCTGGGGAGGTGGTCACACCTCCCTGGGACAGGAAACCTATTGTCCAGGCCTCCCCTGCCGGAGTTTCGTCCAGCAGCAGGAGGCCAGACTCGTGTCTGTGGCAGCAGCATCCATTTTGTGATGCCATGGCTTTGGAAAGAAGTTACCGGGCTAGCCAGAGTTAACATGTCTTTCCCTCTAGAAGGGTGGAATGCTACCCCCGCCGCCAGAATTGGCGGGGGGGTAGTATTCCAAGATGTTTGAACCAAACACGACATGTTTAGGTGCAGCCATTCCAAAGTTAGCATTTAACGCGAGGTTATAATGCGCTTAAGAGTATATGGTCAGGCTGCACTACAAACAGCATCAGAGAAGGGTCTCCGAACGCTGCAGAGGGGCCCTGCTCATGCAGGGGCACCCTCTCACATAGGAACCATGCACTCTGCCTTTAGGATTGATAAGGCCTGCCTTAGGAGTGACTTATAGGTTTTTATGTGTGTATGTATTTAGTGATATAGGTAACCTATATCACAGTAAGGGTGCATGCACCACCTTACCCAGGCTGCAGTAGCAGACCTGTGGTGTCAGTTTGGATGGCCTTCCAGGGGTGACATAATACATGCTGCAGCCCCTGGCAGGCCTCTGAGGTACCTATGCCCTTGGTACATAGTATACCATATACTAGGGACTTATAAGGGCACTCCAGATTCCAATCAGTGATGTGCCTAAGGCACATGGAAACCTTTTACAGAGAAAGCAGATAGACTGGGGCCCTGAATAGCAGGATCCCAGTCCAACTAAGTCATAAACCAGCAAAACACCATAAAAAAAGTGGGGGCAACCATATAGTCAGATTCCACCTTCCTACAGCCGTTTCACCGGTGTTCATTAGGCGGGGTCCACACCAAGTATATCGGGTTCCCAGCTGTTTCCGACACCTTGCCCAGTGCTTTGGGGGAGTTTATGCCGACGGATTAGTGATCGGATCGTTTGGGAAGCTGGCTGGGTGACGGAGCCTCTCTAGGCAGCGGCCATTTCCTTCAGCTGCTAGCCACGCCCCCCGGTGATTAACATACTTATTTTGAATCACCAACATCACCAGGTAGTAAGAATTGTATTACACAGAAGTATTGACTTTATTTAACTTGTAACTTAATCTTTCTCTACCAGTTCTAAAGGTCGTACATTAGATATTATCTGTGATGACTCTAGCCTATGCCAAGCCTATTTGCTGATCACTGTACCCTGGTCTGACCATTGTGGTATCCCCTTATCTGGCAAATTTAGTAAATCTTGGAACTCATGGTAACTGAATCTCCCAGACATTACGCTCAGGAGATGGATTTCAGTTTCAACAGTCTGTGGTGGATGCTAGCCATAATTGTCCTTTTCTTGAGTCCTCCTCTAATCCGGTTGAGGTTTGAGACTCTTCCTACTGCTTGGCTAGCTTAGCAGCAGACAACCTTAACTCTATGACTGTTAGGCCCAAGAAAAAAGTGTGTTGCAGGAAATTGGTTTTGTTACAAGTTAGCAACTCTCAACAAATCTTTAAAATGCCTGAGTGCCAATGGCATATGATTCATAGTTCAAAGATAAATGGTTTATTTTATACGAGCACAAAAAGAGATTTGGAAAGCCAAATAAATGTTCTATTCCCCATAAATATTTGCCCCCAACATACCAAGAGCAATCTTTGTTCTTATTAAAGACTTGTAAGAACCCATGAGTCATACCTCCGCTGAACGTTCAGATGACCATTGTAAACTTATAGATGTTTTCTTTGATAATAAAGTCACAAACATATTAGTCACCTTAAGGAATAGAGATTTCTCAAATCTGGCATGTAATTAAAGCTTATTCCAACAGTGTAAGGTAATGTCTAAGTCTATGGTAAAGCCCTCTCATTCTTCTACCTTGGAGACACCTACATTTTTCTTTGTTTTCAGCAAGCAAGTCAAGTGGATCACCAGGAGACCCATTGCCTCTTATCTTTCAGAAAAACATTTTTTTACAAGAACCTAGATGGGATCAGACTATGGTTAATGCCTCTTTGAAGTCCTTCAGGGTTCTCAAACTTTTTGAAGAGGCAATATTTGTCTTGCCTTTATTGAGAAACCTTCTGTGGACCCGAGGGAGTTTTCAAATTGTCACACTATCTTCCAACTGCCTAAACTGCTTGAAAAAGCAGTCTTTGACCAATTATCTGTGTTTGTGAAAGATAATCTCTTACACTGCCAAATGGGCTTCTGCACAGGATGATGTACTGAAATCACAGTGCTCTCAGCTCTAGACAATGTTGTGGTGCTGTTGAGACACCAACATTCCATTCTTTTTGATTTGTTGGTGGTCTTCGACACCGCTCCCCATCAATCCTGCTGTCTAGGATGAAGGATTCCGGAGTCGAAGATTCTGCTTTAACATGGATGTCTGATTATTTATCTCAACGCTCTTACAAATTTTCTCTCTCATCTTTTACGTCTTCATTTAGACCATGTTTATGCAGTGTACTGCAGGGGTCCATTTTATCTCCTCCTTTGTTTAATCTTTTTATGGATCCATTAGCCTCTCTGATTAACACCCACGGTTTTAGTGTTTATCTGCAGATATCTAGCGATGAACAAAATTTTGCTGCCTAACTCCATGAGTGTCTCCCTAAGGTGTTTCCTGGGTGAGTGTAAATCAGTTAAAACTGACTGATGAGGACAATAACATTTTCAACTCCCCCATTTGCTCCCGCCTTTTGGGATTTGCCCTTCAGGCCTGATATATTAGGACCCAAGCCTAACCCGTTTCCCTGCAACAGAAATCTCGGTGTTAAGATAGATAGTGCGCTCTCTCTGTCAGGCCAAATTTCCACTGTAACGAAATCCTATTTTTTCCAACTTCAATTTTTAAAGTGCATCCTTTATCTGCTTACTACATCCCAGAAATTGCAAATATTAACCACCTTCATATCCTCTTGACTGGAGTATTGCAAACCCATGTGCCTGGAACTTCCTGCATATCTGATTCAGAGATTGCAATGAATCCAGAACTATGGTGTTGTGATTGTACTTGGGCTCAGAGCGTGAGATCATGTCACTGCTGCCTTGTTGTCAGCACAATGCCAACCTGTGAAGGACAGAATCGTGATTATATCAACATGCCTGATTCTCAAGACCATCTATAACCCACATGTCCCACATAGTATATTTCCAGTCTCTCACTAAGGTCCGCCAACCACAAACTGCTAAGAGAGAGACCAGGCATGAACCCCACAGCAGACACACAGACAGACCCAAGTAGGGCACACAAAGTCTGCAATGTCTCAAGCACAGCAGCAATAACCCAGAGCGAACAAACTGTCAATGGGAGTACAAGTCAGCAAGCCCTCCATGTAATAAGGGGGACATCCCCAGCTGGACAAAGCGCCCACCCCAGATAAGGTCAAGTGCCTCCAAGAAGCACAGAGAGCAGCTCACCACCAAATTACATGCCAAACAAACAGGATGGGGACAAAATCCAACTATGAAAAAACAGAAGTCCAACTGGGCGAATCAAAGACAAACTGAGAGGCCAGAATATCCTAACTCTCCCAGCACCTAGAAAGCAAGCAACACAAAACCCTGTAAGAGTCATAGGAACCAGCACTGAGGAACGCATGGCTGGTAACAACAAGCTCTATATTTGAGAAGGAAAAAGAGGAACACCGATCAAAAAGGCATAAAGAAATCCAAGCAGATAAGGCAGGCGGTACAAACCTGGAGTAAAAATGAAAGCTCCTTCATAGAAGCCTCAAAGTGAGGGGAAGGACAAGAGTAGACTACACCCAAAACTCCAAGCCCAAAATAGGGTGGGAGTGGGTCAAAGCCCAAGAGAGAAGGTAAAACCAACCAACCAATCCCCAGCAGTGAAATAAGAGTCAATTCATGCAGAACTACTAGGGTGAAACAGAGGGCAACCCACAAGGACCAATCCCAACAGAGTGCAGAAAGCCAGTCAGCAGATTGTGCTGCACCAGGACATAAGTGCTCAGCATCTAAGCTAAAGTCCATGCCACAGCGTAAAACACAGGGAACAGCCCAACACTAAACACCAGCAAGAACAAAGGGTGGCAGAAAGGCCATACTGAAATGAGTGACCCCACAAATAGAAGGGGGGCCGTACTTGTAGAAGCAGCCTAGAGACCAAACGAAGCAAAATGGCAGAGGTGCATGACATGCAGAGGATGCCCAACCCAAGTCAAACATGGAACTGGGTCTATGGTCCAGCCCTCCCACAACCCACATACCACACAAAAGGGCCACTTCCATAAGCACAAGGCCAACCAGCAATGCACAAAGACCAGGCAAGACCACACCTGGCAGGGAACATGGAACAACCCCATGGCATATACCGAACCTTGTGAACAATTAAGGTGGGGGTCAGACAGCTGGGCCCAGGAAAGACAGAGCAAAGGCACATCTCCTACCAAACCCAAGAGTGGGTGCTCAGGGGGAAGACCAAGCCCGGCCCACTCCCCAGTCAAGGAATGTAAACCCAATTCTACCCCTTAGCTGATCAGATAGGCATGGAAGGGCAGCTTGAACATCAGAACCAGCACCATCAAGACCTCCGATAAGCCCGGGCCAGAGACAGGGGCACAGAGGCTAAAATGAGGCAGGGCTATGTAGGGCACAAGCTCCATAATCTTTAAGCCCAGTAGGGAGAATTGGCAGGAGGAAAAGATAAGCCCTCGCCCCAGCAACAAAAAGAGGAGGCACTTGTGTCCACTAGTGAAGGATACTTCAACACCCCACACTGAGCAAGCGTACTTCTGCCCCGCGGAAGGACGTTCAAACTTCAGAACCAGTACCACACATCCCCCAACAAGCCCAGTGAGTATTCAGGGCTTCGGAGCCACGGAACCCACATCCCACAATCCTCTAGTCTAGCCGACAGTAATGCGGGAAGACCAATACCATCACCCACCCCAGGACAAAATGGGTGTGGTCACCTGTATAGCAGTGTGGGCCCTAGCTGAACACATCCCAGGAACCCCCCAGCACCAGGTCTAGCAGGAAACACATGGGGGGGGAGGGGGCTCACACCCAGCCCCAGCCAGTCCAGGCGGGCACTAGACAGCCATCCTGAAGTCCACAGCACCCAGCATCGCCAGGCAGAACAACCCCAACACAGCCTCCGAAGCCCATGAGGTAGCACTGAAGAGCAGTCAAAACACTATAAGAGCACGAGCCAGCCCCCAACACGTCAAGCAGGCTGGGGCCAAGAAGTAGTAATGAGATACAAAGCATTTCGCCAGTAATGCAGTTTACGCAGCTGAGCAAAAATCTTGTATTGCGAAACGTCACCCGGCACTCATAGGAAGATGATGGTTTCTATTTCCTAGGATGGAATTGCACAATATTGGCTACTTAAGGTCACGTGGGCAGCAAACCTGGGGCTCAGTTAGTGAGGCAGCCATACCAGGAGCACAAAGAGGGGAGACTGGAGACCCCTCAGGTTATTTCCTCCCCAGGATGACAGACAGGTTTACCACAAACTTCCCATGGACGTTTATTCATCAAAATGCCAGGGGTAGCGGAAGTAACATCACATGCCATGTGATCTCCATCTGTCACAGGAAGTGACATCACACAAACTTTGACCTGGTGACACCACAGGAAGTGACATTACCTGCCCTTTGACCCACCCAGATTATGTCACTGGAAGTAACATAGCAAAGCATTTGAACTGATGACATCACAGGAAGTGACATCATGTGACCTTTGAACTCCATGAAATCAAAGGAAGCAACATTGCATGACCTTTGGCTTGGTGATATCACAGGAAGTGACGCATCTATCTTTTGGTTACTTACATCACACACATAGGCTGGAAATCTCAACAGATACAAAAGAAGTACCCTGTAAACAGACATACTTCAAATCCTATTAAAAATGCAGCTACATGCATTGTTTCAGGTAGTATCTTCAGATATACAATTAAGATAATGTGGCATGGATTAAGAACCTATCAAATAGTGTACAACAATGGAGAATATGCTAGTCCAGTTGAAATCCGCCATTATCAATATCAAATAACTTATAAAATGGGAAGGTTGATGGGCCTATAATGTTCAAACAAGTTCACTTTATCATTTGTTTTAGAAACTAAGAGTACTTTGCAATTAAATCTCAGTCTTGGAACGTAGATAACAGTGCTATTTAATGCAGGTCAAGTTCTCCCAGCAACCGTCCTTTCCATGACATGATATACATACTTCTAAACCTGTGGAGCCATTGAACCTTTCGAGGTTTACTATCATTCGTTTCTTCTACAGAAAACATGCACATCACTGGTACTGTACTTGCGTTGAACAGTAATATGCTTGTTCTGCATTAGCATATCTTACCAGCAACAAACATCTTATCGAACAGTCAGAATGCCCAAAGACATGAATGCTTGATTTACAAATGCAGATGTTACAGTCCACATTTAACAATGACTCCATCAATCACTGCTCCTAAAGCAAAACTTTCCACATTTTCAAAATCCATCACACACACATACAGAGACGGCAGTTCATAACACACTGTGTTAGATTACGAATGTAACTTAGGAAATGCACAGTAGCAGCAGAATCTCTGTGACAAAAGCAGTAACCCACTAATTTAGCCACATGAAATATTGTTCTTTGATATGCATGGTACACGTTCTTTGCAGCAGGCATATTAACCCTCTGCACTACCTTAGATAAGTGAAAACTGCCACTAGACAAAACTCCCATCTCTCTCCAGCAGGTACAATAATAAATCACCAGAGTTAACTTGACACTTTTATTGGTGCCTGAAAATTGCTGAATATGCAAGGACATGAGCAGTGCTTTCAAGACTGCTGCACTGCTACAAAACCAGCCTCCACTAACAAAACCTGCACCCACCCCTCCTGCCCATCACCCAATGCCCGGTATGGCCATTTCGGCCTTGGTGGTGTTCAAAACACTTTGGGCGCCGATTCTGATCTCATTCGGAAAGCATACCGACCGAATCAGTTCAGGAATGCTTTCCGTACGACTTGGATCGGGGGAGTCTGACTGAACGAGTATGATGCATCTGTATGCATCCAGATTTGATACAGTCGGACTCCCATTGACTTCAATGGAAGCCTGTGTTCCGAACGTGAACACAGACTCCCATTAACGAAAGAGGTGGGTGGGGAAAACCTTGCACCCTGTGGCGGGCACCCCATGGTGCCTGCCGCACTGTGCATGGTTGGAAAGGGGGACCCATGGGTACCCCCACGGGCCCGATTCGGAGGGTCCCGGGTGAAGGGGGGGCCTGCTACGGGCCCCCAAAGACCGATTCCGGCAGCCGTTTAGTTCCAGGCAAACCGATTCGGTCATCGTACTCGCTCGTTTGGGAACCAAGTCCATAGAGCTGTACGAATCGGCTCCGGAAAGGCTCGACCTGTCCGAATGCCTTTCGGAACCAATTCGGTCAGCCCTAACGGTTTCCTGGCATCGTACTTGGTTGTTCGGAACTGGGAACGAGTCGGTCATAAACAAGGGCTCCGGATCGGATTTGGTAAACCCGAATTCGATTAGGAGCCCTTGCGACCGACATCGGAATCGACCCCTTTGTGTGCAAGAACCTTTAGGTTATCCATGTGAGCGATGGAGTCCCTGTTAAATTTTCAAGTTTTATTTCCTGCTGCTTGGTATATGTGCCCTTTTACAAATACTATTTCCTTTTCCCTGACGTGTTTCTGTAGTGTTTTTTTCCAATGCAAAATATGGATCAGGTATAGCATATAGTATAAACTGATTTAACTCTAGGTATCTGGGTGGGTGACATGTCAATGTAAAAAGTGAACTAATGTTAACATTTCCTGTGAGCCTGAAAATATTTTCCACAATTTGAAAAGTGATATGCTAAATAAACTGGTGGCAAGTTCTGACTTGTGGGCATTATCACATCCTAAACAAAAAGTATTCAACCCTGTTGATAAAGTATGAAATAACATAATGCTTCCTACACTCATCACTGTAATTGTAAACCTTCCATAAAAGCCAAATGTTGTGCGATTTGTGTGATAAAAAGTTGAAATGAACTGGTGAAGAAATTCACAGTGTAGAGTTGTAAAACATGTTTGTAAAGTTAAAAGCTGAAAACCAAATTGACTGCAATTCAGTTTTTCAATGTGTTCGGATATATTCTAAAAAACAAAGGCCCTCTTTGCAAAATGTAATGTAGGCTGTTTTTTATTGTTTACCTGTGTACAGCAGCTCTTACTGGCGGGTGCAGCCACAGGGAAATAGTAGCAGAAGTTACATCGAGTCGGCACAAGGTGCTGAAGGGGGGGTATATTGGAGGGGGAGATGGCACCAAAGCTGTTTGATCAGTCGCTATAGCCACTTGTATAGAAAGCAGCATCGGACCACGATCCCAAGCCTAGCGCACAGAATCTGAATGCAGCCTGCCCCAAAGTGACTGGGGGGAATCGGCGCACCAACGCACTTGAATGAAAAGACCAGAGGCGTCCACAGAGGTTATACCGCGGGCAAGGAAAAGCGCGTGCACAATGCACGGATGGCCAGCCCCGCCCAAGTTTACAGTCAGCCAGTGAGAGACGGTCCATGTTAAAGTGGGAAATGCAATACAACAGGTCTCACCTTTGGGACCTTATACGTTTTTAGCTATGAAGCACATTATCCTGGGTAAAGCGATTCTGGTATTTTGCTGACCTCTGCTGGTCGTTTTCTATCAAGACAGTTAAATAGAGACAGTTGCTAGAAAAATAAAAAAATAAAGTCCCTAAGCAGAAAGCGATTCTGGTATTTTACTGGCCTCTGCTGTTCGTTTTCCATCAAGGCAATTACTAGTAAAAAGGTAGTCCCTAAACAAAAGTGTAAGCAGGCACGTCCTGGGGCTATGCTCCAAAGCCCACACAAAGTATGTACAACAGATCTTCCAGACAGCGCAAACCCTGTCTAGGCTCGACCTAAATATAATAGAAATTAAAGACTTACTCGGGGGCATGTCGCACTGCACTGTATACAAAACATAGCAGCAGAAAGTGACCCAGATGGCTCCCACAATGCCAGCAACAGCAATTAAAAGGTGATTGAGACTGCGGCCCATGTCATCATCCCCTGTAACGAGTGCCGGTGGTGCACCGACACACGCTAACACCCGGTCATTCCTCTCGAGGGACTAGAGGCAGAATATAGGCAGTGGTGTAGCTAGGCCTTAGGCCGCCCGTGGAGGCCCCTGCCTTTGCCGCCAGCGGCGGCCTGATCGAAGAGCAGTGCTGGTGATTCATGCGGCTGTGTGACGGCCACAGGTAAGGGGGGGGGTTGCTGCCGATTCTTGCGGCCGCAGGTAAGAGCGGGAGGAGGAGGGCCAGCCGTCGCCCCCAAAACTTGTGCCCCCTGGGGCGGTCCGCGCCCACCGCCCACCCCTCCCCCCAGCTATGCCACTGGATATAGGGCTGAGAGTTCCGACCCTTTGTCCCACCCTTAATCCCTCAAAAGCCTCTTTTATAGCTGCTGAATGGTGTGACAAGGGGTGGGATCTACCAAATGAAAAATTGGCTCTAGCCCTCACAGTTGCGACCCCTGGCAAATCCCAATTGATATCCTTGAAACTTCAGATTTTCCCAGAAGGAGTGAAACCATTGGAGCACAGAGACGGTAATGCCCGATCCCACCACCTCCTTATGAGACATGCTGAATTATATCTACCAAGCCCAAGTCTTATCATGTCCAAGGCAGGAACTAGTGCTGTCTCTGTTCCCCGTCCCGGCCTGACTCCAGTGTAGGTCTCATCTAAGGGACTGTGTCCCTCTAGAAAGGAGAGCATTTGCTACAGTCTTTTCTCCCAGCTTGGCAATAGCTGGAAGGGAAGCAGGACAATAAATACTTAGTACCAGCGGATCCAGGTTCGGCCTTTTAAAGAGTTTTATTCCCTGGAGTTTTCCATCTTTCAGGGACTATTCCCGATGAAAAAAGAGGAATCAAGGAGGGCCCTGACTGCTGGGACCATTACTTGAGATTTTCCTTTAGGCCCTTTGGTGGTCACAAATCCAGTCCGATTTTACGCTTTCTTTCTGAGATCAACGGGAGACTGTTCGTTAACTCTTAAACAAGGGAAGCTCCTTCGTTAAAGCGGAGGAGCGTCGCCCCACTGCTCTCTGAGCAGCGCAAAAACAAAAAATAAAATGATAATAACACAATGTTATCGTTTTATTTTTCAGTACGGAGCCAAGGCGGGGCAGAGCTGTGCTATCCTGATGGACAGCAGCAGCCAGCAGGGAGGAGGAGTGGTGGGCACCATAAGTGCGCATGACGGTTTGGCAGGCCTTCTTAGGACGGGCAAACCGTCATGCGCACTTAGCATTTTTCCACTCTGCTGTGTTGCACAGCCGGGTGGAGAACAGTCCCAGGCACTGTCTGAGCAGCAAACCAGGTCACTCAGACCAATCACAACACTGTTGTCATGCTGGTAATAGTATTACGATACCAAAGGGGATGATGGACGGAACGTTTGAGCCAATCAAACACTCACGCCCAGTCAACTGATCTGGGTTTAATCCATCATCGTTCTTTAGCTCACTCCACCACCCCAGTTCAGACATGGCCATATGCAAATCAGTCTGACCCTGTGCCTCATGGGAACAGTCCAGCCCGAACTGCCAAGCCATGTCTTCCCTGGACCGGAAACAAGCACCCTGGGACCGGTTTCGGGTTTAAAACCCTCATCAGCCAGGCTATCTTGAATCCAGTGGCAAAGTGAGCAAGGGACCCACGTCTGGGCATACCCTGCCAACTTAGGGCGAACAAAGCGATACCAAAGGGGATGATGGACGGAACGTTTGAGCCAATCAAACACTCACCCCCAGTCAACTGATCTGGGTTTAATCCATCATCGTTCTTTAGCTCACTCCACCACCCCAGTTCAGACATGGCCATATGCAAATCAGTCTGACCCTGTGCCTCATGGGAACAGTCCAGCCCAAACTGCCAAGCCATGTCTTCCCTGGACCGGAAACAAGCATCCTGGGACCGGTTTCGGGTTTAAAACCCTCATCAGCCAGGCTATCTTGAATCCAGTGGCAAAGTGAGCAAGGGACACACGTCTGGGCATACCCTGCCAACTTAGGGCGAACAAAGCGATACCAAAGGGGATGATGGACGGAACGTTTGAGCCAATCAAACACTCACCCCCAGTCAACTGATCTGGGTTTAATCCATCATCGTTCTTTAGCTCACTCCACCACCCCAGTTCAGACATGGCCATATGCAAATCAGTCTGACCCTGTGCCTCATGGGAACAGTCCAGCCCGAACTGCCAAGCCATGTCTTCCCTGGACCGGAAACAAGCATCCTGGGACCGGTTTCGGGTTTAAAACCCTCATCAGCCAGGCTATCTTGAATCCAGTGGCAAAGTATTACCAGCATGACAGCAGCGTCGTTATTGGCTTAGGGGAGTCTGGGAGCCTGTGTGCTGCCGGGAGTCAGGAGCAGAAGAGGACGGAGGAGAGGCGGCAGCTGTACCCAAGTAAGTGATTTTTTTTTTCTTTTCAAAAGCCCCCACGCTGCTCCACCACTTCTGGTCACTAGCAGCCACCACTGCTCATAAATGGCCTTTTCTTCTGTGAGTTCAGTCTCTGTCACAACTGTTCCTTGACTGATCTCTGTTTCAATAACATTGTGAATATTGTTAATCTTAACCATGAAAACTGAGATTTTATTAAAGAAATCTGCTGTTTGGGGGGGAAGGGAACGAAAGAGGAGGGGAAAAAGTGAAGGGAAAGGGGAGGAAAGGAAAGGGGAAGCTAGATGAGTAGTGCGCAGGGGAGGGAATGTATTTATTTGTTTCTGCTTTGTTATATATCTCGCAGACATTACCCAAAGGTGTTAAACGGCTTTACAATAAAACAGGTTTCATTTTAAGAGATACAGCATTACAAACAGTTGCTAGTTATGAACATTACAAAAGGCACAAAGTGGCGGGGAGATACATAGGGACAGTTGCTCGTTTTGATTGTTACAAAGGGCACAGACTTACAGACTGTTAGAAGATGTAAGTGGTATTGGTAGTAGCAGCAAAGTTATGTCAAGTGAGACAGTTAGTCTCAGTATCGGGGAGGGTACATTATCATGGGGGAGGTTAACTAAGGGGACAACTGGCCAAAATGTTTTTGTTGGAGAAGGTCTTCCAGCTCCGTTTTGAAGATCGGCAATGCAATGGTGGTGTGTAGTTTCGGGGGTGAAGATTTCCATATTCTGGTCGCACTACCTGAGAAAGATTGTGCCTCAAAGGTTGGAGGCTGAACCAGCATAGCTGCAGCATTTTGCGATGGTCTGGTGCCTCCCGAAGCCTTCAGTTTCTTCGCTAGGTAGCGAAGAGGGGATGTATGCAAGGCCTTGTCGGTGATACAGGCAGTCTTATAAAGTGCCCTGGCTTCTATGGGGACCTGTAAAGAGTGACAAGCATTGGTGAGGTATGGTTGTTTCTTTTTGCCCCATAGACAAAGCATGCCTCTGAATGTAGAACTGATTTCAGAAGAGTAAGGTGATTCTTGGGAAGACTTGTCAAAGGAGAGTTACAGTAGTCAATTCTGGGGAGAACATCGATTGAACAAGCGATTTCAGGTTTTGCTCAGGAATGTAGCTGCGGATTCCCCAAAGATGCAGTTGATATTGCATATTCCTGGCCATGGTGCTGATTTGGGTTATCCAGGGTGAGTCAAAGGGATCTGGCACTGTCTACGATGGTGGGTTTGCTATTAGGGATGTTGAGTGTATCCATCCAGGATTGTACAGGCGGGTTGTTATTTCGAAGAAGAAATGAGATGCAATTTGACTTTGGAAGGGTTCAGTTTTAGGTTGTGAGAAGTCATCCATTCTTGAACGGAGTTTAAAGTGGTGGCAAGTAGAGATATATAATTTCGGGACAAGACCTTTAAGTTTAGTTTGGTGTCGTCTGCATACTGATGATAGAGGATCCCAGCCTTTCTTAGCAGGACTCCAAGAGACTTGTTATAGATGTTGAACAGGGTAGGAGCAAGGATAGAAGCCTGTGGTACTCCTTGATCAAAGGCCTTTGGTAAAGAGAGACAGTAATCAATGTTATCCTCTGTGCCCTCCCCATGAGGAAGAATTCAACCTATTTTAGGGCCACGCCGTCAATGCCCACCCAATTTTTTAGTGTGTCAAGAAGCATGCAGTGATTTACTGTATCAAAAGCTGCTGACGGGTTGAGAAGGATCAGGAGCTGCTAGAGTCTAGGACTCGAAGAGCGTTGTCAACCACCTGAAGCAGTGCCTTTTTGGTAAAGCATCCTTGATTGAAGCCAAATTGGAATGTGAGTTGCTCTGCTACACATCTTTCGATGATTTTTGGTAGGCAGGCAGGTTGGCGACAGGGCTAGAGTCATTCGCATTTGCTGAAGATTTTTTGAGAAGTGGGGTGACTCAACCAGTTATGAGGGAGTAAGGAAACGATCCTGCGCTGAGAGAGAGATTCACCAATTTTTTCCAGTAAGGGAGGATGTGTGTGTAAAGATCTTTTGTAATGTTACTTGGAATAGGGTCCATGAAGTGATTTGAGGGTTTGGTTTTCAAGGTGTATTTAAGTAAGACTTCCTCCTCGATTATGGCAAAGGGTTGCCAGATGTTCTAGGGAAGGGAAGAAGGGAAGGGAAGGCTAGCTGGAAATTACATTGTACAGATCTTTAGAAGACTGCCTTGGACCGCATTTACTGCTGAAACCATTGAATAAAACACACATAAATGTCATGAAATCTGTGTTACCACCAGGGCCGTAGCCACGAGCGGGGACATTTGAGGGCTGGGCCATCCCATAATAATCTTTGGCGCCTCCAAATGACTGAGGCAGCTGGCACAGTATAGAGGTGCAGAGTTCAGAAGGTGAATTAACAATAAAAATGCCTTTACATTTTGTTTTTATCTTGTTACATTTGCTGCATGTTTCAAGACAGGTAAAATGTCAGAGTATTTCTTCTGACAAATTGCTGCTTATCCTTTTAACATGGAGATGTTGTTTACTTTTCTTTCTCTGACTTCAAAGTGAGAGGATTTTGTAAAGTGAACTATGTGACAATCTCTCTGGGGTACAGACAGGGCCACCTGAAGTATGCAGCAGGGGAGGCCTAAATTATGCAGCAATGTTGACTAAATTATGTGGAAGAAAACACCAATTATGCTGCTTAAGGCTGCACATTGTTATAGTAACAATGACAAAATAATGAAGTGAACTTCATTATTTTGTCATTTTTACACGTTAGCTCTGTCTGGGCAAGGATTTCACTTCATTAGTACCTGTTCCACATCCAGCTGTAAGTAACTGAAAAGAGACCAGTTAACCTTTGCAAAGGACCTTCCACTGCTGAATAGCGTGTGTTGCAGCATTTTTAGTAACAATTTGATCTGTTTGAGCTAGAAAAAAATAGTTTTTAGTTAAAATCTCCCGATCATGCAGCAGATGATGGATTATGTGGCAAATGTGGAAAATTCATATTCATACAGCAAATGCTGCTTTGCTGAATCACACACTTCCAGTGGCTTTGCATACAGGGAGTGTGAAAAGAAATACTATAGGATGTTAATTCCTTTCTAATTCACAAAATATGTAAATGGCTGTAAATGAACTGTACAAAGATTTCAACATGTACTGGTAGTTATGAAAGCACAAATGAAGCACATTTTGTTTTATAATTCTAAAGTGTGATGGAAACAAAGATTTTAATAGCATCAAAACAAATGTTGGTGATGCACAAATGGTGAATATTGTATTGTATTGTAATGCACATGTGTATAGCGCTTACTACCCCTATGTGTGGCACTGAAGCACTTGCCTGCATGGGCAGCAAGCTACGCAGTGCAGGGTGGGGGAAGGGTGTTGTATTTGTTTTGTGGTCCTATGTGGGAAGTGTTGCAGTGTCATGGTTGATGACAACCGAGGTGCGGTTATCATGTCTTGAGATGGAGCGCGTAGCAGTGTGGTGGATGATGAGGTGGGAGGGACACAGATGTGCAGTTTTTGGTTGTTCAGTACGCTGGCAGCTCTGCAGGTCCCTTTATGGTACTTATGATTATAGTCTGCTTAAATGGTTACTGCACTGGGTTCTACAATCAGAAACTTTGGGGCAGAATTACTTACATTTCAAGATACTCAACGCAGTAAGACAACTTGCTGCGCTGTGTTGTGTTAAAGGCAGACAGCAGAAATGCACCATATTTACAAAGATATGGCACATTTCTGCTGTTTCCTAGCGCTGGCGCGCAGTGTGCTGCCTATTGCCAATGCAGGTACCCTTGCGCCATGATGCAAGTATGCCTGCATTACAAGCAGGATTGTTTTTATGCAGGAAGGCTCACCTTCCTGCACAAAAACAATCCTGAGCGGCATATTCCACTTTCTGTGTGTGCAGAGTGCAGCACACATAGAATGAGGAAATAACAAGGAGAAATAAAGGTGTGTCCCCTCTGTATCCCTCACTGGGAAGGCATAGCACTTTGACACATTCCCAGGTTTACTAGCTTTAGTAAATCTGGGAGTCTTCCAAAATCCATGGGTAGATGCATGAGGGGGTGCGATTGTCTTTCCAGGTTCTGTTGCAGGGATGTGTGGTGGTGTAGTTGTCTTGGAAATAGCCATGCTTTCATCTCTCTTCTGAAATGTACATGCTCCTGGATGCTTCGAATGCTGGCTGGTAGTGTGTTCCAGAGCTTGGCGGCTTGTACTGAGGAATCAGTACCTCGTACAGATTTCTTATGGTAAGGTGGCATGATGATAAGTGGTGCAAGCCTGGAGCGCAGTGTCCTGATTTAGCTTGTTGGTATTGTGGTCCTTTTCCTTGGCAGACACTGTGGACAATGCAGAGTGCCTTGAACATTGCCCTTCATGCTATAGGTAGACAGTCGAGCGATTGCAAGACTGTAGTCATGTGTTCTCTTGGATGAAGGCAGAGAAGAGGTCTGGCAGCTGTATTTTGCGTATGATGAATGCGGGTACGCCAAGGCATAGGCTGTTAGAAAAGTCAAGCTTAGAGAATACGAGTGTGAGGATGGTTTGCAGTTTATGTCAGTGTCCAAAGTATGGGAGGATGCAACATCAGGTTTTCTTTGTGTAGAAGGCCCTCTGTTTTACGTTGTTAAAATGTGGTGTAAAATGTAGGTCTGAATCTATGGTTACCCCTAGGTTTCTGACTTCTCTTGATATTGGAGGGGCCTCATTTTCCTTAGGCCATATGGGGGTAGGCTGGTATGTATGTCATTGTCTGAAGGTCATAGGCTCTGTCTTTGCAGTATTTAGCTTTAGATGGTTATTCATCATCCATGTGTTTATGTCCCAAAGGCAGTCATCATGTTTTTAATTGTAGAGGTCTTCCAGACCATCCATTTTTTTAAATGATTTGGGTGCCATCTACATAGCTGTAGCAGGTGAGGTTGAATGATGTAATCAGGTTTGGTAAGGACGGTAGGTAGATGTTGAATAGTAGAAGGGATATGATGGATCCCTGTGGGACTCCACAGTGGGGTGTGTGAGGATCTGATTTTAAAGGTGGTACTAACACTAGTTCACAGTCGCAGAATTAAATGGGCATTAGCTGAACTCCCTTCTTATCTTTCACATGTGGTATGTCAAGCAAGAACTTGCTATGTGACGAGATTGCACAACTGTACAGGACATGTTGTTCTTAAGCCAGCACCTTTCATGACATTTCCTATTTCCCATACGTAAGTGGTTATCACTACCTAAACCTACTACCCATTCAGAGGTAGTGCCCCATCAGGAAATCTCCAGATTCCAATAAGGTATAGTGCTTTGATTAACCTATTGTGCTGGGGCAGAGTTATCTCAGGTCAGGTATGACTTACGTTTGGCTGACATTGCTTCAGCCTACAGTCATCTGTTGTTAAATATGGCCTGGTGAGATAATGAATCCGCTCTATAGATCATTATTTTGTTTGCTGGAGCCAGATAGTTTGTTAGGTCAATGTGCCTGCTGCAGAGATAGCTGCAAATACCCCAACCAGCAGTTGTGTGAATCTGAAATGACCCAGTATAGTCTGCCATGTCACAAAAAGCTGCTATAACAGACTGTCTTTCAAAACATAGTTTAGTATTTAGATAACCCTGCCAGGGTCAACACACTGAGGATTCATCTCCTTGACCCAAATATTGTGGAAACCAGAACCAGGGCATCTGAGGCTGAAAGTATTTGTATTATAATTCACCTCACTAGACATCTCCACAGAACATCGACTAACATTTTCTGATTTTTGTGTATTGTAATTTAAAGGCTGTGTACTGTGAATCTGCTTTTTGAAATGCATTGACTCCTTTGAAATTCTGCTTTATCTTTATCTAATTTATGGTCATAGCAAATAAATTGCGGTCATGAGGTCCTGTGTAATGTATGTACTAAATGCATAATATTTGGTGAACATTTGGGGTAGCGCTTTTATTGGGAGAAGTGTGGGAATGCTGGGTGGTAGGAATTGTTAAGATTCTCACAGATTCAAATATTTTCATTCACAGAATTATGAGGAAAATCTTTGATTTAGCCAAGGTTGGGTGTTTGCATGGCATTCTGGGTAAGAACAGGTAGCAAATCCATGCAAGCTACACCACCATAGAATACCCTAGAAATATCTGGGCCTGGCAGGTTTCCCTGGGTGTCGACCATGCCCTGGCCTAATACTACAGCTAACCACATCTACAGAATTGGTCAATTCGCAAGGCAAAATCTTGGTCTTTCTTAGGGACCCTTTTCTTTCAAGGGTGACAGCTCAGTCACACAAGAGGGCTACTATTGTTATCAGGAGAAGTGTAGGAACACTGTGTGGTAGGACATTTGTTCATCCCCGCAGCTTCCATTAGCGTGGTCTGCTTTCACTTTTGTTTTGCTCTGTAACTTCAGTTCTCACAGCATGCTGCGCAATTCAGCAAAACAAAAAAGCAAACTTGGGACATGGCATGCCAACTTTGTTTTTGAAAATGAATATGTTTCTGGTGTTTTTACCAGAAACAT
Source organism: Calotriton arnoldi (assembly GCA_963921515.1). Classification (NCBI taxonomy): domain Eukaryota; kingdom Metazoa; phylum Chordata; class Amphibia; order Caudata; family Salamandridae; genus Calotriton; species Calotriton arnoldi. The sequence goes on from CAWUFW010004170.1 coordinate 594,435, forward strand.
TTTCTTTTCCAGTACTGCGGATGACCCATTGAAGTGCACTACTGCTGAAGTAGTGTGGTGGATGTCAATGGGTCGTCGTCTGCCCTAACGCTGTTGAAACCCACCAAATCCATGAAGCCTGATGCCACGTCCAACAAGAATTGACAACAAGCTTCCGAGATATGATGGCCACATTGCACTAACTTCTTTGCTCTATGATCGTAGGGGACTGCTCCAGTTCCAGGAGACTCTCAGGATGATTGGCTTCTGGGACTGAGGAACAACAAAAAGCACAGTCATCTAAAAAGGCGACAGGTCCTGCTATTGGCCGTGCACCACCAATTGAAAGTTTCAGCTGCCATACATGGTCTATGGAGGAGAGGGCTAGAGAGAGAATAAAAAATATTGAGAATTACAAAGAAGATAGAAAAGAAGATAGAGAGAAGAGGCTCTAGAAAAGGAGAGATGATAGAGAGAAAGAAAGACATATCAGCCAAGTGTGAATTTTCTGGTGTGATCGCTGGAAAGTACAACTTACTTGCTGAGAAGTCCACGTTCTATTAAGGCGGTAATTTGCCTTTCTAGTGCACGTTTAAATATGGCAGCCTCTTAACTGTTTCATGATATGAAGTTTAACTTTTATCTGCACCTGTAGTAATGCCGAACAATCCCTCTGCAAGTGAATATTTTCCATTTCTAGCACACACCGCAGGCTTCTATGCTTTCTACGTTCACTACTCAGAAATGTGCATGCTCGTCCAAGCAATGTTATCCACATAGAGGGTGCTACCTTGAGGATTCTATGCAAGGAGTCTCCTGCATGTGAAAGATAGGAGAATGTCCATAATTCTGGAAGTGGAGGACTATGTAGCATCCAAATGGGATGTACCATTCAAGCAGCATCCAACAGAGATGATATCATAGGGCAGGATCCTAGAAGCAAACCATGAAACCACCACTCGGAGCCTTAGAGCAGTGCTGCTGCCTGTCCATCTGCGGCTCCTCTAACTGGAGATGGAGCCAGTGTCCTCAGCCTGGCAACAGTCTTGGTGGATATGCTCCAAGCTCTCTGTAAAATTATTTTAAATTAGTGGCGAGTGAAATTTAAAATTCACTTATGAAGATATCTGGAATTTGGAAACTTCACACTTTATGAAGCAGATGAAGTTTCCTTTCCTTGCGTGAGGTAAGGTTTATCCATTTGGGCATCAAGGTGTGATTCTTGATGTAGAATGTCCCAGACAGGACATCCTCCAACAAAATAAATGTTGCGTTTGGAAGCTGGATATCCACCACCTGAGGTGGGGGAGGGTGGGCCCTAAGTTTTTTTTTATGTTTTAAAAAATAACTCGATCAGCTTTGCATTGCACAACTGTTTAGAAAATACAGAAAGTTCAGAGTCAGCCTACTTTACGCCCTTCTACTTTAAATCTCATTTAATTGATATGATTTAAAGTTGGATTGTGAAAAGTGGATTGATGGTACTTTAATATGTACCTTAAAATAAATCCACATATTCCTTCACATGGAATCAAACGGTGTGTACCTTAATATCGAAACCAGACTACCGATGGCACCGAATATTGAATCCAAAATATAGAACCACTGCCAAGTACCACGCATCAGAGGTTAGACTAACGCTTTTTAGTGCTGGTGTGCGCATCAACACACTAAAATGCATTAGTCACGCACATTAGAGCTCCTGGTGCCAACATGTGTGCACTGAGGAGCTGCATTCATTTAAGCAGTCAGCGCACTTCAGGTTTCCCTATACTGCTGGTTATCAGTGAATAAACAAATTGGCCCAGCCTCTCTGGGTTACATGGATCCAACGTTGCAGTGCATCAGTGAAAGCAATATTAAATAAGGTGCCTTCTTGTCTGGTGTGCGTCCTGACATCTAATGTTTAGCCCATGCAGTCTGTGTTTGTTGCATACTCTGCTTGCGTGGCGCACCCAGAGAAGGTGGCACCGAGCAACCCTGTGCTGTGGGGTCTTTTTGGCCTGCAGGTGGTCATGCTCACGAGCTGGGCAGCGGGTGCAAAATGTTTTGCCAATATTGAAGCTATACATCTGAACACCGTCCATCCAACGCCTTGAGAAGGCCTCCATCAGTATGCATCCTGGTGATCCCCCAGGATGGTCACAAATCGAAGATTCTTGCAGCTGATCCCCAGCATGGCCCCAAATCGAAGATCCTTGCAGCTGATCCCCTGGCATGGCCCCAAATCGAAGATTCTTGCAGCTGTCTGCTCGGTCAGCACATCCTGGCGGCTGTGTCTGGTTGGCATATGTGAGTCTAAATGCAGTGTGGACATTGTCGGATTGTGAGGTGCAGGCAGAGTTCATTTAATCTGCATATAAAATAATGGTGCACACACACTTTAAACTGTAAGACAAATGTACGTTTAATCAGTGGCAGCTGCTCCCGAACGGGGGGGGGGGGGGAATGAAAAAAAATATATAGCACTTACTTGGCTCCTCCATCCTCTTCTCTTCTCCAGTCAGCAAGAAAGCACACAGAGTCACACTCTCCCCTAGCCAATCATGACGCTGCTGTCACCAGCATGACAGCTGCGTAGTGATTCGTCTGAGCAACCTGGTTCGGCGCTCAGACAGGGAGTGGGAGCCTGTGCATGTACTCCGCCCAGCCTTGCAATACAGCCGGGTGGAGAACATGCAAAGTGTGCATGACGGTTTGGCTGGCCCAAGACGGCTGGCCAGATCGTCATGCGCACTTAGAAAGTGCCCACCACTCCTCCCGCCTGCTGTGGACAGCCAAGCCCTGCTCCACCCCGCCCCGCCCCTAGAATGGAAACCAACTGAGCCAGTACGGAAAAATAAAATGATTATAACATTTGGTTGTTATTTTATTTTTCCTTTTTGAACTGCTCAGATAGCAGTGGGGCAATGCTCCTCCGCCTTAGCGGAAGAGCCGCCGCTGCTTTAAATATTCAGTAGGAAATACATTTTTTACATTATTGAAGCCTCGACCTTTTCCATTATGAACTATTGTTTTCCTCACATCTGCTATAGGAAATAGATATTGTTTTCATCACATCCACCATAGTACATAGAAGAATTAGAAGAAATTGAATGTTATCGTCTGTTCTCTATTTTGTTTTGCATCTGGAATGTTATGTCTGGAAGGTTGTGCAGTGTTACGTGATTTACAGTCAAGTGCTGGCTGGCTGGCTGCTGCCAATGAACGTTTTAATAACACTAATGTGCATTCTGGTATTGTTGTGAGCGTGGAAGATGAGACTTACTACTAGTAACAAGTGGCCTGGGCGGGGGCAGTCTCAAAGTGCATGCCACTAACCCCCCTGTGAGAGTTAACAGTTATTTCACACTGCTCCCTTACGTTGGAAACCTGGACCGATCTGGTCGCAGTGAGAGAACTATCTCATTTTCAAACAAAACGCTTGGAAATGTATCAGCTCACCTTGATTTTCATTATCAATTCGCCTTAACTAGGGAAGTTTAGCCGTGTTCTTGGAGCTGTTGAGTTAATTTCATATGAAAAACCACTGCCCTATTGCCTCAGCGTGAGCGGAAGGACACATGTAATGTAATAGGCTAATTGTAGAGCGCGACTGTCACTCCAAAGAGCATCATGGTACTGAGCGGAACCCAGAAAAGGAGGCATAACTGGTAAACTGCTGGCGGTAAGAAGGAGGCATTATATCAGACTTTTACAAAGAGCATCCGATGCAGAGAAAATCCAGGTTTTTAGGGCTTTCCTAAAGAGGGTCTCGGATTTGGTCTGGCGGAGCTGAATAGGGAGTTTGTTCCACGCCTTAGAGCCTATCACTGTGAGCGATTTTCCTCCCTTCGAGGCTAATCTAAAGGCTGGTATTTTCAACAGATTAGCGTTTGCCTGATTTTCTCTCGGTCCGATGGTTAATACAACCACTGCTGACGTCTGTGTGTGTGTAATCAGAGAGAAACAGAATTCAATCCTGGTTGGCACGGTGGCGAATAGTGCCGTGTATTTATAGTGCTGCAAGGTCCCAGCCTGCCGCTGAAAGCACTGTATGCAAGTCATTATTTCAAAATGGTATTGCACACAGCATAACATGCCACAAAATGTGCAAATAGATTTAGGGTCTCATGTATGAGGAATTGGCGTAAGGTAGCTCCACAATTCTTCTTGCTGCGCTTTCCTACGCCAACGTGAAAGGGCAAGAATGCACAGTATTTATGAAATACTGTGCATTCCTGTCCTTTCCCCCTGCTCTGGCACACAATTTGCTGCCTAGCGCCAATGTAGGCACCCTTGCACTATGGTGCAAGGGTGCCTCCATTGCAGGCAGGATTGTTTTTGTGCAAGAAGGGGCACCTTCCTGCACAAAAACAATCCAGAGGGGCGTTTACCTCTTTCTATGTGTGCTGCACAATGCAGCACACATGCAAAAAGAGAAAACTTGGAGAAATATAAATATTTCTACTCATTATGCCTGCTCTGGGAGGTGTAATGTTTTGGTGCTGCCCCAGGTTTACGTGATTAAGTAAATCTGGGGCAACGTCAAAATCCATGGACGTTGCATGGGAAAACCCTCCGCAGCGCCCATGGAACGCTTCTTTGACGCAGAGTATGGCAAGGCAGCGACTTGCGCTGCTGTGTCTTACTCCATATCTATGAGGCCATGCAAGCCACGCAGAGTAGCTTTGCGTTGCCTCATAGATATGATTGAGAGGCTTGCGCTGCCGGAGCATCAAAAAAAGTGACGCTCTGGCGGCGCAAGCCTCTCATAAATAAGCCCCTTCCTTAGTGTTTAAAATAATACTTTCCAGATATCCATAAAGTGCAAAGATAACTGCATATAAAATCACATCAGTGGAAAATGTACCCTTCTATGTCATGGAACCTCAATTATTTAATACAACCACTTTTGGGGTGTGTGTATATGAATGTGTTTGTGTTTAATCAGAGAGAAGCAGAATTGAATCCTGGTTGCTGCAGTGTGGTGTGCGACTTGTGTATTTATAGTGCTACGAGGTCCCAGCCTGGAACAGGAATCATTGTGAATATGCAAGTCATTATTTTTACAATAGGGGCAGTAAGTTAGTGACCTTCCATTTCAGGGATTCCCCAGCAGTTTCAAGATCATTTTAGAGCTGCTCATTTATCTCTTTCTATGCTTGGTTTTACTCGCTAGAAAGTGTCACACATTTGATATTTGAATGTCACTCATAAGTGCACTGAAACCATTGAAAAGTTACACATAAGCAATTTATAACGTGCAGCTATGATATCGACAGGTAAGTAAGCATAGATTTTCTATACCTTACTCCACATATATGTACCTAAGTACCTAGGATAAATATAAATATATATATATATATATATATTCTGGGTTTGTAGATGTGGAGTTAGGAATGATAAATCTATATTTCCCTATATGCCCTTGCCTTTCAATATTCTGTCGTCGATATTCTTGTACCACAATATTCTGCGTGTTATTTGTTAGTACAACCTGTATTTGGGAACTAATGCATCTACAGCCCTGCCAAGTATCACACATCAGGTGTTAGACTAATGCATTTCAGTGTGGTGATCCGCATCACTGCACTGAAATGCAAAGTCACGCACAATAGGCATGGTGTGGTAGTGCTGCTATTCAATTCACAAGGCTGCCAAACTTTAGCTGGTGGAGTGACAGCGTGCCGTGGCGTGCACGCTGCTCCCGGCAGGCTTGTGGGGGCTGGCTGAGCTGCTAGCTACATTGTAACAAAATTAGCCTGGAGTCCCGACACTGCACCGCAGCCGCTTTATTCACTGATGTCAGGAGCGGCAGTTGCGTGCCCAATGGCTACTAGCATGACGTCAGCCATGTTACTTGTCACTGGACATAGTTTTGACATAGAGGGGCAGATTTACGTTTCCTGGCGCATCCCTGTAAATCAGCAGGGATGCGCCAGGAAACGTGCGACACGCAATGCCATCCTTGCGCCACCACGGATGCGCCACATTTACAATGCGGCGCGCCATGGCACAAGGATAGGCAGATGCGTGTCGCATCTGTGGCGTAAGGTTGGCGCAGTGCTGAAGTCGCGTTGCGGGCGCGACGCAACTCCAGCACTGTTCCAAACTGCCCTATCTGCAACATGCTGCGTCAAGCCTTACGCCTGCTTCAAGCAGGCGCAAGGTTTTGACGCAGCGGCGTCGGAAAAGTGACTGAGTGGAATCCATTTCACTCAGGCACTTTTCCGAGGCTTTGCTGCGCCGGAACGCCCCCCCCTGCGCCGGAACGCCCACATGAAACCTGACGCAGGTTTCATGTGGCGCAGGGCTTTACAACGTGACGCATCTCCCGAGATGCGTCACGTTGTAAATAGGGCGCAACGTGGCACATGGTTTACGCCGCTGCTGCGTCACAGAAGTGACGCAACGGCGGCGCAAAAGTGGCATACGGGGCTCATAAATCTGCCCCAGAGACTTTAATAGGCGGCGGTCTTGCTGCGTCACGCGGTGGCGTGAGCGGGTGGTTGTAATTCATGATAAGATTGAAGTTGTGAGAGGCTGGCTGCGGCAATAGCGATGTGCTCGCATCGCCGGGCAGTAAACAAACATATAAAATTAATGTTTGAGTCCCGTGACCGGACGGACCCGGACCCAACCCTAAAGACCATGGCGGCCACTGTGGAGCCCAGAACACCACTGTGCAGCAGCTGCTGCTGAAAGTGTCTCAAGAAGAAGACTGCCGCCCCGGCAGCCGCAGCACTTTTTTAGGTCTCGGCCTGCACCAGCGCTTGCACTGGTCTAGCCGAGAGTTTTAGTAAGTGGGTTTTGGAAGTGCAAACACTGGCTTTCGGCTGGCGACCAGCTTGCGTTCACGATGGGCGTGCACGCGCGCAGCTGCCATCTGGGTTTCCTATCTCTTCCTCATTTCCTCGTCATGGCTCATTAACTCTCTGGACTCTGATGTTTCAATCGCAGCAGCTCACATTACCAACTGACGGCCCTGGACTACAGTCAAATGAAAAACAACAGCGATTAGCATTGAAATGCAAGCTTTTTTTTGTCTAGTTAGAAATATTGCTTCGGTGGGTTGATTTCACCTTATATCGCTATTTGTTTTATATTGGGAGTCACAGCCTAATTACCAGTATTTTTGTCTCACTGTTTTTTTTTAAATATTTATTCGCGCAAAGCTATATTTAAGGTTACTTTTTCCGCGTCACTTCTTCACTCTATTTAAACTCCACACCCCCCACTCTTATTGTCTCTCTCCTTCTCTCTCTCTCTCCCCTCTCTAATTCTCTCTCTACTTAATTAACTCTCCCTCTCTATCTTTTTTAGCCTGTCATTCTCTCTCACCCCTTTATCTGTTTCTCTTTCAAACTCCTTCATTCACTCTCTCTCCCCTTCTTTCTCTCTCTCTATCCCGCTCCACTCTTTATTCTATGTACACCCTTTCTCTCTCTTTCTCTCTCCCCACCCTATCTAATTGGGCATTATATCTTCACTCTATCTCTCACTCGGCAATACCACAGCATCACTCAGCATCACCACAGCATCAATCAGAGCCAGCACAGCATCACTCAGCACCAACACATCTCTCAACGCCATCACAGCATCACTCAACGCCATCACAGCATCACTCAACGCCATCACAGCATTACTCAGTGCAACCACAGCATCACTCAGTGCAACCACAGCATTACTCAGCACAACCACAGCATCACTCAGTGCCACAACAGCATCACTCCGCGCCACCACAGCATCGCTCAGCGCCACCACAGCATCGCTCAGCACCACCACATCATCGCTCAGCGCCACCACAGCATCGCTCAGCGCCACCACAGCATCGCTCAGCGCCACCACAGCATCACTCAGCGCCACCACAGCATCACTCAGCGCCATCACAGCATCACTCAGCGCCACCACAGCATCACTCAGCGCCACCACAGCATCACTCAGCTCTACCACAGCATCACTCAGCGCTACCACAGCATCACTCAGCGCCACCACAGCATCACTCAGGGCCACCACAGCATCACTCAGGGCCACCACAGCATCACTCAGGGCCACCACAGCATCACTCAGGGCCACCACAGCATCACTCAGGGCCACCACAGCATCACACAGGGCCACCACAGCATCACTCAGCGCCACCACAGCATCACTCAGCGCCACCACAGCATCACTCAGCGCCACCACAGCATCACTCAGCGCCACCACAGCATCACTCAGCGCCACCACAGCATCACTCAGCGCCGCCACAGCATCGCTCAGCGCCGCCACAGCATCGCTCAGCACCGCCACTGCATCGCTCAGCACCGCCACTGCATCGCTCAGCACCACCACAGCATCGCTCAGCGGCACCACAGCATCTCTCAGCGCCACCACAGCATCACTCAGCGCCACCACAGCATCACTCAGCGCCACCACAGCATCACTCAGCGCCACCACAGCATCACTCAGCGCTACCACAGCATCACTCAGCGCCACCACAGCATCACTCAGCGCCACCACAGCATCACTCAGCGCCACCACAGCATCACTCAGCGCCACCACAGCATCACTCAGAACTACCACAGCATCACCACAGCATCACTCAGTGCCACAACAATATCACTCAGTGCCACCACAGCATCACTCAGCACCACCACAGCATCACTCAGCGCCACCACAGCATCACTCAGCGCCACCACAGCATCACTCAGCGCCACCACAGCATCACTCAGCATCACCACAGCATCACTCAGCGCCACCACAGCATCACTCAGCGCTACCACAGCATCACTCAGCGCCACCACAGCATCACTCAGCGCCACCACAGCATCACTCAGCACCAACACATCTCTCAACGCCATCACAGCATCACTCAGCGCCGCCACAGCATCGCTCAGCGCCGCCACAGCATCGATCAGCGCCGCCACAGCATCGCTCAGCGCCGCCACAGCATCGCTCAGCGCCGCCACAGCATCGCTCAGCGCCACCACAGCATCGCTCAGCACCACCACAGCATCACTCAGCACCACCACAGCATCATTCAGCACCACAGCAGTATCACTCAGCAAGACCTGAGTATCATTCAGCACAACCTCAGCATCGTCTCCGCAACAGTCACCACCACCACCACTACCACCTCAGCATCACTCAGCACCACCTCAGCCTGCTCTCGGAATCTGGCATCTGTTGATTCTCCCCTAGCGTCTGGCCGCTGCTAGTGTTATAATACAGGTACTAGTTCCCAACCTTCACCCTCCGATTGTTTATGCCCCCTCAAAAAAAAAGCTTTAACAAACAACCATTGCAATAGGCAGAAACAAGTTGCCAGCATTGCAAGAACAAAAGAAAACTGAGGAAATTTTTTATTGTAAATACTTTTTTTAATATGGTCGTTCAGTTTTACATAATGCCTTCTTGGTCATATATAAAGTAACAAAAATGCTTCTGACACTTTTTTATTATAACTTTTCAGCATGCTGCACAGCAGCCACACTTCTCGAGAGCACAGCTTGAAGACATTGGCAAAGTCAATAGCTCTGGCTAAACACTTATAAGGCCCCAAAGGCGAGACCTATTGGCTATGCCAATGCTTGTGTTATCCAGCCACTACTAAACTGATGGCAGGCGATGCAGGAAGATGGGGCCCAAGTATCATGGGCTACCATTTTATGATACCTTTTGCAGCTGCCCCCTGTCGGTGAGTTCAGCTATTATTTACAGTCATTTTTTAACTTTAGGTATCTGCCTTCTCCCTGTTCCAGTCCACTCATGAGCGGATTTAGACGTGGTTCAGAGCGAAATGTAAAATGAGTTTATTGCAGCTGCTATAAGTTGTGAGATATGTAAATAGAAATCGACCATTCCATAGAAAGCCCACCCCAAAGGCAGTGCATATTGCCTTTGGGAGACGATGAAATGGCTTTATCAAAGGCCGTGGGAGAAAAACTGTTCAAGGCAGGTCATTTAAGATATCACAGGGACCTCATGGGCAGCATCGAGGTGTGGTTAGGTGGTGATAACAGAGCAAGAGAACCTAAAGTCACCAAATGATATCACATCATACGCAAAGACCCGGGTGCAGCAGGACCTACTTGGAAGTGGTTTTGGGGTTCTGCATGTCTGCATCTTTTCTATAGCTCTCAATGCTAGAGGTAAGGCTGCAACTGAGGGCTCCAAATTTGATGAAGGTGTGGAGAGATGAAGTGATTTGCCCAAGATCTAACAAGTTTAGCAAGTAGAGAAGCAAGGAGTGTAAACCAGGTCTTCTGGTTTCCATAGTTGACAATTTGCTTCTAGGTCATTCTTAACCAAGATGGCGGCTGGAAATAGCTCTGATCAACACCAGCAGAGAGCCAGCTGTCACATCGGACCTTACCCTGGCCCTTTACCATCGAAACGAACTGACTTTACATGCAAACTAATAAATACTACAGAAGGAAAGGTCCTTCCCAAGTACTGTTAATGTTCAGTATTCCACACTCTTCTCTCTGTCGCATAAACCATTGTAATTGCGTACAAATTACCGCTAAGCTTGTTGCAACTGGGCATCTTTAAATCTGTTTTATTATGTGCTTTCAAATCAGAAATTATGTTTTAGAAGTCAAAAGGAAAACAAGCATTGGCATAGCCAATAGGTCTCGCCTTTAGGACCTTATAAGTGTTTAGCCATGCAACAGTTGATGTTGTTGCACCAAGGATATTGTGCTGCATAACTAAATACTTATAAGGTCCCAAAGGCGAGACCTATTGGCTATGCCAATGCTTGTTTGCAGGAGTCGCTGCGACAATGAGGCGGCCCGTAACTGAATTGCCACTCTGCTCGGTTCACAAAGTGCCGGTGCCCTGGATTGTGTATAATCTATCACTCTAGTCTCTGCTATTAAAATGTGTTTGGTTTATAATAAATTATGAAATTTCGGTTGTAGCGCGGTCATCAGCCCGCTATGTGTTCCAGCTAAAGTTCACACAGTCTCAGTCCAGTCTGTGGTGTACTGTGCTTTTCAGGAGCTGCACGACATAGTCGCACTTACTACCGGTCGTGGGGGTGTTGACAGACCGCTCGGGGTATAATATTTTTGGCATCAGTGTGTCCAGTCGAGGAGTACTTTTTGAAATAATTACTACTGGCTTTGACCTGTGTCCCTCAGCTGCTTGCCCAGTCAATGCCCGGTGCCGGTCTGCAAAGGCGTCCAGGAGTCCGCTGTGTTGACTCTTAATTTGACATTTAGGCAGCTCATCTGTGCCTCTGGATGTGGGGCTGGGCAGGTAGCGGCGCGCCGACTGGGGCGGACCCTTTCAGGGTAACCCAATGAGGGCTGGAGGTCCTGGGGGGTCAGTGGTGTGTTTAGGAGAAGAGTGCCTCACACATTTACATGCTGCATGACCCTACATGACTCCTATAAGTGCGCCAGTGCAGCCTGGGTGTCCTTCTGGAGTCGAGTGTGAGAGTCATGATAAGGCGGGGGTAGTGCCCCAGAACCCAGGGAGGGTTGGAGGTCCTGGGGGGTCAGTGGTGTGTTTAGGAGAAGAGTGCCTCACACATTTACATGTTGCATGACCCTACATGACTTCTATAAGTGCGCCAGTGCAGCCTGGGTGTCCTTCTGGAGTCGAGTGTGAGAGTCATGATAAGGCGGAGGGAGTGCCCCAGAACCCAGGGAGGGTTGGAGGTCCTGGGGGGGTCAGTGGTGTGTTTAGGAGAAGAGTGCCTCACACATTTACATGCTGCATGACCCTACATGACTCCTATAAGTGCGCCAGTGAAGCCTGGGTGTCCTTCTGGAGTCGAGTGTGAGAGTCATGATAAGGCGGGGGTAGTGCCCCAGAACCCAGGGAGGGTTAGAGTTCGGGGGGGGGGCGCCAGTGGTGTGAGGTGCTTAGCAGCAGAGCGTCTCTCAGATTCACACCGCAGCGCCCTTCCATTTCTGGTGCTTTGCATATGTTTTACGGTCTTAGAGTTTTTCGTTGCTCAAATGGGTGTAAATTTCTGATTTTTATGTGTTCCTGGTCGTCATTGCTTGATTTTGGTTGCGTGAATGAAAGTGTCACTCATACTCGTTAAAATGTCACTCATAATTGCACTGAAATATGAAAATGTCACACATAGCAATTTGAAACCTTGGCAGCTATGCATCTATAGCGCACAGCTTTAATGTTTGGTCCTGCCCCCCCCCCCCCCCCCCTTCCCCTCTAAAAATATACTTCTGGCTACCGTCCTGGCTGCGTGTCCTGCAGACCACACGCGCCTCTCGAGTGCATAGACATCCAAATCTGCGAACATGTTTTTGGCTACGAAAGGCGACGCCGCCATCTAGTGGTCATTTAAAAAGTCTGCACGTGATTTAAACGCATTAAGGACGCATTAAGAATCTAGAGCGGATGTTAGGATTCATCATCGTCTGTAATGCGGCCGGTGGGTAAGTAGGACGTCGGAGTCCTCCAGGGAGACCGCGTACATCCCCGTCTTCAAAAGGGAAAGATCGATGGCTCAATCCTTCTCTGGCAATGCAGTGAGAATCTGGAACTCGCTTCCCCCACTGCTCCGTGCCACCTCCTCTACCCGGATCTTCAAAGCTGACCTCAAGTCTCTTCTCTTCCAAAGACACTTCCAGAACTAATACTTTCCTTCTCAGACCCCTCTAGGAAGTTCGCTCGTCAATGTAAAGTTGTACTTTTGTCTGTTCATTCCTTATTTGGTGTGTTGTGTTGGTTTTTATGTGCGTGCTCCGCTCCCCTCATTACAAGTCCCCTGTGAAGTCACGCCCTCTCTACTACCTCAAGGAAGCTCTTCCACTATAGGAAACTCTGTATTCCAAGCCTATAGAAGTGCCTTCCCAGTGTGTTTTGAGTTACTGCCACTTATTTCAATATTATGCCTTTAGTTGTATTTTGTACGCCCTCTCTACTACCTCAAGGAAGTTCTTCCACGATAGGAAATTCTGTACTCCAAGCCTATAGAAGTGCCTTCCCAGTGTGTTATGAGTGACTGCCACTTATTGCAGTATTATACCTCTATTGTATTTTTTACCCCATGTTTCATGCACACCTGTCACTTTTTCCTCTTGGAACTTATCCCTCTTTGTGTATTTGGTTTGGTTGTTTTTTTGCACAATTGTCACTTTTCCTCATGCAATGTAACGCTTGCCTTTGTATTATGCTCATTTGTATCCTCCTCCTTATGTAATGTTGCTGTTCCTGTTGTGAAGCGCTCTGACACCCTCGGGTAAAGTCCGCGCTATATAAAAATGCATAAATAAATTAATTAATGAATGGCAAGTCCACGCCGGCAGCGTTCGACCGAAGTCGAAAGGATTGTGTTGCAATAAGTCCGCCAAATTATCAAGCCACCATATCCTGTTGTCCTCTGTGCTCGTTGTAGGCGTGTATCTAGCGGGCAGCAGGAGCCCATTACACTGCCACGGCGTGCCAGGAGAAAGCAACCCACATGTGGCATCAATGCCAGGGGGCTGAGCAGTTCCTGAGTCACACACAGTGCTGTTATTGTTACTAAAATGTCTCAGTGGGTTCATGCACTCGCTTCAGAGAATTTGTCTGCAGTCTACAGGGCAATGTTTCAGTTCCAGCATGAATGACTCATTTTATCATCAAGTTTGATAAAATGTGTACCACTGAGTAATGCAATAACGTCTGTCATTAGCGCTCTGAGGCCTCGATCATTAAACACCTTATTAAAGAGTACTTCGTATTAAAGTTTACTGATCTGGTGTTGTATTCATTCTCTATATTCATATCAGTCGTTTAGTTTGGCAATAAAGCTTACCAGTGTGCGACAACAGCGCCTCCCTATGGAAGCGAATACAACTACGGGCCAAACCTAAAGGTAGTTGAACCAAAGACGCGTGTGCAGCAGCTTTACTTACACAGTGGCCATCCTCACATATTAGCCTTCAGTTTGAATTTTTCACCAACCAAAATAGGCTAAAACTGAGCCACTTGGATATTCTAAAAATGACTGTGACTCTTCAGCTCACTACTCTTTGGCAGCTGGTTTGGTCCTCACAGGTGGGCAGTACCACTACGGGCAGCTGGTTCGGTCCACAAGGGTGGGCAGTACCACTACGGGCAGCTGGTTTAGTCCACACGGGTGGGCAGTACCACTACGGGCAGCTGGTTCGGTCCACAAGGGTGGGCAGTACCACTACGGGCAGCTGGTTTAGTCCACACGGGTGGGCAGTACCACTACGGGCAGCTGGTTCGGTCCACAAGGGTGGGCAGTACCACTACGGGCAGCTGGTTTAGTCCACACGGGTGGGCAGTACCACTACAGGCAGCTGGTTTGGTCCACAGTGGGCGCTACCACTGCGCGGTTCCAGCAGTAGTGAGCGCTTGGGGTCTGCTCACGAGAGTCTGCATTCTTTTCACTTCACAGTTTTTCATTAATCACTTGTTGTTGGACAGCTTCTAAAACCAGTGGAATTTGTTCCTTCCTTCCTCCTTATGGCAGGGCCCTCCAGCTCCAGGAAGGCTCTGTCCAAGGGTTACCAACTGGCATGGGTGCAAATTCAGGACGGTGAGTGTAAAAATTCAGGACAAAGGGTCAAAATTCAGGACAGGAGTTCAAAATTCAGGACAAAACGTAGGGACAAAAGGTACGTTTTACAGACGCATCAGAGGAGGTCGCGCAATAGTATATAAGTAAGTAAATAGACAACCACTTAAGTATAAATCAAAATAACTTTATATTAGGTTGAGACAATTGTGCACTTCACAGTTTTTCAGTATGCGCGCAGCTTTGAGCAACTGTGCAGGTCTTTTTGTGGTATTTCATATGATAATAATTATTTTATATGGTTACTGCACTTGGTTGTCCAGTCTGCTATTTTGTTTACAATTCATGGTCCTGAGCAGGCATGTTTGGTGAGCGAAATGGTCGGGAAGACCTGCTTGGATAGACATTGCGAGATGTAAAGCGGCAGGCATAGGATGCAGCTAATTGGGACCTGCAGTGCTGGACTAGAGTGCAATCCTCCGAATGACCAGCTTTATTTGTGAGATCACTTAAAGCATTTCATTTCTATTCATCTGGTGATGACTGGTACAGGGGCTGGTATAGTATTGAGTGATGGATAAGACCCATAGCGGACAGGTCTTGTATAAGGGTAAGAGCATTAATCAGGAAAAGGGAGTTATTAACCAGCCTGCATGAGCTATAATTGGCTGCACACTCCTGAGTGTAATGGTATTATTGTGGGTCGGAGTGGTTAGATAGGAGTTGACATTACTATATCATGCCCTGGCTTGTGGCTAGCCATATATCAGCTCTCCTTATTTTAGCTGTATATTGGAAGTAGTATACTGATTGGGCCGTTTCATTTCTGTGAGCTGTAAACTGCAGATTCTCATTGATGCAGAGAAGTATGCTACAGACTAGAAACTGTATACGCTATTGAGGCATTATTGTAGGGCAGAAGGAGGCACTGTCTTTTACATACAGAACATTTTCTATTGAAATGGAAGCAAAATGCCATCATGCAGTTTTACTGATAAATCTATATAGCGCAGAAATACTAATGTGTGGAAATGTGGTTTCAGCAAATATGTATCATTTGAACATCACCAAGTAAAGTGTCCTGATTGTTTTGATCCTATTAAAACTCTGTTTCCAGCACACTTCTGAATTACAAACAAGTGGTCCATTTGTGGTTTCCTAACTGCTGATATGTTTTCAAACATTTGCACAGTTTATTTACAGATATTTAAAAGTTGTTGTGTGTTACAAACAAACTGACAGCTCACAGCCTTTGTTTTCGCACCCCCAAGAAAATTTGGGAAAACATGGTTCATTCCACAACAAATTTGCCATTATATATCAATTGTATTATCTTCTAAAGCATAGTAAATAATGACTTTACTGTGCACCAGGATATGACAATCTTTGATGGGCTCTTCAGTGATTGCCTCACTATCACCAACAGTGCCGCTCATCTCTCCACGGCCTCTCTCTCGCATGTATTTTATTTGTTTTATAGCCTGTCTCGTAGTAGTATAAGATGTCGGAGCACTTTACATCACACACACATACAGAGACAATGAATCATACATGTGTAAATCAGTGTATAGAACATGTTACATAAGGCAAAGGGCACTACAAGGTGTAGGATGCACATGTCACCTATACTGGTAGGCATTTTTGAAGTGTGCTTGGTCTGAAGAAGCACAAAGCCAGAATTCAGAACTTAACACCGTGGTTAGAGTTAACTGTAATGATAAGAATTTTTTCCTACCCTAGCAAACCTTTTTTAGCAACATCAGCATAATGAAAGACTGGGAAGAAAACATAACTTTGTAACCTGTACCGTGCAGCTTGCATGTAGCTCTTTGATGGCAGTTCATAGCTCACTGCTAGATTAAGTATGTAACTTATGAACTGCACAGTAACAAAAGAATCTCAGTGACAAAAGTAGTAACCCACTGAGATCTGCACATAAAATACTATTCTTTGATATGCATGGTACAAATTCTTTGCAGCAGGCATATTAACCCTCTGTGCTACCTTAGATGATTCAAAACTCCCATCTCGCTCCTGCAAATACATTAGTCACCAGACACTGGTGAACCACACCTGAATATAAGTGAGGCCGCTTTTATTGTTGCCTGAAAACTGCTGGATATACAAGGAACCCTGCAGTGCCAGCCCCCAGTAACAAAACTTCCCCCCCCACCTTTCCAGCCTCCCAGGGAAACACCCGATGCCCAGTCCAGCCAGTCCGGCCTTGCTACCACCCTCCAATGGTGCCCTCATCTTCACATAGACCCTCTCTCATGTGTATTTAATTTCTTTTATAGTGCTACTCATCCCAATTATGTAGGGCATGGTGTCGGAGTGCGTTACATCACACACATATTATATACAGACAATGACTCATATAAATGTGAAAGTCAATGTATAGGAAATGTTGCTTAAGATAATGGGGGTTACAAGGTGTAATCATTCTTTCATCCATCATTCAGACTTTCAGCATTCATTCTGTCCTTCCATCTGTTGCCCATCCATGTCCATATTCAACCATTTACAAACCAATCCATCATGTATCCTTCCATCCATCATTTCCCTCATCCGTCCATCCATTCACCCTTTCACTTATCAATCCGTCATTTCACTCATCCATCCACTCGCCCATCATCCACCCTTTCACTCATCCATCCATCCTTTCACTCATCCATCCATCCTTTTACCCATCCATCTACCCTTCCACCCATCCATCCATCTATTTTCCTTTTCTCTCATCCATCCTTCCACTAACTCATCCATCCATCCTTTCTCTCACGATCCATCCATCCTTTCATTCATCCATTCACCCGTTCACTAATCCATCCACCCATCCCATCCCATCCCTTCACTTACTTACTCACTCACCTTTTCACATTAATCATGAGCTGAGCCTTTGTCTGCAGAGTTGCAGACAGAAGAGAACCACCAAGAACTCCTCCCTTGCAGTAGTTACTAAAGCAAGGGGTGGGGTGGTGGAGGGTTCACTATGCCCCTGTACATAGGCAATTTGAAAAAGTGGAAGGCATGAGTCATGCATGATGCACAGTACCAGGACGTGAGGCGACTGTGACATGGTGTTGTTTCCAGAGTTTTAAGTGGGATGAAAAAACTACGGGGGTCTCTCCAAAGGGGGTGTTCGATGTAATTAAGGGCGTGGCTTAAAACACCTAAGCTAAAAATCTGTGCTTAGTATAATGTGCCGCCCGACTGGTATTTTTGTTGCTTCTGTCATTGCATCCAGATATATAATACAACAAGTAACGTTACACCTAGAACAAGTAATGCTACATCTACAACAAGCCAGAACTATTGGCTTTGTCAATGGTTGTTAGTTGCATAAAATAAAAAAGCAGCAACCATGGCTTCCTTGAATATAATATTGAAAATGCGTCAGTTCTAAAATGATGAGACTCTGAAAGAACTATAATCCTTTCCTTTTAACTTCTTTCACCGCCTTCCTTTGATTAACTGGATTCTCACGTAGCAGCAGCATGGGCGATTTTGCACTTCCATGTGACAGAATTCCCTGCCCTAGACCGAGGCTGGAGGAGGCCACCACATGCTGTACCAGCCCAGACCGACCCATTGTCATTCTGTATGTGGCAATCAGCCTGCATACAGAATGACAATGGGCAGGTGGGGCAGCTCTTGTGCTCAGAGGAGTGGGAGGCGGCCCCATCAGGGAGCTGAGGCCTCTCACAAGGGAACAGGTCTGCCCCTGAAAGGCCCAAAATTATGGACAATAGGCGTCCGTAAAAGGGATCCTCGCGGACAACGGACGTGAGGTCCAAATTATGGACGGTCCGTGAAATTTACGGACGGTTGGTCACCCTACTCTGTCCAGGTGGGAGAGTGCACATTTCTTCCCTGGAAGTACCTCAGTATATTGATATAAGCTGTCTCTGAGCAGCGGCCCTTCCTTAGGTATCATTAACTTCTGCCAGATATTCATTATGCCCTGCAGGACCTTCTGGGCTTTAGACGTGCGGTGTGAGATGACTTCCAGAAGGTTCTTGCACTGGTTTTCATGTGAGCAGCAAAGCCCGCCTGGAGCCACTCGTCACGTCACAGGAGTGGCCTTTCTGTCTAGGGACCTCAGGTGTTCTTGTCCCTACAGTCCGTCCGTTCTTCAGTTCTTTTGGCCTTTGCACACTCTGCTGAGGGTGGAGGCCTAGGGAGCAGTTACACGTACTTACCTGGGTTACAGGCGCCTCACTGGTGCTGTATCTCAAAGATGCTCCTGTAGCTGGTGCAGTTATTTTTTAATCCATAGCAGAGGGTGGCACACGAAGGCAAGGATTGGAGACACCACGCTTGATGTTCATCCATATATCAATAGCTGTGTAAACAGAGTGACAGCCCTTACGCAGTATGGACATCTCGTCTTGTCTATCGCTGAATATCTCTATCCAGATGGTATAAGGCTCAGATGGCACGTGATTGGCTGACACCATTCTTGCCCATCTTCTTGTAAGCACAAAGCTCCTGCTCTGCAGGGTCCAGGCCTGTATTCCTACGTCGATAAACATAAACAAAGTTGTGTCTCCTCAGAAAATATCCTTCATCACCTGGAGCACCTCTTGATGGCTCTGAGTCCAGCTTAAATCCGTTGAGTTTAGCAGAATCTCCGTGGGGAGAAGGGGGTGATGGCTGTTACCTGAGTCACCATAATTCTACAATAGGTCTTCATGCCCCTAATGTTCCTCAGTCCTTTACTTTATTCACATTTGCTTCCACCCTGTCTTCGTTAAATATGTACCCCAAGACCTTCAGGGAGGGTTTCAAGACTAACACAGACAGCGTCAGTGGTCAGCCCACTATCTTTTAATCTCTCGGGTACTGTCCTCAGTCGCTCATGGTGCTCTCTCTACAAAGAGACATACCTGAGGATATCACTGCATTGATGATGTCCAGTAGATCTGCCTAGGTGTCTAAGATGGCGTTCTGGGACCTGTCACTCTCCGCGAGGTACCAAGAATGAACCATTATTCCATGATCAGCCTCTTATTTGTCAAGGGCGGTGACACACCCTCTGAGGAAACCTAGGGACCAGCCCGTGCCTTGCCCACAAACAAGACTGACAATAGTAGAAAGTCCACTGAACAGCCAAAAGAAGAATCACAAAAAGCGTGAATACAACTAAAATCAACAGACATTCGCCAACAGCGGGGGAACATTCCAGGTAGCAACTCAAGATGGCGGAAGTGGAAACTGAAGCAATGTCATGGTTCAAGTACAGAGAATGGCCACTTTCCAAGAGAACGCTGGCTAAAAGGAAGGACCAAGAGGTCAAAGGTAAACAAATATAAGCACCGAATCAAGCCAAAAACCAAGAACCCTGACGACAGAATTACAGGGTAATATATACATATATCATCAAAGGAGAACAAACATGGGAACAAAGTATGAAATAAACTAAGTCCAGTGATTAGATACTAATGCAGAAATGTACAAAGATGCAAGCATAGGCACAACCAAGCTGAAGAAGTGTGTTTGCTGATAGCATCATGACAGATACCAGCACACAACTCCAATTCTACACAGAGCAAAGTAGCAACCCCAACATGCTAAAGGAAGGACTTTACAGGGTTCCTAAACCACTGATCCTTTAACAGGAAGGTGAGACGACCTTCTGTTACAGGAAGAACTTTAGAAAGTTTCTATACTGTTGACCCATTAACAATCTGGTTTGGAAGAGCATGTCCCAAGAAACAGGAGATATTGCTGCCCGAAAACAAAGGCAGGGAAAGGTCATGAAGACCAGAGGGTGCGCTGCCCTGATGCCCATGCCACCCGGCCAAAGACAAGAAGTGCTGTGTAGTCCACAAGAAACAATATACTCCTTTACATTCTTCATGAACCTTAGGAACTATTCAAGCTAGCAAGTTATACCTCATGTAAGTGCAGAGAGGCCTGATTCTTCACCCCTAGACCCAAAGCCACCCATTTGACATATGGATAGTCGCACATGGTTATGCCAAGCAAAGCCATGGTTTTACTATGGTGCAAAGGTGTCAACATTCACCTAACATCTGAAACAGAATTTATTTAGTAATTGTTTAAACACAAGTTTAAAGAGAGAAATTATGTCATCTGTAGATTGAAAGAACAGGAGCCTCGTATGCAGCACCACGGTCTCATCAGAGCAGCTTTGACATCCACGAGGAACCTCCCCCCTTTTTTGCTCATAAATTATGACCAGAATATCATCTTCGAGGGGGGCGCAGCCTGGTACCTGCATTGGAGTCGTAAAATGGAATTGCCTCACCAAGGCATAAATCGACAGCTGCTGAAGAGACGACACACAGATTGCCTGCTTGAAGCACACGGCTCTCCGTTATAACACCCCCGTTTACCTGGCAAAAAAACTCGAACTTTCTGGTCTGAATCGGGCCCTAAGAAGCTCTAACAGTCTCTTGCTAAAACCTCAAAAATTCAAAAAGAAAAGAACCTACAACCAATCCTTCTTCGGTCGTGCCCCGAGAATATGGAACGCTCTTCCTCCTGAAATCAGATCTAACTCTTCGACCTCCTCATTCAAGAAACAAGTCAAGTGGTTACTCCTGCATAACCAGTTGCAACAATTGACCTCAAGGCACCATAACTAGCTTTCATTTCTTGGTGACAACATGGGTTTCTCATTCAATGATGCAATTTTTGTTTCTTTACATGTTCAACATGTTTGGTTTGCTCTTTTTGTACCTGTGCTTGTTAACTTACTTTATTGTTTATTATGTACACTTTTACCTGCCAATCTTATCTGCTTCTTTGTACAGTGCTCTGATACCCTTCCAGGTCATGTTCACTCTATATAAAACTTTTCAAATAAATCAATAAATAAGAGACACATCATTAATGAAGAAAGTGAGGCGCTGGTTCGACATATGAAAACACCCACAGAAGTAGCATCGAATAAAACTGGAATGTCATAATTTCTTTCTTAATGATCACTGGTATATGCGGGTGATAAGATTTCACAAGTAATATTTAATATCTCCAATAAGAATGATTTTTGGGACCACAAAGTATTATTTGTCCTCCAAAATTGGAAAGAGCCTTGTGGGAGCGATCAGTGTAAAGCAGTGAGCCGTGGTATGCAGTGAGCATCAATAGGCAGGTAGCAAAGGAAGAAATTAGGCAGTTGTGATGGGTGAGCAGTGGTAGAGAATAAACCATAATAGGGGGTGAGCAATGGCAAATGCAGACCCGTGGCAGACAGTGAGCAATGGTAGATAGTAAGTATTGATAGACGGTGAGCCATGGTAGACGGCAAGCAGTGGTACACGGTGAGCAATGGTAGATAGCGAGAAATGGTAGATGGTAAGCAGTGGTGGACGGTGAACAGCGGTAAACAGTGAGCAATGGTAGGCGGTTAGCAATGTTAGATAGCAAGCAGTGGTAGATGATGAGCAGTGGTAGATGATGAGAAATGGCAGACGGTAAGCAGTGGTAGACGGTGAAGAATGATAATAAGCAGTGGTAGACGGTGAGCCATGGTAGACGGTAAGCAGTGGTACACGGTGAGCAATGGTAGGCGGTTAGCAATGTTAGATTGCAAGCAGTGGTAGATGGTGTGCAATGTTAAATGGTGAACCTTTAATAAACGGTAAGCAGTGGTAGACGGTGAGCAATGGTAGATAGCGAGCATTCATAGATGGTAAGCAGTGGTAGTTGGAGAGCCATGGTAGACGGTGAGCAATGACAGATGGTAAGCAGTGGTAGACAGTGACACTTGATAGATGGTAAGCAGTGGTAAATGGTGAGCAATGATAGATGGTGGGCAGTGTTAGGTGGTGAGCAATGATGGATGGTGAGTAATGATAGACAGCGAGAATGGTAGATTGTAAGCAATGGTAGATGGTGAAGAATGCTAGATAGTAAGCAGTGGTAGATGGTAAGCAGTGGTAGACAGTGAGAAATGGTAGATGGCAAGCAGTGGTAGACGGTGAGAAATGATAGGTGGTAAGCAGTGTTAGATGGCAAGCATTGATAGATGATAAGCAGGGGTAAACAGTGAGCAATGATAGATGGTGAGCAGTGTTAGGTGGTGAGCAATGATAGATGGCAGACAACGAGAAATGGTAGATTGTAAGCAATGATATCTATGGTAGGGCATGAGTTGAGATGCATGGTTAGCAGTGGTGCACATTGAGCCGTGGTACCTAGCAAAGGTAGAGCATCAGCAGTGGTGCACAGTGGTGTTGGCAATTAGTTGTGCAATATGAGTAGTGGTGCACAGTGAATAGTAACACATGGTGAGCAGTAGTTAAGAGACGAGGCTGAGTAGAAGCAGTGATGCACAGTGAGAAGCGGTTAGGACATCTTGTGGACAGGGAAGTTCTCCTCTCACTCCCAACTAGACTAACCGTGCCGCTATTTGTGTCTTTCAGGTGAGAGAAGAGTGCCGCCTGCTGAATGCCCCTCCGGTGCCGCCACGAGGGGGTCGACCGCTTACTCCTGCCAGCCCTCCGGTGCCACCTCGCTTTCCTAAGGTTCAGCTCACAGCAGCACACTCTCCCAGCCCCAGCCTCTCCTACTACTCCTCCGGGCTCCAAGAAGTGTGAGTTGGTGTCGCCCGTGTGCTGGGAGCCATTGTCCCTCTCTGTCCTCTAAGTACAGAATCGCTGTCCCTCTTGTTCCCTCTATGTACTGTCACTGTCCCTCTAAGTGTTATGAGCCACTATTCCTGAGTGTATGGAGTTGCTGTCCCTCTGCGTACTGAGGGCCTCATTTATGAAAAGTGTTGTATCGCTGCGGGAAAACAGCGATGCAACACTTTTCAGTGCGCCATCCTTGCAACACCATGGATGCGCCGTATTTACTGTATGGCGCTCCATGTCACAAGGATTTACAGATACGTCAGTATTCCAGACGTATCTGTAGGCGCAAAATTGGCGCATTGCTGGAGTGTGTCTGAAAACAGACACAACTCCAGCAATGTGTCTTTTCACATGGGGCAACGATTTGGCGTAGTGACGCCCTAGAAGTGGCACAGTGAAATCTCATAGATTTCACTGCATCACTTCTACGTGGCTTTCCTGCGTTGGAACGCCCACCCTGCATACATTATACCTGACGCAGATATAATGTAGTGCAGGGGTTTACAAAGTGACACATTTGCCTAGATGCGTCACTTTGCAAATATGGCGCAGTGTGGCTCATTTTTTATGCTGCCGTAGCGCCACAAACAGTGATGCAGCGGCAGTGTAAGGGCCTCATAAATAAGGCCTAAGTCATTTTCCCTTCAAGTGTTGTGAGTCACTTTCTCCGAGTGTATAGAGTCACACAAGCCTCTGTGTACCGAGGTACTGTCCTTCTGTGTACTGAGTCACTGCCCTATGAGTATAAATGTACTGAGAAACTTTCCCTCTGAGTGTACTGAGTCACAGTCTCTCTGTGTACTCAGTCAGTGTCCATCTGAGTGTTATAAGTTACTGTCCTTCTTGTTCTCTCTGTGTACTGAATGACTGTGCCTTTGCATGTTGTCAGTCACTGTCTCTCCTCATACTGAGTCACTCTCCCTCTGTGTTGGGAATCACTGTCCCTCTGTGTACCGAGACATTGTACCTCGGAGTGTACTGAATCACAGTCTCTCTGTGTACTTAGTTAGTGTCCATCTGAATATTGTGTCACTGTCCCTCTTTTTCTCTTTGTGTACTGAGTCACTTATTCTATGTGTACTGAGTCACCGTCCATCTGTGCTGAATCACTGTCCCTCTGAGTGTTGTGAGTCGCTGTCTCTCTGTATACTTTAGTCACTGTCCCTCTGTACTGAGTCACTGTCCCTCTGAGTGTTGTGAGTCACTGTCTCTCTGTGCACCCCAGTCATTGTTTCTAAGTGTACTGAGCCATTATCCCTCGCAGTGTTGTGAGTTACAGCTGGAAAAAGCATGCACTCTCATGGAGTGTTTCACCAAAAATGTAAAAAAGTAGTTCTTGAAAAGCAAGCAGTGGAAGCATAGAAGCCAGCCAATCAAAAGTGACTGTAAAGAGGCAATGCTTCAAGATTGCCAAGCTCGGACATGAATAACAAGCATGCAAATGAGAGTGACAGGAAAGCCAACCAGTGGTAAGAAATGGGCAGGCTCCAAGCCCCTGTATATTCTTGGTAAGCCCACAATAGTTTTGCAACAGACAGCATGCGTGCTGTCTAGTAGGTGGGGCCTAATGAATGTGCACCGTAATGCACATGTGCTAGCCATACAAACAGCAGAGCAGTCAATTTACACTCATTATGAGTCTCCCACCCTCGATGAGTTCATGTTCACCCTCACTAGAGTAGTGTGCTACTCGCCGTAAAGTACTTCAACACTTCATCATGAGTAGTAAGCACTGTATCAATGCAATTACAATAAAATACTCTTAATTATCTCCCTAGCCAAACTGCATCACTCGCCTAGAAGGGGTTTATGACATTGGCTTTAAAGTGGGCAGCGTGTTGGGGGCTCCCTGGAAGGGGAGGGGCACAAGGCACCTACCCACTCCTTGAAATGACCTACCTCGCACCCAGGAAGTGTTAGCTGGCTCTACCGGGGATGGCTTCCCTCGCACCTGCACTTGGGTGTAGTCTTTTAACAGCCATGGTCACCATCTGATTTGACCATGATTGGAGGTTCCACCACCTTCAGCTTGCAACAGTGAGAGTGTGTGGCATGAAGTTAGGGTGACTAGGTAGAGAGAGGAGGTAAGTCTTGTGAATGCCCTCTGTCATTGTTACTCTGGCCACGAAGAAGTGAAGGAAAGGTGTCTGTGGTACTGATCTGAGAGGAACAGTTCAGAATTGTTTGGATACATTATTGTACTATATTGTAGCACGTGTATAGTGCTTCGTAAATGTGACCAGGCAGTGATGTGCTATGTATGCACTGAGTTCCTGGGCACTCTTTTTTGGAGTGCACGGTTCGGAAGGGCATTGGCCTCTATAAGAGGTCTTGGATGAGGTGCATGAGGTCTGGATACGTGCTATAAACATGGTGCAGATAGGTCAGTGCGCTTAAGCATGAGGTGTTCAGGAATAGTGTGAGGATAGATGCATTCGAGTATTTGAACGTCTTTCCATTTCAGGGGTATTTATAACATATTTATAAATCATTAAAAACCCATGTCATGCGATGTTTTATATTAGTCGAAGATAAAGCAGTGAATGAACTTCAAAAATGCACTTTTGTGTTCTACGACAGCACATCATTTAGCAAAATTCATAACTGTTTTCACCTTAGAAACTTTAAGATGTCGTTCCCCCATAGTATTATATACCTAATGGCAATTGTAAAAATAACTTTTTCTTTCATGAGCTCATCAGCCTGCAGTGTGCTACGCCTGATGACGCGGCCATATAAACATCTTCATTGACTACCAGTCATATAGAGATGTATATACAAAGTTGTCTCCTTCACTCACAAAGAGTTCACAAAATGGCTCCTAAGTCCTTGATAGACTTTATCCCTCTTCACGATACCTAATTATTTCTTTATTCTGCCTTGAAAATGTCAATCCATGTTCGACCGGCTGTCTCCCACATTTAGCGGACAGGGGTTCTCTGTTTGGCGTGTCACGCTTTCAAACAGTGTTTTTCAGCACCAGAGGGAAATCAATAAATTGCACCCCATGTGTATGAAGATAAATTCTGGGCTAACTGATTAAGCTTAAAACTGATCCTGTCTGCCATCTTTGTTCTGCTCACCATTTTGCCAGCATTTGAGGGTCTGTGTGATAAGTGTTTCCAATCCAAACATTAAAGATAAGTACATAAATAAATATGTTTATTTGTTAACTTTTACTTTTATATTTCCTTTTCACTGCAGCTCTGGAACCCGGAGCGGAAGCTGCTCCCCCTCACCAGACTCTTACTCCTTGTACTGCTACCCGTGCACCTGGGGAGACTGCAAGGCTGGGGACTCCTCCAACCGCCAGCTTCCTGGCAACAAGCCTTCTACGGTGCAGCCCACCCAGACGTCCTGGTCTGATCCTTGGCCCTATGCAGACACCGGACCTAGTGTGGCCAGCGGACGCTCTACGCCATTGTTGAGTGGGGACACCCCTATCAAGACCTACTACAGCTGCCCGCGGTTGAAGCCGCCGCACCCACAGAAACGCTTTGCGCCCTTTGGAGCATTGAACCCTTTTGCCAACCCTGCCTACTCCACCAGTCCTACCTCCTCAACAGACTGGCTGGAATCCTTGGAGCGCCAGAAGACTCCTTCTACCGCCTCAGAGAGTTTTGACCCCTTCGATGGGGGTAATAGTCAAAGCACATCCCCCGACTCGGTGTCCATAAACTCAGAGCTACGCTATAACCAGGACATGCGCAGTTGCATTCCGGATGCTGTGTTCAAGGTGGGCGGCAAGGGGACGTGTCCTCCCCCGCCCCCGAGGCCTCCCAAAGGCTACGACTCAGAAAACATTGTGATTAGAAGCACTGCTCCAATCTCTCCAACAATTGTGAGGGGGGCTGAGGGTGGGATTACTAGAGTTTACCTCACCCAGGGAGTCATAGAGGTACCACCAATGCCTTCGAGGAGTAACCTGGACACGCCCTCGCGCACTCCTGGCATATCCAGACTGAACGGAGATGTGTCGGTCTGGCACCCGCCATCGGATCTGTCCACCCTGTCCGTGGAGGAAGTGTCCAGATGCCTGCGTTTCATTGGCCTCTCGGAGGACGTGGTGTCCTTCTTCGTTAGGGAGCGCATCGATGGCAGTATTTTTGTGCAGCTCACAGAGGAGATCCTGTCAGAGGACTTCAAACTCACCAAGCTGCAGGTGAAGAAGATCATGCAGTTCATAAAGGGCTGGCGGCCCAAGATCTGACTGGTTCCCAGCAGGTGATGCGCAGTACTTTTGCTCTTCGAGTGATGCCCTATGTGGCCTGTCACGGCCAACAGTCGCAGAGCCATGGACCATGCTAGCCAGAGGGGAAAACATGCAGAAGTCAGGGGCTAAAGTGATGGCACTGAAAGCGAGGTCCCGATAGGAGGATAGCCCGTATCTAAGCTCAAGTAGTCATTTTCTTATGTTAGTCCTCCTCACCTGATGCACAATGTCCACCCTGCAGCCTGAAGACGATGCATGCACACAGCATCACTAATAGATGGAGGGGTATTTATAACATGGTAGGGCAGACGCACCAAGGTAGGATACGTCTAAAGTTCTCAATTTTAACACCTAGGAGATCTCTTTGACTATGTTCCTCAGTTCTGAGTACTGGGTTTGCCCCACACAGCAGCCTGCTCTTTGCCACATTGCTTTAAAAAGCTGTATTTCATCAGATGCATCTCTGTGTCCAAACAGCCCCCACTTCCTCTTGCCATAAATGTGCCATCTCCCTGTTGATGATGCCATGCATTACTAGATCCATTGTTATGGTGTGATGTTTGTGGCATGCACCCAGAACTAACTGAACGGTGTCTTGATGTGGTCTCAAACCGAGTGTGGGGTATGTAGGACCTCCAGAGAGGCAGTAAGGTATCTTTGAAGAAGAGGAGGGTTGGGAGTGCCCTGATGCGAAGAAGTAAGCAGCTCAGTGTTTGATCCCTAGGAGGTGCGAAAGGTGAGGAGGAGACGGTTGATTGAGCGGAGGTCTCTATTAGAAGTGGTGAGATGGGGCTTCTCCAGCCAAACATTTACAAGTCAGTCTCAAAATCTGGTCCTCTTAGAGTTACGGTGAGTGAGCAGTTTCAGAGGTCCATGTGGAGGGCATTTACGTAGCACCGCCTTGAGTCTGTGATCATGCTCGTCTCCGCAGGAATCAAACTAACACTATGGGCTTCATTTATGAGGTTTTGCCATAGGGCAGCCTTCCTGTTGCACTGCCCTACAGCAAAAGAAAAGGGCAGGAATGCGCTGTATATATCAGATACGGCGCATTCCTGTCCTTTTCCCCTGCGCCGGCGCACAATGGGCAGCCGTGCCCCAACGCAGGCACCTTTGCACCATGGTGCAAGGGTGCCTGCGTTGCGGCGATGATTCATTTTGTACAGGAAGGAAAACCTTCCTGCACAAAAACAATCACAAGAGGCGTTTTCCTCTTTCTATGTATGCGGCAGAATGCAGCGCGCATAGAAAAAGGAAAAACGAGGAGAAATAAAGATATTTCTCCTCACTGTGCCTCCCTTACGCCTCCCCTGGGGAGGCGTAAGTTTTTGGCGCTGCCTCAGATTTACGATTTCTCGTAAATCTGGGGCAGTGTCAAAAAGCCATGGATGTTGCTGGGAACGCCCCCAGCAATACCCATGGAACGCCCCTTTAATGCAGAGAACTGTGTTAAAGGGAGCGATATTTACGAGACAGCAATAAGCCAAAAAAAGTGGCTTAGTGCTGCCTGGTAAATATGGAGCAGGCTCCTGCACCACCGGAGCGTCACAAAAAATGAGGCCCTAAATGTGGAAGAGACCGTGATCTAATCCTGTGATGGTGGTGGAGATACTTGGTTGGAAAAGCCATTTATTTTGCGGTTTTCCATAATATAAGCATTGTTGAGCATAAATGGGAGCTCAGGAAGGGACAAAACCTTGTTGTCAAAGGTCGCAGCATGGAGGAGATCTGAGCATCTCAGGACATCTCTGTTTTTTGCACAACATTTTTGAACCATTTCTAACCCAAGCAGTCAAAAGGGAGTTCACATATTGAAGCAGAGAGTTTTCCTTCAAAGTGTAGGAGGCCCCAGTAGAGGGGGCAGAAGACCACAGCAGCACACTGTGGAGAGGCGAGCAAAGATGCACAATGTTTTGGCAAATGTTTGTGAATGTGAAAGATGTAGGCAGTGTGGGGTCATCCACCCCCGACAGGTCTATTCTATTGAATATGTAAATTGTTCACTAATTAGTCACAATGATCTCCATCACGGTCAACTTCCCGGTGTCTTCAGTCCTTCCTGGCCTTTCACCCATCAGCACCTAGCACTTCACCTTTCCACTTTACAGGCCTGAGCCTATAGAACCCACAAGCTCATTGCTATTGCAGCCAGAGCTGCCTGAAAGTGAACCTCATGAGAAGGGGCTGGCGGACAGCAATGGATCTCAGAGCTGCAGTAGATGCAGAGGACACATAATGATAGAGTTCTCACAAGAGGCTACTGGAAAAACCTTGGGCTGTCCTAAAGTGCCTTCAAGAACCAGTAAAAAGAAAAGACTTATTTGTGCTCAGTTGGTAGGTCTGTAGGAATTTATTAAACAGTGGGCCGGCCCACCTCTGGCATAGGATGCTGGTGTTGGCTCACAAGAGCTCTTGTGCAATGGTGACACACGAGAGCTCTTGTGCAATGGTGACACGCAAGAGCTCTTGTGCAATGGTGACCACCGTAGGCTCAGGAAAAACACGTTTTATCCAATTGACTGGGTTATATGAAATTTAATGCCTTTCCCTGTGGTGGTGCAAGGATCAGTAAGTACCACCCTCTGCTTAAAAATCAACTTTGCTTTTGTACTCCGAGTGCCTAATGCCACATATACACACGTCATCTCCCTGTCAATGTAACCTCACACCGTTCACCTTTTGAGATATACCTTATCGTGTGGTTAGAGCAGTAACGTGATCTGCCTCAAATGAAAAATGAAGAAGCACAAAGGGCATAAGACGTCCCTGGCATCAAACTCGCTGGCAGCTTTTACTAGGGGGACCTCGACACACAGTCGGGTCATGGATGTCACATTGTAGCTGAAGTAAATAAAATGATGCCCCGCTGCAGGGACAGAACACAGGCCCCTGCAGCCCCTGCTACTCTGGGGGTCCCCAACCCTTCAAGGACCCATTCCGCCCAAGGCCAATGAATATTTGTGAGATATGGGAGACTCGGGGCCCGCTACATATTCTGTAGGTGGGCCCCATCATTTTACGTTACACCACTGCAATGTTGACTTGAGAATTTTTGGGGGCCCTGGGCACAACATATTTTGGGGGCCCCTGCTCGGAACAACTTTGAATTTTATTACTTATTTACTGCTAATTCAAGCCAGCATGATGCCAAGCAAACTTGCAGAAATGGGGTCACTTAAAAACAGTTCAAATATGCCTGGACCGTATAAAGATGAAAATGCCTCCTATTCCTATTGCCAATAAGTTAAACCCCACAAAAAGATTTTATAAAAACAAAAAGAATAAAACCAACAAAAAGAAATCTTCCTTGCCCGCGACCCCAAAAACCCTTAAATGTTCATGAGCAAACAGAGATAGAGTTAGGAGAAAGGTTTACATACAGACATAGGCAGAGGTAGGACTTTCCCCAGGGGCCCCTTTGACAATGGGGGGGCCTGGGCAATTGCCCACTTTGCCCATGCTATAAAATGTCTCTGCAAAGCTGTCCTTGGGCCACAGTGTACCTCAGAGCATCTTTGTCTGGATTTCATCAAACCCACACTTGTCATTTTTGTCCATCACCCATTTCAGATGCTATATTAGTCACAGACAGCCATCTTAGCCTTAACCACAAAGTCAAACGAGGGATATATATTGATACATGAGAGCGAAGACACTCAAAACACTTTACACTTTATACCCTCGTAGCACATGGCTAACCTGCAGGTGCAAATCCTGAGCTCAGAAACCCTTAGAAAGTTCTATCATCATTTCTATGTTGCCTTCAATTTGCTTCTGTCAGATCATCATGGTGAGACCAGGGTGGTCAGTCACAGCGCAGGTCTTAAAAGTACTGGAGTGCCAAGGTTTTAAAGTCGCTTTGAGGTTTCCTAGTGGTTACAATGCTTCCTAGGGAATGCGGTGGATCTTTCTGGAAGGCTTGACATTAGCGAGTAGAGTGCAGAAGAAGGTTTGTACTCGAGAATGGTAAAAACCAGGAGGCGGGACATAGTTAGGGGTGCTGCTGGCTAACCCAGCCACAGCAAACACAAGATGATGGACGGAGTGCTGAAACTTTTCAAACACTCACCCCCAGTCAAGAGAACTGTTTAATCCAACCAGAGCAGTCTCCTACACACCTTCCCCCGCACACCCCTTGATGTAGAATAAGAATATGGCCATATTGTAACATAAGTAAGACCCGTGACAAAACTTCTGTTCCATGTGCCAAAATGCAGCATAGTATAGTGTGCACAGAAAGAAAAGTTTTCTAGGTAAAGAGATTAGAAAAAAAGTTTAGGTAAAAAAGTTAAGAAGGGTAAGGAAAGACATTTGTGGGAAGAAGAAGGGTGTAGGATGTAGGTGGCACACAGAGGCAGTGATCTGTGCGGGCACTTCTTCCCAGACGAAGCTCACTTTAAGGCGTAGCTCAGTCAGCTAGATTCGGAGGGTGTGGAACATAGGTTTCCCAACCATCACTGCTTTAAAATGGCAAAAAGGATGAAAATAGTATTAAATTTAAAAGGCTTCTCTGCACCACATAGGAGCCATCCAGTCATGTGTTTATTTTTGGCCTGTTTTGTGTGAGAGGGAAGAGGAGGGGGGGTTTATACAAATTCCGCAAAGTTTCATAGAGACATGTGTCTGTGCTATGAGGGCTGCTAATCCAAGTGTAAACCCAAGCACAAACACTGCTAGCCTGTCTGGAGGCCCCTGGACCCAACTACTTACACCAGAATCTATTTATAGGAGGGTGTCACACCCCAAAGAGCCCCCACTGGAGCCATACCCCTGACTTTAAGGTGGGCACTTGGAGAGGAAGTGAAATGGAGAGGTGCTTGGCTCAAATATGCCGCGGTGCTGTCTTCAGGCCCCCACATTCGCGTCCCTGCAGATCTGCAGTGGTCGGCGGCACACTTCCTGCTTGTACCGTGTCCCCTGGCTTGTGGCTAGCTCCATTATCTTGACCATTTACACTGCTGAGGTAAGATCTTACTGCACACTGACTGGTGCTTGTAGCAAGGTAAATTATTCACTCAGCTAGTGAGGAGTGAATTTTCAAGAAACAGTCAATAGAATTGTTATAGATGAGTCCCCTGAACAAAACCATCACCCGCTTTTTCAACATGCTAGCCACGTACGTTTACACAACCGGAACTGTTACTACCACTGTCCTGAATAGGTCTGTCTCGAACATTTTACTGCACAAAATTGAGTGTGAATCTGTTGCACAGCATCATCCACCACGTGTTATTACCCCTCATCCCTCAGGTCCTCCGGACGCCATTTTGTAGCAGCAGTCCCTCGTCACTGTCTAACCTCTTAATAGCTCTTTCTTCATCAGTGACGCAAAAAACCCTTCTGATGAATGGCACAACTTTTTGTCTGAACTTGTGTACATATTGAACACAGCATTGCCTTTTGTACAGCGTCTTGACAAACTCACTGTAAAAACGAAAGCACACCCTGTAATTTGAACTAAAATTACACTTTTCTAATCGCCGCTCTCTACAGCTGTATAGTCTGATATTTGTCAAAGCTGGCACTAAATTATACTGTTTAATTGTACCATTCCGCTTAACTGCCTTTGAACCCTTCCCAGGGGTGACTGGATGTATTTATTTCCCGGCGGCGTTCTCCTGAAGTTTACGGTAATGTCGGCACGAGCCGCTCTTCACACTGGGCGCAGAGCCGTACCCCTGAATTTGTGGGGGCGGCCTGCTTGTACTTCTTTATTGTTGTTTTCCACCTTCGACATTGCTGAATCCTGATGGGATAATGAAATAAAAGAGATTAAAATGATGAAGCAGGAATCTCAATTCGTGGGCTTCGTGTTTTGTACGCATGTGCGTGGGAGCGCGTGGGTGTGCTTAGAATGTTGAGCCGCAGAATGCCTGAGATGACGAATCCCTCTTCAGTCTCTGCTTTTAATCGGTCCATTTAGGATTTAACAGTGTTAGTAAACTCTGGATCTTCAATATAAATAATCTTGATGCGCTGATCCCTAACCCTAGAAAAACCCTAATTTGCCCACCCCACTTGGTTTACATGCCACACGCACCACAGGCCTGTCTGTCACCAGCATGATTTGTACTCTAATTTTCATTTTAGGTCTGGCCAACCCTCGTGCATTGTTGGTCTAACCAAATATGTGTTTAAAAAAATAAAATAACCAATTTGAAGCAAGAATGGCCATTTCTCTCACGAGTGATACGTTTGCTCCCCACTGGAGATGTGTTGTGATTGGCTGATCTCTGGGGTCAAGGTTGAGTCTTATGGAATATTTTCTCAGTGATGAAAGGAAGTTCTGTCTAGCAAAGATCCTTGTGAATAATGCATATGGAAGGGAAGATAACCTGTTCTACCAAAAACTAGTGAAAGGCTCCGCATTTAGGGCACTTGCTTCACACTTTGTTAATCTCGACCGAAGGCAGAGACTGCAGCATCCGGGTGATTTTTACTAGTCGAGTCAAGTAAACTGGCGTACCCAGTGCTTTAAATGGGCCGGTATTGTCCGGTACTGAGTACCGGCACTTATCTATTTTGAGAGGGAGAGTACCGGCACTTCTCAAGAGAGACGTACTACTTTTAGTTGGAGAGTACCGGCACTTCTCAGAAACAAGCAGGTACTCTGATACAGAGTACCTGCACTTCTATTTTTCCATTTCAAGCACTGGGCATACCTAAGAAAAGGACCACACCATAATCTAGTGGAGAAGAAATTGGCAATCACCAGAGAAAACCCCGTTATCAGAGGACAAGAATGGAAGACTCTTTCTTTAGCTCGTGTATTGAATAAACTGGCTTGACATGCAGCATCTTTCTTGAAGCACAGGTTCTCTGCTACCTTAAGCTGACCAGGCCTTTTTAGGTCAGCCAGAAGACACTCACTAGCCATAAAGTCCCAAATGACATGAGATGATTTCTTAGTGTCTGTTATTTCTGCGTTTCAAAATCATGACCCCACATTCCATGATGCTTTGCAGCTAGATATGCAAATATAAATCCCCAAACATTAGTAGATAAAGCTAAACCCTTTCACAATACATCTGTTTTGACTTCACTCCAAACTGCCTTTGACAACACGAGCAAACAATCTAAAATTGAAGGACAAGCAAATATATAAACTAACCAAGGAATGTCACCTGCAAGCTAAAAGAAATATTTTTTTGTGCGTACAGGTTTCGGTCTCAAGTTTCCTTCACGATGGACTGCAAATGGTAGATTATTCACTGCGGTAAACCCAGAAGCTAGTGCAAGACAGCGTTCCCAAGCAATTTGTCTGATGAGTTTTAATAAGAAAACATTGGTGATAAGAAAATATGAGAACATCAGACATAGAGAAGAAAACATTGGGAAGACAAGAGAAACTAAAATCCTACACTCTTTACAACAAAAATGCCATCATTAGTCCAAATGTATTTGAAAAACGTTTCCCTCTTGGGCATCTCACCTATATTAGCTCCTTTTACCAAGGCACAGTGCTTCACCATTCACAAAACACCATCGGCTTCCGACATAATATGTTATAATATAATATGTGAAGAAGCCGGATTTTAGCAGGTTTGCCCCCACCTTTTCCCTCATTTGGACTACTAGGCACTAGTGTTATGGCTCTGAAATGCCCTAAGCCCTGCTAATCCGGACTCTGTGCATGTCCTCTAACTTTTAAAAAGGTACATGTTTAATTGGCTTACCCCAATTGGCATAATTTGACTTACTTGTAAGTCCTTAGTATATGGTACTAGGGGTACCTATGCCTTTATTTTAAAGTGTCTCTCGTGGACTGACGCACTAGTTGTGCATTGCAAGCCATAACAATAGCCAAGTCTTCCCTTTTAATGTTTGTAAGTCACCCCTAAATCATGCCTATAGATCCCTAAAGGCAGGGTGCATTATATTAAAAGGTTAGACCTGTGGTTTCATGTTTTTATGGTCCTAACAGTAGAAACCCCCATTGTGGTTACCACTGTTGAAAGGCTAGTAGCTCTATTGGCGAGTCAGAGTTACAGGCTGACACCTCAGTCCTGCTAACGTCTGAATGGGGCTACTAAAATTGGTACTTTCGAGGTATCAAAGGGATCAGTGCATTAAATCAGATTTAATGGTTAAATCAAATTTAATGTCACTGGTGGCCAAACTGCAACTTTAATAAGTTGCCACTTTGTTGCCCAAGGTTTCCAGTGTCCGTTTAAGGTTGCACACAAATATCTACCCTCCAGACAGCCTTCTGTCCTCCTGGGGAGAAGTGTTAATGACTCCCAGGAAAGCCTTCAAAGGGTCTGCCGGGTGAAGAGATATTATCTCCTCCTGGCAGGAAAAGCCCCACAGGGTGTTAACCCAAAATGTGAGCTTAAAAGGGGAAGCCACATATGATGGGCAAATGGCAAGCACACACAAGAGGGGCTGTTCCTTTGTTTTGGTAGATAGGAGGGCGATGGGGAAAGTGAGGGGAAAACACTGGCCAAACAAGTTTTCCCACGGGCGTGTAGCCCAGAGGTAGCCACACACCTGGAGTTGGTTACCAAGCTCCACACACCAAGAGAGGGGTTCAGCCATCTTGGCAGTGGGCAGAATAGCACCCTCAGGGATAGCTAGATGCCATACTTTGTTGGAAGTTGTCATCAGACGGTAGGGATCCAAGTAGTCCATTGACTAGTGACTGCAACCTCTCCTAAAAGCACTTTCTGGACATAAAAGAGGTAACACTCACCCCCCAGAACTCAGATCTCGCCTGGTCTGGAGAAGAGGACTGAGACAGAAGGAGGACTGCCCTGCTGACCTTGGTCCTGGCAAAGACGCTGCACCAAAGTTGGACTCCACCTGCTGCTCCTTGGGCTAGTGAAGAGAGGACAGTGCCTGTGGTGTCCTCAGAGATGGTGTCCCCTGAGCCCAGACAGAAGCAAAGACTCCAAGAGTCAGTTGGCTGACTTCCTGTTCAGCACCGGTGCCACAAATGCTGGAGAAGCCTTCCTGGGCATGTTGGTAGCCCAAATCGTAGCTCACTGCTACATTGCAGCCTGGGAGACCGAGCCCCGATGCTCAAAAGTTGCACCCAGGTCTGCTGGACCCAGAAGAGTCCTTGAAGTATAATTTGCATTCACAGAAGGAGACGTACCACAAGAAGAGAGCCGCTGATTTCGTTGTGTTTGGAGACCAGTAGTCCAGTGGCGTCTGGACTTTTGCTGTACCAAAGAGGACTTTTAGGGACATTGAACCCTGTGGACAAAGTTGCCCCACCATGACCGTGATCCCAAGAGAAGCCACAGGAATTCCCCCATCAACTGCACGGCATCCTCAGCATACATCATCATTCCTGTATCTCTTGCATCAGGACCACTCCATTGAAGTCAATGGCAAGTTGCCAGCAAAGCTGGAACTGGGCTGGAGACTGCTTCTTCTTGGCGGTAACTGTTCTTAGGGAATTTGTTATTCCACCTGACCAGCTCCTTGCCGAAGTTGGTCACCCAAAGTAAGTGGAAGTGACTGCATTCTACTTCGACAAAAGTTTTCTTAAAAGTTTCCAAGTATCAAATATATTGAATTTGTCAATGCTTGTTCACGGTTAAGTGAAAAGTTGTGATTTACTACTTCATGTAATAGTATCTCCGAAACACTCTGATGGACCTATTTTGTTTTGGTATTTATAAATTCATTAAAATATAGCCTATTTTTATAAATTGGTGTGAGATTTCTTGAGAGTTGTGTTTTTCTCGTCCAATTGTTTTGATATTGTTTAAATGCTTTACACTTGTTCCTTTGTTTAAGGCTGACTGTTCGAAGCCACAGCTACCCAGGGTTGAGCTAAGGTTTGACAAATGATCCTGACTGGACCCCAGGGGTTGTGAGTTTATTACACCATGGGGTCTCTCAAACACACAATATAATAAAATACATTTCCTCACAATATATAAATATTTTTTTCACACAGTGGCATACGCCACTATATAGTTAGGTCAGAGTTTCCATACAAAGAGCATTTTGTTTTGCTAATAATTTTGGTGCCGTTTGACGAAGTAGCATGAAACTTTTCAAGAACAAGTTTATCCACCTCGGCTCCTTCACAAAAGTTTTGCGCTGATCCGTCGAGCCGGGGCCAAGAAAAATGTGGAGGATCTCAAAAGTGTGATTTCCCATGTTAATTCCTTTTGGATACTTTGCTTTTTGACACAGAAAAAAAATGGCTGAACTGAATTACATCAAATTTTGCAAAATGTTATAACCTTATTCAGCAAGTGTGTTGTTAGGGATTTGGTGTATATCCTTTCTGCCAGTTTCAAGAAATTAGCATTTAAAGAAGGGTTTGTATTGGGCATGAAGGGGTTAAACAGTTAGGTATATCTGGAGCCTGATTGACTGGCCACATGAACAATATGTTTAGGCAG
The DNA here is from genome assembly GCA_963921515.1 of Calotriton arnoldi. Classification (NCBI taxonomy): domain Eukaryota; kingdom Metazoa; phylum Chordata; class Amphibia; order Caudata; family Salamandridae; genus Calotriton; species Calotriton arnoldi. The sequence goes on from CAWUFW010004170.1 coordinate 632,064, forward strand.
CTATTACAGGACTCATGGAAATGGTACCTATATCCTTAAAGTAATTTAAAAAAATATATGAGGGCTGGTTTGATCGAAATGGAAAGGAGAAATTACCTTTGGAAGGAACTTAGGGTTGGTTCTCAGAACTACCCTGTCCTTGTGTACCCATATAAAGGGCTCTTGTATGGTGAGGGCTTGTAGCTCATGAATTCGCCTGAGGGAGGTAGTGGTGACTAGGAAGCCAACTTTCTATGAAAGTAATTGAAGAGGTCATGAGTGCAAAGGTTCAAATGATGACACCATAAGTCTATATTTAGGCACCAAATTGGGGTAGGAGGGGAGCTTGGGTTATTACCCTTTTGAGGCCCTCATAAAAGCTTTAAAACTGGTATTTGTACAGAGATATGCTGTCTGTTTTGCATGTAGGCTGCGACTGCAGTGAGGTGGAAGTACATTGATGTGTACATTAACTTCACCTTTTGTAGGTGAAGAAGGCAAGTAACTGTGTCTTGTACTGTAGGGTTCAAAGGCTTAGATTTATTGGTAATGCAGTAATGTACAAATCTTTTCCAATTTGATGCATTGCAAGCCCACTCTGTACGGTGTCTAGTCCCCTTAAGGATGAACATACATTCTTGTGGTAGATGCAGGTTACCAAATTCTAGGACCTCAAATGCCAAATGGCAAGATTGCGGTGTGCTGGGTCCGGGTACCTGATCTGCCTGTGTTGCTGTGTGAGTAGGTCTGGTCTGAAGGGAAGTCTCTTGTGGAGGCTGATGGAGAGCCAGGGCTCCCTGGACCAAGTTGTAGCGAGTGGAATGATAGCGAGGGACGTCTGTCTGAGTTTCCTGATGACAAATGGAAGCTGTGGGAGAGGTGGAAAAATGCAGGAAAACATCCCTGATCCGTTGATCCATAGTGCATTCCCTATGGACTGTGGGTGTGGGTATCTGGTGTAAAAGCGAGGCATTTTGTGTTTTTGGCTGTTACTAATGGGACTGTTTGCAGAGTGCTGTACCGTTGGAAGTATGTGTGGAGAACTTGTGGGAGGAGTTCCCACTCGTGAGCTTGTTGATGTGTCCTTTTGAGTTGGTCTGTATAGTTGTTGCCTATTCATGGAAGGTATTCTGCCATGAGGTGAACCTTGTGGCAAACTGCCAAGTGCCAGATGTTCTGTGCTAAGTGGGAGAGCTGCAGTGAATGTGTACCTCCCTGTTTCTGATTGTAAAACATTGCTGTCATATTGTCTGTTTTGATTAGGACCACTTTGCCCCACATGACTTGGAGAAATACTTTGAGAGTGAGTTGTATTGCAGAAGCTCTAAGACATTGATGTGTTGACCCCAATATTGGGAGGGCCACTGCCATTGTATGGTATGGTGATCTGAGTAAGTTCCTCATCCCAAAGAGAGGAGTTATGGTTCTTGCCATATGTGGGACAGGGCCTGCAAAAGGCCTGCCTTACACCATGTTGGTGGGTTTCCACCTTTGGAGCAAGTGGTGCACTTTGGAATGAACCAATACTAGTTTTTTCCATTTACACTGAGCTTCTGACCATTGGACTGTCAGACACTCTTGCAAGGGCCTCATGTACAATCTGGTGTATGGGACTATTGGAATGCAGGATGCCATATTGCCTCAGACCGCATGAATGTGCAATCAGGAATTAGACGGCTTGGTTGAAAAAGTGGCAGTAGTTGCTGTAAGTTGTCTATCCTCTGTTGGTGGGGGTTCACCTTGGTGGTAAGGGTGCTGAGTATGGCGACTCAGAAAGGTTGTAGTGGGGATGGTAGAAGATGGGATTTTGTGATGTTTATATTGAATCCCAGTGATTGAAGGAGATAGATTGTTGTCTGCGTGTGCAATAGGCACTGTATTTTGCTGCTTCTCTTGATCAAACAATCATGGAGGTATGGGAATGCAAGAATCCCCTGGTGGTGAAGGTGTGCCGCGACAACTGCTAGGCACTTTGTGAATACTCCTGGGGCTGTGGTGATGCCAAAAGGTAGTACTTTGAAATGATAATGATAGCCACTTGCCATGAAATGCAGGTACTTTTGCTGTGCTGGGTGGATGGGAATATGGAAATAGGCGACTGAGATTGAGTGCCATCATGAAGTCTCCCTTCTGCAGAAGGAGGCAATTCAAGTGGATGGATCAGCCTGAGATCGAGGATTGGCCTGAGGGATTCATCCTTCTGAGGGACGAGGAAGTACAGTGATTGTACCCCTGTCTACTGGTATAGTGGGGGTACAGGTTCTATCGCCCCGTTTTGTAGGAGTGAACACACTTCTTCCTGGAGGAGGAAGAGCTGTTCAGTAGTGAGTTTGTAAGTGCAGGGTGGTATGTAGTTCGAGGCAGTATCCTTGCTCCATAATGCCAAACACCTTTTTGTCTGGGGTGATTTTTTGCCATTGATGGAGGAAATGCCTTAGTCTCTCCCCAACAGGTGACTTGTTATCGGAGGGGAATTGGGGGCTGCCACTGTTTAAGTGGGGTAGGTTCTTGCTGGCACCTTCCCTGCCGCTACTCCTATGATTGTCTCTGTATGTCCTTTTATTATACCTTCTGCCGGTTGGGTGCTGGTAAGAGTTTTGCCTTATTTTTTACATGATTGGTCTTGGCTACGAGATGTAGGTTTTGACCCACCCCCTGGACTGGTGCAAGTGAAAGGACCCACTGTAAATGGTGCTTTATAGGGCACCTATCAAGTTTGCTTTCTCTGTGTCTTTTTTTTATTTTCTCTAACATCTCATTAACCTGTGGGCCAGAAAGGTGTTCTCCATGAGGTTGATGAGATGCTGCACCTCAAGTTTAAAACCTGAGATGTGGAGCCAACCGTGGCGATGCAAGATTATGCTTGTATTAATGCCCCTAGAGTTTGTCGGCAGTATCCAATGCAGCAGATATTTGCATTGGAAGTTAACTTGCCTTCTGATAGAATTTCCTTCCCGCTTTTACGGTATTGCTCAGACAGATGTTTGAGGAGACCTTCCATTTCCTCCCAGTGTGCCCTATCGTAACATGGTAGGAGGGGTTGCAGAGTTAGCTAATTGCCAGTGAGTACCATCTATTATTACTCTCCTTGTCTGGAGGACCATCATCAGTGGCTGAGCAGAGGCATGCTTGCAGATGCTGTGGACCTCAAGACAGTCTGAAGGGATCTGTCCCTTGCTGTATGTGGGGATCACTGAGGGGTCGTTTGACCTATTTTCCACCCGCGGGGTGACCACCCTGGCTCAAACAGTTTTTAGGGGAGGATTTTAACATCCTTTTGAGCATTGGGAGGAATTACACTGATCTGTGAGACTTTCAGAGAGTTTCAAACAGGACATTCTCCTCTTTCTGCATGACATGCATATCCACCTTATGGTAGGTGACTGCACACTGCATAACCTCATGGTATGAGGATGAATTCTCTGTAAAAGAGGGTTTCACAGGATAATAATCAAGGCCAGGATCCCTTTGTGCGTCTACATTATAATCATCCCATGGATCATCCATTAATCCCCCTACAACTGGTTGGTCGTAAGGGTCAAATTGCCCGAAGGGGCTGTCCTGTGGTGAAGTGGAATAAGGTGACCCTGGTGGGGAATAGGAGAGGGCCATCGATGGAGGAGTTTTTGGTAGGAGAGGTGTGGTAGGTAGAGGTGTGGAGTGCCCGGCAGAGGGATAGTCGCACCGTTCCTGTGTTTTTAGAAAGAGTCTTGTTTGTGGGATGCTTGGGCACAATATCTACCTGGAAAGCCAGCTTCCTTTTTTGTGGTATAGGTTTTGGCGATGGAGGAAAACATATGAAATTTTTCCTGTGAGCGGAACAATAAAAAGACACTGTTGCCTAGCGTCCAGTTCTTGCTGTAGCCTCTCAAGGAGGGGGGGCCTCTGTGTTCTTCTCTGAGGGGGTTGCTGGAGACTTGTGTGGTTCTGCATTTTTCTGACCTCTAGAGTGATGCTGCCATGGAGCCGAATAAGGTTTCGATCCAGAGTGAGTCTTCAATATCCATGATGTCCTGAGTGCCAACTAGTGTTTGGGAGCTGATGTCTTTGGAGCCGAGGGAGTGATGGTCGATGCAGGAGGTTCAAGAACCGATGAGGGTCTCTGTGCTGATAGCCCCTGATGGTTTTGAAGCCAATGTGGCAGGCAGGAGCCCTGTAACAGGCAGTAACCCTTCAGCAGTTTTACCTTTGCCAACAGGCTTGGGGGTTGAAGCACTACTCCCTTGCGCATTGCTCTACCTCAGCATGGCGACCGGTTTTGTGTCTCAGTTGTTTGGCACTTATGATTCTCAGAGTTATTTTCATCCAAGGGCTGGGCTTCAAGGCTGGAGTGATGTCCAGGCCATCGTCCTATCTGCTGGTGTGTGTACTAGTGGGTGTTTGTGTGAAGGTGATCTTTGAAGGTCCAGTCTTCATTTTCGTGGGTGCCGAATACTTCATCCCCAAAAATGTCCAGGGTCTCCGAAGTTGCCTCTCACTGCATGGTGCGTGCCCACCTATGCTCCCTTCGATAGTTAGGTGTCTTCTTTTACCTGAATGCTTGACACGCTGGGCAGTTTGTGTCATCGTGGTCAGGCGACAAACACAAATTGCAGACCAATAGGATTTAATATGGCATCAGACTAGTATTGGAACGGTGAGCATTCCAATACATTTGCTCATTCTCAGAGGGGGCACCACAGGAAAAAGAGTCTTTGACCCTGATGGTGCTTGACGAACAAGTTACTTACCTTCGGTAACGATATATCTGTAAGAGACATAGATTAGTTATAGATTCCGTACCTTAGAATTACCCCCAGGCGTCAGACTGGATCCGGAGAATTTTTTCGTCAGCAGTACCCCTGCGCTTCGACAGGTGGCGTCGGTAGACTCCGCGTCCGTCGTTGGCGTCGTGGTCGCTGGAATGACGTCACGGTATCTACTTAGACGCCGCCCTCGCGCGCTGACGTCAGTTCTTTACACGACATTCCACGCAAGTAGCGCAGAGCAATGCAAGACACTGACCACTGGTGCACAAAACTAGGGCCCTGAAAGGGAATCCCTGCCCCTAGAAGTCAGTTCACAGAACGGGGAGGATGGGTGGGGCGGTAAGGAATCTATAATTAATCTATGTCTCTTACAGATATATCATTACCGAAGGTAAGTAACTTGTTCATCTGAAAGAGACAATTAGTTATAGATTCCTTACCTTAGAATAGATACCCCAGCAATATCAACCCCGGAGGTGGGTCTGCGAACTAAGTTCACACCAGAAAGTCCTGGAGAACAGACGGCCAAAGAAGCTGTCTCTCTGGACTTGGCTGTCCAGTCATTAGTGTTTTCTGAACGTGTGCAGAGATGCCCACGTAGCTGCCTGACAGATGTCATTGAGAGGGACTACACGTACCAAAGGAGTGGTAGCTGCCATCGCCCTGGTGGAATGGGCGCGCAGTCCCACTGGAGGCTCCTCTTTTGCCAAAGAATAGCAAGCTTTGATGCACAAAACGACCCACCTAGAGATGGTCCGTTTGTGCACGGCCCGACCTCTTTTGGCGCCCACATAGCCAACAAAGAGCTGGTCATTCACTCGGAATTGCTTTGTGCGATCCAAATAAAATGAAAGCGCACGTTTTGGATCCAGACGGTGGAGCCTCTCTTCCTCTTTAGAAGGATCCGGGGGCGGAAAGAAGGTGGGCAAAGTGATGGTTTGTCCAAAGTGGAAAGAATTAACCACTTTGGGAAGAAAAGAGGGTCGAGTTCGAAGGACAACCTTGTCCGGATGAACAGCCAGAAAAGGAGGTTTTGAAGAAAGAGCCTGGAGCTCACTTGCTCTGCGAGCAGAGGTGATGGCAACCAGAAAGGCAGTCTTTAAAGTCAGAAGTCTGAGAGGACAGTTATGTAGCGGCTCAAAGGGAGCGCACATAAGATAAGTTAGAACCAAGTTCAAGTCCCACTGGGGCATCACAAAGGGAATGAGAGGAAAAAGATGAGTAATGCCCTTAAGGAAGCGATTTACAATAGGGGACTTGAAAAGAGAAGGCTGATCAGGAAGCCTAACAAAGGCTGAAATGGCTGAGAGGTATCCCTTTAGAGTGCCCAGAGCAGAGCCCTGCTGGGCCAAGGAAAGGAGGACCAAAAGGACCTCAGAAAGAGGGGCAGAAAGGGGATCCACAGCCTTTGCTGCGCACCATGCCTCAAATTTGTTCCATCTACAGGCGTATACCGTCTTAGTGGAGGGACGCCTGGCTGCCAAGATAGCATCACAGACTTCGGGAGGAAGGTCGAAGGCCGTCAACTGTTGCCGCTCAATCTCCACACAAGGAGGTGGAGACTGGACAGGTTCGGGTGGAGGACTGTCTCCTGCTGCTGCGACAGAAGATCCTCCCGAAGAGGCAGTCTGATCGGAGGATCGATGGCCATGTGTAACAGCTCGGGATATCAGACACTTCGTGCCCAATCCGGAGCCACATGGATGACCTGGGCCCGGTCGCGCTTGATTTTCTTCAGCACTCTGGGCAGAAGTGGCATAGGCGGAAAGGCGTATAGAAGACCGCAACTCTACTCGTGACGAAAAGCGTTGCCTAGCGAGTGCCGCCTTGGAAATTCCAACGCACAGAATTGCTGACATTGCACGTTCTCTTTGGTGGCGAATAGATCTAACCAAGGCTCTCCCCACTGCTGAAAGAGACCTTGCGCCACCTCCGAGTGAAGAAGCCATTCATGATTCATCATGCACCTGCGGCTGAGTTCGTCCGCCCTGGCTTTCAGAGAACCTGCCACGTGTTGAACCACCAGGGATCTGCCCTGATGTTCCAGCCATATCCAGAGACGGAGAGCCACTTGACCCTGCCCTGTTTTTTGCAGTACCACATGGCGGCGGTATTGTCCGTAAACACCTGCACTACTCTTCCCCCGGCCAGAGGGAAGGAATGTTTTTAGTGCAAGATGGATCGCCCGAAGCTCTAGAAGGTTGATGTGGAGCCCAGACTCCGCCGGAGACCAGAGGCCTTTGATCTCCGCCTCTCCCATGTGGCCGCCCCACCCCAGAAGTGATGCATCCGTCACTACTGTAAACTCTGGTTGGGGAAGGGAGAGGGATCTGCCGTTGACCCAATCCTGGTTCGTTAGCCACCACTGCAATTGTCGTGCAGTGCCCTCCGAGATCTGAACGCAATCAGACAGATTCCCCTGATGCTGCACCCACTGGAACTTCAGGTCCCACTGGAGAGCCCGCATATGCCACCTGGCATGATAAACTAGCAGGATGCAAGAGGCCATGAGGCTCAGCAACCTCAGGGTCATTCTGACCGAAACACAGGATAGAGGCTGAAAGATCGGAATCATAGCCCGAATATCCCGGACTCGCTGCTCGGGAGGATAAGCCCGAAACTGCGTTGTGTCCAGAACCGCTCTGATGAAAAGGAGCTTCTGAGAGGGAATCAGGTGTGACTTCGGTACGTTTATAGTGAACCCCAGCAAGTGTAGGAGGTCCGCCCTAGTCTGGAGGTGGGAGATGACTGCCTGGGGCGAGCCCGCCTTCAACAGCCAGTCGTCGAGATAGGGGAAGGCTGGAATCCCTGATCTGCGCAGATGAGCTGCGACCACGGCCATCACTTTCGTGAACACCTGAGGGGCGTTGGTCAGGCCAAAGGGGAGCACGGTAAACTGAAAGTGCTCATGGCCTACCGTGAACCGCAGGTAACGCCGGAGGGCCGGCAAGACGGGGATTTGAAAGTAGGCGTCCTGCAAGTCCAACGCTACCATCCAGTCTCCAGGGTCGCGGGCAGACAGGACCTGAGCTAGTGTCAACATTTTGAACTTCTCCTTCCGGACTAAGCGGTTGACGTTCCTGAGATCCAAGATAGGACGCAGGTCTTTGTCCTTCTTGGGCACCAGAAAGTAGTGGGAATAGCAACCACATCCTACTTCTGGGGCAGGAACTCGCTCGAGAGCTCCCTTGGCCAAGAGAGCCGTAACTTCCTGTTGGAGAAGGGCCAGATGATCCTCCGACATGCGATGGTGCTGAGGTGGCATGGATGGAGGGGTAGTCTCGAAGGGGAGGGAGTAGCCCCTTCGGACTATCTGCAAAACCCACCTGTCCGACGTGATGGTGCGCCAGTGGGGAGGTGATGGCGAATCCTGCCGCCCACTGGCGATTGGTGGCCCTTGAAGGTCGGACAAGGAGGGTTTGGAGGCTACTGCAGAGGGGCGTTGGTGGACTGGCCCGCTCACTGGCCCCCATACCCACGACAGTGGGTCCCATGTCCCCGGCCGCGCAGGGGCTGGACAGCTTGCGCAGGCCTGTGGTTCTGGGTGGAACGTGGTGGGGCACCCCTTCCGTAGCCACGAAAGGGGCGAAAAGCAGAGTGCACTGGGCGGGTGGTGGAGTGGCCCAAGGACCTGGCCGTAGCCCGGGAGTCCTTGAAGCGCTCTAGCTCGTTGTCTGCTTTGTCGCCGAACAGGCGACGGCCATCAAAAGGCATGTCTAACAAGGTAGCCTGGACATCCCCGGAAAAGCCAGTCGACCTCAGCCAGGCGTAGCGTCGAAGGGCTACCGACATTGAAATCGTCCTTTCTAGCGAGTCGGCGGTGTCCGGTCCACATCTGATGGAAAACTTTGCTGCGTCTCTCCCCTCGGCAACTGCATGGGAGAGCACCGCCCGGGCCTCCGGGCACTGTGGCAGCACCTGCGCTACCGTATCCGACACAGAGTGGGTGTAACGGCCCAAAAGACATGCAGTGTTTACCGACCGCAGTCCTAAACTGGCGGAAGAAAACATCTTCTTCCCAAGATGGTCCAGCTTTTTGGATTCCCTATCAGGTGGTGCGTTAGGGAATGTGCCTTTGGATGTAGATGCTTGGACCACCAAGCTCTCAGGGGTTTGGTGTTGGGGTGGGAAAGAGGGGTCGCCCAGAGCCGGGCGGTGGCGTCGGGCAGTCATCCGATCCACAGGAGCCCCTGTGTTGGGCCTGGACCAGGTTCCCAAAAGGATGTCGCTAAGGGCTTCATTGAATGGCAGCAGGGGCTCCGAAGAGGCCGCTGCCGGTTGAAGCACCTCCATCAGGAGATTCGTCCTGACTGCCACTATTGTTGTATTCTGCTTTAGGGGTCCGTGTATAGGTTTTCCTGAATCATGTCCTTATATAGGCACAATTCGCCTTGCCCTTATATAGGCATAGAATCCCTGTCCTTATTTAGGCATTAACCGTGCACTCCAAATACAGGCATGGTCACCGACATCCGTCCACCCTAACGTCACAACGAGTTCTTAGAAACCAGACCCTTAAGCTTCGGGAGTTCCCTAGCACAGGACTATTGATTTCTCCAAGAACTCATCTATTATGTATGAACCGTTATACCTTAAGGGTTCATTCCTGATGTCTTCCTCTGTCCGACTTCACGTCAATGCTAACATTCCACGACACCTACCAGGTATAAATATACCTTCCCTTGCCCAAGCAAGTGAGAGGAGACCTCGACTTCAGAGGAGCCAGGAGAAGACGCTGTCATTCCTGCACGCAAACGAATCCAGCTTCCAGTGTTCTGACTCCCTTCGCGGGGTGTTAGAGTTTCAGATCCGGCAGGAGATTCCCACCTCTCTCATTCTCAAGGTATGGAGCTGACTAGAACCTAGAGGGACTCTTGGCATACTAGACTTAAACATACTCTTAGTATACCATACTAGAGAATACTCCTCCTACTTCTATCTTTCCCTACACCTAGACTAGGTTAGGTACATTGGGGTAGAACTAGCTTAGAGACGCATCGTATGAGTACTCGCATTTTTAGCTCTTGTTATTTATGTACGTGAATATATGCTAAAAGATAATGCTAGCGCAGTATTATTTATTTCTACTGCTTACGCTGTACATTATTTATCTTGCATACTGTCTTGTGATCATAACAGCACATATCTCTTACACGAGAAACAAGACTGTTCAATGAAACCCTTTTATTGAAACGCCCGTCTTTCCTTTCTGTGTAACTCTGTAGAAACTAAGCATGCACGATTGAATGAGTGAAACTGTTATCTATTGTTTCCACGATTCTGAGACGTATTCCGCTTCTAAAGGGAAACAAAGTTGTCATGTTTTTCGTTTGCCAGAAACTACTCCCTTCTTGTTCTCAAGGAGTTTCTAGTGGCCTCTGAGCTAGCTGGCACAGGTAATTAAGTTTAATATAATCAATAGGGACATACCGACCTTAGTCCTATGTCAAACCTATAGGTTATATTATTCCAATGCGCAGAGCCTATTAGGGAAATAGGAACTACACTACACTATAGGTAGCTCGAGGTTGAGGGCCTTGGCCGCCCTACGCAACACCACTGCGTAAGAAGCACCCTCCTCCGTACCCAAGGTAGGAGGAGACAGCATGCCAAGGTCTGGGGAGGTATCCAGACCACAGGCTTCCCCCAACTCCTCTCTCCAGTCCGGTTCTTACAACTGGTCTGCTAGAGGGTCCACCGACCCCTCCCAGTCCTCCTCATCCTCCTGGCTGCCAATCCGGCCTATAGGGAACGCCAGGGTAGAACAGAGGTACAAAAGTACCGCTCGGCGCCGGATCAGGCGTCGGTCAATGTCGGTCCGGCTCCGTGTCCAGGTCAGGGTGGAGGCCGGGGTCGACGCCGGCTGGGGACACAACCGGGGTCGGTAGCGGACGCAGTGCTGGGGGATTCGGTGCCGGGGGAGGTGTAACTAGGTCGATCGGCGCCGATCCGGATCCAGGCCTGGATCCAAGGGGACCCTGCGGCGCTGGGGCCAGAGCCGCCGGCGTCGAAGGCCCAGGGCCCGCAACCGAGTCCACGGGGCCCAAAGGCGCACCAACGGAGTCGGGCTGCCCAAAGATGGCATGCATCGCTTCGTAGAAACTCTGAAGCTGGGCAGGGGTGGCTCCGGCTCCCGGAAAAGGAGGGAAATTCGGAGTCGGCCCTTCAGGCTCCGCAAGCGGAGCCACAGGACGGGCACGTCTGCATCCCGCATCGCGTCGGCCGACGGACGGGGAGAACGCGAAGAGCGACTATGCTTCTTCGCCTTCTTCTTGTGCTTCGACTTACTGGAGGAGGGCGAAGCCTTCGAGGACAAGTGATTGTGACTCCGCGACCAGTCCATTGACCTCCCACGCGACCGGGACCTCGAACGGCGCGGAGCAGACTGTCGGGCCTCGAGAAGCTTTCGGGACCGCTCCCGCAAAGACTTCGGATTCATGGTCCGGCAGTCGGAGCATGACTTGGGATCGTGGTCGCGCTCCAGGCACCACAGGCACACGCGGTGCGGGTCCGTAACCGACATCAGCTTGCGACAGGTGTCGCAAGCCTTGAAGCCGGGCTGAGGACGACTGGACATCCCTGCGTGCACCAGGAGTCAAGAAGACTCAAAAAAGGTGTCGACAAAAGTCGCCAAAAAGTTAGTCAAAAAGTGACTAAGGGTACTGCTCTCTCCGGATCTGCGCTGGCTGACGCGGAAAAAGAAAGAACTGATGTCAGCACGTGAGGGCGGCGTCTAAGTAGATACCGCAACGTCATTCTGGCGACCACCACGCCAACGACGAACGCGGAGTCGACCGACGCCACCAATCGGCGCGCAGGTGTACTGCTGATGAAAACATTCTCCGGATCCAGTCTGACGCCTGGGGGTAATTCTAAGGTAAGGAATCTATAACTAATTGTTTCTTGCAGATAGTGACTGCGAGGCAAATGTCCGATGTGTATCGCTGGTGGGATAGTGTATAAACGAGTTATTCAGAAGAAGGCCCAGAAAAGATCAAATGAACACCTGAAGGCTGCACTGAACCCCGAGCCTACTTGATGCACATCCAAACCAAATGGCAGAAAAAAACAATCCAACATGGAGTCGGGTCCAAGGCGCAATGTACATTGAGAGGAGAAGTCACACTGCATCTCGTGACTCCAGAACCTTCTTCGAAGAAAAAGAACTTGCAAACGTCCGAGCCCAACACAAGATAGCAAGGGAATGCTAAGCATGTGTATCTACAACTGTGCATGCTACAAACACATAGATAGATAGATAGATAGATAGATAGAGAGATAGAGAGATAGATAGAGAGATAGATAGAGAGATAGATAGAGAGATAGATAGAGAGATAGATAGGATTGATTCACTGAAAAAAACAAAGGTTAAAGTGACGTTAGGTTAGGTGCTAAGACCTTAACTTATGGTAAAAAAAAACAGAACCCCAGACCTGCACAAAAACAATAGTTAAAGAGACATTACAGTGATGGAGTGAGATACGAACTAGGATTAAACAAAAAAAAAAACACTAAACTACGCCAGTTATAGTTAAGTGATTATCAACACACACACAAATGCCATAACTTGCGCCATCCACCGTTTGTTGTGTGGCTCTGCGCAGTGAGGGTTGGCGTGGGGCCGGGCCTTCCCTTAAGTACAACCCCCGCTGCACAGAACTGTTGGCTCATAGGGCTTGGCCTTTATTTTTTTTTTAAATGTTTGGTTCTGCTGATCCTAGTTCGGGACTGCAAATCCAGGGCAAGCTTCATGCCCGGGTACCATGAACCCAGGGCAAGCTTTTTTGACCCATGCCTCCCTTTCAGAAGTTTGTGGTTCTGAATCCGAATCCATGATACTATTATATAACTTTTACAAAAATGTATTGATGTGCTTTGATGCAATGGTTTTAAGTAACTATGCAAAATAAATAAACTTAAAACTTAAACTTAAATCGAATCCATGACAGGACATGCATGGCTCGGAGAAGCTTGCCCTTGGCTCACAGTACCAGGCTTCAAGCTTGCCATGGATCCTGTGGAGAGATTTTTTGGAACTGCTGACCCCCTGACATTGAAAGTGCTCTCAAGAGTCTGCAGTACAAGTCTGTGGTGCCGCAGACACTATTTTAGGTGTCAGGTTTCTCCAGTTCCAGAGAAGGATGTGCACAACCAACAACTCGTTTTAGTATTATTATTATTTTATTAATTTACTCCCTGGGGGCCCTTTGAGGATTGTGCCCTGCATCCTGAAATGGACACTGCAACAGAATTTCTTTCCCTTATGACAGCCAATCGCATCACTTGGATCGGTGGTGCCAACTTAAGAGCCGTGAATCCAAAACTGATGATGGAAGAATAGATTCCCTCGTCCAAATGGATTCCTTATTTTTTTAATTCTGGACTAGCGGAGGATCCATGAATACCAAATGGCACAGGCATTCGAAAGTGGTAATCCTTTAAAGCCTGTTCAGCATTTTATTTTAAAGCTCATATCTCAAAAACTACTGAATGGATTTACACGAAAACAACAAAAACATGCTTTAAGTAAAGTTCTACTTTCATACCAAGTTGGTTGCAAATCCGATCAGTGGATTGGGCTGCAGCCAAAAGCAACTTTATTCTATGGGAGCTAAAAAGGGAAACATCTTTAAAATGGGCATGTTGACTACAGCAAGTGATTTCCAAAGACGGACGTGTATAACTTGCACTGCTGTGATGCATATGGCCTCATACATTACAGCACTGATGACAACTGAAATATATGGCTGTTCAAGTTATACTTTGCAGATATGTATTACTGGTGAATTTCTCTGTGTTTTTGTTTTTAAATGGTAATGCTTTTTCAGTGGCTTTCTAAAGGTGTTTTAATGCAAGTTAAAACCTTACTGCCTGCCTCACAATATAACTCCACTTTAACCTTTTGTTTTTTTCAGTGTGTATATATATAGGGGGCTACTTGGGTCAGCAGCCGCAAACAGGATTGAGGACGAATCCACTTGCAGGGTCCATACAGGACAAGATTTGTGTGCTATCCGGACCACATTTCCCACAATGCACAGTCTCATTCGAGCTTCCCATTGGTGGGTGTGCAATATGAAAATGGCGAAGTGGGTTCAGCATTTGCACACACTGTCTCCGTTCAAGCCTCTGAAGAGAAGCATATGGAGCTTCAAAACGCGTTAGGCATTTCCATTACGGAGCAGCTTCTACAAGCGGATCCTCGTCCCTGCCTTTCATAAACAAAGCTGCTGATCGAGTGCTACTCACCTGGTGGACAACCTTTGGAGCAGAATATATATATATATATATATATATATATATATATATATATATATATAAAAATTAAAGCAGCTTCGTCACTTAGTAAAGAACGAACACTGCACTCCAGATAGCTGCGTTACTGTACTCTCTTTATTACCAAAGGATAATTGACGCACCTTGGTTGCTTCATGCAACCTTGTGCACAAAAACACGCCATCTTGAATATGCTGGTATTTAAATACTCTGACATCACCAGTGCAATAACAAACAATGTAAAAGGACTAAGTCCTACAGGGTCAACATGGTCGCCATCTTGTAACAATACAATTCATTCTAACCAGATAGCCCAAATAATACCATAAATAACAATGCAATTGTGGGTCAAATTTTGGAGAAGGGACCCAAGTAAATTAAATAACTCATGCAATGGTGCACATATCACCCTTCAGTGCATTTTAACAAATCCCTACAAATGTAACTTAATTAGTATACGTTCTAATTGCTATAAGTCAAGTCCATATCAAATCAATACTATAAACAACACAGTATAGACTAAAAAGCAAGATAATCAGGATAATGCCCAAGTGGGCAATGCACATTAGATAATTCATTTGTATATGTAAAATACTGTCACTTGTTAGTCATAATGCCCAAGTGGGCTATACATAATAATAACATTGTATTGCAGTTCACTCCAACCCAGAAATCCATAATATATTAATGTATACATGAGAAGAATGCGGTAAGGTTGATGCCCAAATGGTGCACAAAACCAATTAAAGTCAATGCATGTCTATGTGTAAGTACTACTGCAATCACCAATGTACAATGTAAAGTGAAACTGGAGAGCCACCACACTCACATTCTAAACAACACAGATATAATGGATTCGTACTATAATCTGATCACTAAAATCAGGGTTCTATTTGTGAAAATGTTACTATTCATCTGTCACTTTAAGGCCCACTACGTCTAATCTGATTCTAAACAACAAAATGAAACCCTGTGTCACCTAGGTTAAGACAAACAAATATGAAATTATACCATTAAACAAAATTAACTGACACATGGCGTGGACGGTACCATTAAAGGACTATAAGCAGCTATCTCAAACATGTGTGTAACTCTTCATCTACGTTGAGTCCCTGAGGCTCTTTGCTGTCTATGTCCAATATAAATTTGGTTTCTAGTTGTCTAAGTTTAGTTTCCCTAACCCCACCTCTCATATCATTGGGGATCTGAACTAGACAGCTGTAATTTAACAGGGACACATCACGTCCATGCAATTTCTCAAAGTGTCTTGAGAATGTGTAGCTGTGATCTTTGTTGGCAACTGCCCTGGTGTGCTGGAGTATGCGTTTTTGTACAGGCAAAGTCATACTACCTATGTACACTTTAGGGTAGGGACATCTCAATATGTGCACTACGAATTTGCTTTTGCATGTGAGTCTTCCTCTTATTTTGATGCTTCTGTTAAAGGGTGTTTTAATCTGTGTCAAGTTTTCACCATGTTTACCTGCTTTGCAGCATGTGCATTTATTGAAACCTTCCTTAGGTGTAAGCCATGTACTCTTTACTGAAGTCTGGCCTAAGTCCCCCTTAACTAGCTGATCTCATAGTGACCTGCCACGTCTGAAATAAATTTGTGGATGGCTCGGCATCTCTTGTCCGATAAACAGGTCATGTTTAAGAAGATGCCAGTCTTTCTGCAGGACAAATCACAGTTTCCTATGGTCCGCCTTGCATGTTGTTGCAAATCTCTGTATTTTGTTATTAGTTATAAGTTTCTTATGTGCAAAAAGGGCTGCCTCTCTCTTACATGACCTAGCTCTTTTGGATGCTGCTTTCAGGATGTTACCAGTGTACCCCCTTACTTTAAAATGTGTAATCATCTGCTCCTGAATCTTGTTATACTTCTCTTCTGTACTGCACACCCTCCTTGCTCTGTAGTACTCACCAAAGGGAATGCTTCATATGACGGAGGTAGGATGGAAGCTTTGCGCATGCAGAATAGTATTGTCGGCAGTCAGCTTCCTATATATTTTGGTAAATAATCTGTCTTTCTCAACCTTCACCAATACATCTAACAACTCTATCTCAGTCTTGCTGATTTTACTGCTAAAGCTTAAGTTTAAATCATTTGTATTGAGATCTTCAATTACTCTATTTGCCTGGGATTCAGTGTCTTTCCAAAGTAAAAATAGATCATCAATGAATCTGACTAGGAGAATAATATGGTCAGTCCATTGTTCCATACTGTTGCCACCGAGCATTAGCTCCTCCCACCAGCCCATATGCAAATTAGCATAGCTGGGGGCGAAACAGGTAACCAAAGCAGTCCATCTTATTTGCTGATAGATTTCATTTTTGAAAAGAAATATGTTTTTAGACAGGCACCATTCCATCATTGTAAGTAACAATGTGTTGTGTTCTACAAATTTCATCGATCTAAGCCTTAAAAAGTGTTTAGTAGCCTGGAGTCCATAAGAGTGCCTAATGCTTGTATAAAGCACAGTTACATCAAGATTCATCAAATACATATTCTCCCATCGAAAATCCTTCGTTGGAAATCTGCTGTGTCCCCTATGTATGATGGCAGAGTAGCAACCAACGGAACGCAACAGAATGTTACTTACAATGATGGAATCGTGCCTGTCTAAAAACATGGCGAATGTAAAATACAAAAGGTATATTTTCAGTCAAGAATGACAAAGTTGGTGAAACTGTCGATAAATTTGTAGAGAGACTGGATACACTCATCAAAAAATGTAAGTTCAATTAATTCAATGGTGAGGAAGCTATACGACTTAAACTGACTGACCGATGCCTGTCAGATTTATTCAGACCACGAATGCTGAGAGAAACTCTTTGCCTGGAGTGAGTGCTAATGGCTACCAGAGCTGAAGAGCACGCCGATCGACAGGCTGCTAACCTGGAAGCCTGAGGTGCCCAGAGTGAGTCAGTCATGAGTGTGAAAAGTAAGCTTAAGCACAAGACTGAAGGACATAAATGGAAAAAGAAGTTGTGCTGCAGGTGTGGATTTTCATTTCCACACAAGGGTAAATGTCAAGCCATTGGGCAGACATGTAAAGGCTGTGGAAAGCAGAACCATTTTGTAACGGTTTTCAAGGCGAAAGAAAAAAAAAGTACGTGCGTCACAGCGCAAAGACAAAATGGCCACCCGAACGCTCCAGAAGCGGCGTTCGACGCATGCCCACAAGGCCAACTGACAACATCAGTTAAGAGAAATCAACACCAAATGAGGTCAATCATCATCAAAATGTTCAGTATTAAGTGAAAGTGAAGAAGATGGTTGTGCAATGTCGAAGTTTACTGCAGAAAAACATGCGCATGTTGGGACTGGCTGCATGTGACGAAAAATGTCAGTCAAAGAAAAGTCGATATGAAAAAGCACCAAAGTCATTCGAACATTGTCCGAAGATTAAACTGAAAGTAAATGGTTGTTCAATATCTTTCATTATCGACAGTGGTGCATCGATAAAAATTAAGCCTGAGGAGAAATACAATAAACTATCTCCATTGCCACTACTTACATCATCAGAAACTAAAGTGTATAAATGGGCTGCATTGACGCCATTAAAAAGCCAAGGTTCAATCGTAGCAACAATGAAACACAAGAAAAAAAAAGTGCGAGCGCCTATTCATGTGCTTCAATGTACAGCATCAAGTGCTTGTCTACTCAGTTTCATCACAGCTGTGAATGCTCATCACAAAATAATAAGTCAGTTCCCTTCATTGTTTCCTTGTTTAGGAAAACTTAAGACTATGAAAGTACAGTTGCAAATTAATGTTGAAATCAGTCTTCTTGCTCAAAGACACAGATGATTTGCATTTCATTTACAAAAAGCTGTTGAAAAAGAACTCGTATCGTTACTCTAGCATATCATCATTGAGCATTCTACTGGTCCAACACCATGGGATTCTCCCAAAGTGGTAGTACTCAAAAAGGACAATGAAGGAGCTGTACGCAAATGCGTTGATATGCATCAGGCGAACAAGGCAATTGAATGAGAACGACATGCAGGCCTGCACATTGCTGACATGATAACACAACTGAAGGGTGTGAAGGTCTTCTCTTGCCTTGATTGAAATAAATGCAATCTTCAGTTGGAACTCGAGGAAAATTGCAGGTACATTACAACCTTTTCTACACATATCGGTCTGTTCCGATACAAAAGACTAAGGGCCTGATTACGATGGCCGACGGACTTAAGTCCGTCCGCCATCATCCCAGGGATTGGGACCGGCTGCCTATATGGCGGCGGTCCCGCACATGACATTACAATGCGACCGCCACTGTGGCGGTCGCATTGTGCATGTTTACCATTGCGGCGGGTGCTGCTTGCTGCAGCACCCGCCGCAATGGTAAAAATGCATGTTGTGCATTTCCCTGCACTACGTGGCAGGCACCACGCGGTGCCTGCCACCTGGTGCAGGGCACTATGGTGCCCCCAAGTGCAAATTCCACATGCCCCTGCACAAGAGGGGCCCGCAACAGGCCCCCAAAGTACATCCCCGCCAGCCTTTCAATGGCGGTTGAACCACCAGAATATATCCCTTTACATCGAATGCGCTACAACGCATTCCAATACAACGCGTTCATTACAACGACTGCATTGTTACAACGTGAACCATTACATCGCAAGTCGTTACAACGACTTGCTGTAGGGGGCGTGCTGGACTTAGGAATAGTATAATTTACTATTCCTACTCCAGTTTGTGCAACAGCAGGGAAGGTGTTGGATTGTAAATCAAACACCTTCTGCCCCCTACAGCAAGTCGTTGTAATGACTTGCGATGTAATGGTTCGAGTTGTAACAACGCGGTCTTTGTAACAACCGCGTTGTAATTGAATGCGTTGTAGCGCATTCGATATAAACTATGTCTCCCAACCGCCATAGACAGGCTGGCGGGGATGCAGCATCCAAATCTGGCGGGCGGTGCCTGCTAGGCACCGCCACCATTTTGTGGATGTGGGGTGGTTCCGACAGGCAATCGTAACGATTGCCTCTGTCGGACCCGTGGCGGACGGGCTTTCCGCCCGCTGGCACACCACCCACCATCCTGATCTGGCGGGCAGAAAAAGGCCCTACGATGGGGGTGAACCCACCACGGGCAGCCTGCGGGTGGCTGGTTTACCGCCATCGTAATCAGGCCCTAAGTTTTGGTGTGTCATCAGCTGCAGCTCATTTTCAAGATGTAATTAGATGTATAATACAGCCTGTCATGAATGCATTTAATTATAGCATTTACATTGATTTTCGGAGCTACACAGAAAGAGCATGATAAAGCTCTCACGCGAGTGTGTCATTTACTTGCTGATGCTGAATGCTGACAAATGTGAGTTCCATAAGACAAAGCTGAAATTCTTTGGCCATATATTTTCTGATGGGGGTATGACACCTGACCCTGCTAAAGTTCAAGCGTTGCCAACTTCAAGTCCCCCACAAGATGTTTCTATGTTACGTTTATTCCTTGGCATGGCCAGTTACTGTTCTAGATAGATACCAGACTTTGCCACTGTAAGTGCTCTGTTGAGAGAGCAAACGAAAAAGAATGTTTCATTTCATTGGTCACATGAATGTGAGGAACGCTTTAAAGGAATTAAACAAGCTATCAAAAACGCTACCGAAATGGCATGTTTTGATCCAAAGTTGCATACAGAGGTTGTTGTTGACACAAGCCCAGTCGGGTTTGCAGCAAAAGATTGTGTTGCAGCGTAAAATGGTGGAAGACCTTTTTTTTTATATTACCACGGATCCTCTGCAAATTTGCTTCAATTGTTTTTTTAAAATACGTTTTTAGCCTAAGACAGGCATTGTATCCCTGTTCTCTGCCCTATGTTTTTTAGGTCTCGCCTGGCGTTAGCAGCGCGCATGCGCTGCTCTCGCCATGCGAGGGCTTCTTGTAATCGATACAGTTTTGGAAGTGGAGTGTAGGCTCCGCCCCTGTTTCCATTTGCTAGCGTCATCGTGCATGCTAAACCCTGGCTTCCCATTGTTTGTGAGGCTTTTTAGTCCCTTCTGGTTACCACCCTGTCCAGTTTTAGCCCCGCCCACCTGGACTGGATGCTTTACTGGCGGCGTGACACTCTCTCTTTCATTACTGGGTGTAGGCACTTGTTTTGGGGAGAAAGCGCAATATAAACAAGTGTCTGCTTTACGTGCGTGTTCCGGACGCACTTCTCTCAGCCTCTGAGACACGCGTGAGGATCGATCAGCTGCTTGTTTCTTGTCTTAGCACAATAGCAACGTCCTGCAGAGGAGCCCTTCGTTGTGCGCTCATGTTTTTTTTTTTTTTTTACTTTAATGAGCGCGGCGCACTCTAGGCACACCGCGCTCGTTTTGTACTCTGTGTTTCTCGAGAGAGCCTTAGGTCATCACCCTTTCAGAAGCGATGCCAGCAGAGGCCTTATTTACACACACGGAGTCCCAGACGGCGCAGGCTGAACCCTTGGCGGTGCAGACAGGCAGGATTCCATCTCTGTGGGGCCTGTCCACAGTGCCCCATTACGCTGCTGAGATGCCCCATGACGGGGCACTACCAGGCCTTGGTGTCATATTTGTGCACACTGACGTCTCGGGAGGCCCAGAGTTCTGCCCCTTGTGCTCCGGGCAGAGTAGTTCTCAGAATCCAGTCCGTGAAAAAACTCTTAGAGGCGCTACATTAGCTAAGATCTCACGGTCTCCCACGCCAGTTGTGATGGGACGGTCCGGTGCTGCATTTCACTTTGCAATGTTGCCATTTCTTTTAATAACGTCATTATAAGTGCAGGATCGCAAGCAGGCGCGCAACGCCCATTGGGCTCAAAGGGCTTCAGCCCCCCCCGTCTTGTGTGTCAGCCCAGCTGAGACAGCTTCCCGGGCACACACACAGCCGCAGCCGAGTACTTCACAGGACTTTAAAAGACCACTTACTTGCTAACGAGGCTTTGTGGTGTTTTCATCCCTTCTTAGAGACCCTGCATCTCCACTCTGCATATTGCTGGAAGAATCAGCTCCCCCCAAAATTTTTAGTAGCCCCCCCCCCAAATTTGGCTCTAGTTGCGCCTCTGATCGCAAGTGTCTGACTATGAATAGAAATAGAAAAACTGTGGCTGTATGTGACATTCACTCCTAAGGATAAAGGACGGGGTCATTCACGCCGAGCTCGTTCTTTCCAGTCATAGGCTTTGATTTCATAAAGCAGTGCATTCTGGGAGTTGTAGTATTTCTCACTTGCAAGTACACAAACTGTTTAATGTGTGGGGGCCTCAAATTCACATAACTATCAGGATGACAGCGCGCGCGATTCTCACAGGGCGCCTGTTCTGTCCCATGCACTCCCCCTCTGCTTGTTTAATAATTCTTGACATACATTATGAGCGCTGACGGGCGCTGCGCTGGTTTCTCTCTCATTGTCTATTTCCCAGCTCCTTCGTCTCACTTTCTGTGCTCTCCCCCCCCTCCCCAATCAGTCAGCAGGCTTCAGCACAGCCAGGTGTACGAGAGGGAGCCAGAGCTGTGCCGCAGCCTGCTTCAGAGCAGGGGCACTGATGTCTGTGCCTGTCCTGCTCCTCGCAGCTCCCCGGTCCGTGGACTGGCTCTGGTCTCCGGGGAGAAAGGCAGCTCTGAGGTCTTTCTGTCAGCTTTACGTTTCTATCAGCGAGGTGCTCTCACGCTGGTTTGCTTTCAGTCTCCTGTCTCCCCCTCCTGCTCCTCCACCCCACTCTCTCTGATGTCTCTCCCCCCTCCCAATCAGTCACAGTACTTTGCAAGACTGATAAACATTCTGTCATTGTTTTCTTATGATGGACTGAACTGCTGCTGTCACATGTGATCAGCTCCCTGCATTCCAACCCTTGCCACTGGCCTGGCCCCCCACTGCTCCCCAGAACAGACCTGACTAAAGACCAAGGAGCAGCTCCTCCCCGGCCCGCCCTGCTCCAGTCTGTGGAGCGGGCAAGTTGAAATAGTGAAGGGGTAGGCGGGTTGTGCTGTCTCATGCCCCTCGGCTCTCACTGCCATTGCCCGCCCTGGCTCTGAGAAGGAAAGCAGCTTTTTTCACCCTCCCTACTTGAGGTAAAGCAGCCAATCTGCATACTCACAGCAGCTGTGAAATAAACCGTTCTTGCAGGGAAACAACGACCTGCAAAAAGTAACACCTATCCACGCACCAGCTGAAGAGGAAAATGCAATAGGTCTCGCCTTTCATTAAGTTAAAGCCATTTGCTTTGCTATACAATACCATTAGCAAAGCAAATGGCTTTAACTTAATCAAAGGCGAGACCTCTTGCATTTTCAATGCTTGTTTATACTTATTTTCAGGACAGGGGACTGAGTCCTAAAATGGCTGCCGTCACATCTTTGTTAATGTAGTGGCAGCCAATCAGATGCTATCTCTAGGTCTGTCCGCTCCTTGGCAGCATGATATATAGATACATTGTAAACCTTAATTACTCAAAAACTACAGAACAGATTTACACCAAATCAAAAAAGCATGCTTTCTGGACCAAGATCTAGCTTTATGCCAAATTTGCTGTAATTCTGTTCAGCTGTTTTTGTGGTATTGCTGTTCACGTTTCCTACGGAAAACGTATTTTCGGGCCTTTTTTCTCGGCCCCTGTTTGATGGATCACTCCAAACTTTCCAGAAAGGAGCTGATATGGATGAACTGTTTTTTTGGAAAGCTTTGTGCAGATTTGTCAAACTGTGCCAAAGTTATTAGCAACCCAAAAAATGCTTTCCCTATGTAAACGTGGTCCTAACTAGAACTACCCTGTGGCAACCGCCACTGGGAGATATATATATATATATTTTGGTTGTGAAAAAGACCGCATGGACTTTCGAAATGCGTTAACAGTTGCCGCAATAAAACCGATGAAATTAACCCGAGCGTGCTGAGACCTGTTTGTGGAGTTGGAGCGGGTTGTAGAAAGAAATATATATATATAAATTGAAGGAGTCACACACGTCGAGCTTGCACCATTTATTCAGGCAACTCTTTCTTTTTTATGTATAGCGGCTTGCCCAAGCCGCAAAGGAGTCCCACTGCCTATGCAGCAGGTCCGGAGTGTCAGGATATTCAGACGCTTATGGAACGACGAGTCCGTATTCGAGGATGTAATATTGGCGGATTCCTTACCTGACTGCTTTTACACACCTCCACTTGGGCAAATATATTTTTTTCGGCAACAGCGGTACCCACTGTGGTCTGGATTGTGGAGAAAACTACAGCTACCAGGGTGCATTAGCGAACACGCCCATGGGGGCATGGACATTTTAACCTTGGAGCATGGCGCGCTTTCCTACTGCTGTTTCCAGTGTAAGCCAGTGACCAAGAGCAGGGTATGCTCGAAACGCGTCTGGCACAATTACCGGTGTGTGTAATGCTAATGGAAGGCTCAAGCTATTCCCCGAATAAATGGTGCAAGCTCGACGTGTGTCACTCCTTCAATTTGAGGCAACTCTTTCTTTTTTATGTATAGCGGCTTGCTCAAGCCGCGAAGGAGTCCCACTGCCTATGCAGCAGGTCCGGAGTGTCAGGACATTCAGACGCTTATGGAACGACAAGTCCGTATTCGAGGATGTAATATTGGCGGATTCCTTACCTGACTGCTTTTACACACCTCCACTTGGGCAAATATATTTTTTTCGGCAACAGCGGTACCCACTGGGGTCTGGATTGTGGAGCAAACTACAGCTAGCAGGGTGCATTAGCGAACACGCCCATGGGGGCGCAGACATTTTAACCTTGGAGCATGGCGCACTTTCCTACTGCTGTTTCCAGTGTAAGCCAGTGACCAAGAGCAGGGTATGCTCGAAACGCGTCTGGCACAATTACCGGTGTGTGTAATGCTAATGGAAGGCTCAAGCTATTCCCCGAATAAATGGTGCAAGCTCGACGTGTGTCACTCCTTCAATTTGAGGCAACTCTTTCTTTTTTATGTATAGCGGCTTGCTCAAGCCGCGAAGGAGTCCCACTGCCTATGCAGCAGGTCCGGAGTGTCAGGACATTCAGACGCTTATGGAACGACAAGTCCGTATTCGAGGATGTAATATTGGCGGATTCCTTACCTGACTGCTTTTACACACCTCCACTTGGGCAAATATATTTTTTTCGGCAACAGCGGTACACACTGGGGTCTGGATTGTGGAGCAAACTACAGCTAGCAAGGTGCATTAGCGAACACGCCCATGGGGGCGGAGACATTTTAACCTTGGAGCATGGCGCACTTTCCTACTGCTGTTTCCAGTGTAAGCCAGTGACCAAGAGCAGGGTATGCTCAAAACGCGTCTGGCACAATTACCGGTGTGTGTAATGCTAATGGAAGGCTCAAGCTATTCCCTGAATAAATGGTGCAAGCTCGACGTGTGTGACTCCTTCAATTTGAGGCAACTCTTTCATATATATATATATACTATTTTTTTTCACTGAAAAAACAAAGGTTAAAATGACGTTAGTGTTAGGTAAAAATGCCAGTTAAACCATAACGTTTTAAACTAACAAAACCACAGAAATTCACCAGTTGTAGTTATCTCAATTTAAATATAACTCATGCCCTAAAGAACAAGTTCCTTACCTTTGGTAATGCTCTTTCTAGTACAGACTCTATCTGACCACAGATTCCTCACCTTTTGAATATTCCCCAGGCATCAGACTGCCTCTGGAAATAGTTAAGCAGTGCCTCTGTGTGCCTTGCGGCTCTGCACTGATGCTGTTCCCCTTGGGAAATTAGTGCAGGGCTATATAGGTGTGTTATAATGTGACTTGTTATTGTTGGTAAAGGCTTCTAGCGTGTAAGGCTGAAAGAGCTCCAAGAGAGTCAGTTGCTCCTGGCTCCTTGGAGTGGATTGACGCCAGGTTGTGTGCTCCAAAAAAGCTTCAATTGGAAAATCCACTGGTGTCCTATTTTCTCCTCGAGAAGAGCTCACAACATTTTGGCGATGATTTATCTTCGTTGGAAGAGGAGGTAGGACACAACCTGGGTGATCCTGGTGCGTGGGGAAAGGCAAGTGCTGAAGGGAGCTGAATGAGGGCCAAGCCTCAGCGATGGTGGAAGCGGTCTCCGGTGGTGTTTTAGGAACCCAGTTTCACCAGGAGTGTCGGTATCTAGAGGATTTAAGGTACTGTGCTTATTTCATTGTGAATATCGTGGGGACACTTACTACTGGCTCGTCACGTGCCTCTTGAGCACCAAGGCGTGTGAGGGGGTAGTTGCGGCAGCAGTTCGGCCCGCGACAAACTCTCGTGGAGCAACGTGTGGAAACACAGCAAGGAGGCAGCTGTGGCAGCGCTCAAAGAAGTGGCCAGTGACATTGCATCCTGGGTGGTGTGCGTGTCACCGTCAATGAACCGCAATTCTGTTTACAGCAACGTCACGCCATCTTGTGTGTAGAGGAAGGAGTACACCCAGGGGTATATTCACAAGAACGTGTGCTAAACATCTCCAAAAAATGTTAACGCAACTTTACACATTGCAGCCCATCGCGGGAAAATAACCCTGTGTTAACGTGGAATTCACAACACGGCGGTACCATGCGATAGTCTCCCGAAACCGCGGCCAATGTCCGCGATACAACCACCTCGACGGAGATAAAAACACAAACCCCCAACACCAAAAAACATGCGATGAGCCCATTCGCGAGGAGGAAAGCAGCGATAAGCAGCGCAAGGCCCGCGACACATATACGGCATGCGGGAATAAGCACAACAAAAGCAGGAAAAAGAAAGACAAACCAAACAGAAAACAGCCAAGCACAATGGAGGCAGTCGGAGCTAGCACACAACCCCACAAGCACCATTGGCAACAAAACATTAGACATGGCAGGCCATCGTGGACAAGGTGAATGCAGCCGGAGAGCGGAGGAGGACAATGGCAGAAAACCAGAACAGCTGGAATGATGCCAAACGCACAAACAAGCACAAACACGCCAACAACCAGAAGGCAGCAATGCACACCGGAGGTGGGAGTCCAGCGCCACACCAGGAGCTGGATGACATGGAGGAAATGGTGTCCACCACATCAGTCTGGAGATGGTGGCAGGAGTCGGGGGCCGGAAACTGCTCAAAATCAACAGACACAACAGCAACAGGGAGAGGAACGACCAGGGACTGGGGGGACGGGGGGAGATGGGCACAATGGCACACATGCACAATTAAGCACAGCACAACTGCAGACAAGCCATGCCCAAGAGGAACAACACCAACCAAGACCACAAGTCACACAAGTCGGCAATACCACACCACTGAACAAGCACAGAAGTGCAAACCAGACTGCCTGAAAGGGAGAAGGGTGAGCCAAATCAGAGCTGAAGGGACATCTCACACACAATGCAGCACACACACATAGGAAGCAGAGCACCCCAACATCCAACACAATGTGGTACAAACACCAACATATGCACAACCCAACACAGGACACAAGTGCACCCGCTTGTGGCCTGGAAATGGCCATACGCATCTAGCAAAGCACGAAACAGGGACATGTTAATGCACAAGTACCAACCCACAGCCCTGATGGGGTAGCAATGCATGTAAGGCAGGGACCCAGATAGGCCGTGACACACACATTGGCATACAAATAAACACTCAACACAGTTGGAGACAAGTGAACGTGCGGAAACTTTATCAACAATTGCGTGTCAGTACGGCCAAGGGAAGTGCCACGACATGCAGACCAATGCAGCAGCATGTCTGAATGAGGAACGTTGGAAAGCGCCCATGTCCAACTCGGGGGAGTCCATCACCAACACAAGTCATTGCCAACTCGCGTATGTTGTCCGCGCATGGGTCATTAGTCCAGGCCAATGCAGCCATGTCCACTGTCTCCTAGGGACATGTGACCATATCCCCAACATGCAACCAGGCGTCGGGACACGTGCAATGGGTCACATGCAGTCCTGGCTGCAGGTACCTTGTCACTCGTCCATGAACGCGAGTGCAGCAACGTAGGCCAACATTTCCAATGCGAGATCGTTGTCCACCACATCTGACATGTCGGCGACGTAACCCATCAGCTGTCCCGGACAGATGTGCTCACTCCAACCCCTGGCCCCAATATGCACGAAAGCCCAATCGGGGAGCGGCTCAATGTGGTCACTGCACACGACGACTCCTGCAATCTCCCAGGTCCAGTTCCCAGCATGCATGCCAAACATCCAGGCATGCCATAAACGGGCATCACGGTGTCACTCCTGGTCGTGGTCCAACAGGGGGCGCACACACACGTCGAAATCCAGGTCAGCTACCGTAACATTGGAGAGGCAGACATCCATGGACCACTCGAATATGCACGAGCGACAGTACAACACAGGCTGAACGCAGGTGACGTTGGAAAGGCGGAAGCTCAGCCTGTAACTGATCCGCAGCACTGCCAATGGCAGTGCCCCCAGTACATGCAGCAGACGTGCACGGTACAGGTCCACGTGACTGGAGTAGAGCATGTTTCCGGGATGGTCTGCCATAGCGTCAGTGGCTCTGCTTGAAGCGGCACTGTGAGGACCTGCG
This sequence comes from Calotriton arnoldi, assembly GCA_963921515.1. NCBI lineage: Eukaryota > Metazoa > Chordata > Amphibia > Caudata > Salamandridae > Calotriton > Calotriton arnoldi. Next base: position 659,543 of record CAWUFW010004170.1, read on the forward strand.
CCAGTCCTGTGGATGAAACGCCACAGCTCGGAGCAATGAGCAGTGTCTGTGTGCAACGGGTGCAGGCCTGGGGTGTGGTGGGAGTACGAGTGAAGGCCATTTCACGCACGCAAACTGCGACCAAGGACTTCTGCGTGTGGGATGTGTACACGGTGGCCTCACGTCTGGCAGTGCGTAGTGTGGGAGTTGCCTGGAAATGCTATCGTATCTGTCAGGGGGTGCTGGGCACATGCAAGTCACATCTAGGAGCTGCAGATATGCTACCGCCCGATAGTGCAGACAAAGGACCATTCATCCCTACAGTAACTTCACCATCTGCATGCATACAGGAGATGCACAGAGGCCTATCGTGGGTGGGGCGGGATGTCTGCGACCCAGGGAATCATGGATGACATGCCTAGCACGTGGCACATGAGCAGCATCAATGTGTGTCACGTTGCCTCACAGCTGCTCCTCCCTCCCACGAGCCTCCACACATGTGTGCGCTGCGCGGTTGTATCACGTGCACTCCTACGGCACACCATTGTCATGCCTGTCCGCGCATGTCCAGCGGCATGCCAACAACACCTGTAAGCTGGCCGTTGAGGGTGTGCGGCCACGTGAGTGTAGTCCAATGGTCTGGACAGGGCGGACACAGGTGTACAGTCCATGGCTGGCTGTGACCGCACCGTGATTGGGGCCAGACACCTGACTCATGCAGCCGCAGGACTGATACACATAACACTTGGCATGCATGTGCCAAGACCCCGAGCGAGCTTGTGCTCCTACATTTCCCCGTACATGCGGGCCCGCCCTCCGGGTGCATGCTACATTGCAACATCGACTACTATGGCCCTGGTGGCGACAACACCCCAACACAAGGACACACTTACCTCACTTCCTGTTCAAGGCCAGACCAGAGCCACGCCCTGATCCCCCTGCCGAATCAGCACACCCCTGCGCTGACCTGACGTACGCCGGCCCAGCACATGCCGCTTGTGCATGCAGGGGGGGCGGGCGAAGCTACATGTCCAAGGTCTCAGCCACTGCTGAGGTGACATGTATCCTCCGCTGTAGACAGCACAGTGATGTTGCAGAGCTCCGGCCCATCATGCTGACATAATGACCACACGGACACACTTGCTTAGATGTTGGGAATGGTCACGGGCACGTGCGCCCGGCCACTTTTATTAGCAGGCTCACATGTCGAGTGACACCTGTGTTGGATGTGTGTGGGGTGTGTGTACACCAGCCGTCATGGAGTGCCAGGTGCAGTCAAAAAACGACAACAGTGTACATCGTAAAGGACACAACCATTCAACCGTAAAGGACACATGACTTGAGCTGCACAGAGTTAGTGGCCCCGGATTCACAGCGTCCTGCACGGGCCTACCGCCATGGGCCGCTGACTTGCGGTGCACTGGGGCAGGGTCACGAGAGCAGAGCAGGTTCCCGCAGATGACTAGGGGGGTTGTCGCGGAGTGTCTCGGTGGACAGTCGAAGTTGTAACCCCAGGGCATGATGCCGAGGGCAGAACCACGCTGAAACAGTCACCATGGTGGAGATGAGTGGAGCAAACACATGTCGGACACCAAGTCCGTCCCAGCCAGATGATGATGCAGACAACCCCAGGCCATGGACTCAGACGCCACCAAAGTTCAACCAGAGAGCGCCCATGCGATGAGGCGTGTCCAATGGTGTGGACTACTCCATATCTTACCCTGGACACAGTTCCACATGTGTGGCCTACTGGACCGCAGTGTAGGCCTGAGGCAGCGGCCAGCAGGGGCCATTCACCGAGTGTCGCCGGCTTAGGTTGGATGGTCCCACCGGCCTGCGTAGTTCAGGTTCAGTGGCACCACGGGACGCAGACTTGCGTTGCACAGGGTTAGTGGCACCAGGTCAGTTGTTGCTAGTGTTCGGTCACCTCCGTAACGAGGATCCGGCTTTCATCCGGACTGAACCGCATCTTCCTCTTACTCCTCTCCGTGCGTTCACTGGTATGGACTCTGCCATTCATGAATCACGTCTGGGTGCTGGATGTGGGGCCTACTGGACCGCAGTGTAGGCCAGGGGCAGCGGTCAGCACGGGCCCACAGACACGTGTCATGTGCTTGTGATGCATTCATTTGCTTCACTGATAGCAGGGAGTTTAGTGATATCACCCCTGTAGTAGACATCTGGTCACTGCCATTCATGACTCAGGACACAGTTCCACATGTGGGGCCTACTGGACCGCAGTGTAGGCCGGGGGCAGCGGTCAGCACGGGCCCACAGACACGTGTTGTGTGCTTGTGATGCATTTGTTTGCTTCACTGACAGCAGGGAGTTTAGTGATATCACCCCTGCAGTAAACATCTGGTCACTGCCATTCATGACTCAGGACACAGTTCCACAGGTGGGACCCACTGGACCGCTGTGTAGGCCTGTGCCCTCATCCACGTGTCGCCTGCTTGCGTTGAACAGGGTTAGTGGCACCACGTGTCGCCGGCTTGCGTTGAACAGGGTTAGTGGCACCACGTGTCGCCGGCTTGCGTTGAACAGGGTTAGTGGCACCACGTGTCGCCGGCCTGCGATATGGAATTATGCCTCACTGATCGAAGGGAGTCTGGTGCTGTGGCCGCTGCCACGGACTTGGGGTCACTGCCATTCATGACTCAGGACACAGTTCCACATGTGGGACCCACTGGGCCGAGGAGTATGCCGGTGGAGTATGTAAATGTAAAAGGAGTACTGTGGGCCTGCGCCGTGGAGGCCAGTGATGGTCTGCGGAGGCTGCAAAGGTCACGGGCCTGGGGCCTGGAGCTTGCACCGGCACGTGGTGGGCCCTCTCTGACACTCGCCGGTGTCGGCAGGTGAGCGGAGCCTCGTTGGTGCGCTGGGGCAGGCATGACGGGTCTGGGGCCCAGCGGCCCGGGGTGCAGCAGGCGCACAGGGACGCAGGCCCCGCCGCGCTCGGTGCAGGACTCGTGGCGGGCTGAGAGGCGCCGCCCTGGCAGACGCGTTGTCCATTCTGAATGAGAACCACACCCAGTGCAACGGGCTTTTTGTTCACACCCCTACGCAGGCCTGGCGTACGCAGGTCCAACCCACTCCGCCCGCGCATGCAGGGGGGGACGTAACGTGCGACATTTCCACGGTCTGCCCCACAGCCTGTGGGGACATGGTAGCGTCCACTGGCCACTACACTCCATGCACCAGCAGTTGATCTCCACATGGCCATTTCCGTGATTTGCACGCTGTGGTCTGTCCGGCATCTCCACGCCACATCTGGCATTGGGTAGGTTCACATTCCTTAGTCACTTGCCGCTCTCGCACATGCCTGCTCCATGCCTCTCCTCACATCCTGCTATTGTGTGTCTGTGGTGCCATGCCGTGGCTGGGTTGTGGGCATGGCAAGGCCAAGTTCCTAATGGAGTCGTGTTGTCGTGTCTGGTCGGTTGGCATGTTGTGTGGCATGTTGAATGTGGTTGTGCTGCGTGCCCATTGCCAGTGTCGTGAGTTGCATGACTGTGGGCTGGAGGTGTGTGGTGTGTTCGTTTGGTACTTACCAACGAGCACTGCATTGCCATGGGTGCCATCCTGGGAGCGCTGGGTGATGATGGACTGTCGGGAGATGTGAGAATCATGCACTCTGCCTGGGGAGTTGGCCATGACATTGTTGGGGGGTCCCGGGCGGTCCACTATTGCGTGCACATTCATGGGATGCGTGTGCTTTCTGTTGTGGTAGTTGTGTGCAGTGTCGGCAGGGGGCACGAGGAGTATGATCCAGCGCGGCTAATATAAATTTTTCCTTATGACACTAATCCAGAAAAACACCTACTCAACCTTAATCATATAAACCAAATGTCGGTGGGGCCCATAACACCACATACATACATTCACTCAATTTTCTGGATCAAACGCTAAGGAAAATGAGCTGCTGGACAAACGGGGTACCTTATTAAAATGACAGAATTATAACCTACACATTATATACATTAACTTAGGATCCTGTCGGTTCTTAACATCAAGGTACTCCGCTATTCGGTCGATGGACCAACTAGTAGAATCAGTTGATGGCGATTAAGTCCAGCTCAATCACAATTAAAACCTTTAACATTTTATTAATCACAATTTTATTTTAAAGAACCACAGACTCAATTTAGAGTTAGCATATAATTTTATCTAAATTCTTTGAGCAAATAAGTAAAGTTCATAATTAGGCAAATACATTAAAATATCAGCAAGCATTTAAGTAAAGTTTTGAAAATAGAGACAGAAAATACTCATTACCCTTGGCCATAGGGCGATGACAAGAATGGTTCACCAGGAAAGAAAGATGAACCGCAGTTCACAGGATGGGACTCCCAAAACTGACTGACTGTCCCGCTAACCTCCTCGGACGCAATCTCCTCCCGGGCAACTCCCGCAACGGTCTCGTTCCTTCCCAGTCAAAGTTCGAAGTCCAAAATGACAGAGTCTCTCGCAGCATCAGGATAGAAGAAGCAAACCATGTACAACGTAAGAGCACACTCTCTTATACCCTATTCTCCGACTCGCTACACTTAAAGTTGCAATCTTTAGGGGCAGAAATCACGCTAATTGGTCCATTGGAGGGATGGTGATGGTCACCTCATCGCCCTCCTTGTTCGAACCAGTTTGGGGACAATAACGCATACATTAAGGGGCCGATTCCGATTTCGGCCGGAAGGGCACCGAACGATGGTCGGAGCCCTTCCGACCGAATCGGAGCGTGCCGGCGGATTCCTTTCCGACCGAGCCATTCCGATGGGCTCGGTCGGAAGGAATCCGACTTCGATTTCCGGATGGCTTACGGCGGGCTCGGAGAGCCCGTCCGCCGTCCGGAAATCCTTCAGTACTCCCGGCCGCCTCTTCACGACCGAGGGAGTACGATGGCAGTATTTCACTGCCTTTTCGTGCCGGTCTTTCCGGCACGAAAAGGCAGTCGGTAACTGTCTTTAGGGGCCCCCAGTAGGGCCCCCATGGGTGCGAGGCCGCCGAATGGCGGCCTGGGAGCACCTATGGTGCCCCTCTGTTGATCCCTGCACCCGGTGGCAGGCACCTCGGGGTGCCGGCCACAGGGTGCAGGGATGAACTGCACCCTGCTTTCCACAATGAAAGCATGCATTCCGCTCGGAATGCATGCTCCCATTGTGTAGTATACGAGTCCGACCGAACAGGGTTCGGTCGCATCGTACTTGCAGGGCCGTAACCGACGACAGCAGGTCGGTCGGTTACGGCTCCTGACCGATGTCGGACGGACCTGAGTCCGTCCGACATCGGAATCGGCCCCTAAGTCTCATGATCAACAATGTCCAAAGGTAATTCAATTTGTTAATGTAATTTGTAACAAATTTCGATGGTCACATATTAGTTCATCCTCTGTCGCTCGATTCTCTCATCCGTTCCCATGCATATATGCTGAACTCTTGGCACGATCCTTGTTACAGGTCAGACTGGCCTTGACATCTCTCACTCCGGGCACAGGCCGCATACACGTGACTGGAGCATTCACTCTGCTCATGCGCGGGGGCCATTTTATTCAGCGCACGCGATCTCGTCCTTTCCAACGGCCATTTTCGAAGCACGGCCTAGCAGGCCCGAACGTAACTAATATAAGAACAAACACAACAGTAATTAAACATGGAAACTAAGCCTTTCTGTTTACCTCCCGCTATTCTAAAGACCTGTGTTAGGTATTACCTAGCAAAAGCGACATTTAAAGCCATTTTACTTACCATTTGCATTCTTTGCCACAGTACAATTTTACTACGCAACACAAATCATGCAATTTACTCTATTTACTACTCAAATCACAATACTCATGTTATTTTGCTTCACATTTGTAAATAAATTAGATTTTGCAATGCCAGCAAGTTGCCCACGTGTAATGTTTAATAAAAGGTGCATTTGTTGATTAGTTCATGCGTTTTCAAACGGTTAGTATCATTAATCGTTATGGGTTCATTAACTTCCAAGGGGTACAAAAAATATTTTGTTTCCCCTGCTCCATCAAGTACATGTGTGCAGTTGGCCCTGACACGTGAGGGAATCCAGCTATGGCGTAGGGGCCTTGCTTGGTCTCCAGCTGCTCCTGCGCAGTGTGGGTGAAGTGGAGGGGCTGGGGTACAGGCTGATGTTGGCATCCAGGAAAGGTGTGATGACCTTGGATGGGGCTGGCTGTGTGACTCCTCCGACTCTGGCAGTTGTGTGTTGGATGGTACCAGAGGCCGACATGTGCTGCGCAGCCGGCAGCTTTGTCTGTGGAGGGATGTTGGTTGTCCGCTGGGTTGGTACCGTCAGCAGGTGGGGGATGTGGGTCAGGTTCCGGGGGTTGGTTGTCCTTTTGGGCCTGTAGTGGGCAATGTCCTCCTCTGGCGTTGGGTCTGGGTGGCAGGTGCGTGTCAGGTGGGTCCGCTGTCTTTGTGTACGCTGCCTCTGTGGTGTTCCCGGGGGGGGGGGGACAGGTCCTGGGGGTGGTGGCGGGCCTGGGGGTGGTGGCGGTGGGTGTTGTGTTCCTCATGGGTCTCGGAGCTGCATTATCATTGTCTCCATGGCATCTGTGGGTCTTCCGATGTGGCTCTGTGCTGGTCTTCCTTTCGTACTGCAGGTAGTCGTCCTGCTTAACACCAGCAGAAGGCAGATGTTAAATCCCTGCTGCTACCGCGGCTTATCGCCTGTTTTTGGTTCGCATCGCAGATTTGGCAGTTCGTTGTGAAAGTGGTGTAGTGGTGTTTTGGTGTGTTTTTGCACAGGAACGCCTACTCTGCATCTCATTAGGGTTAGTTGGTGGTGTCACCCGTGGAGGTAAATGTTGAGGCAGTTATCGCGGGAATACTTGCGTTGTCTGCAGTTTTCACCCGCTTGTGAATGGGGTGTTAAATCTGTCACCACTTTTGTTGCGTTAAGTTGGCGATAACTCAGAGATAAGTCCTTGTGAATATCCCCCATAGTACAGTTCATCGTGTCGGTGATCGACACACCTTTGCAACGCAATATTGCATTGTCCGGATTCGGCACCGCGAAGTGTAAGCCAGACATTGGTTCGTACAAGCGCAAGCTGTGTTGCCGTTATCTGCACACCCGCGCATTCACTCTCCACTCATTACTGGGAGCGATATTGGCTTGCGAGTACCGGATTCAAGAATCGGTGATTCACACACCCTGTGGTACAGTGTATTTTAAAGTGTTACCTCTCTGTTTATTCACCCATATTTACTAAGGCAGTTACACAACGGTGATCTGCACACCTTGCATGGTTAGAGTGCAGTCACAGTGCCTTTCAACGGTGATCTGCACACCCTGAATAACTGTGTATACATTTTTTTTTACTTCTCACAAAACATCCGGGGTTTTTTTAACATTTTAGGTACGTCTATACTATAAGGGAAAAAGAGAATGGCTGCGCAAAATAATATAAATGTCACCTTTTTTTTGTCACAGCAAGGAACACCAGCTATGTTTTGGGAGGATTGGGTGGGAATGTTGGTTAACTATATTACAGCCTCAAATGGTCAAAAGTTTTCTCCTGCAAGGACATTTTTTTAAGTGTGTTGGGTAGTGAAGGCCAGAGCATCTTTAAGTATTTGCCGGTGGCAGTAGGAGCCAATGGTCAACCTATAGATAATGGGGCCGATTCCGATCTCGGTCGGAAGCTCTCCGAACGGGATCCGGCCGGAAAAAGTACGAGCCGTACGCTTGTTTTCCGACCGACTCGTACAGCTGTACGAGCGAGCGAGTACGATGCGATTGTACGCTTGTGTCCCGACCGAACCGTTTCCGGATCCCAACCGCTCCGACCGACTTGTACGGAAACGAATCGCACCACGCAATGGAGACGTCTTACGACCGAGCGAGTACGATGTACGCGTCGGACAGCCGGATCGAGTCGGAGCGTCCGGCTCGAAAAAGCTCCCGGAGCCGGACGTTGGGGGTCCGTGCCGGACCCCCCAAAACCCGTAGCCTTGCGAGTCGAACACAGGGGGAGACCCATGGGTCTCCCCAACACAGGTATGTACGGTGCGGGTTGCACCGACACGTACCCACTGTACGGGGCGCACTTGTTCGCGACGTACCCATTCAGTCAATGGGAGCCCATGTACGCATCGTACGACCGGCTCCCATTGACTTCAATGGGAGTCCGACCGAATCGAGTCCGGCAGCATGCGGCCGCATCGTACTCGCTCGGTCGGACTGCAGGACTCCGGCTCGGTCGGAAAACACTCCGGATCCGGCTCGGTCGGAGAGCTTTCCGACCCAGATCGGAATCGGCCCCAATGTCTTTAAAAAAGCACTCAAAACAATTGGAGACAAGATTTGCTAAAGAAGTTAATCTGGTTATGGCGAGATATAGATTGTATACACAACCACAAGCAGAACATGACTCGATACATAAATTTGTGGCAAGATTGAGAGAACTTTCTGTCAAATGTCGCTTTAGGACAATGACATAGGAACTGATTTGTGATCAGCTTACTGTGCAATGTACAGAGAAATAGATACAAGAGAGGTTATGGGCTGCAAATGATACATCACTTAAGGAGGCTGTAGACGGTATTCAGACAAAATATCGAGTTGGAAATGTCGACTGACTCAATTATTGAGTTGTAAATATCGTGACAGAAATATCGACAGCAAGAATATTGTGGTCGAGAATATCGAATTTAAGGTAAGAAATATCGATTTCAAAAATATAGAAGTCATTAATATTGTTTTCAAAAATATAGAAGTCATTAATATCGTTTTCAAAAGCTAGTTGTTTAAAATATCGATTTTTTAATTAGTGTTATGTATTATAGTATATATTTTAAATGTATGTAATGCATTTTTTGTATAAGTATTGTTTATGTTTTTTAATATATGTGTTAAATTTTTAGTAGTTATTCATTTTATTTTAATTAAATTTTGCGTTTTTGAGTTCTGTAGCGGGTTGTGGGTTTATAGGAGAATAGGGTGGGAAGTAATTTTATTATAATAAATTAATGAATATTTTTTATTTATTAATAATTATTTAATTGAGATTTTATAGTGTTAATTGTGTTTTGAATTTTTGGGGATACATTTTATGTGTGGGTGGTGGGGTTTATAGGGGTAAAAGGTGGGAAGTAATTTATTTTTAATTAATTATTAATTAGTTGGTAATTAATATTAATTAATTGATAATTAATTATGGTAATTGTATCATTTGTTTTTAGGTGTGGGTTGTGAGGTTTATAGGGGTAAAGGGTGGGAAGTAATTTATTTTTAATTAAGTAATAATTAGTTTAAAATTAATAATAAATAATTGATAATTTATTTTGTTAATTGTTTAAATATTTTTTGGGGGTGTGGGTTTTGGATTTATAGGGGCAAAAGGTGGGAAGATATTTATTTTTAATTAATTAGTAATTTGTTATTAATTAATATTAATTAATTAATTGACAATTAAATATGGAAATTGTTTAATTAATTTTAGGTGTGGGTTGTGAGGTTTATAGGGGTAAAGGGTGGGAAGTAATTTATTTTTAATTAATTAATAATTAGTTGATAATTATTAATTAATTAATTGATAATTAATTAGGGTAATTGTTTAAAAAATGTTGTGTCGGTTTTGGGTTTATAGGGGAAAAGGGTGGGGAGTAAATAAAGTTTACTTACTTTATAATTAGTTAAATACTATTAGTTATTTAATTGAAAATAAATTTTAATTGTGAAATTATTTTTTTACAGTTTCATTATTTTTAGGTGTGGGTTGTGGGGATTATAGGGGTAAAGGGTGGGAAGCTAATTTTTATGTGTTTTAATTTGTTTTTAAATTAATATTTGTTTAATTGATAATTAATTTTGTTAATTATGCAAATACATTTTTAAAATTTATTTTAGATGTGGGTTGTGAGCGGTGTGGTGTTATAGGGCAGGAAGTAAACAAAGTTTATGTAATAATTAATGTTTTTGCTAATAAATAATTTCTAAATAAAAATATTTATTTGTTTGAAAATTATTTTTTATTTTATTTAATATATTATTAGTAGGTATTTGTGATATGTATTTAACATTACAATATCTTTTAATATTTTTTATTTTTTAATATTAAATATTTTTTATTTGAATTTTTAACATATTTAAATATTTTTTATTTACTTTGTTTTTAAATATTTTTATTTTTTATGATATTTTGTTTGTTTTTAATTTTGAACTGACTGGAGTGGGAATAGTAAATTTGACCCCACCGCAATCCAACACTTTCCCTACTGTGCACTGACTTGAGTGGCAATAGCAATTTTGACCCCTCTGCAATCCAACACTTTCCCTAATGTTGCACTGACTGGAGTGGGAATAGTAAATTTTATCCCTCCGCTATCCAACACTTATCCTACTGTTGCATTCACTGGAGTGGGAATAATAATTTTTACCCCTCCGCTATCCAACACTTTCCCTACTGTTACACTCACTGGAGTGGGAATAGTAATTTTTACCCCTCCGCAATCCAACGCTTTCCCTACTGTTGCACTCACTGGAGTGGGAATAGTAATTTTTACCCCTCCGCAATCCAACACTTTCCCTACTGTTAGACTGACTGGAGTAGGAATATTACATTTTACCCCTCTGTTCTTTAACAGTTTCCTTGGTGTTGTATTGGCTGGAATGGGTGCAGTAAATATTTTCTATGTGTAGTTTATCACTTTTACTACTGTTGAATTTATTGGAGGGAGATTTGTAAATTTTATTTGTATCCAGACATAATATATATGTGTTGTGCTAAATGGGAGTGGTAAATTGTTTATATATTTACTTTAATAGTTTGCGTATTTTTGTTTAAATTGTAGTGGGAATAGTATGTGTATCAAATGTTATAATTAATTTGTATTATTATAATTTATATTATTATGTTTTGTTTATTTGAAATTATAATATTTGTAATTATTATTATTTGTTCATTGGAAAATTAGTTTTACTAAGTTTAAAGATTTTTAAATTGTTTAATGTTTTAATTTGATTAGAATGTTTTTTTAAAATAGAAGTTATGCTATTGGTATATGTACATATATATATATATATATATATATATATATATATTTATATATACACATTTATTTGTTATATTTTTATAGAATTTTAAAATTATAAAATACATTAAAATTTTTAATAATTGTTTTAAAGTAAATATATGTATATATATATATATATTAATTATTTTATGTGTGTTTAACTTTTTAAAATTACGTTTATGTTTTAAAATGTATATTAAATCTATTTTCTTTAAATTAATGTTATTATTTAATATATTTAATATTTATCATTATATATATGTGTATATATATATATATATATATATATATATAATGTGAAAACGGAGTTCCAAACGCGCTCTCAGAACAATTGCAAAGACCACCAAAGTCCAAGGAACATTCAAAAGGGGTTTATTAATTTCATAAACCCGACGTGACGCGTTTCACCCTCAAGGGGCTTGATCACGTAATATTGATTCACCGGCGACTCCAACGGCAACGCGCCACCCCTCGACGGGCTACGATCTCTGTGAGGAGTGTTTTCATTTTGTGTATATATATATATATATATAATACAAAAAAAGAGTTGCCTCTAGGTGGGATGCACTCCCAGGTGGTTCACCTGAGCGTTATTATTATGGGGATTTACTGGTGGTTGCCGCATGCCGGCACGTCACATGGTCTGCCACTGAAGAGTTCATTGGCCCGAAACGCGTCTGGCAGGTTAACCAGAAAAGGACTTTGTTCATGGCGTGTGCCCTTGCTTTGGCGTAATTTCCACCTGGGAGTGCATCCCACCTAGAGGCAACTCTTTTTTGTATTTTGTACAGCGGCCTGCCTGCTCGCGGGATTGCACCACCGCGAAACACTTGCGGGTCCGCGGCTGCTTTATTGGGGCAGCTAACTGTGGAACAGGAGGTGCCTGTTATATGCAGGGGTGCCGGCGCGAACATCGGCAATCCTTTTTAAGACATTTTTGTGAGTGCCGGCGGTGACCCACTTGGGTTTTACTGAACCACCAGTCCCAGGAAGCATTGCTTCAGGTGGTTCACCTGAGCGTTATTATTATGGGGATTTACTGGTGGTTGCCGCATGCCGGCACGTCACATGGTCTGCCACTGAAGAGGGCATTGGCCCAAAACGCGTCTGGCAGGTTAACCAGAAAAGGACTTTGTTCATGGCGTGTGCCCTTGCTTTGGCGTAATTTCCACCTGGGAGTGCATCCCACCTAGAGGCAACTCTTTTTTGTATTTTGTACAGCGGCCTGCCTGGTCGCGGGATTGCACCACCGCGAAACACTTGCGGGTCCGCGGCTGCTTTATTGGGGCAGCTAACTGTGGAACAGGAGGTGCCTGTTATATGCAGGGGTGCCGGCGCGAACATCGGCAATCCTTTTTAAGACATTTTTGTGAGTGCCGGCGGTGACCCACTTGGGTTTTACTGAACCACCAGTCCCAGGAAGCATTGCTTCAGGTGGTTCACCTGAGCGTTATTATTATGGGGATTTACTGGTGGTTGCCGCATGCCGGCACGTCACATGGTCTGCCACTGAAGAGGGCATTGGCCCGAAACGCGTCTGGCAGGTTAACAAGAAAAGGACTTTGTTCATGGCGTGTGCCCTTGCTTTGGCGTAATTTCCACCTGGGAGTGCATCCCACCTAGAGGCAACTCTTTTTTTGTATTTTGTACAGCGGCCTGCCTGGTTGCGGGATTGCACCACCGCGAAACACTTGCGGGTCCGCGGCTGCTTTATTGGGGCAGCTAACTTTGGAACAGGAAGTGCCTGTTATATGCAGGGGTGCCGGCGCGAACATCGGAAATCCTTTTTAAGACATTTTTTGTGAGTGCCGGCGGTGACCCACTTGGGTTTTACTGAACCAGCAGTCCCAGGAAGCATTGCTTCAGGTGGTTCACCTGAGCGTTATTATTATGGGGATTTACTGGTGGTTGCCGCATGCCGGCACGTCACATGGTCTGCCACTGAAGAGGGCATTGGCCCGAAACGCGTCTGGCAGGTTAACCAGAAAAGGACTTTGTTCATGGCGTGTGCCCTTGCTTTGGCGTAATTTCCACCTGGGAGTGCATCCCACCTAGAGGCAACTCTTTTTTTGTATTTTGTACAGCGGCCTGCCTGGTCGCGGGATTGCACCACCGCGAAACACTTGCGGGTCCGCGGCTGCTTTATTGGGGCAGCTAACTGTGGAACAGGAGGTGCCTGTTATATGCAGGGGTGCCGGCGCGAACATCGGCAATCCTTTTTAAGACATTTTTTGTGAGTGCCGGCGGTGACCCACTTGGGTTTTACTGAACCACCAGTCCCAGGAAGCATTGCTTCAGGTGGTTGTCACGATTCTGAGCAGTATAGGGTCAAATCCGGCACAGCTACACCACAGCAGGCCCACCTGTGTGAATGGGTATAAATGGAAGAGGAGCCCGCTGCACTACAACTCCCAGAAGGCAGCGGGACCTCGCCGGGACAAACAGAGCAACCAGGTCGAGAAACGCCTCCATATAAGCACCTCCTCCGTAATGGGAAGGTGCTTGACATTGTGAATCGAGTTTCCCTTGTGTGCGGACGCTTTCCTTCCCGCCGGAGGAGATTGGGAAACGCTGCAATCTTCGTTGGTTTTTGTTCGTTATTATCGTAGCGCGGTCCGGGGATTCTGCATGAGAGACTCTCGTGTTTATCACTCTGGATTGCCTTTCTTTTGGGAGCGAGAACAGTCACAGGTATCGTGCGATTGAGCAAACCTTAGTCTTGAGGTATTCTCTGTGGAGTGTGGACTCGTGCTGTTAAAAATACACAGCGCTTCCTTTTTTTTTGCGTGATGCAGTGGCTGAGAGTGCTGTTTTCACCCTATTTATAACTTTAGTATTTGGAAGCAGCTTTTGTTTTGTTTGCGGAACTATGGTGTATTCTAGCTGTGAGGATTAACTGCTGGAAGGAATCTCTCCGTGGTGATGCTGCGGTCCTAATTGTTTTTGCAGTTCCTAAACCTTTGATTGAATATCGTTTACTCTCTCTGAAGGAATTGACCTCATTATTTCCACAGCTGCGGCAGGGCTCCTTGTGAGTGAATCGCATGTCTTATACCAGTTGACTGAATCTGTATGTGATTGTGTGGATTCTTTTCATGCTTGTTTTCTCTCTTTATTCCCCCCCTTTGCAGTGAGGTGCATAAAAGGAGCAGCACATTTTGTTATTTTATCCCCTTCCCTTTTCCCCAGGGTGCTGTCTTTCATAGTTGTGTCCATTACACTGTGGGGAGTTGCGCTCAGGGGAGTAGGGAGGCTTCTCTACAGGTCATCGTCCCTGCTGGCTGCTAAGAGGAGGTTAGTGGCTTTTGTCTGTCTTGTGCTACTGACAATCCCGACAGAATGTCAAGCCCAAGTTAGACGCCCAGCCTGGACGATGGATACTAACGTGGTGTTGGCCTCGCTGTTGGAGAGCCTAACTGCTCTGCAGCAAGAGGTGCAAACCTCGCGATTAGAGAATCAGGACCTCAGAAAAGAGATGGGCACATTACGAAGAGAGGTAGCAGGTCTATCACGGAGGGGCCCAGGGGTAGGTACATATATCAGGGAAGCCACACTTCCTGCTCCTGGGCATGTGGTGCATCCTCCCTCTTCAGGCCCCACACAAGGGGGTGGGTTCTTTACAGCCTCTCCTGTTCCTCCACCTGCCACTGATACCACTCCCACTGTGCATGTGATACAAAACACTGGGATACCGTTGGCGCCTCCAGAACGTTTCTATGGTGATCCGAAGAAGTTTGAAACGTTTCTGAATCAATGCAGATTACATTTCTTGTGCAAACCCGCTGTGTTTCAGGATGAAACGGCTAAGACGGCTTTCATGATGTCCTACATGGGAGGAAATGCTGCGAGCTGGACTGTACCCTTAATGGAGAGGAATGATCCCGTCTTGCATAGGTTTACAGACTTTTGTATAGAAATGAGAAAATTGTTTGACCGGAAATCTCATATGATGACCTTGGATCGAGAACTACTTACCCTAAAACAGGGGTCTCAAGATTTATTGACCTACATAACATCATTCAATCGTCTAGTGGTTGAAACCGACTGGCCCCAGGAAAAAAGAACTACTTTATTTTACCAGGGATTGCGGGGAGAACTAAAGTTTGTCCTCTCACAAGTAGTACAGTTGCCCCAGACCTGTGAGGAAATTATTAATCTCACTGTCCAACTAGACCACCGATTAGAAGAACGAAGATGAGACAAAAACAGAGGAGAACCGCGTTTTTGGTATGCTAAACCAAAACCTCCCACAGAAGAAACCTCTAAGGCTGCGGAATTATCCGAACCAATGCAGATAGGGGGTATTCGTGGTCCCCTCACCACAGAAGAAAGAGAGAAGAGACGTAAACTGAAGCTGTGTTTATATTGCGGAAAAGGAGGGCATTTCATAAGAGAGTGTCGAGCTCGGGCCCAACTCCCAGAACGAAACCCGTTTCCGCGAAGACAAGCAGTTATGGGAACAAGAGAGACGTCGGAAAACTGAAGAGCCCGAGTCAGAAGGAGATCTCTGGGTCGGGCGAACGACGGACATCGATCTCTTCAGTAATCGCCAATACTTTACAACCAGCGGTAGCCCATCTGAATATCCGTGTCTCACTTTGGGATACTGCAGATGTCCCGCGAGAAGTGGATGCCTTATTGGATTCCGGTGCGACGGGAAACTATATGGACCAAAAGTATGCTCGAACCATCGGTGTTCCTTGGGAAAAGAAGAAGCACCCCGAATACGTGAAGGCTGTGGATGGATCCACGCTGACGTCGGGACCAGTCACTTCTCATACCCTTCCCCTCTTGATGCGGTTTGGTACGGAGCACTATGAGTTTATCCAGTTCGATCTAATAGACGCACCACAGTTTCGTCTCATACTCGGCATGCCATGGTTGACTCTGCATGACCCTGTAGTGCCCTGGGCGGCCCGCACTGTTGTCCTGAGTTCTGAATACTGCATAGAACATTGCAAGAAGGAGGTAGTCCTTTCTAGAGAGAAGGTAGACACACAAGCGTGTCTTCTAGCCACGGCATGTACACAAGACCGGTATTGTTGTACGTTGTTCTTGCCTGATGAATACAGGGAATATCAGTCTCTCTTTGATAAACAGAAGGCTACGCAACTTCCACCCCATCGAGTCTATGACTGCCGCATAGAATTGATACCTGGGGCAGAGATTCCGTGTAGTCGAGTGTATGCGCTAACAGAACCCGAAACCCTGTACTTGAAAAACTACCTTGAGGAGAACCTTGCATCAGGTTTCATCAAACATTCCTCTTCACCTGCTTCCTCCCCTCTTTTTTTATTCCTAAGAAGGATTGTGAAGAGCTCCGAACGTGTATCGACTATCGAGCTCTAAACCGCGTGACCATCAAGAACCGGTATCCTTTACCGTTGATTCCTGTGCTCCTGGACCAACTCAAGGGGGCTCGTTATTTCACGAAGCTGGATCTTAGGGGGCCTATCATCTGGTCCGGGTAAAAGCGGGGATGAATGGAAGACCGCATTCCGGACGAAGTTTGGACTCTTTGAGTACAGGGTGATGCCCTTTGGGCTCTGTAACGCCCCGGCAGCGTTCCAATATTTCATGGATGAGGTCTTAAGGGGATTGTTGGACATGTACTGTGTGGTTTACATAGACGATATCCTCATCTATTCTTCTAGTCTCCAAGAACACGTAATCCATGTAAAGGAAGTATTAAACAGGCTCCGTCAACACTCGCTGTGCGCTAAGCTGGAGAAATGTTTATTCCACGTCCAAGAGGTAGCCTTCCTAGGATACATCATCAATGCACATGGTTGTCAGATGGACAACGGCAAGGTCAAAGCAATCACTCAGTGGACAACCCCCACTCACGTAAAATCCGTACAAAGTTTCTTGGGTTTCGCCAATTATTATAGGCGTTTTATAAAAGATTTCTCCAAGATTATCCATCCCATCTCCTGCTTGTTAAGGAAGAACACTCCCTTTGTTTGGGGGGAAGAAGCCGAACACTCGTTTAAGATCTTAAAAGACATGTTCACACAAGCTCCCATCTTGCGGCATCCTGACCCGCATCTACCCTTCATCGTCGAAACAGATGCCTCACAGTATGCTATAGGTGGTGTGTTGTCTCAGCGACATCCTGCAACAGGGCAGCTACACCCTGTCGCATATTATTCTAAAAACTCACCCCCAGCGAAGTGAATTATTCTATTTCCGACAAGGAACTACTGGCGATAAAAAGGGCCTGCGAAGAATGGAGACATTATCTCTTGGGGGCTCATCACACTATTGAGATATACACAGACCATCGAAACCTGTTATTTTTGAAAACCGCCAAAGCCCTCACACCTCGGCAGTTGCGCTGGACCCTTTTCTTTTCTGATTATGATTTTGTTATTAAGTACCGTCCAGGACCACAACATGGTAAAGCGGATGCCCTCTCTCGCATCACGGACACCGAGGAAGACATGCTATCCGAGAACCCCGAACCCCTTTGATACTTGCGGAGGGGGCTTTCCGAACTCAAACCCTTGCATTGTTCACCGCGAAGGATTTTCTAGAGGACGTCCAAGTGATTTTGGCTGATTTCGATGCACAGGCCTGGCTCAGGGAGGACCCCGAACATCGGGTAGAGAGCAATGGTCTGTTGTATCATCACCACGCCTTATATATACCCAACACTGACCTACAGCTACGAGTGCTGACATGGGCTCATGATTCATTGTTGGGAGGGCACATGGGAATATACAAGACAGTTGCCTGTATTGAGCGTTCCTTTTGGTGGCCGTCTCTGAGGGTGGATACCAAAGAATACATAAAAAACTGTTCTGTGTGTGCACAAGGAAAAGCCAGTCACTCCAAACCCACAGGTCTACTCCAACCAATACCTGTACCTCCTCGACCCTGGCATACCGTGTCAATGGATTTTATCGTGGAGATGCCCCCCTGCGAGGGTAACACGGTTATTCTGGTAATAGTAGACCACTTAACGAAGATGGGACATTTCATACCATTGAAAGGATTACCAACAGCCGCCAAATTGGCCATTGTTATTCTTCAAAACATGGTCAGAGTACATGGAATACCTAGTGTTCTGATTACCGATAGAGGAACGCAGTTCACCTCTCGTTTTTGGAAGGCCTTATGTGCAACGATGAACATTGATGCGCGTCTTTCCTCCAGCTACCACCCACAGACAGATGGGAAGACAGAACGTCTTAACCAGACACTGGAACAATATCTCCGCTGTTTTACGCTACAAAACACCACAGACTGGGTTACATTACTATGGATGGCGGAGTTCGCTTATAATAACGCTGAGCATTCCACACTGGGGTGTTCCCCGTTCTATTGTCTTTACGGGCATCATCCCAACATGCTCCCTTTTGAATGGCCCATGAGTCCAAACTCCCAAGCGTACACGAGCATCATGCTCATCTGAGAGCGGTGTTACTCGATGCAAAAAGACACCTCGCCACAGCGCAAACAGCGCAAAAGCACTTTGCTGACAGAAAACGCACTACAGCACCCGAGTATCAGGTGGGGGATAAGGTCTGGCTCGCTACAAAGAATATACATCTGAAGGGAATAGACAAATTAAAGCCCAAATACATCGGGCCGTACAGTATAGAAGAAGTCATCAACCCTGTAGCCATGAGGTTGACCTTGCCCCCGTCGTGGCACATTCACCCAGTGTTTCACGTGTCTCTACTCCAACCCTGCCCTACTAGCATGAGACTACCTATTCGGCCTCCCCCCTTGGAAATAGATGGGCAGGAGGAATATGAAGTCCAGAAACTCTTAGATTCCAGAGTGGTTAAGGGGCGAATACAGTATTTGGTGGAGTGGAAAGGGTTTGGAATTGAGGATAGGACTTGGGAACCAGTTCAGAATCTCCACTGCCCTGAACTGTTAGAACAATTCCATACAGACAATCCAGGAAAGCCTGGTCAACCGCCGAGTCGGCGATCCTTGAGAGGGGGTTCTGTCACGATTCTGAGCAGTATAGGGTCAAATCCGGCACAGCTACACCACAGCAGGCCCACCTGTGTGAATGGGAATGGGTATAAATGGAAGAGGAGCCCGCTGCACTACAACTCCCAGAAGGCAGCGGGACCTCGCCGGGACAAACAGAGCAACCAGGTCGAGAAACGCCTCCATATAAGCACCTCCTCCGTAATGGGAAGGTGCTTGACATTGTGAATCGAGTTTCCCTTGTGTGCGGACGCTTTCCTTCCCGCCGGAGGAGATTGGGAAACGCTGCAATCTTCGTTGGTTTTTGTTCGTTATTATCGTAGCGCGGTCCGGGGATTCTGCATGAGAGACTCTCGTGTTTATCACTCTGGATTGCCTTTCTTTTGGGAGCGAGAACAGTCACAGGTATCGTGCGATTGAGCAAACCTTAGTCTTGAGGTATTCTCTGTGGAGTGTGGACTCGTGCTGTTAAAAATACACAGCGCGTCCTTTTTTTTTGCGTGATGCAGTGGCTGAGAGTGCTGTTTTCACCCTATTTATATCTTTAGTATTTGGAAGCAGCTTTTGTTTTGTTTGCGGAACTATGGTGTATTCTAGCTGTGAGGATTAACTGCTGGAAGGAATCTCTCCGTGGTGATGCTGCGGTCCTAATTGTTTTTGCAGTTCCTAAACCTTTGATTGAATATCGTTTACTCTCTCTGAAGGAATTGACCTCATTATTTCCACAGCTGCGGCAGGGCTCCTTGTGAGTGAATCGCATGTCTTATACCAGTTGACTGAATCTGTATGTGATTGTGTGGATTCTTTTCATGCTTGTTTTCTCTCTTTATTCCCCCCCTTTGCAGTGAGGTGCATAAAAGGAGAAAATACAGATACCTTAGACCAGACCTAGGAATCAAGTATTCCCGGCAGCACATTTTGTTATTTTATCCCCTTCCCTTTTCCCCAGGGTGCTGTCTTTCATAGTTGTGTCCATTACACTGTGGGGAGTTGCGCTCAGGGGAGTAGGGAGGCTTCTCTACAGGTCATCGTCCCTGCTGGCTGCTAAGAGGAGGTTAGTGGCTTTTGTCTGTCTTGTGCTACTGACAATCCCGACAGTGGTTCACCTGAGCGTTATTATTATGAGGATTTACTGGTGGTTGCCGCATGCCGGCACGTCACATGGTCTGCCACTGAAGAGGGCATTGGACCGAAACGCGTCTGGCAGGTTAACCAGAAAAGGACTTTGTTCATGGCGTGTGCCCTTGCTTTGGCGTAATTTGCACCTGGGAGTGCATCCCACCTAGAGGCAACTCTTTTTTTGTATTTTGTACAGCAACCTGCCTGGTCGCGGGATTGCACCACCGCGAAACACTTGCGGGTCCGCGGCTGCTTTATTGGGGCAGCTAACTGTGGAACAGGAGGTGCCTGTTATATGCAGGGGTGCTGGCGCGAACATCGGCAATCCTTTTAAGACATTTTTTGTGAGTGCCGGCGGTGACCCACTTGGGTTTTACTGAACCACCAGTCCCAGGAAGCATTGCTTCAGGTGGTTCACCTGAGCGTTATTATTATGGGGATTTACTGGTGGTTGCCGCATGCCGGCACGTCACATGGTCTGCCACTGAAGAGGGCATTGGCCCAAACGCGTCTGGCAGGTTAACCAGAAAAGGACTTTGTTCATGGCGTGTGCCCTTGCTTTGGCGTAATTTCCACCTGGGAGTGCATCCCACCTAGAGGCAACTCTTTTTTTGTATTTTGTACAGCGGCCTGCCTGGTCGCGGGATTGCACCATCGCGAAACACTTGCGGGTCCGCGGCTGCTTTATTGGGGCAGCTAACTGTGGAACAGGAGGTGCCTGTTATATGCAGGGGTGCCGGCGCGAACATCGGCAATCCTTTTAAGACATTTTTTGTGAGTGCCGGCGGTGACCCACTTGGGTTTTACTGAACCACCAGTCCCAGGAAGCATTGCTTCAGGTGGTTCACCTGAGCGTTATTATTATGGGGATTTACTGGTGGTTGCCGCATGCCGGCACGTCACATGGTCTGCCACTGAAGAGGGCATTGGCCCGAAACGCGTCTGGCAGGTTAACCAGAAAAGGACTTTGTTCATGGCGTGTGCCCTTGCTTTGGCGTAATTTCCACCTGGGAGTGCATCCCACCTAGAGGCAACTCTTTTTTTTTTTTATTTTTTTTTTATTGTCCTCATTTATGCGATCTTGTTGTAAAAGCAACAGGGACACCTCTCACTAGACGCCCTCGGGAGCGAGGTGGGAACCATGCCTTAATACCAACATTACCATTTTACCTGAGTTAGTACCTCACTGTACCGGCCCCAGTAAAAACTCAAAATGACCATAATCGCAATAGTTTAAATCATTGGACAGCTCTTCCTATCCTACCGTCTATATAAATCCCATAAATCCCAGTGTTTTGTGCGTTTACATTCCCCTCTGGCTCTGTCCATATTCCTAAATTTATCTACAGACCGAACCCAGTCCTCAACCTTAGGAGGAAAAGGGAGGATCCAATTTATGCAGATCTCACGTCTTGCAATTAAAATAAATGTAAACAAAAGATATTTCTGCATCTTTGTTAATGTGATATTGGAGTTATCGGTATCCACTAGGCCAAAAATAACATTAAAGGCTCTTACCTTGATAGTTATATTTAGGCTTCCATCAATAATCTTACCAATTTCACTCCAAAATGTGTCAAGGTAGTGACATGAATAAAACATGTGGATATCATTTGCTTTCCTCTCACCGCATCTTGGACATTTCTTAATCATCAGGATGTTCATCTTTGATAACTTTTCAGGAGTCCAATATGATCTGTGCAGGGTAAACAAGTGATTTTTCCTGAGAGGTGTAGAAATTATAATGTGCCATAAAAAAGTGCAGGATACTTGCCAGGCTTGCTGTAATTCTTGAGCTGGAAAAATCTTCTTCCACTTAAGGTCTGGAGTGTCATTATCGCCTTCCTTCTTCTCCACCAGCTGCCAATACCACTTCGATACTTCTTTCTTCCCAGAATCTTTATGCAGTTCAGCCTCCAGACTCCCAACATAATCTGGCCAGGTCGTTTGCTCTTTAGACCAGCTAACCAACTGGTAAAATTTAAACCTGGATATTCCATTCTCCGTTATTTCCACTAACTCATCCCAGGATCTTAAATTACCAAATTCCAACAGCTCTCCCCACTTGCTAATCCCAACCCTTTTCAATGAGAGGGCTAGTGAGTCTTTCAGGCATTCGGGAGTCCCTGGAGAATTCCATATCGGTGCTTGAGGTCTATAGTATGGATACTGCCATAGTTTCCTTATGTCTGACCATAATTTGAATGCAGCTCTTGGCACCTTTAGTCTGATTTTCTTAAAGAACTTTTGGTGTCCAAACTTATAGAGACAATGATCATGTATTGTCACTGCTTTCCAGTAGGGAGGATATGACTCGTGATCTCGAAAGAGATGCCTTATATTCTTAAAGTGGAAGGCTTTGTAATATAAAATAAGGTCCGGGCTAGCTATCCCCCTGAATCTTCTTCTGGGACAGCTTTTTCCATGCTATCCTAACACTTTTAGATGCCCAGATAAACGAGTTTATTTCGGCCTGTATTTTTCTTAGGCTTCGTAAATTAAACTCCAAAGGAATCGTGTTAAAAATAAAAGTAAATTTCGGTAAGATAGCCATTTGTATTACATTGGCTCTCCCCATGAAGGTGAGCGATAAACAGTTCCAAGAGCTCAATAATTTCCTCATCTCTTTAGTTTTTATATCCAAGTTTACTTGGGCGATAACATCAATACTGTTTAGAACTTGGATCCCTAGATATTTGATTTTTTTCTTGGACTCAATTTGTGGAGTAGATATGTTCCAATGCATTACCTCTGTTTTATGATTATTTATTTGATAACCAGAGATTTCCCCAAAATCTGTTAATATACTAATTATACTGTTCCATGATTCATTTAAATTACACGAGTAAACCATCAGATCGTCGGCATATAATGCCACCTTTAGCTCCCAATTATTAAAGATAAAAGGGGAATTTCTTTAGATGTCCTAATGGAATTGGCTAACGGCTCTATATACAAATTAAAGAGGTGGGGTGAAAGTGGGCACCCCTGTCTAGTGCCTCTCTTGATTTGGAAACTGTTTGAGATGCTTCCATTAATGAGTATTTTCCCCTTAGGAGCCGAATAAATATTATCTATTACCCGTGAGAAATTTAAGCCTAAATTATTGTGTAAAATGACTTTTTGTAGGTATGACCAATTAACACGGTCAAATGCTTTGGCCGCGTCAAACGTAAAAATTACTAAGGGTACTTTCTCTTGAGTTGCGATATCAATGGCTCCGATCAATTGGTGTGTAAGATCATGCAGTTGTCTACCTTTAATAAATCCCTTCTGATCCTCATAAATAAGTTTATCCGATAATGAGCCAAGTCTTTTTGCTAAAACCTGGGAAAAATTTTGTAATCTGTATTAAGGAGTGATATTGGCCTGTATGACTCACAGCACAGAGGGTCCTTGCCTGGTTTTAATATCAAACTAATCGTCGCCTCGTTCCAGGATTTAGGAATTGGAAGACCCTCCAAGAAAATAGCATTGAAGAGGACAGTTAATCTAGGTGCGAGACAGTCTTTTAAAGCTACGTAAAACTCATTAGGTATGGCGTCCGGCCCAGCTGCCTTACCTCTTTTAAGATTACTGATTACTCCCTGGACCTCCTTTAAAGTGATATGTGCATTTAAAATTTCACAAGAATCTTCATCTAACTTCGAAACACATGATTTATTTAAGTATGTATCTATTGTTAGGGGTGAAGGTACTAGATCTTCCTTATATAATAACTGGAAAAAGTGCTCAAAGGCCTCTTCAATGCCTGCCTTATCTTCAATTATTTGTCCTCCGTTTCCTTGTGAATAGCTGTTATCTTGTTTCTATTTAGCTCTGTCTTGAGCTTCCAAGCTAACAATTTACCGCTATTCTCCCCAAATTCATAATTTGACAAAGTACTAGCTTGCCATCTCCTCCTTATCTTTACTTCTAGTTCTAAGGTGAGTTCCTGTTTCAGCTTCATTATTTCCTCTATTAAACTGCTACGATCTTCTTCAGGAGTCATACTTTCTAGGTTAGCTTGTCTCTCTAATAAGTCTGCCTCTATTCGTGAGGTTTTAAGCTTCTTCAGTTTATTTTTTCCTATCGCTATGCCGGCTAGTGTGCCTCTAAGCACGGCTTTGTACGCATCCCAGACTATCATTTTGGACACCTCCCCTTTACCATTTTCCTTAAAGTAATATTCAGTTGTTACTACTAGTTTGTCAATAACTTGTTGGTCTAATAGGAGTGTTCGATCCAAAGTCCACCTTTTCTCGCCCTGTCTTAACTCGAACTTAATATATAATTGAACTAATGAGTGATCGGACAAATGTGCGGGCAAGTGCTGGACTTTCTTAACTTTATTACTTAGGAGTTTATCCACTAAAAAGAAATCTAATCGGTCATGGACACACGAGGAAGATGGCGGCCGTGATTACGGTCGTGCGGGCTTGAGCTCCCGGAGGTTACCCCCCTGCTCCACTTACCATGAAGTTTGGATAGTCTGTTGACCGGCCAGGCTACTTCGTTGACTAAGGATTTCCGTGGAGAGGAACATTTACGAGTTTATTCAATTTTTTGAACCCCAGGGTGAAGCGCTGGCGGTGCAGGCATGCTTTGGATTGCCTGCGGTATTCTATGAGTGGATCCCCATCGGCTTTCGGCGTTTGTGAGACGCGCTTCCTGGTGTGCGCGCGCCGCACGCATTGCAGAGTGGACGGTATCGGCGAAGAGTCAGTCCAACGCGGAAGTAATTGCCAGGCACTGCGGTAGTGTGATGCCTCCAAAGCCTGGTCGGGGAAGAGCGCGCAACGCCGCTGAAATGCCTGACAGCACGGACGGCAAGAAAGCGATAATAACCACAGGGAAGAAGGATGCTGCACGCATGGAGGGTGGTAAGAAGGCTGTTCCTGTATTTTTTCAGGCTGTGAAACCCAAAAAAAACATTTTTACAACACCAGTTATTACTGAACCTGAATTTAATATAGAGGTCCGGGCAGAGGATTCCCCAGCAGACTTGTTAGTCAGTGATGATGGGGCTACGGGTGGTATCCCCCAAAACCTTGCTGGAAATGGGGAGGAAATGGATAAAGACATCAGAAAAGATGTAGAAAAAGACACAATGGGGGGTACCTCGCGTGGCTCAGGTAAGAAGTCACAGACGGGAAAATGTAATATAATGACCTCCCCTGGTGGTTCAGAAATGGCAATAAGGAAGATAAGGGATAATCAGGATTTGAGGAAAGAATATGACTCTGGAGATCCCCCTTTTACTCAATGTCAGATCCTTCGGATGCTTCAGGGGAAGAATCTGATTTGGACATACACAAGGGAATTGGTAGCCCAAAAACAGTATGCAAGCAAGGGTATCACTTGGCCGGGAGTGTTGACTCTATTCAATGGGATTATTCATATATGAATGAAACTGAGATGGCCAGTGGGACGCAGGCCAACTTCGAATCTGCCGAGAAACCTGAAGATATCTCCTTGGCAGTTATCTACCAGAGCATTATGGCTCATAGGGCGGAGACGCGGGCAGAGAGCCAGCGTATGCAAGGGGCATGTCGCAAATTGCAGAACGCAGTACGAAAAATTGCTAAGTCTTGCTCCGAGTTCTCTGACAGGTTTAATGAGGCTGAGACCCGTATATCCAATTTGGAGGATGAACTTGCCGTCCAAAAAGCAGCTACAGAGACCCTACGCTCCGCTAAGGATGATACTATCTGGAAAGTTACTGACTTAGAAAATCGTCTACGACGGAACAATCTTCGCGTACTGGATATTCCCGAGGGGGCCGAGGGACAAGATCCCCGAAAATTTATCATAGAACTCTTCTCTGATGCCTTTCCTGGGCTAACGCAATGGGACTGGAGCCGGGAGATTCTGAGGGCACATAGATTTCCTTTTGTGCAGCGCAATAGGCCGGGCCAGAGCCCTCTTAGACCAAGGGCGATTTTAATTTCAGTTAACAATTATCTAGCGAGAGAAGCAGTTTACGATCTTGCACGTCCAGATAGAAAGAAAACTGGGAAGGGGGTTGAGTTCTTTGTACGTCCTGATTATTGCCCACTCACAGTTGAGAAAAGATGGCAGCTTAGCCAACTTATTACGCCATTCCGAGATAAGGGGGCACAAGCCTTCTTGCTGAATCCAGCTAAACTTAAAATCATACACAATGAGCATGTACGGTTTTTTACAGTGGAATCAGCTGCTAAAGAGTACTTACAAACGCTTTGAGGGTAGGGGATAAAGTGGGAAGAAAGGAAGGGCTAAAGATATCTTTTTTTTATATTAACTGATCGTACTTGATATTATTTGGTACCCTTTTGCTATTTGGGTATTGATAGTATTATGTCATTTTCTAGGTGGGATGGTAGGATGTAGGATGTAATATGATATGGTGATGGATGGTGAGGGGGAAAAAAAAAAAAAAAAGAAAGAAAGAAAAAAAAAAAAAATTCAAATTCAAATTCAGGTTGGGGCAGGGGGGTCCGGGGCTTGGGAAGCTCGATCCATTTCAGGAGACCGTGTGTCTCCAAACCTCCAGTTTGGGGATGGGTGGGGGAGGGACACGGCGCCGGCTGGAACCGTGGTTGGGTGAGGAGGGGGGTTGTGGATGGGGGAGGGGTGGAGGGTGGGGGCTGGGGGGTTGGGGGGTAATAGTAAAAATAATTCATGATGGTTTGATGAAGAGAAATATGAAATTCAATGGTTTTAAGTACATAACCAACGAGCAGGAAGTTACAGGGAAGATAGATGGGGGATAGTGGTGTAATGGGCGGTATTCGGATTTGCTCCCTGAATGTAAGCGGTCTGAATAATTATAATAAAAGGCAACGCGTCACTAATGCCTACGGGCAGTACAGTCTGATCTGATATGTATACAGGAGACCCATATCCCATGGGCCAAAAGGAAACTATTGGCGGAATTAGGTCTGACAGTATTAGCTTGTACCGAGCAATCTACCACTATACGGGGGGTAGCAATTCTAGCGAAGAATCATATACAGGGGACAGGAAGGGCACTGGCAGATAAACAAGGGCGATGGGCCATAGTAGAATGCCGGATGGGTGGCCAAATCTATACGATATGCTCAATATATGGTTCTAATTTTGATGAAGCCCTTATAATTGAAAGGTTAAATGTGGAATTGGCGCTTTGGCCCACACCATTAATTATCTGTGGCGATCTAAATATACATCTTGAGCCAGAAGCGCTACAAGATGATAATAAGCCTTATAAAGGAAGGAAACCAAAGGTATTCAAGGCTCTACAATCTTTATTAGCTGATCATGGATTGGTGGATGCATGGGCTACACAGCGCGGCATGGAAGCAGGCTACACTTTTTATTCCCATCCGCACAAGAAATTAGTAAGACTTGATTATTTTTTTACACCAGGTCTTTTGTTATCAGGAGCTAAAATACAAATATATCCGCGGGTGTCCTCTGATCATGGACCTTTAGTGTTGCACCTCAAAATCGATAGGATGGGAATTAAGGTGCGATCATTTTCATTCGATAGGAAGTTACTATTGGATGAAAATTATGTTACATATATGCAGATTTGGATCGAGCAATTCTTTGCCATAAACCGCAATTCAACAGGGACGGGGTGTGTGTGGGACACTTTTAAAGCTGGTTTTAGGGGGAGACTCTTAGTTTTAGCATATATAAGCAGAAACAAATGCGACTGATACTTCAGGAATTATATGCCTGTCTTAGGGTAGCGGAAGAAAAACTCATGCAGGGTATACATCTGGGCCAGGAGATTACAGCTTTGCAAACGGAAGTAGCTCGGGGTAAAGCTAAAATCAATCTGTATTGGAGTAAAGAGATAGCAAAGAAACAATCTATTAATAAAAATTTAAATTATGAATATGGGGAGGCAACTGGACGCTGCCTGGCTCAAAGATTGAGATCTAAAGAAGCAGCTCAAAGGATCAGCTCAATGGTTGATTCTAGTGGCAATATAGTAGAATCTGATGTTGGGATTTTAAAGGTGTTCCATGATTTTTATGAGGCACTCTATACCGGGGAGGCTTATGATCTACACGCTGGGGAATCTCTGCTACAGAATTATTGCACTAAACTGAACACGCAGGATGCAGAATTACTAGAAGATCCTATTACTATGGAGGAATTAGAAAGAGCTGTCAATAGCCTAGCCTTGGGCAAAGCGACAGGGCCGGATAAACTCCCATTGGAAGTTTATAAAACTTTTGGGGAATAATAAAGATGGATATGTTAACTACCTTTCAACAGGCTCAAGCAGGAGTGGCCCCCTAAGTTGGGATGAGGCTAGTATTATTGTTTTTAAAAAAAAAGATAAACCTGCTGATCAACCTGGCTCATATCGGCCTATATCGCTTTTAAATGCAGATGGCAAAATTTTTGCCAAAATTCTGGCAACCCGGTTGGCTGAAGTAATAACCCCGTTGGTGTCTTTACGGCAACATGGGTTTATCCCCGGAAGGGGAACAACTAATCATATTAATAGGGTTGTAACTTTGCTTGACATAGCTAACACCACGGGGAGTGAATTTAGCTTGATATTATTAGATGCCGAAAAGGCATTTGACCGGGTTGCTTGGGACTTTTTATGGGCTTTATTGTGCGGTATTGGTTTTAAACAGAATTTTATTACTGCTATACAAGTTTTATATCGGCGTCCATCAGCTAAAATTAGTATTATGGGCCTGGAATCAAGCCCTATTTACATCTCGCGGGGAACAAGGCAAGGATGTCCCTGCTCCCCCTTGTTATTCTCATTGTATATAGATCCGTTTTTAAAAATGTTAGAACAGAGTGCAGGGATAGAGTCGGTCATATTGAGGCAGGAACACTTTCGTGTGTTTGCATATGCAGATGATGTGGCAGTGGTAACTCCAAATCCTATCACTGCCATCTCAGAAATAGAACAGCTGGCGGTAGAGTTTGGGGCTGTATCAGGATACAAACTCAACGTGGTAAAGACACAAATTTTATGTTTAAACATTCCCATAATTGATGACCAGCGAGTTTTGAATGAGGTAACATATCTAGGGGTCAAGTTGAGGACCTGTTTAAAAACATTGGTTGAGGTTAATTGGAGCTACATTTTAAATAATGTCCGAAATCAATTGGATCGGTGTGAGTGTTTACATCTTTCACTTGTGGGACGCTGTAATGTCCTTAAAATGTTGATATTACCGAAAATTTTATATTTTTTTAGATCTGTACCAATAGAAATCCCACGCCCCCAATTGGCTTTATTACAATCAATTTGTGCTAGGTTTTTATGGGCCCAGGGAAAACCCCGTAGAGCTATGCGCTATATGACCCTTTCACGGGAGAAAGGTGGTTGGGTCGTTCCTGATTTTGTTTTATATCATTATGCATGTATATTGCAACATATGAATATTTTATTAACAGGGGTAGAACCCGCCAGCGCTGCCGAAGCCCCCTCGATTTATCAAATGTTATTGGGCAGTGATGCTAAAAGTCGATTGCTTATTAATATAGAGCCAAGCTATTATAAGAAAACCAGGTTTAAGGTTTTATATACCGCCTATAAAGTTTGGAAAGCGGTGCGAAAGTACTATGGAGTAGAGAGGATATCTCAGTATACCCCCTCACAGCTACGACACTTCTTCCACCGATATTTTGGGATAGGATTATAGATAGATGGCGGACTAAAGGGATTAATGTTATTGGAGACCTATTTGTCAGTGGGGGATTAATGTCCTTTGAAATGTTAACAGACAAATTTCATCTTAATAGGTTTGAATTTTTTAAATATTTACAGGTGCGTGATTACTTGGGAAAACATCGGTGGAATATGGCCAGAAACCCTATAATTGAAGCTGTGAGGAAGAACGCACGTATTGGGATATTGTATAATTTACTGTTAGAAACCAAGGGTGATGATTTAGAGAACCATAATATAAAATGGGATAATAGGCTTGGCTGTGTTGGCACACAGGTAGAAACCTCCATTGAGATGGCGGGGAGATTGTTAATATCTGCCAATCTCCGTGCGCAACACTATAAGACTGTGTTTAATCTTTATTATACCCCAGCTAAATTGTCTAAATGGGGTGGTTCCAATGATGGGAAATGTTTTCGCTGTGGAGCAGAAGAGGCGGATATTGTACATATATTTTTCACATGTAGGTATCTTATGAATTTGTTTGGACATATAGAGAAATTTTTAGCGGAACTTTTGGGTGGTCCAATTAATTTATCATCTACGCAGGTATTGCTAGGGGTAGCTGAGAGAGAGGGATCGGATCAACTGGCTCATAAATATAGGTACCTGATTTTTCTCGCTACAGCTGTGGCGAGACTATGCATTGCTTCAATGTGGCTTCAGAAAGAGGCACCAACTTTTGAATTATGGAGGGCCCGATTTCTTTCTATGTTTAATATTGAATATAGTTTATATGAATTTAAAGGTATTCGAAAAAAGAAACTGGGCATGGAGATATGGGGGCCGGTGGTGTCTTTTATGGATAAATAAGGTTTTAAGTAACGGTTCTATGCACCTCCACTTTAATGCATTTATTTGTAACTTTTGTATAAATGTTTTAAGGATTTCTTATTGCTTGTGGGAATTTTAAACCATTGTATTAATGTATTGTAACGTATTGTAACCATCATGGATTACTAAAAAAAATATAAAAAAAAAAAAAAGAAATCTAATCTTGAGGCATGACCATACTTATAGTTTCTAAAAGTAAATTTATTTGTTTGGTCCCCTTTTAATTTCCAAATATCAATTAAACCCAGGTCTTCTCTGAGTCTATTCAAGTACTCTCGCATCTTGGGTAGATTTAAGACTTTACTTGGGGGGTGTCTGTCTCTTTTAGGATCTAATAAAATATTATAATCACCACCTAATATTATTGGGGTAGACTGTAATAGCAACTGTGCGTATAGTGACTGAAGGGGCACTGGATCGTCTATATTGGGCCCATAATACCCCGCTACGGAAAAAGCGATGTCATTAACTTTTATATTTGCTATAGCCCATCTTCCTCTTGAATCTACTGTCTGTCCTATTAATGTAAAAATATGTGATTTTCTAATAATGATAGACACACCCTTAGTGTTACATGTTTGGTTGGTAGAAACAGTCTCCCCAATCCAGTTCTCGTATTTTATGGCTTCAAGCCACTCGTTCCTTAACAGATGTGTCTCTTGTAAAATAATGATATCGCAATTTTGTTGTTTAAGGTACTCAAAAATCTTTTGACGCCTACCCCTTGTTCTTAGCCCATTCACATTCCAAGTTACTATTTTCAGATCACCCATTGAGTTGATTTCTTTCTTGCTGCCTATGGCACCCTCCCTGTTTGCTATATAATTCACATATCGGACAAATATATATATATTTTTTTTTCCCCCAAATGCTCCCCACCCAAAGAAATTATCAACGTGCACAAAAAAAACCCTAGAAAAGATGTTCATACCCCCACCCTGGAGAACCCTCCCCATTTCCATTGAGCAACCTCGTTGCCCAGTTTGAGGACCGCATTCGAACGGCTATAAAAAAAATTTAAAGCGATTTGGGATATAAAGCTACTTATCCGTGTTTGTCTTCATAATTTCTAGTAACTGCTCCACTTCTTTTGGGGCTCTAATGTTATAGGTTTTGTTGCACCACATTACGCGTAAGAGGGCTGGAAATTTCATCTGAACAGTGGCTCCTTCGGCCCTGAGGTCCTGCATATATTTTCCTAGGGCCCATTGCCTATCAGCGGTGGCCTTGGAAATGTCCGAGCGGATTTTATAGTTATATCCATCTCTTGTCAAGTTGCCAGAGTTTAAAGCTTTATTCAGTATACGTTCTTTTATTGAATAAGTTTTAAAGTTGACTAGAACTCTGCGTGGATTTTTCCTGTCTCTATTTAGCCTAAATGGGTCTCTATGGGCTCTTTGTATATCTTCATCCAACACTTTTTCATCCAAATCAGGTATAAAATCTTTCAAGAGACTTACTACAAAGGATCTTATATTTTGGCCTTCCTGACCTTCAGGAATGTTTAGTAAGCGTAAATTATTCCTCCTAGCATTATTTTCTAAAGTCTCGATTTTATCTCTGAGTTCGCTTTCTGTTGAAGATATTTTCTTAATGTCACTCTGACAAGTCCTCACATCATCCTTAATTTGTTCCAGAGCCGATTCGACTACCACCACTCTATTAACCAATGCATTAACTTTAGCCTCCAGAGCCTCGCAAGTGGCCTGGATTTTCTCCTGATTTTTCTCTGATTTGGCAAACCCATTTTTCATCTCCATTAACAATGAGGCCGCTAAAACCCCCATATCCTCCCTTAAAGGGGTATCTCTAACTTGCTCCCTACCTTGGCCATCGACAAGTTTACTATGTTGTAGGTGGCCCTCACATTGTAGGGGTTCTGTTTGTGGGGCTTCTTCTGAAGTAGCATCTATGGTATGTGCATCGTCCTGGCCTTGATCTTCTAGCCTAAGGGCTTGATATTTATTTTGTGACTCCATTGTCTTCCGTGCTAGTGTAGGCGTCACATTAGTAAAAGCTTCACTCTGTATTGGCTTCTCTTGGATTTTGAAAAAGGAGCGCAATGAGGGAGTAACTTTTAAATTAGAACCCCTCTTTAGCTGTTCTTTTTTTGCTATTTTTGCGGCTCTAGTGGAAACCACTGCTGTCGTAGCTCCTTTGGATTTTTGGGCCCTTTGTTTCCTGCTGGTATATTTAGCTGAGCCAATATCCTGTAGTAAACTCCAATCTTTAACTTGCTCCTGGGTTGACTCAGAAATTTTGTCTAACGACACTGTGTCCTCCCTTCCTTGACTCAGCAAGTTTAGCTTTTGAGGCTCATTTCCTAATGTATCAAACGTAACATTAGCGGCTATGGGATTATGCTTATCGTTCTTACCCGCTACAGGTGACAGGGACAGCTGTGAAACAGACGAGCCCCTCTTCTTGCCTTGACCTTTTTTCCTGTTAGGATTCATGCAAACGGAGGGTTTCACTTCATCATCTGTATAAAAAAATTGAGTATGGGAGCCCGTTTGATATTTAATGTTCAGCTTATTTAGTCCAGTTACATTCAGCCTGGGTTCAACGCGAACACAAGGGGGCTCTACATTAGTTAAACTGCTAGACTGCTAGACAACGGAGAAACAGCAGCCCTCATCCTCCTGGACCTATCAGCCGCCTTCGACACGGTCTGCCACCACACACTACGAACACGCCTTCACGATGCCGGGATCCAAGAGAAGGCCCTGGACTGGACCACATCCTTCCTTTCCGGCAGAACACAAAGCGTCCGCCTCGCCCCCTTCCGATCCAAGGCCACCAAGATCATCTGCGGCGTACCCCAAGGCTCCTCCCTCAGCCCAACGCTGTTCAACATCTACATGGCACCCCTCGCCCACGTCGCCCGACAGCACAACCTCAACATCATCTCCTACGCCGACGACACCCAGCTGATCCTCTCCCTCACCAAAGACCCTCACACCGCCAAAGCCCACCTCCACGAAGGAATGAAGGCCGTCGCCGAATGGATGAGGACCAGCCGCCTGAAGCTGAACTCGGACAAGACGGAGGTCCTCATCCTTGGTTCCAACCCTTCAGCCTGGGACGACTCCTGGTGGCCAACATCACTGGGAACAGCCCCGCCACCCACCGACCACGTACGCAACCTAGGGGTCATCCTCGACCCCACCCTCTCCATGAATAAGCAGGTCAACGCCGTTTCCTCATCCTGCTTCAACATCCTCCGAATGCTCCGCAGGATCTTCAAGTGGATCCCCACCGAAACAAGAAAAACAGTCACCCAGGCCCTCGTCACCAGCAGGCTGGACTACGGAAACGCCGTCTACGCAGGAACGACGGCTAAGCTCCTGAGACGTCTGCAACGCATCCAGAACGCCTCTGCACGTCTTATCCTCGACATCCCCCGACGCAGCCACATCACACCCCACCTGAGAGACCTGCACTGGCTCCCTGTCAACAAGAGGATAACCTTCAAGCTCCTCACCCACGCACACAAAGCACTCCACAACTCCGGACCAGCCTACCTCAACAGACGACTCAGCTTCTACACCCCCACCCGCCAGCTCCGCTCGACCAGCCTCGCCCTTGCCACAGTCCCCCGCATCCGGAAAACGACCGCCGGCGGCAGATCCTTCTCCCACCTCGCCGCCAAGACCTGGAACACCCTCCCCACCAACCTCCGACAGACCCAAGACCTACTAGCCTTCAGAAGACTCCTCAAGACCTGGCTCTTCGATCAGTAGCAGCACCACCCCCCTCTTCCCCCAGCGCCTTGAGACCCTCGCGGGTATGTAGTGCACTTTATAAGTGACATGATTGATTGATTGATTGAATGAGATTCCTGGTGACCCCACTGAATCTGAGTGGTAAAGTAAATTATAAGGAGCCCCTCTAAAATTTTGTTTAAATGTAACCCTGCGTAAGTGCTGAAATGTGTAAGCTGCCACAGACCAAAAATCCCCCAACTCATTCCCCACTTTACCAGTCCCGGCTCCGTCGTCACAAGGAATGGGGGACAGTACACCTCCCAATGCCTCCACAGCTCCCGGTCCCATTCAGCTCCTCCGTGCACTCCGCTCACCGTTCTTCGCTGGCCTCACTCTCCTGCTCTCGCGAGCTCCGGCAGTCCCCCTTGCTCGTCACACAGCCTCCAAGCATTGGCGGGCGTAGCACAATAGCCCTCAGAGCTCGTCTCCACGAAGCAGCGCCAAACCAGGCGCCGCACCAAAAACAGACGCCGAGACCCACCACCAAACACGGACCCCCACCGGAGGGGGGGGGACCCTCACAGCCCCACAACTCTCCGCTGTGTACCGCACCCAACCGTAAGCATTTCCTAATTACTAGCCGCTCGACTGCGGGACTCGCGACCTAGGCGTTCAGCCGGCCGCCATGTTCTCCTGTGTACTTCTTTCCCTTTTAATTGTTGAAAATGTGGAAACCCAATTGAGGGTAAAAATGAAAATGAACCACAAGTACCGGAATACTTTGCTGGAAAAAGCACATCAGAGGCGAGCACACCAGAGGCTAATTAAACAAACAAAGCGAGAAGCGGCAACTGTGGTTTCAGGACACTGCAATTTGAAGCGCCTTTGAGAAAGGAGACAGGCTCTCTGAAACGCGTCAGGCAGACAGCAGAAAGGGAAAAGCTCTGCACTAAAATGCTTGCTTCGGTTTGAATAAAGGTTGGTGACAGCTTACCTGGTTGTGAGTGCGGACTCATTTGCAGGGCAAATTTGGAGTATGTTTAAACACGGCAGGTCCAGTCGTGGAGTTGACGCACCGTCCGAAAAAGAAGGAACCGTGGCTTTGAATTATGCAAGGTCATTGGCAACGCAGGTACATGAAAAAGTAACGGAAGCAGGACTTTCAGTACTTCTTTCCCTTTTAATTGTTGAAAATGTGGAAACCCAATTGAGGGTAAAAATGAAAATGAACCACAAGTACCGGAATGCTTTGCTGGAAAAATCACATCAGAGGCGAGCACACCAGAGGCTAATTAAACAAACAAAGCGAGAAGCGGCAACTGTGGTTTCAGGACACTGCAATTTGAAGCGCCTTTGAGAAAGGAGACAGCTCTCTGAAACGCGTCAGACAGACAGCAGAAAGGGAAAAGCTCTGCACTAAAATGCTTGCTTCGGTTTGAATAAAGGTTGGTGACAGCTTACCTGGTTGTGAGTGCGGACTCATTTGCAGGGCAAATTTGGAGTATATATATATATATATATATATATATATATATATATATATATATATATATTCACTGAAAAAACCATAGGTTTTAGGGAAAGTTATAGTTAGTTGGACATTGCACTCGTACAAAACCCGTGAAATTCCCCGTTATAGTTAGTTCAGCTAACTATAACTTGCACCCCGCAATGCACTGCTGATGACGTCACATATTACATCACTCATGACATGGTCAGTGACATCACTGATGACATCTCAAATGACATCACTGATGACATCACTGATGACATCATCCAGTGACTGTGTGTTTCTGTAAAGTTTAAATATGTTTAATATATATAGGGAAAGGCGTATTGAAGAATGAGTGGGTGTATAAGCGTCTGAATATATGATTTAGTAGGTGCGTGACTGAGTCTATAAGTGAGTGATTAAACGTATCTTACTGGATGCATGGGTGAGTGACTAAACTGTGTGAATGTCTGTATCCGTCTGTCTGTTGTTGTGTAAGCAGCTGCATGGGTTTCTGTCTAGCTAAATGAGTGTCTATATGGGTTATGGATTGGTTCTCCGAGTATCTGTATGGGTGCCTCAGTGTTTGTGTGGGTGGGGTGTGTGTGACTCTGTGCATAGATGTGTGAGTGGGTGATTCACTGGGTGCATGGTTTCAAGAGTGCGTCTGTGATGGACTGTATGGGTGGGTGAGTGTGTGTATGGGTGTGTTAGTGATTGAATGTATATCTCAGTGGTACATGTGTGAGTAACTACATATGTGAAAGGCAGTATATATGTGTGTTGGAGTATATAAATGGCTATAAGTGAGAGTGTGTGATTGTGAGAGTGGCTATATGGATGAGTGTGTGCTTGCATCAGTGATTGCATAGGAGCGTAAGAATGTGCTAGTATTTTTATGAGTAAGTGAGCTGGTGTGTATAACTGTATAGGTGAGTAAATTGGAGTGTGATTAATTATTTGCATGACTGACTCGGTGTGTGAGTACCTCTATGGATGAGTTGCGTTGTGTGAGTGTTTATATAGGTGTATGAGTGCATATGATAGTCCTGTACTGAGTGACTGTAAGTATGAGTGACTGTACGGGTGAGTGAGTAGATGTGTATGTGTAGACCTAAGAATCAGTGAGTGGGTATGTACTTATTGGTATTGGAGTGTATATGGTTTTGAGAATGGCAGTCTGTAATTTAGAGTGGGTGTATCAAAAGTTATATTAGGGTGTGAGAAGATGCATTAAATTCTCACATGGATGATGTCATCAGTGATGTCATTTGAGATGTCATCAGTGATGTCATCAGTGATGTCACTGACCATGTCATGAGTGATGTAATATGTGACGTCATCAGCAGTGCATTGCGGGCGCGAGTTATAGTTAGCTGAACTAACTATAACGGGGAATTTCACGGGTTTTGTACGAGTGCAATGTCCAACTAACTATAACTTTCCCTAAAACCTATGGTTTTTTCAGTGAATTTCAAAGGTTTATTAAATGCTAAACCCTAACTATAACAGGCCTGAAACCTATCGTTTTTCAGTGAATTTCAAAGGTTTTTAAAATGCTAATTCCTAACTATAACAAGCTTGAAACCTATGGTTTTTTCAGTGAATTTCAAAGGTTTTTAAATGCTAATTCCTAACTATAACATGTCTGAAACCTATGGTTTTTTTCAGTGAATTTCAAAGGTTTTGTAAATGACAATTTTTAAATGTATTAATTGTTATATTTATTTTTTTTGATACTGATTTACTACATTTTTTAAAACTATTTATTTTTAGATATTTTATTTTTTAAATTACATTGTAATTACATTATACATTACATTACAAAATATACTTTCTCAGAATGAATTACTTTAGTTTAAATACTTTGCAAATAGGCAATAGACTTTTAAGTACAGTAGTTACAGTTGTTGCAATGGGCAACACAATTTCAAACACAATGCAACATTGAGCTCAATGTGAATTTCTAGCTAAATGCAATTAGTTACTTTATGGATTACTTTTCTAACCACAGGACTGGATCCTAGATTCAGTCCTGGGACATCTCCTGTAAACAGTTGAGTAAAAGCGTTTTGGTTACAGTAGTGATTTTTAAGGAATATTATTGTATTTTAAAAGTTGACACTTAGAAACTTTTTCACATAGAATCACCAATGTTATCCTATGGGAGGAAATTCACTTAGCAGGTAAGTAGTGTTATCGTTACTTTTTCTTACTCAGTGGTGGATCCTGGATCCAGCACTGGCGCATCTCCTGTAAACAGTTGAAAGAATGCGTTTAAGTCATACAGGCGATTTTTAAGGAATATTTGTAGTTTGTGAAAATCAACACTTTGAAACTTTTCTGCTGAAAACCAGACAATGGATTCCTATGGAAGGAAATATAAGTTACTGGTAAGTACGGTTAAAATTACTTTTCAGGATCAGTACTGGGCTGAAAGATGCAGCACTGAGGTCTCTCCTGATAACAGGTGAGTAAATCGGAATTCGTATTTCGGCTGATTTTAGAGGAATATTATAAAGTTCCAAAACTCCACACTTAGAAGAATTTCCAAGTGAAACCAGTCAATGATATCCTATGGAAGGAAATTCAAGTTACTGGTAAGTACGGTTAAAATTACTTTTCAGGATCAGTACTGGGCTAAAAGATGCAGCACTGAGGTCTATCCTGATAACAGGTGAGTAAATCGGAATTCTTAGTTCGGCTGATTTTAGAGGAATATTTGTATGTTTCAAAAATCGACACTTAGAAACTTTTTCAGCAAAAAGCAGACAATGATATCCTATGGAAGGAAATTCAAGTTACTGGTAAGTACGGTTAAAATTACTTCTCAGGATCAGTACTGGGCTGAAAGATGCAGCACTGAGG
This sequence comes from Calotriton arnoldi, assembly GCA_963921515.1. Lineage (NCBI taxonomy): Eukaryota > Metazoa > Chordata > Amphibia > Caudata > Salamandridae > Calotriton > Calotriton arnoldi. The sequence goes on from CAWUFW010004170.1 coordinate 698,177, forward strand.
TCTCTCCTGATAACAGGTGAGTAAATCGGAATTCGTATTTCGGCTGATTTTAGAGGAATATTATAAAGTTCCAAAACTCCACACTTAGAAGAATTTCCAAGTGAAACCAGTCAATGTTAGCCTATGGAAGGAAATTCAAGTTACTGGTAAGTACGGTTAAAATTACTTTTCAGGATCAGTACTGGGCTGAAAGATGCAGCACTGAGGTCTCTCCTGATAACAGGTGAGTAAATAGGAATTCATAGTTCGGCTGATTTTAGAGGAATATTTGCACAATGGTGAAGGGAGGGGCGGGGCCTGAGGTGACATCTGTGCAAACGCGCCCCGTGGCGCGTTTTAAGTTGGGGGATTAAGTCCCCTTGAATCATGAGGGTCCCTGGGGTCCAACAGCCCACCCTGTACCTCCAGTATGCGCCAGGGAGCTGAGTTGCAGAGAGGTGTTCAGAGGCCACGCCCTTTTTGCACCTCTCTGCAATGCAGCTCTGTGGCGCTTTCTGGACGTACCTGTTGGGCTAGTTGGCCCCCAGGGACCCTCAGGATTGAAGGGATTTAATTCCCCATCTTAAAACGCGCCACGGGCCGCTTGCACACATGTCACCTGAAGCCCCACCCCTCCCTTCACCACTGTGCAAACGCGCCCGTGGAGCGTTTTAAGTTGGGGGATTAAGTCCCCTTGAATCCTGAGGGTCCCTGGAGTCCAACTAGCCCACCATGTACTTCTAAAAGCGCCACAGAGCTGCGTTGCAGAGAGGTGTAAAAAGGGCGTGGCCTCTGTACACCTCTCTGCAACGCAGCCCCTGGGCATACTGGAGGTTCCTGGTGGGCTAGTTGGCCCCCAGGGACCCCCAGTATTCAAGGGGAATTACTCCCCTTCTTAAAACGCTCCAGGGGGCGCGTTTGCAGAGTACTGCAGGGAGGGCGGGGCCTCCGGCACGATGCGGGTCGTTTTTTTTTCTTTCGTTTTTTTTTTTAATGGGAGGGGGCTGCGTGGCCCCCTTCCCTTGGCCACTTTTGGCCCCGGGGACCCCATCCCCGGGGCCTGAGCATTTTTTTTTTTTTTATTTAAAAAAAAAAAAAAACGGGAAGGGGGCCGCGTGGCCCCCCTTCCCTGGGCCTGTATTGGCCCCGGAGACCCCATCCCCCAGGGCATGCCCTCCATTTTTTTTTTTTAAATTTGGAGGGGGGCTGCGTGGTCCCCCCTCCTCAGGCCATTTAAGGCCCTGGGGACCACATCCCCCGGGGCCGGCCTTGCCCTTTAAAAAAAAAAAAAAAAATGTATTTGGGAGGGGGGCTGCGTGGCCCCCCTCCCTGGCCACTTATGGCCCTGGGGACCCCATTCCCCGAGGCCTGGCCTCTGGTTGGGGACTGTGGGGGGTCCCCAATCCCCCCACAGTCCCGCCGGCTCCCCGTGTCCTAGGGGAGCCGGCATTGCTTTTCCACATGGGGAGCAGCTAACATGCAGTCCCCGGGGCTGCGGGAGGGCCAAGAGCCCTCCCGCACCATTATTTTTGGAAAGCCCCAGGGGGTGGCGGTCCCCAAGGCTTGGGGGGCCTTAGAGGCCCCCCACATTAAATTTAAACCCCCCCACCATGCCCCCGGGACTTGGCCCACCCGGGGGCAATTAACTATCGAGCGCGGGAGACCGCGCTCGACTTTTATTTTTCGTCAGGATCCGCACACCCTGAGCGCATCCTGCCGATTTTTTTTTTTAAATGCTTTTTTCTGCCCAGGGGGTCCTTGTGGGACCCCCTGAGCAGGCCTAGGGGGTCAGGGTGTTTCTACCCTGCCCCCTTTTTGCGCTTTGCGCACTTGTTTCTGTCCCTCGGTTCTACCGAGGAACAAAATGGCTGCCAACACTTCCTGATTTGGAGTGTTGACAGCCAATTAGCATGCAGCTCGTGATCGGGAGGGTATGCGGACCCTACTCGGCCATAGATATATATGTGATTTTACTTGTGAATTTCTCAGGAACTACTGAATGGATTTACACCATTTTAGCAAAAGGCACGAGTCTGAACCAAGGGCTACCTCTTTGCCAAATTTGGTGTAATTCCGTTCAGCAGTTCGGGCTGTAGCCGCGATGAACGGTACCTATGGAAAAATGAATGGGGAAAACACGTTTTGGGACCCCCCCTTTTTCTCGGACCCCGCTTGACGAATCACCCCGAGACTTTGAGGATAGGAGCGGACCGGAGCACCCCACCAAGTTGGAGAATTTCGTGAAGATTCGTCAACCGGCGCCAACGTTATTTCAAATAGAATGTTGCGGATTTCCTATGGATAATAGGTCCTAACTATAACTATCTACTGGCGACCGCCAGTAGATAATATATAAAAATATATATAAACTATCTTTTGTACAACTATATTAATGACATCTATATTTTCTTTTTGCTATTTTTGTACTTAGCATTATAAATATAGGATGTCGATATTTTTTACACCGATATTCATAACTCGATGTTGTGGTATGGGGATATTTTAGGTGTCTATATTCTGTCAGTGAAGCACTGTAGACATTGCTTAAGTTATCGAAGAATCTCAGAGGTGTATGAAAGAATTAAGTAAAAGAGAGAAGATCAGCTGTGATGTAGCTAGTGTAGAAAACACTACGCTAGATGTAGAAAGCAAGATTAATGTAGTGTCTAAGAAAATTGGAAAAGGAAATCTAACTATACTTTCAAAAAACAAGGTGAAAGCATGTGCACGTTGCGGGAGCAGATATCATTTGGCTGACTCTAAGCGCTGTTTTGCTGTTGCTTAAGAGTGTGGGAAATGTGGATGCAAGGGTCATTATGTACACATGTGCAGACTAGGACTGAGGTCCCGCTTATTTGAATTGGCACATGAGGGCTATTTAGGTCAAGGCTTGACGAGTAGAAGACTAAAAGGTGAATTCTGGTGGCAGGGACTTGATGATCAGGTAAAGAGGGAGTTGGAAAATTGCAGCATATGCAAAGAGAGTGAAAAGGTTGAAGAGTAGGCAGTAAGAGTGTAGGGGGTCATACTGAAGATCCTGGGACCATGGCACACAGTATGTTTGGATTTTATAGGTCTCATGTCGAAATTGCCTTTGGAGTTGAGGTTTTGCTGTGGTCGTGGTGGATATCAATTCCAGGTGGTTAATAGTAAAAAAATTCTTTTTTAAACTCTTTTTATTAACACGTGCTCAGTATACGTTACATTTGAAGAGTAATTTGGCATGGAGATACTGGCCACAAATTTTAGTTGGAACAAGTTAGCATTAACAAACCAGTATCATAAAGAATTGGACGAGTAAAATTTCCATTCAAAAGACCCTTACCCCCTGGGTTCCTGTAAGTGTGCCTGCGGTGTGAATGTTAGGTTGCCCAGCTATGTGGCTATTCCTGTAGGATAGGTATAATTTAAGTGTGTTGTAGTCATCTGTCTTGCTTAAAAGCTTCCTCTCACTCTAAAACCCCCTATAAGATTGCCAGCTTCCCCAGATTTTTTCCCATTTCCGCGGCCAGCCCCTGCTCAAGTATATAGTTTGCTCCGCTAGTCTACACCAATCGAGGTCAGATTTCCATTCTGCTACCTGTGGGGGGGACGCCACACCCCAACATTTTGCAATGTTTCGGTTTGCCACCACTGCCGCTATGGTCAACCAAATTTTCATATATCTAGGCCAAGCCTCTTCCCCTGAAATGTGTAATAAAAACCATCTGGGCTCAACTGGGACCTCTACCACCCTGGCCATAACTCTCCCGATCTTTTGCCAATGATCTTGTATTATTGGGCAATCCCAAAACAGATGGTAGAAGGTCCCTTCTTGCCCAAATCCCCTCTGGCACTACCCTGTCTCAGTGCGGCCCATTTGGTGTAGTACCGTTCTGGCATAATAGGTTCGATGCAAAACTTTCAATTGAATCAATTGGAACCTGGATCGTATCACTACCTCCCTTGGGCCCTGTATTGCTTCTACCCAGTCTTCATCGTCTAAGTTTTCCAGGTCTCCATCCCATGTTTTCCTCAGCTGTTCTAGCAGATCTGGGAAGTTATTCATTTAAAAAAAAATTAAAATATTTTAGTGATATCACTTTGGTGGTCAAGGGGACTGTTAGCAGTCGGTCCTCCAAGGGGGAAGCCTCTTCTAAGGCCTCTCCCATGGGCTGAATCTTGCATTATGCCACCCATGAGAGACCATGCAAAATGGAACTACAGGCCTGCCATTGCAGACTGTGTAAGTTGGTGCGTGCACCACGTACTTAAGATATAGGTTTCCTATATCTAAGAGTCACTGCACTTAAAACCTATAAGTCACCCCTATAGCAGGCCTTTGCAATCCTGAAGGCAGGGTGCTTGGTTCAAGTGAGAGGGTGCCCCTGCATGAGCAGGACACCCCTGCAGCCTCCGGAGTCCATTCTCCCAGGTTGTCAGTGAAGCAGCCATATACTATATAGAGGGGCACCGCGTAATTACGCAATGACCATCTCGAAAACGGCTGCAACGAATCCTATCATGTTTGGTATCAAACATGTTGGAATCATACCCCCACACCGTAAATGGTGTGGGAGGTATGATTCCAAGCACTGGAAGAGCCCTCCGTTAGGGTCTCAGTGTTTCCGGTGCCAACCTTCTAGACCTAGACAGCACAAAATGGTTGCTGCCGACCAGAGACACATTTCTGCCCTCCTGGTGCTGAGCCACGCTCGAGCAAAGGCAGGTGGAACAATAGGCATCCTGTCACAGGGAGGTGTGATCACCCACAAGACAGAATTTAGTGTATTGGGACCGGGTGGGTGCGCTTGTCAGCGCCAGAAAGTCTGCATAAGGGGCACACTTGGTGTCCCCGTGCATAGTCCAGTTCAAACCAGTTCTGGGAGCCTTTGGCTCCTGCTCTGGCACGAAATTGGACAAAGGTAATGGGAGTAACGTCCGCCCTGGTCAGACCCTCCCCTGGGAGGGTCCCCTGAATCTTCCCAACCCTTTCCCTAGGGTACTTAAGGGCTTACCTGGGTGTAGGTCCCTAGATTCGTCGTGGGATAAGATTCAGATGAGACACCACTTCTACTTCTACCATATGGGCACTCTGGACTTCGCTGGACTTCATTTGGGCTTGACTTCGTCTCCCTTCCAGTCTGCTGCATCGCCTGTGCCTGTTCACCATACGGGAACCTTCCAAGGCCAGTGAAGCATCAAAGACACTTGAAGAAATCTCCCTTGGAGTGAAGGAGTCACTCCCCTGCATTCGCTGGCACCGCAACTAAGTCGACCGGTCTGCAGTTCCTGAGCTCCTCCAGACTACGTGGGCTCTGCAACACAGGTGGTGGTTTTCCACAGCTCCAGAGGTGTGCCCTGCTCTCTCACCGAGTTTGAGGCCAGTATCCCTTGTGGGGGTTGCAATAATCAAATCCCAGTGCACCGCATCCAACTTGCAGTTGCAAAGGCTTGTTGGCTTCCTTCCAAGAAGATCTTCGGGCTCCAAGTAGTTCCAACCTCGAGCACCTCCTGTGACCAGAATCTTCAGCCACACCACATCGTGTGCATCGTGGCCTGCATCTATTGGTGAGCTGCTTGAGGTCCTCTCGCGACTCCAGTGCCTCCAGCCTGTAGGTCCATTTGAGGGTCATCTTCGTTTCCTTTGGACTCCCCTGATTGCGCAGGGCCTGCCCTGACTCCCCTGCTTTTGGTGAGTCCCCTGGACCTTGCTGGTCCCAACGTTGCTCCTTCTTTGATTCCTGCGTTGGTTGCTGTTGCCAAGGCTTGTTGGTGCTCCCGCCGGACATCGACCCCTCAGCACTCGACATCCTTCGTGGGACAGCTTGTGCATGGCTCCTGGTCCTCCTCAGCATCGCCTGGCCCTCACAGCTGCAGAGTCAAGGTCCTCGTCATCCATCCTGCAACACCCGACATCGGAGGGCATTCGCCTTCCAAGTCTCCTGTTCACTCCTGAGTGACATAGACTCTGTCCTCTCTGCTTGCAGGTACCTCTCATCAAGAATCCATCCTTGGATTCCACCGGACACTTTCTCCTTCCTCCACAGCGGCACTTTCCTGAAGCCCTCCATTGGGTTAGACGGCGGTTTCCGACACCACTTCACACTTATGCACCCGGCTTCCCTGGTGTAGGTAACGTAGGTACTAGGGTGTCCACGGGTGGGATGGCTCTCCAACCTTCTGTCTTCCACGGGGTTTCTTCAGGGTCCACTGAGAATGGTCCTTAATCTTTAACAATCCAACCGCAACTTACAGGTAGAGTTGTACGGAGCACGCAGTTGTGTTCCCACACTGCACACGCTCTCCGTGGGGTCCCTAGTTACTTACCTTGGGTGGTTCTGTGGGTCCCCAGCATTTCTACGTCCTCTCGACATCGTCTAGACTCGAGTCGTGGTTCTTATACCACTTTCTTAATATATGGTTTGGTCCACCCCTGGGGTCCACTGTGTATTTTGTGCTATTTACTGTAGTTCTTGCTAAAGTATTGTGTGCATTGTGTTTATCTCCATGTTGGAGATATTTGAACATACTAGAGAGTATAATATAATTAATACATATTTTTATAAATACTTGGTGTGGTTCTTTTCACTTAATCTATACTATAAAATTGCATTCTGGTAAAACAAGCTGCTTTACACTCCTTCTGGACTAAGCCTGAAGGCTGCTCACCACAGCTACCACTTAGAGAGCTTTCTAAGGTAGTCTAAGACCTCTTAAATCACCATAAGGGTTGTCTGGACTGGTGCAAGGTATCCACTTACATTAGTGGACATCATATACCAGGCCAGCTTCTCACAAGGCCTTATCCCCCACCTCATATAATCTATACTGGGTTGCCAGGGCTTACGCTCTCGCACTGTCTTCCAATAGATCTCTCAACTCCTTTTGTCACAGTCGAAGTTGATGTTTTAATTCTAATGTCATTGTCCCTTATTTTACTATACTGGCTTCTAGATTAGATATTGTGGACTCTAGTACGTTACCTTTTAACTTCTTCTCTTTCTTGGATGCCCCTATCAGGGCCTGTGCCTGTCCCTTCAACACAACTTTGAATGCCTCCCACAGCGTAACTTTGGAGTCTTGTGAACCCCTATTTTCGTTAAAGAAGTGGTCAACCCACTTCCTAATATCGTCTGAGAACTTTTTATCCTTAAGATACCATGGATCTATCCTCGGGGTAAGGTGAAGCCTCTTCGGGGGCCTCTCAAAGCTACCTCACCTGGAGCATGATCCGAAACCCCCCGTGCCACATGTATTGCCTCATTGAAGTCCCCCAGAACCCCGGCCTGCATGAATAAGTAACCTAGTCTGGACAGGCTTCCATGGGCTGCCGACATATGTGGGTATTGCTTAGCAGTGGGGTGTTGACACCTCCAGATGTCATTTAGGCCTAGAGCCATAAGAAAGTCCCCAAGTTGGCCCACTCTCCTCCCGGAGGCGGACCACCCCATCGTATCCAGCTCAGCAGAGACAATGTCATTCATGTCTTCTCCCACAATCAGGCGACCTTCCAGGAGTTCTAGGAGTCTGTGCCCCAGCATGTTTAGTGTGGGCGTCTGCAGCCCTGGTGGGACATATAGTGAACAGAAATTAAGCCGTAGTCCTTCCCAGTGGCCATATATTGCAACAAATCTCCCCAAGGGGTCCATCCACACTTTATCTAGTGTGAAGGGAAGCAAGGCTCTACACAATATACCCACGCCCCTTGAGCCAGTTGTGTAGCCCGAGTGTGCTAATAATGTATAGCCGAAGCGGTCTAGTGCCTTACATCGGTTGCCCTGAAGATGTGTTTCTGGTAACAAGATAATGTCTGGATCATGCTTCTTAATAAATTGCTTTACCACTGTCCGTTTAATTCTACCGTTTAGGCCATTTACATTCCAGGACCATCTTTTTATATTTTTCATTTGGCCATCATGTGTCGTTATAGTGAGATATGGTCCCTCCCCTCTGCCTTCCCGCCCGGCCGTTTGCAGTCTCCGCTCTCTTGAGGTGTTTGCACGCTGCTCAACAGTTGTTCATAGCAAATTTCTTCTGAGCACACCACTGTGAATATATAACTGTACAACAATGACCCCAGAACCCTCAACTATTGCCCCCCTCCCTGCTACCCAGCTGAATCGGCTGCTCATACCCTAACTTCCCGAACTGCAGAGAGCCTGTTGCCCAAGTAACAGTTCGCACTAATTACACTGTTGGGACGGTGTCTCGGCTGCGCCGAGTGATTATAGAAACAGTAAAACGTTTCAACCGCTTTAGTAACTCAGTCATTGGTTTATCGGCTCTCCATCCATAATGGAGTACTTAATTGTTCCTTGGTAGGGACGTACTAGCATAGTCTCGGTGATCCAGTGTGGACCAGGTCTTGCCGTCAAGTCCGCCACTCTATTTACGCAACCACCCTTGGGTGTCTCTCACCTGTCGTGTTGGCCCCTCACTCCACCTGTGACGCTCCATCTTCATTGCTGCGGGTCTCAGGTGAGTCTCTCATCTACAGTTGTTCCGGCTGTATTGTTATCTTCTTGTCGTGGTTTGGCTTTCCTCTGGGGGGCCTAGGTCCCTTGCCCCCAAGTCGGGTGGCCGTGCGCCATCCCTCCAGCCACTCTCATGTCTCCTCTGGGGAGGTGAAGTGCCATGTCATATCTTTTGCAATTATTCAGAATCTGGCCGGGAATAGCATCATATATTTTCTTTCTCTCTCTCAGTTCTCGCATCACCCCTTCGAAACTCCTCCGCTGTTTTTGTACCTGTAGAGTGAAGTCTGGGAAGAAACGGATTTGTGTATTTTCAAAATGTATGTCTCCTTTAGCCCTAGCCGCTTAGAGGATCGCATCACCGTCACGATAGTTGAAGATTTTTGCTATTATTGTTCATGGAGGAGCCTCAGGTTGGGGTGGAAGCACTGGGGCCCAATGCGCCCTCTCGATCAAGAAGAACTTAGACAGTTGTTTAGGCTGCAACGTGTTAACTATGAAATCTTTAAGGAACAGGTCCACACTCTGGCCCTCAGCCCCTTCAGGGACCCCCACCACTCAGATGTTATTTCTTCTCACTCTTCCTTTCTGATCTTCAAGTTTGGCCGCCATGGTTTTCGCCTGCTGCGTCAGGGACTATACTTGCATTTCCACACGTTTTGTCATGGATTGAAGCTAAAGTATCTGGGTCTCGGCAGTTGTGACCTTTTTAGTCAGTTTCTGGAGGTCTGCTCTGATCAGGGTAACCTCCACCATCACTGAATCTATCTTTGGTTCCAGTGTACCTTTGAGGTCTATTATGGCTGCCAAAATTGCTCCCAGTGAGGGTTCCGCTGTCACTTCTCCTTCTGCCATTTGAGGAGGTTTCGGAACCGCATAGTTATCCATTGTGTTGGATTGGCAGGATCCTGGCCCCTTGGGTTTCACCATCTCTTCTTTTCTGGACTTGCTCGGGGATCTGGCTCCTCCGAGTCGTTCAGGGACCCCGGGACAGCCCTCTGATTGAGTTCCCACTCTGGCTTGGTTCGTTGTTAATTTATCAGCCCCTGTGGTTCGCTCTTCAGCACTTTGTTTCTTTGGGGTGGAGAGGGGGGAATCCCGTCAGATCTCCTCCCCACCGTTTGGCATCGCACAGGGTCACGACCCCCGCACCTCCCGGGACAACCGGGCAGGAACCCTCCCTCGATAAGCCCCTCTGTGTACTACTAGGTGCTTTTGCCTGTGATTTGATTTGTCCTCTCAAGCGCCTCAGGTTATTCCGTATGTGCGCTCCCCGCACCACTTTTGTCACTGAATTGTCTGTTTTCAGACCCCTCAGGTATCTGGCTTGAACTCCACTTGTGACACCCTGATATTCATGGGGTCTTAGTCAGAGATGAAAGGGGGGCGGGAGAGGTCGGTGCTGCTGTCTGGAGTCCCCCCTGAGGGGCAAGGACAGGGGTGAACAACGACCCTCTCGCAGACACTCGAGAGATTGATTTTTCCAGGCGGGTCTCCAGGCTCCGCTCGGTGTGCGATCCGCCAGCCCAAGGAGTCCGCCCCCCCTTAACTTTGCTCCGGTACTGTACTCGGGCCTTCGTCCTCAGAGGTTCCACGCCGCATTCCCAGGAGGCCGGACCAGGCCTCGGTTGACAACTCCGTCCCAGCTCCTCCTGTCACACCGAGGGCGTCGCCCTCTTGCCATTACTCTGGATCTTTTCCCTTTTTGTGTTCTCTCAGCGGCAGTAGGTGTCAGGCCCAACCTGGAGTACCTCGCGCCGGTCGCTGGGTGCATCCTCCCCAGTCTCTCGTTTCACAGCTCAGCCGCGTTGCTCTCTGGATCAGGCCACCTCCCACCACGGCCGCCTCGCTCACGGCACCACTTTTGTTTGGACTCCAGCTGGATTTGGTGCTCGAAGTCATGTCTGAGCAGTCCCACTCCCCTCCGCTGCTTTTCTTGTCACTGGGGGGTGTTTGCCGGTCTGGATAGTGGTTGGATTACGGGGTCAGCTCCGTGGTTTCTAGAGTGCGGCCATTTTCTGCCACAGCTAAGCCACGCCCCCAAATAGTAAAATTTTTGATGGATGTGACCACCAAGACCACCTTAGAAGAAATATTTGAGGAAGACAGGGTATCCTTTGTTTTACTCAGGGATAATGGCACGCAGTTGAACTTGACATCCAATTAGATGGTGAAATTTCTAGAGCAATGTAGGTTTGGACATTCTTGCACATCTCTTTATAATCCCCAAGGCAATGGTGTAGAAGAGAAGGCCAACAGATTAGTCAAAGGTACTATTCAGATGGCATTGAGTAATAGGAATAGCGTCAAGAAATGTATGGCTGATATGGTATGGGCGTTTCGCACCACAGTTCATAGTGTCACGCAGAGATGTCCTTTCTAGCAGAAGCGAGGACATTCCCAAGTACCAAATTGGTGCCTGCATGGTCAAAGGAGTGGTTGACATCAGGAGGTGAGAGTGAAGTGAAGTTGACGGATTCCAAATTTCAAGTGAGTGATTGGGTCAAAATAAGATCTGGAAGGGAGAAGGAAGGACTGTCCAAATTTCGCATTGTGAGAATTGGGAAGTTTTTTGTTGTAGTGGAAGGAGAAGAAAGATGGAATTTGAGGAATGTGGCATTGTACGAGAAGAGTGGTGAGTATATGAGAAGGGAGGAAGAAGAGGGATGTTCTGGTGTTATGTTTATTCGGGATGAAGAGATCAATGGCAATCGGAGTGAAGTTGTTAACAATCTTATACATGGTGATGTTAGGTTCTCAATAGTCTCTGGTGAGGTAAGAGTTCACAGACCTCCTTTTTATCTGGAGGATTATGTGAGAAGGTGAGTTCTGTGTGTGTGTGAGTTTGGTGCCTTTCAGCACACTGTATTCTGACATATTTCTTCATTTCATTATATCCTTGTCAACATCTATTTCCTCTGTTTTATCTTATGTTCTTATGGCATGCTTTTAGAGTGTTATTTATTTAGTTTTGTTAGTTTCCACCCTTTAGTTATTGTTAGGGAAGGGAGGGGGGTGTGTTATGATGTGGCTTGTTATTTTTGGTAAAGGCTTCTAGAGTGTAAGGCTGAGAGAGCTCCAAGAGAGTCAGTTGCTCCTGGCTCCTTGGAGTGGATTGACGCCAGGTTGAGTGTTCCAATAATGCTTCTATTGGAAAATCCACTGGTGTCCTGTTTTCTCCTTGAGAAGAGCTCACAACAAGGTGCCACTCCTGCACACTGTTAGTTGCAGGGACGGCTCCTCCATGTGGGTGGAGGAGCATCGCCCCACTGCTTTCTCGCAGTGCGAGAAGCAGAAACATAAAAATTGGATTATAAATACCATTTTATGTTTCTGCTTCTCGCACTGCGAGAAAGTAGAAGGGTTTGGTTGGTTTCGGTCCTGCTCTAGGGCAGGGGAGGAGTGGCTTGCCCACTCTGAGGGCGCTGACTGTTTGGTCAGCCCCAGGGCCAACCAAACCAGTCATACACACTCTGCATTTTCTCCATGTAGGCTGCATGCAGCCTGTGTTGTCGGCGTCCCAGCCAATCACAACGCTGCCATTGCAGCGTTATGATTGGCTTAGGGGAGGGGAGGGAGGCTGCCTGGGCTGCTTCCTGTTGCAGAGACGACGCGAGACCGGACCGGGCCGGTGAAGGTAAGTTTAAATTAACCCCCCTCTGCGCGACCCCCTCCCCGCGTGAATCCCCCCGCCCCCCCACCCGCGAGTCATGCCGGTCGCAACTGGTTAGTTGCTTTGAAACTGTCCACGTCACCAGACTCTGAGCTCCAAAAGCAAATCGGTAGACGCTGTGCAGATTCCTAGACTTGGACTTTTATTAATGTATAGAGTCTAATAACAGAACAGGGAGGGTCCTCCGCCTGTGAGGAATCTGTGGCTAGATAGTCTCCACCAGAAAGAGCATTATGGAAGGTAAGTAAATTGTTCTTCTATGAGACTTCTAGACGCAGATTACCTCACCTTTTAAATAGATACCAAAGCAATACCAATTCGGAGGTGGATTTATGAATGGACTCATGTGAGAAGTTGGCCTGGTATATGCTGTCCACTAATTATAGTGGGCACCTTGCACCAGTCCAAACAACCCCTTATTGGAGATAGGTTAAAGACAACCTTTATTGAAAGCTATCCTAGTGGTAGCTATGGAGAGCAGCCTTCAGGCTAAGTCTTGAAGGAATGTAAAGCAGCTTGTTTTACCAGTCTATAATCTCTTGAGTGACCAAATGAAAGAGCACCACACCGGGTATATATTCAAAATATATGTATTTATTGCTAAACACACCCCTCTAGTCTCTTTATGAGGCTAGAGTTCGAAGTACACAAGTTATAAGTTATTTAAACACAGTAATAGCACAAATTCACGTTTGGGCCCTAGGGGCGTACCAAACCATATACCAATAAAGTGGTATAAGAACCACGACTGAGCTAGACACTAGGCCTAGAGCCTCTAGAAGTGCTTGGACCACAAGGAACCACCCAAGGTAGTGACACAGGGGACCCACGGGGACGCTTGCAGTGTAAATACCCAACCGCGATACGCCGTTAACTTCTATGGAGAAAGTCGCGATCAGGAAATTAAAGAAAAGGGACACTTAAAGAAGGACTTGGAGCAAACCCTTTGAGAACTAGGTCGTTCTAGAGTCTCTACCCACGGGAGCACCGGAGTACTCGTGTTACCTCACCCAGGGAAGCCGGGTGCATAGGTGCCTTTCGGGGTCGGGTTTCGTCGTCGATTTGAATGGCGATCTGCTGCAAAGTGCTGCTGGCGACCAAGTGGAAAGTGTCCGGGTGGATCCAAGAGTGGATTGGAGATCTGAAGAACCTGAAAGCAGAGGGGACAGAGTCTGGGTCACTAGCCAGTGACCAGGAAGGCGATGAGCAGATGCCCACCGATGTCGGGTGTTTCAGGTGCGTTGACGGTTGTCTTGACTCTTCAGCCACGAAGTCCAGGAGGCGTTGTTGGTGACCAGGAGCAGGATTCGGGCTGGTACACGATGTTTGTCGAGTGCTGAGGCGTCGGCGACCGGATCGGACCCAACAAGCCTTGGCAACGGCAAGTCTCGATGAAGTTGAAGATTGTCGATTAGTCAGACCAGCAAGGTCTAAGGAACTCACCCAGCAAGGATAAGTGAGGGCAAGCCTGGAGCAACCAGGGAGCTCAAGAAGAAAAGGATTGGCCTTCGTGAAGGGCTACTAGCCAACGGGCTAGCAACCGCGAAGGAGCCTCAAGACGGTGCACGTGGATCTGGCTCACAGGACACTCGTGGAGTGGAGGCCAGTGATCTTCGGTGCAGTTGGTGCTGGAGGCTGGGGCTACTCGGAGCCCAAAGCACGACTTCGTGGGAGACCCAGAAGAGGATGCACTTGCAAATGTGCTCGGTGTCCAGGGGTCACGGTTCCACGTTACCCACAACAGCTACGGGCCTCAGCTTTGCTGGGGACTCAGGGCAGCCTCGGGGAAGTCTGGAAATCTACCTCTGGTGATGCGAAGACTTCGGCGTCCGACGGGAGCTTCAGAACTGCAGACCGGACAATTGCTTCTTTGGTGCCTGCCAAGCAGGGGAGTCACTCCTTGACCCCAAGGGAGATTCTTCTGTCCTCTAGTCTTGTAGTAGAGCGTCGAAGGTCCAGGATTCAGTGTCAGAGTTTCGTCCAGGGATAATCTAAAGTCCTAAGGACTGGGTTCCTATACTTATACCAAGTTTAGGGGTTGGACTACTCTGTGGCCCCACCTATGGGTGGGTCAGGGCAGAGGGGTGGCTACACCCCTTTCCCTTTGTCCAGTTTGCGCCAAAGCAGGGGCTGGAATCCCCTGATCCGGTTTGAACTGGGGTATGCACAGGGACACCAAATGTGCCCCCAGTGCAGGACTTCAAAGCACCCAGAGGGTGCTCCCGCCCAGCCCCAATACACATTATCCTGTCTGGGGAGGTGGTCACACCTCCCTGCAACAGGAAACCTATTGTCCAGGCCTCCCCTGCCGGAGTTTCGTCCAGCAGCAGGAGGCCAGACTTGTGTCTGTGGCAGCAGCATCCATTTTGTGATGCCAGGGCTTTAGAAAGAAGTTACCGGGCAAGCCAGAGTTAACATGTCTTTCCCTCTAGAAGGGTGGAATGCTACCCCCGCCGCCAGAATTGGCGGGGGGTAGTATTCCAAGATGTTTGACACCAAACACGACATGTTTTGGTGCAGCCATCCCAAAGTTAGCATTTAACGCGAGGTTATAATGCGCTTAAGAGTATATGGTCAGGCTGCACTACCAACTGCATCAGAGAAGGGTCTCTGACCACTGCAGAGGGGCCCTGCTCATGCAGGGGCACCCTCTCACATAGGAACCATGCACTCTGCCTTCAGGATTGACAAGGCCTGCCATAGGAGTGACTTATAGGTTTATATGTGTGTATGTATGTAGTGATATAGGTAGCCTATATCACAGTAAGGGGTGCATGCACCACCTTACCCAGGCTGCAGTAGCAGACCTGTGGTGTCAGTTTAGATGGCCTTCCAGGGGTGCCATAATACATGCTGCAGCCCCTGGCAGGCCTCTGAGGTACCTATGCCCTGGGTACATAGTATACCATATACTAGGGACTTATAAGGGCACTCCAGATTCCAATCAGAGATGTGCCTAAGGCACATGGAAACCATTTTAAAGAGGAAGCAGCTAGGCTGGGGTTCTGATTAGCAGGGCCCCAGCCAGACTAAGGTCGAAAAACAGTGAAGCATCAGCAAAAAGTGGGGGTACCCATGTGAAGCAGATCCTACTCTCCTACACAACCCCCCAAACGTAGGGACATTAAACTAACCTTGACCAGTTGAGTCTTCATGTTCTAAGTGGAAGTACCTAGAGAGTCCATCTGCATTGGCATGGTTACTCCCAGGTCTATGTTCCACTGTGAAGTCCATCCCCTGTAGGGAAATGGACCACCTAAGCAGTTTGGGGTTTTCACCCTTCATTTGTTTTAGCCATAAGAGGGGCTTATGGTCTGTTTGAACAAGGAAGTGAGTACCAAACAAGTATGGCCTCAACTTCTTCAGAGCCCAGACCACAGCAAAGGCCTCCCTCTCAATGGCTGACCAACGTTTCTCTCTAGGGGTCAGCCTTCTGATAATGAAAGCTACTGGCTGATCCTGACCTTCTGCATTCAATTGTGACAGTACAGCCCCTACCCCCAATTCAGATGCATCAGTTTGACAATGAACTTCTTGGAGTAATCAGGACTCTGTAGAATGGGAGCAGTGCACATGGCCTGCTTCAGGTCATCAAATGCCTTTTGATAGTTAGCTGTCCACTGAACTTTCTTGGGCATTTTCTTAGAAGTTAAGTCATTCAAAGGTGTCACTATTGATCCATACCCTTTGACAAATCTTCTGTAGTACCCAGTCAGGCCTAAAAAGGCTCTCACCTGAGTCTGGGTAGTTGGAGCAGTCCAGTCCATGATGGTCTGAATCTTGCTCTGCAGTGGTTGAACCTGGCCTCCACCCACAAGGTGGCCCAGGTACACAACCTGACTCTGCCCTATCTGGCACTTGGTGGCCTTGATAGTCAGGCCTGCCTTTTGCAGGGCCTGTAAAACATTCCTGAGGTGGACCAGGTGATCCTCCCAGGTGGAGCTAAAGACAGCAATATCATCTAGATATGCTGCACTATAGGCTTCCAGACCTGTAAGGACTGTATTCACCAACCTCTGAAAAGTGGCAGGTGCATTCTTCAGACCAAAGGGCATCACCACAAATTGGTAATGCCCACTAGGGGTTGAGAATGCTGTCTTTGGCTTTGCATCATCAGCTAGTCTGATCTGCCAGTAGCCAGCTGTCAAGTCAAATGTGCTGAGATATTTGGCTGAGGCCAAAGTATCTATGAGCTTATCTGCCCTTGGTATTGGATGGGCATCAGTCCTAGTGACTGCATTGAGACCCCTGTAGTCCACACAAAACCTCATCTCTCTTTTTCCACCACTGGTGTGAGGTTTTGGCACAAGGACCACTGGACTAGCCCAAGGGCTATCTGAGGGTTCAATAACTCCCAAATCCAACATTTTCTGGACTTCAGTCCTGATACAGTCCCTGACATGGTCAGGTTGCCTATAAATCTTATTTTTAATAGGCAGACTGTCCCCAGTGTCCACTTCATGAGTGCACCAGGTGGTCTGACTGGGTGTCAGTGAAAACATGTGTCTAAACTGATTGAGCACCTGTCTGCAATCAGTTTGTTGCTGGGTAGTGAGGCTGCCTGCCAAGGCCACACCATCTACTGACCCATCGTCAGGGTTCTGTGAGAGCAGGTCAGGGAGTGGGTCACTCTCTTCCTCCTGCCCTTCATCAGTAGCCATGAGCAAGCCTATGTCTGCCCTGTCCACATATGGTTTTAACCTGTTGACATGGAGAACCCTGTGGGGACTCCTGGGTGTTCCTAGGTCTACTAAGTAGGTTACCTCACCCTTCTGTTCAACAATAGTGTGGGGTCCACTCCATTTGTCTTGGAGAGCTGCTGGGGCCACTGGCTCCAACACCCACACCTTCTGTCCTGGCTGGTAAACAGTCAGTACAGCCTTTGGTCATGCCAAGCTTTTTGAAGTTCCTGGCTAGCCTCAAGGTTTTTAGTTGCCTTTTTCATATACTCAGCCATCCGGGAGCGGAGACCAAGTACATAGTCCACTATGTCTTGCTTTGGGGGCTTGAGAGGTAACTCCCATCCTTCCTTCACCAAGCACAGTGGACCCCTGACAGGGTGACCAAACAGAAGTTCAAAAGGGCTGTAGCCAACCCCTTCTGAGGCACCTCCCTGTATGCAAATAAAAGGCAGGGCAAGAGTATGTCCCATCTTCGCCTAAGCTTTTCTGGGAGCCCTTTAATCATGCCCTTCAAGGTTTTGTTGAATCTCTCAACTAAACCATTGCATTGTGGGTGATAGGGTGTGGTGAACTTGTAAGTCACTCCACACTCCTTCCACATTGCCTTTAAGTAACCAGACATGAAGTTTGCACCCCTATCTGATACAACCTCCTTGGGAAAGCCCACTCTTGAGAAAACTCCCAGGAGTGCTCTTGCCACCACAGGTGCTGTAGTGGTCCTAAGGGGAATAGCCTCTGGGTACCTGGTGGCATGATCCACTACCACCAGGATAAACCTGTGCCCAGATGCTGTTTGGGGATCCATGGGACCAACAATATCAATCCCCACTCTTTCAAAGCGCACCCCCACCACAGGTAGTGGTATCAGGGGGCCTTTGTAGTGCCACCTGCCTTGCCACTGGCCTGGCAGGTTACACAGGAGCGACAAAACTCCTTGGTGTCTTCAGACATGTGGGGCCAGTGAAAGTGAGGGACAATTCTGTCCCAAGTCTTGTTCTGGCCCAGGTGACCTGCCAAGGGAATATCATGGGCTAGGGTCAATAGGAAGCCCCTGAACTTTAGAGGTATAACCAACCTCCTGGTGGCACCAGGCTTGGGGTCTCTACACTCTGAGTACAGGAGTCCATCATCCCAATACACTGTATGGGGACCACTAGCTTTCCCAGCAGCCTCAGCAGCAGCTTGCTGTCTGAGGGGTTCAAGAGAGGGGCAGCTCTGCTGCTCCTGGCTCAGATCTGCCCTGGAAGGTCCTCCTGTCCCCAAGAACTCAACCTGTTCAGGTTCAAGCTCCTCTGGGACAGTTCCTTCCTCAGGACTGAGATCATCTCCCTCAAGAGACTGATCTTCCTTCTGAGCCAAGGGGAAGGCACTGCCTTTACCCTACTACTCCTCCTCTTGGAAGGCACTTGGTCCATTATTCCAGAATCCAAGGCCTGTTCAGTTTTAGACATTTTGGCCTGTGACCTGGTCACAGCAAACACATCTGCAGGGATGCCCAGCATTTCTGCATGAGTCCTGAGCTCCACTTCTGCCCAAGCTGAAGTTTCTAAGTCATTGCCAAGCAAGCATTCAACTGGTAGGTCTGCACTTACCACAACCTTCTTAAGGCCAGTTACCCCTCCCCAGGAGAAGTTAACAACTGCCAGAGTATGGTCTGTTCTGACATTGCTAGCATTGGTCACTTGGTACATCTCACCAAGTATAACTTGCACAGGATCCACAAGGTCTTGTGTCACCATTGTGACACTTGCCCCTGTGTCCCTAAATGCCAACGCCTCTCGTCCATTGATTAAAGGCTGTTGTCTGTACTTGCCCAGATTACTGGGACTCACAGAGGAGGTCACATCCATGCCTCCATCACAGACTAACACAGCCTGAGTGAGTTCTCTGACTAGGTCAGAGCCCACTTCAGTACCCAGGGTCAACCCTACTAAACCCTTTGCTGGAGCACTCCCGCCAACTGTAACTGTACTAGGGGGAACAGGTGCCTTAGGGGCATTGGTGGGGGCTGGACTTGAGTCTTTGGACTTGGTGCAATCACTAGTCCAGTGGGTCTTTTGCTTACAGACCTTGCACCATGGTTTTCTTTGGCCTTTCCCTTTGGTAGTCTGTGAATCCCCACCTGAAGAAGATTTTTGGGGACCTTGTGAAGACTTCTGGTCTTTACCCTTCTCCCCACCCTTATCAGAGTTCTTAGAATCTTGCTTCTTAGGGTCACCACCTTGGTTCTGTACCTTCTGCCTCACCCTGGTTCTGACCCATTTGTCTGCCTTCTTTCCCAATTCTTGGGGAGAGGTCAGATCAGAGTCCACCAGGTACTGATGCAACAGCTGATTTTGACAGTTATTAAGAATCTGCTCCCTCATTATCAGATTGTATAATCCTGTGAAGTCACACACCTTACTGCCCATCAACCAGCCTTCCAGAGCCTTAGCAGAACAATCCACATAGTCTACCCAGTCTTGAGTCTGTGCTTTTTGGGTATCTCTGAACTTCAACCTGTATTGTTCAGTGGTTAGGCCAAACCCATCAATAAGAGCACTCTTCAAGCACTTGTAATTATCAGCATCCTCTTCTCTTACAGTGAGGAGCTTGTCTCTACCTTTGTCTGCAAAGGAGAGCCACAAGATTGCTGCCCACTGCTCCTGAGGGACCTTCTGTACTTTACAGGCCCTCTCTAAAGCAGTTATCCATTTGTGGATGTCATCCCCACTCTGGTAGGGAGGGACAATCTTGCTCAGGTTCCTATGGTCATAGGACCTTTCCCTATCTCTAGGGACATGGCTGCCACCATGGGACTCTAGTCCCAACTTTTTCTCTCTCTAAAGAGATCTAGGGACTCCCTATCCATAGCCAATTGCTGTCTTCTGAGTTCAAGCTGAGCTTCCTCATACTGAATCAGCCTTTTTCTCCTATCATGAGAGGATTCCCTCCTATGAGAGGAGACAGAGGTCCCTATTGAGGTGCCAGAGTGGTTAGACTCCTGAGAAGGAGATCTAGTCCTGCTAGGCACTCTCTCAATCCTTCCTGAGGGGACAAAGTGGGGGTCATTCTGATCCTCCTCTTCCTCTTCCTCAGGAGTGATTGGGTTATCCAGGTCAAGGTAATTGTCACCTTCCTGGCCAGTTCCAGAGGGGGGGTTGGGGGTGTTTCTACCCCTGGCCCCATCCTCATCTTCTGCCCCACCCTCTGCTCCTACCCCTTCAGTCCCTAAGGGCCTGCTGAGATCATAAGCCTCTAACATCTCTCTCAGATGTTGGGTGGTGGGACTTTGGCCTGTCCTCAATTTCCTCAAGTTACATAATGCTCTCAATTCCAAGAATGGGAGTGTATCATACTTGGAGGGAAGAAGCCCAGTGGCTTCTGGCAAGGATTCTTTAGGTCCTTCCTTTAAAGACATTACTAGTGTGGTGTGGTGTATGCACTACCTACTCTAGTGTGGCCTACTAAACTCTCTTGAGTTGTAGAAAGGGTTGTGCTATCCCTTAACACACAACTCTAAGTTCAGTAGAACTTACTGTATAGTAAACTTAAATTATATGTACCTTAGGTACCTTTAGTGGTTTTCAGTTGATCAATTCAATTGAGATTATCTGGTAAAACAATAGCAAGCTGGAATCCCACACGCTGCACACCAATGTGAGAAGTTGGCCTGGTATATGCTGTCCACTAATTATAGTGGGCACCTTGCACCAGTCCAAACAACCCCTTATTGGAGATAGGTTAAAGACAACCTTTATTGAAAGCTATCCTAGTGGTAGCTATGGAGAGCAGCCTTCAGGCTAAGTCTTGAAGGAATGTAAAGCAGCTTGTTTTACCAGTCTATAATATCTTGAGTGACCAAATGAAAGAGTACCACACCAGGTATATATTCAAAATATATGTATTTATTGCTAAACACACCCCTCTAGTCTCTTTATGAGGCTAGAGTTCGAAGTACACAAGTTATAAGTTATTTAAACACAGTAATAGCACAAATACACGTTTGGGCCCTAGGGGCGTACCAAACCATATACCAATAAAGTGGTATAAGAACCACGACTGAGCTAGACACTAGGCCTAGAGCCTCTAGAAGTGCTTGGACCACAAGGAACCACCCAAGGTAGTGACACAGGGGACCCACGGGGGACGCGTGCAGTGTAAATACCCAACCGCGATACGCCGTTAACTTCTATGGAGAAAGTCGCGATCAGGAAATTAAAGAAAAGGGACACTTAAAGAAGGACTTGGAGCAAACCCTTTGAGAACTAGGTCGTTCTAGAGTCTCTACCCACGAGAGCACCAGAGTACTCGTGTTACCTCACCCAGGGAAGCCGGGGGCATAGGTGCCTTTCGGGGTCGGGTTTCGTTGTCGATTTGAAGGGCGATCTGCTGCAAAGTGCTGCTGGCGACCAAGTGGAAAGTGTCCGGGTGGATCCAAGAATGGATCGGAGATCTGAAGAACCTGAAAGCAGAGGGGACAGAGTCTGGGTCACTAGCCAGTGACCAGGAAGGCAATGAGCAGATGCCCACCGATGTCGGGTGCTTCAGGTGCGTTGACGGTTGTCTTGACTCTTCAGCCACGAGGTCCAGGAGGCGTTGTCGGCAACCAGGAGCAGGATTCAGGCTGGTACACGATGTCTGTCGAGTGCTGAGGCGTCGGCGACCGGATCGGACCCAACAAGCCTTGGCAACGGCAAGTCTCGATGAAGTTGAAGATTGTCGATTAGTCAGACCAGCAAGGTCTAAGGAACTCATCCAGCAAGGGTAAGTGAGGGCAAGCCTGGAGCAACCAGGGAGCCCAAGAAAAAAAGGATTGGCCTTCGTGAAGGGCTACTAGCCAACGGGCTAGCAACCGCGAAGGAGCCTCGAGACGGTGTACGTGGATCTGGCTCACAGGACACTCGTGGAGTGGAGGCCAGTGATCTTCGGTGCAGTTGGTGCTGGAGGCTGGGGCTACTCGGAGCCCAAAGCACGACTTCGTGGGAGACCCAGAAGAGGATGCACTTGCAAATGTGCTCGGTGTCCAGGGGTCACGGTTCCACGTTACCCACGACAGCTACGGGCCTCAGCTTTGCTGGGGACTCAGGGCAGCCTCGGGGAAGTCTGGAAATCCACCTCTGGTGATGTGAAGACTTCGGCGTCCGACGGGAGCTTCAGAACTGCAGACCGGACAATTGCTTCTTTGGTGCCTGCCAAGCAGGGGAGTCACTCCTTGACCCCAAGGGAGATTCTTCTGTCCTCTAGTCTTGAGTAGAGCGTCGAAGGTCCAGGATTCAGTGTCAGAGTTTCGTCCAGGGATAATCTAAAGTCCTAAGGACTGGGTTCCTATACTTATACCAAGTTTAGGGGTTGGACTACTCTGTGGCCCCACCTATGGGTGGGTCAGGGAAGAGGGGTGGCTACACCCCTTTCCCTTTGTCCAGTTCGCGCCAAAGCAGGGGCTGGAAGCCCCTGATCCGGTTTGAACTGGGGTATGCACAGGGACACCAAATGTGCCCCCAGTGCAGGACTTCAAAGCACCCAGAGGGTGCTCCCGCCCAGCCCCAATACACATTATCCTGTCTGGGGAGGTGGTCACACCTCCCTGCAACAGGAAACCTATTGTCCAGGCCTCCCCTGCCGGAGTTTCGTCCAGCAGCAGGAGGCCAGACTTGTGTCTGTGGCAGCAGCATCCATTTTGTGATGCCAGGGCTTTAGAAAGAAGTTACCGGGCAAGCCAGAGTTAACATGTCTTTCCCTCTAGAAGGGTGGAATGCTACCCCCGCCGCCAGAATTGGCGGGGGGTAGTATTCCAAGATCTTTGACACCAAACACGACATGTTTTGGTGCAGCCATCCCAAAGTTAGCATTTAACTTTAACGCGAGGTTATAATGCGCTTAAGAGTATATGGTCAGGCTGCACTACAAACAGCATCAGAGAAGGGTCTCCGACCGCTGCAGAGGGGCCCTGCTCATGCAGGGGCACCCTCTCACATAGGAACCATGCACTCTGCCTTCAGGATTGACAAGGCCTGCCATAGGAGTGACTTATAGGTTTATATGTGTGTATGTATGTAGTGATATAGGTAGCCTATATCACAGTAAGGGGTGCATGCACCACCTTACCCAGGCTGCAGTAGCAGACCTGTGGTGTCAGTTTGGATGGCCTTCCAGGGGTGGCATAATACATGCTGCAGCCCCTGGCAGGCCTCTGAGGTACCTATGCCCTGGGTACATAGTATACCATATACTAGGGACTTATAAGGGCACTCCAGATTCCAATCAGAGATGTGCCTAAGGCACATGGAAACCATTTTAAAGAGTAAGCAGCTAGGCTGGGGTTCTGATTAGCAGGGCCCCAGCCAGACTAAGGTCGAAAAACAGTGAAGCATCAGCAAAAAGTGGGGGTACCCATGTGAAGCAGATCCTACTCTCCTACAACTCAAACCAGAAAGTCCTTCAGGACTGAGTAGGCAAAGTGCACCTTCTGACGAACCTGAGTGTTTTGGCAATAATGCTGCGTGAACTTATGGAGGGACTCCCACATCTAGCAAATATCTAGGACAGGGACTCTGTGTGCCAAAGCGGTGGCAGCAGCTTTGGCCTTGGTAGAATGAGCTTACAGTGCTTCCAGAGGCTGCTTTTAAGTCAGTGTGGAGCAGAACTTAATGCAAAGCAAGATTCAGCAAGAGATGGTTTTCTTCTGCAGTGCCTTGAATTTTTTGGCTCCTGAGAACCCCATAAAGAGCTGATCATTCACCCAGTGGTCTTTGGTACGATCTGTGTAGTGGCTGGCGCTCTCTTAGGGTCCAAGCAATGAAGTCTCTTCTTCTCCTCCTTAGAGGGATGAAACAGAGTGCTGAACGCCAGCAGGGTAATGGTCTGACCGACATGAAATGGCACCACAACTTTTAGCAGAAAGGATGCCCCGTCCACAGAACCAATTTGTCTGAGAAGAAGGACGAGTAAGGTGGATTGACACAAAGACCCTGAAGCTCAGTCAGATGCCCTGCTGAGGTGATGGCAATGAAAAACACAGTTGATAGTAAGGAGCCGTAAAAGACAGCTATGAAGTGGCTCGAACGGAGTGCACATCATTAAAGTCAGAACTAGAATAAGGTCCCATTGGGGCATGACCAAAGGATAAGGGGCACACGTGTTGCAGTCCTTTAAAAAATGCATCACAACCAGTGACAAACAACAAGGGCCAATCAGGCAACCGGTAGAAGGCCTAAAGATAACCCTAAAATGTTCCCAAAGCAAAACCTTGCAAGGCAAGGGGAGGAACAAATAACAGAAGGTCAGATTATTTGACCTGGAGGGAGTAAACCTGGCGAGGGCTGCACCAAGTCACAAATTTGTCCAAATGACAGGCATCTACAGTTTTCATTGAGGGATGCCTGGCTGCCAACATGGAGGAAGGTCAAAGGTGTTCAGCTGTTGCCACTCAATCTCCAAGCATGAACATGGAAATTGCAAAGGTCAGGGTGAAGAACCCTGTCCCTTTGCTGTGACAGCATGTCCTCCCGGAGGGACAGCCTGCTCAGAGGACATTAGCTCAAGCCCAAGAGTTCAGGATACCATGCTCTTCATGCCTAATAAGGAGTCACTAGGATGACTTGAGCCTGGTCTGCCATCATCTTTTTAAGAACTTGGGGCAGGAGTGGTATTGGTGGGAAGGCATACAGGAGTCCCGAGTTCAACTCTAAGTGGAATGCATCTCTGAGGGAGACGCCTTGGAAACTCCGACGTGCAAAAGTGTTAACATTGCACTGTTCTTGGAGGTGGCAATTAGATCGAGCTGAGGTGCTCCTCATTCGCGGAAGAGACCATGTGCCATCTACAGGTGTAGCTGCCAATTGAGATCCGCTAGGTGTCGACGACTAAGCTTGTCCGCCCTGGCATTCAACGATAGTGCAAGGTGGTTTACCACCAGGAAAATGCCTTGGTAGACCAGCCTTTTCCAGAGGAGCAAGGCCTCCTGGCACAGGGTCCGTGACCTCATCCTTCCTTTTTTGTTGCAGTACCACATGGTGGTGGTGTGGTCTGTGAGCTACTGTACCAGCTTTCCCTTAATGGACGTTGTGATGTCGCTTAAGTTCCATGTTAGAACATGGAACGTGGAGTGTGGGTGTTCTTGGAGAGTCAGTTGACTCAAGTCCTCGATGGATGGGGTCATTAATAAACCCTCTACTTTAATCTACCAAACCCAGTGTTCCTTGCCTCATTACACTGGCGACGATCGCGTGAAGGAAGAGGGATAACCGACCCCAACATTGGGAAGAAGGAGAATAGTGAAAGAGGAGCAGTTAATCAAAGGAAAAGGGAAAGGACGCAAAGCGGCAAAGCAGGATCGCGGAAAATCTTACCGGTGTAGCGGTCATCTGCGGTTGTCGCGCATTGCAGGGAAGAAGTGGATCTCCTGGTGAATAGTGGTAAGCGCGAGGAAGAAGTGGCTGCTGGAACGCAGATCGCGCCTGCGCTTCACGCTAACTGTTGGTTGGTGAGTGACATGCTCTGTCGCCCTTAGAAAAGAGCCTGAATGGCACACAAGGGCTGCGCAGACAAAACAAGCGCAATTTCCTAAAAAAAGAGGACCGAGTGATTATGTGGTGACGACGGCGGCGGCCATTTTAGAGTCAGGCATTGGGGAAAGGAAACAAGTGCAATTTCCTAAAAAAAAGGACGGAATGGTTGAGTGGTGATAGCGGCGGCCATCTTATCTGTTGTATTTGTGAAAAGGAGGAGTAAAAAGGAGGATTTTGGTGGCATATAGATAAAAAAAAAAAAGAAGAAAGAGAGAAAGAGGAAAACAGTGAAGATACAGTTACAAGTTTGCCACCACGGTGACAAGCACACCTTAAAGTACTGCGGCAAGCTTGTCACATCGTAAAAGAACAATTGCAAGTTTTGACAACACGGTGACAAGCACACCTTTAAAAAAAAAGAAAAAAAAATTAAATTTGATTTGGGTGTAGGCTTACGGAGTATTGTATTTTATGTTAGTTTACAGTATAATAAGACAAATATTACATTTAAAGCTGGTCTTAGATTAGTAGGCATTTAGGAAAGTTGGGGAGGGTGTGATTCACTTAGTATTTAAAAAAAAAAGTGAAGATAAAATAATAAGATAAAATGCAAAATGTAACTCCGCCACCATTTTTCATGACAAGTCCAGGGGAACCACCGGTGAAATGGCAGAAGTGGAAGAAGATTTTTGAGAATTATGCGAGGGTATGTGGTTCAAATTTAAGTGCGGAAAGGAAACAGGCACTTTTACTTCACTGTTTAGGTGGAGAGGGGCAAGAAGTATTAGAAAATCTGCCAGTGTTAAGTCAAATATGTCAAAGAGGATTGAATGAATATGAGGTATGTGTAAAACAATTAGACCTACATTTTCTGCCAAAGGTGAGCACCATTATGGAGCGATATTATTTTGGTTTAAGAGAGCAAGGAAAGGAAGAAACCGTGGAGGAGTTTGTCACTGCTCTTAGGAAACTGGCTTCAAGTTGCAAATTTGGGGAACTGGTAGAAGAAAGAATACGTGACCAGTTTGTATTAAAATGCGGTAGTGACAAAATAAGAGAGGAACTTTGGTTAATAGATGAACCACCTTTAAATGAAGTTATGATAATTGCTAAAAGGGTTGAACACATGCTTAAATGTGTGAGTGAATTGAGCAAGGTAGGGAAGTCTGCAGTTGCTCAAGAAAAGGTAGAGGAAGTTGTGTGTCAGGTGGTACATAAGACTGACACTGATAATAAAAAGAGTGGGGAGGATGAGAAAAGGAACAAGCCTGCTGAGGATATAAAAAGAAATGTTTTGCCTTTCCAGGGGACTTGTTATCGTTGTGGGAGAAGTGGTCATAAAGCTAATGCAAATTTTTGTCCGGCACTCAGTGTGGTTTGTAACTATTGTGGGAGAAAAGGGCATTTCTCAAAGAACTGTCGTTTCCGAAACAAAAGAGATGGAAAGATTGATGTGAAAGAGGTCAGTTTTCAGGTGAATGAGGTGTGTGGTTTGGAACATCCTTCGGAATGGGTTAAGATAGAAGATGTGAAGATAAAGATGAAGTTTGATTCTTGTTCTCATCTCACATTTATCTCTAAGGATATTTTTGAAGAAAATTTTAAAAACAAAGTAAAATTATTAAAAACCGATGTAAGGCCAACAGGTTATGGGGGAACTCCGATAAAAATGTTGGGATACTTTCAGACTTGCCTGGAGTGCAAAGAGAGATTTACGGATGCTAACATCTATGTAGCAGAGAAAGGGGATAACCTACTGAGTTGGACACACCAAGCGAGGCTTGGAATTATTCTTGATCCTAATGGGAATCCTCCTGTACTGGTGCAGTCTATAGAGAATGTTGGTGACAGGTATGTGAACAAGTTTGGAGAATTGTTCAAGAACTCTTTAGGACGTTTGAAGGGCTACAACCATTGTATCAAGTTGAAGTTAGGTGCAAAGCCCATTGCAGCAAAAGTGAGGAGAATTCCTCTGAGTGTACAAGAACCTGTACAAAAAGAGATTAACAGGTTATTGGATGCAGGTGTGATTGAGCCGGTGGAAGCGACAGAGTGGTTGCCTCCCATAGTTGTGGCTAGAAAGAGCAATAATGAAATTCGTCTTTGTGTGGATTTACGTGCACTCAATAAGGAGGTGGTTGTGGACAAATTTCCATTACCTAATATAGATGAGATGGTTTCAACCTTGGATGGTGCTTGTTATTTTAGTACACTCGATTTAGCTTCGGCGTATCATCAGGTGCCTTTAGAAAAGAGTTCACAGGAGCTTACTGCTTTCATTACACCTCGTCAGGAAGGATTTGAACACCAAGGCTATGGCCCTCAGCCTCAGAAGGTTGATGTGGAGCCAGGACTCCAAGCGGAGACCAGAGGCCTCTGATCGCCACCTCTTCCAGGTGGCTGCCCCAACCCAGAAGTGCACGTCTGTCACCACTGTCTGCTCTGGCTCGGGAAGGAGGAGGGGTCTGCCACTGACCCAACCGTGGTCCAGTAACCACCACTGCAGATCTTTTGCAATCTTCTCCAAAATGTGAACGTGGTAGGAAAGGTTCCCTTGATGTTGGGCACACTTGGACTTCAGATCCCACTCACAATGCGTGCTTGAGATCACAGATTCACCACAGTATGAAATATACATACATTTTGAGTCTTCATTTTCAAAAACTACTGAATGGTGTAGGAAAGTGCCCCTTTTTCACATGGTCACCCTCACTTTTTGCCTGGTTTCTGATGTAATTTTGTTAGAAAGTGCACTGGGTTCCTGCTATCCAGGTCCCCAGTGCCAGTTCTCTTTCCCTAAAACTGTACCATTGCTCCTCCAATTAGCCACCTTTTAGCACCCCTGTAAGTCTCTAGTAAATGGTACCCCTGGTACCTAAGGCAAAGAGACTAAAGAGATTCCCTAAGGGCTGCAGCATGTATTGTGCCACCCTAAGGGACCCCTTAGCACCAACATGTAAACTGCCATTGCAGGCTGCATGCCATGGTGCAGAGAAAAGTGAAGACACGACATGGCACACCTCCTGTGGTCCATGCCTGCAGACATTGAATGCAAAATAGGTAATCCACCACTGCAGTGGGCCTTACAGCCCTGAGGCAAGGTGCACTATACTACATGCGAGGACATATCTGCATTAGCAGATATGCCCACGTTGATTCTTGGATATTACAAGTGAACAGGGAGGCCATTTTAAGTACATGTGCTAGCCACTGGTAATTAGGAGTTCCCCAGCCACATAATGGCTTCACTGAAAATAAAGATGTTTGGTATCAAACATCTCATACTAATAAACCCACACTGATTCTAGCGATGGATTTATTAATACATGCACACAGAGGGCACCTTAGAGGTGCCCCTTGAAAACCTACCGACTACTAGTGCTCTGGCTGACTGGTACCACAGACAGGTTTCTGACCCCCTGTAGGTGAGAGCCTGCGTTCTCTGAAGGGAGAAACAACGCCTGCTCTGGCTGGAGGTTTTGTCACCTCAATTCAATTCAATACTTTTATTAAGATTTGGATATCAAATGAGGTCCACAAAAGAAGAAGAGATTACACTAAAATTTTGGTCACAATTATGTCATAGTAATACTATTAAAATTACATATTTAAGTCCTTTACCGCCATCAGATAAATCGAGTTAAATACATACGCAATTTTGTTATAATTAAAACTTCTTTGAAAAAAATAGTTAATAAAAGGTTATAATTTGTACACATAATCCCCTCCCCCATAGCAGCAAAGGTTATGTGCAAATTATCCCAGAGAAAATAAAATCACTGACAGTCATAGCAGAAGTCCCAAAATTTACATTCTTGCTAATAACAGTTACCGTGGTCCAAGATAGTGAACAGGAATTCAGTTTTATTATCCCATAAATCCCACAATGAACACCCCCCTGCATAGCAGCAATCAATATAAATAAGTTATTCCACTAGAAAACAGTCCCGTAAATTCCTTCCCCTCAGACAGCAATACTCTTAAAAATTAAAACAAGTTCAGAATCTCCTTAAAAAGTAAGATATTTTTGTGCATATTATTATTTAATTCTATGGATTAAAGAGAAACTTGCGTGCTGCTGCTGCTGCTGCTACGGTTTTAACATTATTCTGTAAAAACATTGGCCGTAGCAGCTGATAACGATGTGATAACCGGACTGCACAAAGAAACAAAACATGGTTGAGGTTCTGAATCCCCAAATTACACATTTCAATCTTTCCCTGTTCTTGCGGAGGTAGACCAATTTACCGTTAGAACATTTAACGGAAGTAAATTCATGCGGAATAAAATCAACAAGCGGCAAATTCCATGATCCATATTCCAAGCTAAACACTTCTGGGCTACTCTTGGATTGCATGATGAAGATATTACCTCCAACCTTTTCTTCATCCTGCAGTACTTAAGGTATTTCTGAAAACTAGCAATACAGGTAGTACTCTTTAAAAAGTTATTAAATTCTAAAAGAGGGAGGGAAGTCACGAACTCCTACTGTGCAGATGATTCAACGCAAGAGTAAAACCAGGGGTTAAGGAATATTTATCTGCTTCCGAACCAAAAATGTCCTGGTTCAAAAAGCTCTTTATAGAATCCGATTCACTATTCTTCAGCTGATAGCCCCACCGAATCACTCTCGCTAATCCTTCTACATATAAGCTTATCAGGCCGAATTCTAACATAATAGCAGGGGTTGGAACTGATGTATTAAAATTACATAATTGACACAAAATCTGACCTTTTATTATATCAAGGAAGCCCCATTTTTCTACCTAAATAGATTCAATAGCATATAATAGTGTTGGAGGGACTTTCACTTTAAAAACAGAAAGCATTTCCAAAGAAATGCCTTCGGCCTATTACATTATAAAATGTGTGTAACCCATTTGCATGTGAGACAGCTTTGCAGGAGCAATGGTCAATGTGGGCTTTATCTTTTGTGCTGCCAGTTATTTTCCCCAAGTAAAGATAAGAATTCACAGTCTCAAGTTTCTCTAAACCAATACTCCAAACATATTTGCTATTCTTTCCACACTTTCTACTTTTTAAAATCAAGATTTTACTCTTAGAAACATTTATCTTCATATATTGTAGTGCAGTATATTTCTGAAGCAACATTAGCTTCTTATTCAACCCATTAGGAGTTAAATCCATAATAACAATATCATCTGCGTAATCAGAGAAGAAAAGGGACGGCCACCTATCTTTGGCGCATCACCGTTGTGAGGAGCAAAGCCACTGGGCAACTCTGCAACATACAGAGAGAAAGGTAGAGGCGCCAAAAACAATCTTGCTTCAGTCCATTTTTTGTTGGCATCACAGAGGATAATCCTGGATCTCCCCCTAATAGCACCTGACACCAAGTAAGAGAGTGTAAAGCGATAATAAGTGTTTGAAGGAGGGTAGGCATAGCCATCTTTTGTAGTTTTGTAGTTTTTTCCAGAGTGTTGGCCGATCTACCTTATCGAAGGCTGTTAAAAAATCGTTAAATGCCGCATAGACATTTGTCCTTCGAATTAAACTGTACTTTTCCTCAACCAGTTTCAACATACAGATATTATCCAAAGTGCAGTGTTTTTCCCAAATCCTTCTTGTTCAATGGGAAGAATTTTCTCCTCCATCACCCAACCAGTCAGGTGACCCAAAATACTGTGTGCAAAAACTTTCTCAACTGCATCTAATAAAGCTATTTGTCGGTAATTGCCAGGAAGGTGTCTAAGCCCCCTTTTAAATAGTTGAATCAAAATACTTCCAGACCAGGCGGGGGGTTCTTCCCCTGCTGGTAACAATAGGCAAAAAGAGGAGTAAGATATGAAGCCCACTCCATAGGCTCTTTTTTAATTACCGACATGGGTATTTCATCAGGACTCTTGCTCCAGAAGCTCTCATTCTCTAAATGAGTCCCACAATGTCACTCCTCAAAGGAGCATAGCATAATGGGGGGAGTATAGATGTTACGGTTATTGGGAAAGATGACCAAACTGAATAAGAGTTGGCAGAATAGAGTTTTTCGAGATAGGTTCTCCATTCTTCTTCTTTTATGGGAATTGAGAGAGATTTCACGCTAGAACCACAACTATCCGAAATTATATTTCCCAATACCGTTTAGCATCATTCCTTGATGCCACCTCTTTTACTGGACCCAGTTATAATCTTCCCTTTCTTTTCTAAGGAGACGTTTTTTCCTTAATCTTTTCCTCTTTGGAAGATTGATTAATTTACTTCTATCAAAAGAGAAATTCTGGAACTGAGCCCTCACTAATTTATTTATTTCACTATTTAAATGTATTACCGGATCTGGATGTGGTCTCCGCCCGGTTGGTATATGATTAGTTTTACAGGCAGAAACCAAAGTATTTATACAGAGTCCATGTGATAACAATGGGTCTGGAAGAAAAGGCTGCTGATCTCCTAACATTGTTTGCTGCTGATCTCCTATTAATATTGTCAGTGTCTCTTTTAATTTTAAAGATGCTTTGGTATTCCAGTATATTCTACTGTTTGATTTTTTGAAATTCCAAGTGTCTACTTCCTTTATGGTCACATCAATTTTACAGAAGATCAGCATATGATCACTATAGGAATTTTCTTGGACTTCCATATATGTCAACCTATTAAAAGTGACAGCTGAGACAATTATATGGTCAACAATAGACCCACCAGAAATCGATTTATGCGCAACCTTTGCTGGGATATCATTTCCTATTCTCCCATTAGCAATAAATAAATCTATATTTCTCAAAGCCTTCTAATAAAAGCAAGCCTCTTTTATCTACCTGACTATTTTTTGGAAACCAAGCTGGAGGAATTTTTAAAGCTTCCTCTTTCAAGGCATTTGCAAACAACCTTTAACTATGAGTAGAGACTTTGGCTTTCAGATCGTCGACCAGTACTAAATGTATACAATCCTCTCTTAACATAGTAATGAAAATAAAATCAAATAATTACTTCAGTAGGTAAACATGAGAGGAGTCTGGGGGGATGTAAGAATTTACAATTAATAGCGAACCTATACTTTCATGATTCTGCTTAAATTCTATCTTGACTGCCCAATTAAATTAGAAACATGGGAAATATCTTTATATAACCAACTAAAATTAGTACTGAGTAATATGGCTATGCCTCCTTTCGCATGTCCTCTCTTCACCGGTAATGCAGGACAGCTTAATACAGTGTATTATTCTACTGACCAGTTCTTTACAATCCAAGATTCTTGAATACACACTATATAAGCTTTCAGTTCTTTTAAGAATACCTAATAGACCTATTAGAATTAAGAGCTCCTGCCACCCAGCTCCATTTCCTGTCTTCCTCTTCTGCAGTCGTTGTTTTTGTTCTCTCTCTCTGCAAGCAGAGAAACTCTCCTACCTCCTTTTCCAAAAGAGACCCGCATTTTACTTTCCCTCACCAATTGAGGGACTACTAAGGGAGAAAGGCGAGAATGACAGTTGACCTGGCCATTAAGACCATTAAAATTATATGAAAACATTTTAGAGGCTCTCTGCTTCTGTGGAACAAGAACATCAATACCACGACATCGCAATTTATCACTGTTCAAGATTATTACGTTGGGAATCACCTTGGAACAAAAGATCACTCTAGCCCATCCGTGACTACCGGGATCTAAAACTTGAACCAAAGCAAGGTCACTACTTTGTACCGTTTGAAGGTCAGGTATTTCAGAAAAACAACCCAATAGGAATGACCTATTCAGATGCAACTCCTGATCAAAAATGGAAAAAGATTCTAACGACAAAGGCACCGACATCGGATTACTAGCCGAAATATCCCCAACAGGGCCTCTCCCATTAGGATTATAAATAACATTATCCCCTAATGTAGATGAAAATAATGTGGCATTGTGTTCAAATTATATGTAGGAGATACCATTACTGGGCTGGGAACAGGTGCATTATCCCCTTGCTAGTCCGATATTAGATCACATTAGTTCCCTGGTGAGACCAAAGAGCATCTTGTACTTGCTTCAACTTGGCCTCCTTCCACCTTTGCAACAGTCAGGATGGAATTTGAGATCACATTTGAAACAAAGCAAAGTCTTCTTGTTTTTTTATTTTTTATTCTGCTGAGATTTTTCCTCTTTGCAATCCTCTGTGTTTTCACACTTTAATCTTTACTTTTGATCTTCTAATCCTCCACTACATGTGACGGGACTATTACATTCTCTCTTTTTCAAAAGATGGGGGAAGACATTCTTTGCCTTTCTCGCTTTTGTCTCATTTAAACACGAGGAGGTTGAAGGCAATAGCAAGCTGTCCTCTAACTCAAAGAACGTCTGTGGAGAAAAAAGCTTATCTTTTTCAAATAGATCCACATTTTCCTTACCCTTTGTTTTCTACTAAAGGGTGCACCTTTTGGGTGCTAAAGTCCCTGAAACTAGAATTTGAGGCAGCATTCACTTGACAAGATTTAATTGAGTTGGAGCCACTGCAATGATGTTGGGACAGGTATACCCCTTTAGGAAAACCAGATTTATTGAAAAATTTATCAAAAGGAGAGTTGACCTTTTCAGTTAGAGTTCTTTGGTCCAAAATTAACAATTTAGTTGGGAAGAAGAGAATCAAAAATGTGATCAGAATTGGTCACAGATTTCTCCATCAGAGCCAATATATAGGACAGAACTCTTTCTAGACAATGCAGAGAATCGGACAACAGAACCTTATTCCCTGGTTGATTACGTAATGAATGTGGACTCAAACACAATTCTGGAGTGACTGTCGCCCTTGAGTTTATTATGGAATTTCCACTGGCTGTACTACTTAAAAGCTGCATCTTGATGGAGGGAGTAATAGTTGTATCTCTAATGTTTTCCACTAGATTTGGAGAAGGTGGGATATCAGTGGATATCAGAGGATACTTTAGATGTCTGAGGGCTATTAATGGCAAAATCCATATCAATATCAGGGAGGGTAAAATCTTCCATCAGAGGTCCTTCCTCCCAGGTTTCAATACTTGTTTAAATACGTGATTGGATCACACTATTTCTGAGTGTATTAAAGATTTGGTTTGTCCCAGGAAGAATTTCAGCTTTCACCTCAGATTTTCCAATGGGCAATACAGACCTATTCTCCATCGTGGTCACTTAATTTGATCCTGCCTCTCTTTTTGAGAAAAAAGTGGAAATATCGTTTAAACCTTTTAGGGTATTCAACTATAATGACTTATTTCTCAGGGGGTTGTCTTTGGTCTTTTTACAGGCTCTTGTAAAGACCAACTTCCCCGAGTGCAGCTTCTTCGCAGTCATAACTCAACCCTCTATTACTGGCCTTATATGCAATCGGGCACCGTTTCGTCAAATTCCCAACTGGTTAAGTCCACCAAAGACCAGATAGGACCAACGATCAATACTCTGTTAACGAACAGGTGAGGGGAATTGATCAGTTATCTAAAATTGTTCACTATGTTCACACTCTGGCTCTCACTGAGCAGTCTATACTTGATTGAGGTCACTCCTGGGCATGAAAGGCAAAGGCGTGAAGGGCGAGTGTGGTAGCGGGCCCACTGCGTGAGCAAGCCACACCGACCTAATACCGGCCACTTCTGTGCCTGCAGTGAGAGACACACGGCTCTGAGCCTTACCTGCTCTCCCAAGACAAAACCAGCTCGTGGAAGGGAAGCTTTCCCAAGGTGTGCTGCAACTGCTCTGCTCCGGAGCGAAGATGTAAATGTGAATAGAGTAGTCACCATGACAACAATAACTATAGCCCTCTACAGTTCTCCACTGCTCTGCACAGCTGACCTGCTCTGCTATCCAACCCTCTTAGATTTGTTGCTAGGGCAGGATTTCGCACAGAGCGGATGACGGGAGTTGACAAAGGCGATGCTGCAGTTGTCTTGTCCTCTATGCCACCATCGCTCCCAGCTCAGCTGCCAGCATTCTTCCCGCTTTTCTCAGCTCTGGCTGCTTGTGAAGGAGAGGGAGCAGCCGGCGTATTTGGGTGAGTGGTTATGTTATCCCAGGAAGATGACTGGGCCGTATTCGGAGTCCCGGGGCCCGCATTCACTTTTACCTTGGCCCGCTGTACCGGTTTCTCTGCAGCCGCTTTTTTGGCTTTCCCGGCTGACTTTCGTGTAGCGCAGCTCCTCCGCTGCTCCTACTCCGTCTGCTGCTTTCCAACTGCTTCAGCTTTCTAACTGCTCACACCTGCCAAGGATCACATAGCCCCCTCAATCAAACAATGAATCTATCTTTTTAATCAAGCGAGCCTGATGATGTCAGAGATAAATAAATAAAAAATCAAAGTGTCTCTGGCGTAATGGTGTACCTTCGGGCTTTTAGAAAAATTAGCGTGATACAAAATTCCAGAAACTACGCGACAATTACAGCAGCTTAATCGAATTATCGTCTGGGCCCAAATTCAATGACAATTTCTGGTTACTCATTGAAATGTTAGAAGTTTAAGAGATCTGCATCAGACATCTCTAACAAGCACATTTCCTTCAACCTCACATCATCCAAGCAGGATGGCTAAATGATCAGCATATCAAGGCAGGAGACTTCAATGGCCTCTGCAGCTTTGATATGCGACTTAAGCCTTCCCTAAACAGGGGAAATGGTACCACCTGCCCCAGGACCATTTGGTACCAGGACAGGTGGGAAAATTAGCTAGTCAGGAGGCGCGCCCCCCCATCAGGCTAGTTCCACCCTTAAGGTGGGCTATCTGATGTGGAAACGACTTTTAGATATCCACCATCTTGGGCTAGGTGGAATTAGGCTCTGTGTCAGGCTTATGCCCACTTCCCACAGGAAGTGGTCATATAGAGGGTGTAGTCACCCTATAGGTAAGCTACTACCTGTCACTCCCCTTAACACTGCTAAATTGAGTATTTAGGTGACACCGCTGACACCAGGAACTCAGATTTGATGGATCCAGAAGAGACAGAGAGCCGCTAGAAAAGCAAAAACTGAAGACTTCTGTGCACTTTTGGCATTAAACCCTGCTTGTCTGTACCAAGTCTCTACAATCGCGACCAGTGACTCGTCCTTCAGCTGAAAAGCAGAGTCTGGTTCACCGATTTGCCACTCACCGGCCAGCTCGATGCAATAGCTCTCCAGGAAGAGGAATCTATTTCTCTTGAAGGTCAGATGTGTCCCCACAACAGGACCAACCGGAGCCACACATGACCAATACCCGGGGTACCAGACCCTTTGCAGCAAACACAGACCTTGAGAGTCCAACTCCTAAACAGAGCAGCCATCGAAGGACATAAGCACTGCTGAAACCCACTTCCAGAGTGCCGCAACCGCAAGGCCCTAGGTCACACAGAGCACAGCCTATGTTTCTACTCTGCACCCGAACACCAGAGCCCGGTTACTGATGAACCAGCTGTGCCCCTTTGTTCCCAGGATCCTTGTGACCCAAGCCCCTGTTGGGAGCTCCAGTACTTCTCCCCAAGTCCTCCTCTGCAGCCTGTTTCTAGGTGGCCTGCCTTCTTTCTACCAGCGTAGCGCACACAGCTACCAACCTGACCAGCACCTCTGCACCTGGGCCCCCCAGGGCAGGTAACGAGTAACTGCTGGTGGTACTTTGGACCATGGCCCCCTACGAGCCTAAGTCCCGAAGGAGACCCCCAGAAACAGACCGTAAATAACTGTATGCAATATATGCCTTTTCTCCCATAGCAAAGCATTGGTGCATAAAGACGCATTTAAGTAAACATTTTTACTTACTTGTAAAATCGATGTTTAAAAAAGTACTTACTTGATAACGAAGTTCTTGGTATCAGAATTTACATTAAAAATGAGATTTTTATAAATTGGTCTTGGATTTATTCTTTGAGTGAGTGTCTCATTTAATGCCTCAATGAGTACCACTTTTGCTTAGCACTACCCTCTGATAAGCCTAACTGCTCGCCCACCACAAAAGAGAGCATTTGGGTTATCATTTGTGCCTCTATAAACCAATCGGGGTTTGCCTGGATTCTTTACACAGTGTACCTCGTTTTGGTCCACTATATAAAGAGCCAGCTTCCTACATTGGTGGCAGCGGCGGGATACAAGACTTTGCATTTGCTGATACTGCTTAGTCAATAGGTGACTCCACAAATTAAAATCCACAACTGACATTAGCTAAATTTAATTTGTCGATTTTTCCAAATTTCTAAACTTGAACTGTTAGGGCCTTGGTTAAGTCCCCAGTCCATTTGTATTTGAATTTTAAAAGTAAAACCTAGACAGTTAGGCCTGTACAAAGTTGATTGTTAGATTTTTTAAAATAAATTCTAAAAAGCTCCCAACTGATCTAATACCAGGTCTGATACATAGGGTACTAGCCAAGAGCTCAACCTGGGTCCCTAAAGGAAACTTAAGTTGACCCTACTTAAGGACCTCTTTAAAACATGGAACCGTGCAATGGGGTCTAAACCTACAAAGGCTCACCACCAAAATATGCTTGCTGAGCATGATAGAACCATGGCAAAGGAAGACAACCCCAATGAAACAGGAGAAGGAGATGCCAGTGAGGAAGTCTCCAATTCACCTACTGACAGTACATCTACTGTCAGTACTTTTGGTAGTACCCCAGAGGAAGTTTAGGAGGAAGATCCTGAACATCAGAAACTAGGTAGGAGAATAGCTCTGGAAGCTAATCTTAGCCATAGAAAAAGAGAGAGTTGAGATGAGCCTAGCACCCATCTCTGGTGGCAGCAAAATTTTAAATAGGGAGAAAGATGAAGCTTGTGACCCTAACATCTCCAAAGGGATTGTCCCCAAATATGTAGAGGGGGATGATATCACCAAGTGGTTTACAGCCTTTGAGAGGACTTGTAAGATGAGGAAACTCAGCCAGAAGTATTAGGCTCTCTACTCTGGGAACGGTTTTCAGGTAAGTGTAGGGATAGAATCCAGTCACAGAATGAGACAGATGATGAGTCCTATGACCTCATGAAGGATACCCCGATTGAAGGCTTTAGTTTACCACTGAGGAGTACAGGATTAGGACCAGGGAGACTTGAAAAACCTTGAATCAGACCTGGGTAGATTTTGTTGACTTCTCAGTCAAAACACTGTGTGACTGGTTGAAAGGTTACAAAGTGCAAGACTATGATGGGCTTTATCATCTTATTTTTGTAGGAGAGAGCATCTGTTAAGTAAGTGTGTTTCCGAAAAACTGCATCAGTACTTGGTGGACATAGGTCCAGTCTCTCCCCAAGAATTGGGAAAGAAGGCTGACCATTGGGTCAAGACTAGGGTGCCCAAGAAGTCTCATGGAGGGGGGGATCAAAAGAAAGGGGTTGCTAGTCCCCCACTCCAGGGGAAAGAGAGTGGGCAACCTAAAGATAAAACCAAAGAATCTTCTAAAGACCCATAAAAACCTGTTCAGGGGGTATGACCTAAGACAATACATAGTCCAAGGAGCGGTACCAGGGTAGGGACTGGGATCCCAAGAAGGCTTGGTGCTTTAATTGTAAAGTCAATAGGCACCAAACTGGGGACCCTGTCTGTCCCAGAAAGGCTTCCTCTAGTGCACCCCCAGTTAGCACTGGGGTGGTGAGTCTACAGATGGGATCCTGGAGGTGCCCTGACTAAGTCGGAGACCACGCTGAAGCCGTTTTAGTCTCAGACGGTGGGGTGGAAGTAGCTGCTCTGGTTGTCTGGCCCAGTAACCTGAAGAAATACATACAACAGCCATATATTAATGGGATTAGAGTGGAAGCACTGAGAGATACAGGTGCAAGTGTCACCATGGTGAATGAAAAACTGGTATCTCCAGAACAGTACCTGACTGGACAAACTTATCCAGTCACCAATGCTGATAGTGTGAATAAGGTTCTTTCCATGGCTATGGTGTCCTTGGAGTGGGGAGGGGTTACTGGCCAAAAGAAGGCGATTGTGTCCCTGTAATTCCTGTTGCATGTCTGCTAGGGAATGATTTGGAGTTCACAGCATGGGCTTTTTTTGGTGCCACCAGGAGAGTGGTAGTGCCTCAGCAGTACAGAGAGTTTTTACTCTCATTGGATCATGACATCCCCCTAGCAGGGCATCTTGGCCAGAACAAGACTTAGAGCAGGCGAGTCAGCCACTTCTACTGGCTAAACATGTCCCAGAAAGTGAAGAAGGTTTGTAACTCCTGAGTTACCTGCCAAGCCAGTGGCAAAGCAGGTCACCACCCAAAGGCCCACATAATCCCACTTCCAGTGGTTCCCTTTGAAAGGGTAGGGGTTGACGCTGTTGGCCCCCTGGACGCTCCCACAGCATCAGGAAACAGATTCATACTGTGGAAGTGGATCATGCCACCAGATACCCTGAGGCTATACCCCTTATGACTGTCACTGCTCCTGCAGTAGCCAGGGCCCTCCTAAGTATTTTTTACAAGAGTGGGTTTCCCTAAGTAGGTCGTGTCAGACAGAGGTAGTAACTTCATGTCTGGCTACCTGAAAGCCATGTGGGCTTAGTGTGGGGTGACCTACATATATAGCACCCCATATCACCAACAAACCAATGGCTTAGTTGTGAGATTCAACAGGACCATGAAAGGTATGATCATGGGACTCCCTGAAAAACTCAGAAGAAGATGGGATGTCCTTTTGCCATGCCTGCTTTTTGCTCACAGAGAAGTACTTCAGAAAGGAGTAGGGTTCAGTCCCTTTGAACTTCTGTCCGGGCATCCTGAGAGGGTACCACTATGTCTAGTTAAGGAAGGCTGGGAGAGACCTCTCAAAGAGCCTAAACAAGACATTGTGGACTATGTGCTTGGCCTACGTTCAAGGAGAGCAGAGTACAAGGGTAAAACATCCAAAAATCCTGAGGCCAGCCAAGAGCTCCAGAAGCTTTGGTATGATCAGAAGGCTGCACTTGTGGAGCTCCTACCAAGGCAGAAGGTATGGGGTTTGGAGCAAGTGACACCTAGGGCCCTTCAGGACAAGTGGAGTGGCCCCTACCCTATCCTTGGAAAGAAAGGTGAGTTCACCTATCTGGTAGACGTGGGCACTAGCAGAAGCCCTTCATGTTAACCGCCTAAAACCTTTCTATAACAGGGCTGATGTGACTGTGCTCACGGTCACTGATGAGGATCGGGAAGCAGAGTGTGAACCTCTCTCTGACCTCCTCTCCTACAGCCCAAAAGATAGGTCAGTGGATGGAGTTGTCTTCTCAGACACCCTCTCTGCTCAA
Organism: Calotriton arnoldi; assembly: GCA_963921515.1. Taxonomy (NCBI): domain Eukaryota; kingdom Metazoa; phylum Chordata; class Amphibia; order Caudata; family Salamandridae; genus Calotriton; species Calotriton arnoldi. Next base: position 738,580 of record CAWUFW010004170.1, read on the forward strand.
CTGCAGGCAAGTCCTGGAGCAGTATGCTGACCTCTTGTCCCTAAACCCTGGTCAGACAACCTGGTGTACCCATGATGTGGACACTAGGGACAGCACACCTGTCAAAAGCAAAATATATAGACAGGCTGACTTCATTAAGGAGAGCACCAGAGCTGTAGTCAGCAAGATGCTGGAATTGGGAGTCATTGAACCTTTCAAGACAACTATAAGAATTTTGAATTCAAGTGGGGCCCATTGGTAGCTTTCCTTTCCCGGGGGCTCCCGTCAGCTGTCTGTCCCACTTCCAACCGCGCATTACACCTCTTTCAATATTGATTACACTGCCACTACCTTCAGCTGCTACTTTAGTTTAGGTTCTTGCTGCCATCATAGTTTGGGGGAGGGGGGGTTGAGGGGTTGGGGGTTTTTAGGTTCGGAGATTTAGTTTTTCTATTTTTCAAATATTGCCACACTAGATTCCCTCAGATAGAACGTTTGACTAGATGTCCTTTCAGACAAATGCTGAGGTGCCTCATTTTGGTGCTCCATAAGGCTGCTGCCACAGTAGTCCGCCCGCATCCCCGCAGTGACAGCTACTGTTTCTCTCATTAGCGTTTCTTTTAGAAGCGGGGCTGGGCACATTCTGGATAATGTATATTGTTTCACCATTTGAGTGCTATCGATATGTTGGTGCTCACTGCGCTGAGCGGAATGTGATTGATTTACTGTGATTTATTTGGCAAAAATTCAATAAACATATGTTTGGGAAAAGAAAAAAAAAAACAGGGTGCAAGTTACCCCATAGAAAGACACTGCAATCAGGTGCATGGTCCAACAGTGACCAAATTTCATTTTTTGGTGTTGACAGGATCCCAGTGAATCAGAGAGGAGGTGACTGGGAACGGGCATTAAGGAAACTGGAGTCAGAATATATTACCCTTCTCAACTGCAAACACCCGAATGGTCTCAACCAGCATGAGGGTTTGCATGTCTGTCTGGGTTAATTTATATCCAGCAGGTCCCTCTTTCCCTTTTCATTTTGGTACCCCTGTCTGCTTTCCATCCAGATACCCTCTCTTCCTTCCCTCATTCTTTGCCCCCATTTGTCCCTCCCTTTTTCAAGGTACATGTCCGGTTGCTTATCTGGATGATTTGTATATTCATCAGTGAACACAGAATTTCTATTATGAGGAGGTGCATGCAGCACTGGTAGATTTCTGTTTGAATGAGCGGTTTCTTAGGATTGTATGTTCAATGTGGTGTCTTGGTATTCACAGTAGCTAGCACCATCACATTTGCTGTCTTTGTGTTTTCAGTATGGGATACCTTGGACCAGTGTACTATCTTGGGCTCTGGGCATTACTGATGTCCGAGAAACATTACATACGGTCACTTGACATTACAATATTAGTACGAAACTGGCGTAGCGACTGAATCACTGCACATAGTGCAGTGAAATATTATGCTAGGATAACAAGTATTACATTGTTTACAATTTATATATATATTTTTTATAATATATTTTTTAAAGTATATGTATTAAATGTATGATTTTAATTAATTATGCAAGTTTAAATACTTGGCAGAATTCAAACGTTTATCTGCTACTAAGAGATATATATATTTTCAATTTGTTGGTATGTAATATACATTTCTTTAATCCTGTTGGGTATTTGGTAACCATGTGAATGTAGAAGATAAATCACACACTTGTGTTTATTAACTTGCTTGTTAATGTTGCCTAGAAACAATGATGCCAGTCTGTTTTCCCAGGTTTTAAAGGGTATCCGGTCAGTCCTCGTCAAATCTTTTCACTATGTTTATTTCTGTGTTAGCTTGGTGTCTATAGGTGATAGGGAACGATCATCACTTGTGTATTGGCTTCGAGAAAGACCAGTTTAGTCGAAACGCGTCAGCCTAATAAAACTTTCAATGGAAACCTTCTTCGGAGTGCTGGCATTACTTGCAATGCGGCGCAAGTGTTGTTTTACACATATATTTATATAATAAAATTACCTAGTGGAGGTCGCCACTAGGTAGTTTTAGTTAGGTCTGCTTTTCCATAGAAAGAGTGTTTTGGTGCGCTAATAACTTTCACCCCGTTTGACAAATCTTCACAAAACTTTACCCAAAAAAAAACAAAAAGTTATTCCACCTGAGATCCTTACTGGAAAGTGTTGGGGTGATCTGCCAAGAGGGAGCTGAGAAAAAAAGGGGGTTCCCAAAACACAAAATCCCAATGCATTTTCCAGACTTCATTAGACAAGGCTACAGTAAAAACTGCTGAACGGAATTACACCAAAGTCAGCAGGATGCTAGATCTTGGTCCGCAGACGATTGTGCCTTTTGTGATTTGTTATTAATCAGTTCAGTAGTTTTTGAGAAATTTAGGGAAAAAAAACAATTGTATATTTTGGCAGGTGGGTCCGGAAGAGTCTCTTGAAGTGCGAATTTAAAAATAGAGCGTTCTGACTGGCCCAGGGACCTTTATTTCCCTTGGGCCATCTCGCTACCACAGGAATCAGACTCCTGCAAGAGTGAGAAAAAAGTTGCTGCCTGCCAATACAAGACTCGGGGACTTAGTCACCGGTCCTGAAGCTATAAAAAACAAAGATTTATGGGAGTACTCCCCCTCGCCCCCATGGTGAAGGGGCCCCAGAGGGACCCCCCCACAGCCAAATAAGAGTGGGGGAAAAACCAGCAAAAAATGCCATGATCTGGTGGGGCCCTAGCGAGACCGGAATAAAAAAAAAAAAAAAAAAAAGGCAGCCAGGCCGCATTTATAAACTATAGGCCCAGGGGAGCCTACCTCCGGGCTGATTTCATAATGGGGAGGGGGACTGCCTGACCCCCCCAACCCCCAAACCTTCAGAGGCCCCGGGCAGCTCATCCCAAACACATTGTTTATGGGGAAGCGCTGCCCTCCTCCCCGTGTATCAAGAACCCACCCTTGGGACCAAAATTTAAGATAAAGGGGAGGGGCCACATGGCCCTCTCCCTGAGCTTCAAACGGCCCAGGTGAACGCACCCCCCAGGGTCGATCATTTAAAGGGAGGGGGCCGCTCAGCCCCCCTCCCCGAGCCTCTAAAGGCTTGGGAAACACCATCCCGTGGAGCCTGCTCACAAGCTATGTCACGGGGTGATGTCATATTTGATACCATAAGCAGTGCATGGCAATACTGCGAACTATAACTGATTTTTTTAAAGTCCAAAACGTTAATTTTGTCATTGACAAATTCACCTAACTATAACATTACGTTAAACTTTTGTTTTTTCAGTGAAGGAAAAAATATATATCCATCTCAGTGCAGTCACTGGGTAGTTTTAGTTAGGCCTGCCTTCTTTGGTTTGCTAATAACTTTGGCGCGGTTTAACAAATCTTCACAAAACTTTCCAAAAACATTTTCTCTTTTGACTAGTTTACTTATGGATCGTTTTGGGGTGATCCGTCCAGAGGGGGCTGATAAAAAACAAGCATTTGCAATGCAAAAGGTCTCGCATTTGCGAGTGTTTGAGCTATTGGCGTTGTAAATGACAATGCCTTTTATTTATGTGTTTTGAAAACCTGCAAGCGGTGCATAAACACGCAGTTTGTACTTATAGTCCTTGCTTACGAGAACCAAGAATGGAAGTAACTGCGCCTCTGCTACTGCCAGCCTTGCTTCTCGTAAGCAAGGACTATAAATACAAACTGCGTGTTTACGCACCGCTTGCAGGTTTTCAAAAAACATAAATAAAAGATAGCCATCTACAATGCCAATAGCTCAAACACACGAAAATGCGAGACCTATTGCATTGCAAATGCTTGTTTGTGATTTGATGTAATTCTGCCCTTTGTGTTTGGAGAATGTTGCCAAAAGTGAGGTAAACCCGTTTTTAATGTCTAGACAGGAACGGTTGTGAAATGTCTAGATGACCAAGAACCACTGAATTAGAAATTGAACCCTGAATGTCACTTGACTTAAAAATGTTGCTCTGCCGTTTTTGGAGGTCTGTGCGATTCTCAGCCCACATTTTGGTGAAAAAAATCTTACAGTGGGACCGGATCTCTGCAGAGTGGGCACACCAATATCAAGGCAGTTTGGTCGATTCCCAGAGCAGTGGAAAATGCCTAGTTATCAGCAGCATCTCCAAACTCAATTTAAGTACTGCAAATCAGTGTGCATATATTTTCATTCTTTGCCAAACGTACTGAGGTGGTATTAATGTCTTTATTCCCGGCAAACCCCGGTCTGACCATACTCCATACTCTTGACTTCGATGCACTGAAGAACAGAAATGGCCTTCTATCCCCGGTCCCAATTACTAACTAGTACTTGCACAAAGCAACCATAGAAAATACATTTTGTATTGCATTTAACGTTGGTCCTCTGTGACGAAGCTACACGAAGCCTTCCAAAATACACACTAAAAACACAATATTATTACGTATGTTTGATGATCTTGGGACGAGGGAGGGAGTTACAGTGGACGGCAGATCCAAAATGTTTATTTTGCATTGAAATTCCCATAGCAAACTCTCTGAAACGGAGAATACAAAAACGCTGCTGCAAGTCCATTTTTAATGAGCATGCCTAGGAGTGGTTCTGCTTGGTGCAGTCTGGGGGCAGGAATAGTTGACCCAGGGTGTGTTTGATGGCTGCATGCGCTTCTCAGTGGTAACTGGGGAAAAGTAATGTCACAGTATGTCCTAAAACTGGGAAAACCTTCTCAATTTTGTTTATTTAAGCAAAATTCTGAGTACCAGCCTTAGAAGCGATATATTTTTTTTTTAATGAAGTTAATTAAAACAGTACCATGGAGCAGAGCTCATGTACTTTCGAAGCGTTGCTCAATACTGCTCTGTAGAGCAAGTGTTGCCTCTGTTTTGGTTCCTGTGCTGCATGCTTTAATTTGCACCATCTATGAGATTGCAATGTTGGAGTGCACAATGGCAGTGTCTCCTTCCTGAATAGTGAAAGCCCTACCACTAGGCCAGCTCACCTTCACGCCTCACCCGTTATTTATGCAAAGTACAGATTGGTCTTAGTTTTTACCTCTCTAGGTGAGCACCCACAAGTGCTTCTAGCAAATAACTGACATTTATGTTAATTTACTTTTAGCTGGTCCTCTGCACCCCAGTAGAGGCAGTCTTTTACCACTAGGGGGCAGAAGCCCAGTTTCCTCACTTGCATTAAAGCCCATAGTACCCTTGGTGTGTCAGACGCGCCGCGCAAAACAAAACGATGGGGCATCCTGCAGAATGTTGTGAGGGGCACGGAGTTTCCCATATCTCAAAGATATTCATTGGCTTTGGTCGAATGGGTCCCTTGAAGCAGTGGGGGCGTTCTGGAGGCCCCCACTCACCAGGCAATCGCCTGTTCTAGGCCCCAGACTGCTGTCTCTACAAGTGAACTGTGATGGTTTACGTGGTAATGTGGGTTGCCTACATAATCTCTTCTTCCTGCAATTGCTGTTATGAAGGACATAACTATAATTGGTGCAGCAGGTGCAGTGGCACCAAGTCCCATGGGGATGGGCACTGCGCCCAGATTATGACTGTCTTTTTTTCCACTACCCACCAAAGATTTAGGAGGGCACATTATCCTTGTCTGCCCCAGGCCCCGTGGCACCCTGGGTATGCTGCTTGCTATTCCAACAGCGGGTCCTTCACCCTCAGTGGAAAAAATAAATTAAAAAAACCTTCACAGAAGGAGGGGCTTCACAGCAGAGATCAATGGCAACTCGATTTTAAGAGCCCAGCAGCAGTCAACAGCGAAAGGTTTGATGTTGTTTGCAGAGGCAGAAGGAAGCCGAGCCCCGCGTTTTTACCAGACTTTCTGAAGTCTGCTGCGCACGAGGCAGGAAGGCAGGGATATAAATAAATGCCACTAAACCGCCTCTGCTGAACATGCATGGTGTGGAAACACCGCTGCGAGGTCAGGTGCTGGCGGATGCGGCTTGTTTGTCAACCTTGGCGAGTTCAGCGCGCGCACTGTGCCTGGTCCCTGGGGTGAGGCGCTTTAACAAGCTGAGGCGTCGGCCCACCGAGGAGCTGAGGCCCCAATTATTATTCTCTTGTCTGGAGCCGCGCGCAAGATGAATTGCTGTGCTCCCAAGGATTGTGTGATCACGTGATCTGCAGCCCTCCCCCCGCCCTCTCCACTCAGCAGCAGACGTGCAACTAAACGTACTTGCACTGCCGAGCCCGAGCGTCTGAAGACACCGTGAGCGCGCACATCTGCTGTCCTGGCGCAAGCTGAGATCGCCAGAGAAGAGACGCCGTGAGCGTGCACATCGGCTGTCCAGGCGCATGCACATCTCCTGTCTCCCTTCCGCCGAAAAAGCGACAATAGATCTCGCCAAGGCGAGCAGCGCATGCGCTGCGTCGCTAGGCGAGACCTAAAAAGGGGGTTTGCCAAAACACAAAATCTTGTGCATTTTACATAGACCTTTTTAGGCAGTGCTACTGCAAAAACTGCTGAACGGTATGACGAAAACATTGACAAGAAGCTAGATCTTGGCCAGAAATCAGGTCAACTGTTTTTGAAAAATTAAGGATCAAAAATATTTGTTTAGCTTGGCGGTTGGGTTCAAGGGACTTTTGTGAGTCCCTCAAATCAAATTTTAAAAAATAGAGCATGTCGATTGGCCTAGAGGGCTTTTTTCCCCCTTGGGCCAACTCGATCCCGCAGGAGTCGGCTCTTGAGGGAGCTAGAGCTCAGATTGGTTGCAACATGAGGAACAATGTTGCAGGCACTCATTACAGAACTCTAAGACTTAGTACGCTGTGCTGACTGTGTTAAAAAAAACATCTATCTATACATGGGCAGGTTATGGATACCCCCCCTCCCCCCACCCATTGTTGGGCTCCCCATGGGCTAAAATAAATGAAATGTTGTTAAAAAGTCGTGGTGCTGCAGGATTGCAGCATTAAAAATTAAAAAAAATAATAATAAAAAAAAACGAAATGCCTGCCGCCGTTTTTTATTTGACAAATTTGACTCCATGGGCGAGCCAGGTCTGTGCTATATAGTTTGACCCAGCGGATGGATTTACATGATGTCAGTCAGCTCGTTTCCAGGATGCTAAGATTTGTGAAGATCCATCTATGGGGGGAAAAAGGTAATGGGGGTATGGGGTGATGTGAGGTGAAGCAAAAAAAAGTGAATTCCCATTTAAGCACTCAGATGGAATTTTGCTCACATCTACAGTCTGATGGATCTACACCAAACTGGGAATAAAAATAGAATTTTACTCAAAGTAATTTGGGGGGTTGGGGGGGGGAGAGAGGGGTTTAGTATATATTCGTTAAGTAATTTGAGATATTCATTTTTAAAAAGGTAAATAACAGGATTTTAAAGTTTAACACTTTTGCCGTTTAAACTTGAGTCAATCCTAGCATCAAACTTTCAAATCTTAAATTGTAATTCGGAAAAAAAATTCCAGCTATATTGAAACTCACAAGTCTACTCGGACTTGTGAGTTTCGAGTTGTGAAAAAAACACATAAATGCCTTGCAACCAACACCATCTGTGCACGGCCAAAGGCTGTGCACAGCATGAGTTAGATGGCCATGGTGTGTTCGGTGCAAGACCCTAACGCAGGAAAGCACAAAACCACTGACAACCACCAGTTAAGTTTAGGAATGCAAACAACACTCGAAATAACTCATGGTCACCGCCATTAAAAAAAAAAAAAAAAACACATATTTGTCAATGGCATAGATACAAAGAAACAGTTAACTCAAGAACAGTATGGTGGAAGACCATGAGTTGTGTTGTGTGCATTCCTAAACATAACTGGCGAATTTCAGTGTCTTCGTGTTTGAGCATTAAACATAATACCTTTTAATTGTTTTTGCAGAGAATATATTTTCCCAGAAGAAATCAATGGTTACATTATGTTTAGCATAGGTTTCAAGACCTTAGTGAGTATAAAAAAACAAAAAAAAACGTAGAAATTCACGGGGGGGGGGCAGGGGGGGAATAACAGTTAAAGTGCAGTTATGGTTACAAAACAAAGCCTAAAAACCACTAAAAATACATAAGCATCGACTGGGTACACAAACGATAACTCATACCCATCATGTACTGCTTATGCACTTATAAATGGCATCACTCATGACATGTCAAATGACATTATTTGTGACATTACTGAAGATAGAATCTACGATAGAGCCTTCAGTCAGGTCCTGTATCGAACCCAGTGTGTGTGCCTAAGCCCAGCTGCGCATGGTCAAAAGGCTAGTGCCCAACCGGCCATGGTGGCCCAACCCTTGTAATCCCAAGGAAACTACAGCGAGTTACTATTCACTCGTTGGCCTCCTCCCGTCTGATACGTCAGCAAAACAGGGGTTTGCTCTGTGGTTTACGTGAATCCACGATGACGGGTCAGTTTGTAGATCTCTTGATGGTCCGCCCCTGCTCCTCCATCGACTTTTGCTGTGTCCATCGCAGTTTCTGTCAGTAGTTACAATTTTGCCATTTAATATGTTATTCATGCTACTTCATTTAACTGCTGATCCAGCGCTATCAATAAAATTTCTTCTCCTTTAGGTATTGACGTCCAGGTTGAAAAACATTCCTCTTCACAACTATACCAATATGACGGTGGGGCCCATAACACCGTAATAAACATTCACTCTCACATATATTCCCTGGAACACATCCACCTTTACCTTAGGAGAAAAAGTTAATGATTTGCTGGAAGGAGACGGGATACCTTTTAAATCAACATAATAATCCTCAAATTTCTCAGGTATTCCGCTCATTGGTCGATGGACCAACTAGTAGGAATCAGTTGATGGTGATTAAGACCAGCTCAATCACTACAAACTCTTATTAAACATTTACAATTATTATTGAGCTAAAGAACCACAGACTCGTAAATTTAATTATAATATAGTTTATCTAATTTTTATAAGCATGAATAAATTCAGTTTTATTGATCGGATCAATACATTTATCATTATAAGAATAAATTGAAATTGCAATGCATACCCTTTAGATGGAAAATAAAGTTTGTCACAGCAGTTAAATTCAGATCTCAGCATAGAACTCCAAAAAACTGACTGTCTGTCCAACAAAACAGGCCTCCTCGACGGACCACCTATATAGGTTTTCCGCCAATCTCTCTCGTTCCTTCTCAATCAGAATTATGAGCAAAAGATTAATCGTATTAAAATATAAAGGCCTATAGAAAAAAATAGCAGCGGCTTCTCCAGCGTCAGCGTCCAGTGCTCAATAAAAATATGTAAAAAAACAGCGCTCCTCCTACTTAGGAGTAGGTCCTCTTATACCCTAATTCTAGCTTACTAAACAGAAAAGTTACATTTTGGGGCGAGATCCACTCTAATTGGTCCATTTGAGGGGTAACATACATCTCATTATAACTATCCTTGTTCAAACCAGTTTTCTGAGGAATGTTCATAGCTCTATCCTTTCTCACGGTTTCAGGACATTACCCATACATTTGGCAGTTTTCATTTGTATCTTCTTTCCGATACTTTATTTTTAAACAGTTCATTGTCCATTCACGGGTGCACTGCTGGTTTCTCACACTCGTTCGCTAAGTTCCCCCTTGGCACACACTCGGGTGATAAGGTCATCACAGCCTTGATCCCGCTTCCATCCCAGGCTTTGGAAATAACCACGTGATGCCTTTGTTCACAGCCTTTCTTTCGCCTGGAAGCCATCCTGCGCACGCGAACTCTAGCTTGCTCGCCTCAGCAGCCATTTTTACAGCACGGCCTAGCAGGCCTAAGCGAACTATCATAGAAATAAACAGAAAATAGTTAAGAATAAGGAAAATAAGCCTTTTCGTTTCCCTCCCATCATTCTACGTACCCCAATTAGGTATTACCTAGCAAAAGCAACATATAAAGCTATTCCTTACTTACCAACCACTTTCTTTTGCCACCATACAGTTTTTTACTAAGCACAAATCATGCAAAATTATTCTAATTAGTACGCAAATCACTATGTTAGCATTAGGAACGTTACCAATTGTAAGTAGATTAGTCTGCACATGAAGTGGCATGTTACCAAAACATTTATGAAGAAAACATACGTTGTTGGTTATTCACTGAAATGAACAATTTTATTAATTATTAATGTTAATATTAAGGGGTTCAAAATTTTCTCGTTTAACTTGCTCCATCAACTCCCCCTTTGGTGATTTTTAATATCACCACAAAAACCCATGTCACACCAATTTGTCAGATAGCATATTTCTTGTCCATTTGCTTCTTGTTAGTTTTACACAACTGTATCCCTTTCATTTTGTCTTTTTGTTTTCTTATACATGCTTTCTTTTAGTTCTTCCAGTTCTATTTCACCTATCTCTCTTTCTTTATCCTTATTTTCTCTTTCTATTTTGTTTTGTCTTTTTCTCCTTTTGATACATATAATAACGAATCTCACAACTAATGCTACTAGAATTATTATTGTTGCTGTTATCATAACTTTCCCTATAATAAAACTACTTATCTTAGAAAACCAATTTGATACTGAGGAAAAACTCTTACCAAGTTTCTCCCAGGCATTTTCAACCTCCAGTGGAATAAGTTCTTTGTGCAAACTTGTAATATTCTTTATATACTTTTGTATATTTTCACTTTTATCTGGAATGTAAGTGCAACAATGTTGAACTTTCAGCATTCCACAGACTCCAACCTCTTTTGCCAAAAGAATGTCAAGGGCAAGTCGATTTTGCATCAACATAGCTCTCATGGCAACCATCTCGGTATTTACCATCAAGAACCCTCCAGCAGTATCTGTAGATAAACGATCTACTACTGTGGATAATTTCCGAATTTTAAATGCATTCAAAGATATTCCCACTGCTGGTATCAATGCTCCAAAAATATCACCCACTATTTCTGAAAAACTTTCCCTTTTTCTACGTGTGAATGTCTCACCCATCTCGTGTGTTCCTTTTTCTTTTCTATCTACATGAAAAATCTTTGGAAAGACCAGGCCTAAGTAGCACGAGCCATACCAATGGTCCGGCAACCTGTAATAAGCTCTGTTTCCACAAATATAATAGATCCCTGGAAATATTGGATCTTTTCCCCCTTTGAATCCCCAACCTCCTAAAATTTTATAGTTGTCTCGACAATCACTGGAACCCACAAAATAGTTATCATACTTTGTTCTATTTCTACTAATGCACAACCTTCCCTTTTGGGGCCAATCCAAAGTCATAGCTGCATTTGTCTTTTTCTTGTCATTATTTTCTTCCTCAAACGCCCAAAGAGGTGTTTTTGTCTCTTCTATCACTTTTCTTTGAAATTTTACTCTTCTGTTTTCAACCATTTCTAAAAACACCTTTTCTTCCTTCCTTAACTCACAGGTAAAACTATATCATCTGATGTTAGAATTTTATTTTCTAAGAAAAATTCTCCAAATGTCCTTGCCTCTTTCACTTTATTTAGTTCAGAAACTATAGGAATCTTTACAAAAATCTCATCCATGTCAGTATAATAATATTCTAATCTCCCTGTTCTATAAAATAGACTAGCTAAAACACTACGTTATTCCATACGTCAAAGGAAGGTGATGATAGGTCACACCTTCTGCAACAGACGCAGGCAATTGCATACAAACATAACAATCTCAAACATCCATGGTTTCTACATATTCGTATAATAATTTTGTGAAAACATTTTTTGAAAAATCAGTTATTGATTTATCTTTATGTAACTCTGCACTACCCTTTAATATAGCTGTTTCCTGCATGTTAGCTCCTTTTTCCTTCGCTGTGTTATTCTCTAATATGGACGTTTCTTCTACAGCTAATCTAATTGGAATGGTGATTGCTAAGATAAACCATACGGTCATTAATAATCCTGTACAAAAGAAGCACATCTTACACCATCTACGTAAGAACTCACATCTACATGTTCTATTTTTAGTGTCTACCATCTTGTTCTATTACCTATATTTATAATATGTACAGAAAATGTGTCACCACACCTCAGAAATGACCTCTTAGCCACCCTACGCTCTCACTTTGTCTCGTTTGGTACTCTCTTTAGTTCTTTTCAGAACTCTTTCTTGTCAAATTCGGGGTTTTGTCCAGTCCAGTAGAAATTTCTTTCAGATTTCTTAAACTTGTTGCACTTCACTTTGACCCATTTGGTTGTAGCTTTGTTCAGGGTTCTCGTGAGTGATTTCTTCTTCTTTGATATCAGTTATTATTATTATTAATACTTTCTTAATATAGCGCATGGCTACCGACCTCAGACATGCCTCTAGGTCGATTACCGTTTTCTTAGGGTGGTTGAGGGCTAGGACAAGCTGCGTATCGTCCGCGTATGTCACAATCTGTACTCCGTAGGGGAGGACTATGTCAGCCAATGGTTTAATATATATATTAAAAAGGGTCGGGCTCAGCGAGGATCCCTGGGGTACCCCACACGCAAGAGGAATTGAACTTGAGACGTGTGTGCCATCAAAGACCTGGAAGGTTCTTTCCTCCAAGAAAGATCTGAGCCAAGCCAGGGCTTTACCTGTGACTCCTACCTCCCTGAGTCTATCCAATAGGGTGTTGTGATTAACGGTATCGAACGCTGTGCTTAGATCAAGGAGGATAATTGCCACCGTCCCTCCCTGATCCAGCAAGCGCCGTGCCTCTTCCATTACCATGAGCAACGCTGTTTCCATCTCATGCTTCGGGCGGAACCCAGCCTGAGTAGGGTGTAAAATCTCATGTGCTTCTAGAAAATTCGTAAGAGTTATATTTATATGTTTCTCTAAAATTTTGCTCATCATAGGCAATAGGGAGACTGGACGGTAGTTGCTCCAAACCTCTGGATTAAGGTTAGGTTTTTTAAGAAGTGCTTTCACCATTGCATGTTTCCAAGTTTTAGGCACTTTGGAGGAGTGGATGGATGTATTGAGCACATTGAGGAGAGCCGGTAAAATGACTTCTCCCACTTTCTTCAATCGAAACACTGGGGCTATATCGCATGGGGAACCTGATTTAATTGAATTCCAAGTATGGCGGAGTCTAGAAGTGGGAAGTCTTCCAGTACCGCCTTGTTCTCCACCAACATAACTGGGGCATCCAAAGTCTGGTGAGGGTTTTCTCGTGTTATAGGTGGAAAGGCATTATAAATATCTAAAATCTTATTATTAAAAAATTCTGCCAACTCTTTACATCGTTGCGGAGATGAGTCTGCGGATGAGTCTGCCTGAGGGAGGCTAATGAGTGTTTTTACTATCTTTGCAATTTCCTTAGGGGCATTCGCTGACCCTTTAATTTTCTCCTCATAATAACAGGCTTGGGTTTTTTTAATCTCCGTTTGATACTTTTTGATCGCCTCTCTATAAGACAGTTTCTTAGTAGGGCAATAGTCTATTCTCCATGCCCTTTCAAGCTTTTTACATTTCTGTTTGATTTCCCGAATCTCCGGTGTATACCATGGAGATCGTTTCCCTCTAGATTTCTTCGAGGTCCATTTCTGAGGGATAGTAGCATCTAGGGAATCTTTGATCCAATTGTTAAAATTATATGACGCAATCTGAGGGTCCGGATCTACTGTGGGGTTAGTGTTTGCTAATATATCAGCCCAATGTTCTGGAACCAAATTGGCCCATTTTCGCTCCCAGCTCTTGGTGGAAGTGGTATTAATCTTTAAGTCTGAAACTATCCACCAGATAGGGATTATATAATGATCTGACCAGGGGACTGGGAATGGACAGTCAGTTACCAAATTGTCAGCATTGGAAAATACCGGATCCAGAATATGGCCTTTTTCGTGTGTGGGGCTGAAGATCTTTTGGTGTAGCTGAATGGCCTGTAAATTTTGGGTGACCCTCTGCCCTTCTGTCTTAGTAGAATCTTCAAAATGCATGTTAAGGTCCCCCAGAATAATAAAATTTGCGGCTGAGCACGCCATAGTTGCTGCCGTGTTTGTAAGAGAGTCAATAAACATCCCGCTTGTTCCTGGAGGGCGATAAATCAGGATACCTGTTAGGGTCGAAGTGGGGGAGAAAGTGAGAGTAAAACCCATACTTTCACAGTCAAGAATGATATCAGGGTCCACCCTTCCCTTTATACTTTCCTTCAATATAATTGCAATCCCTCCACCCTTTCTATCCTTCCTATCCCTCCTAAGGATAGAATATCCTGCGGGTAAGACCTGCACAATATCCGGATCGGCGTCCTTGTGTAGCCATGTTTCCGTTAGGAACAGCACATCTGGCTGCTCCTCGCAGAGTAGCAGACTGATTTCTGCTATGTGTTTTGGCAATGACCTACAGTTCAGAAGAATCATTTTACTCTTAGTCTTGCTCTGTCTTGTATGAGGTTCCTGTTGAGGGTGTTCTAAATTAAAATTAAAAGGGCAGTTTGTGCAGGTTCTGGGACCCTGTGCTAGATTTATACTATGACAACATTTCTCAGTGATCCTATCTTGTAGTGCCCGTAGTTGAGGCCCTGAATATCTGAGAATATTCGTAGGTAGAGCACAGATTCTGGCCCTTGGTCCCGTTCGGGCGCGGACGGGCGCAGACGGGCTTGCCTTAGGCAAGTCAGCGCAATATATAGCCATTCAGGCGATTTATACTTCAGATTTGCTTTCTTTACTCTTTTTGTTTTCTGCAAGTGTTTTCCACCTTGTTTTTCTTGTTCCTTTTGACTTGTTATTTCATTTACTTGTTCTGCATTCTGTCCATTTAAGTTTATGATCTTGTATCTCAATCTTTTAATTTCGTGGGGCCAATTATCTCCTTTTCTCGGCCTTTTCGGTTCACTTTCTTTTCCTCTCTTTCTGCTCTCCAAGTTCTCTTCCTTGTTTCTAATTTCTGTTTTCTTTCTTCTCCACTTTCTTCTGATTCTGATTCAGACCTTTCTTTATTATCTCTTATCTTGACTTTTATGATTTCACCTCTTTCCTCTAGTTCTGATCCTCCTTGTCTCTTTCCTTGATCGCCTACTTCTGTCCCTCCTCGAGGTTCTTCCGATTCTGTGTCGATCTCTCTATCTGTTTCTATATTTCCCTGTTCCTTTATTCGCCGATCTGTCCCTATTGCTCCTCGGGAGTCTTCCGATTCTTCTACCTTTCTATTTGAAACTATCCCTTCTTCATCTATTAAAATGATTTCTGAAGGATCTTTACCATAGCTTGTACTTGGTTGCTCACTATTGCTGTCTCTTTGCTCAGTTTCTTCTTTTATGATATCAATTTTCCAATCCTTTTTCAGATTTTCATCACAATCTGAGTGATCTGTATCAGAGGCAGAACTGGTGTCCGATATTTCCAGATGTCGACTTACAGGTCGATCTTCAGATTCTGGAATCGTTTCTATTTCATTCTCTCTTTCTGTCGTTGAACTTGTACTTGGGACTTCCAGATGTCGACTTACAGGTCGATCTTCAGGTTCTGGGGCCCTGTTCGCTTCTTCTTCTGCATCAGATGCTGAACTGGTATCGGATATTTCCAGATGTCGACTTACAGGTCGAACTTCAGGATCTGGAACTCTGATGGTGTGGCTGGCATGTACCCAGTGCTTCACTCCTGCACATTTGACTGCAGTGGTTGTCACCAGGATTACTTGTCGTGGTTGGTCCCAGCGGGGAACCAAACAATTTCTTCTTCTGTGGACTTTTATTCGGACCCAATCTCCAGGATTCAAATCATGAGCTGGTTTTCTTTCAAGAGTGGTCGCATCCAGTCCAACCTGATAAAACACAGAACGTACCACATCGGCCAATCCTTTGCAATAATCCAACACGAGATCATCAGTTATAGTCAGCAGTTTGTTGACAGGTATATGTGCTTGCCTCATTGCTCGTCCCATGATTATTTCGTGGGGACTCAAACGTGTCTTTCTTTCAGGTATGCTTCTGATAGTCATTAAGACCAAGGGTAAGGTATCTGGCCATTTGAGTCCTGTGGCTTGACACATTTTCCCTAACCTGTTTTTTTATCATTCCATTCACTTGCTCCACTACTCCAGAAGCCTCTGGTCTGTATGCACAATGAAGTTTCTGTTTAATACCAAGTGCTTCACATATTAATTGAATTAATTCGTTTTGGAAATGTGTTCCTCTATCGGTTTCAATCGTTACTGGAAAACCGTATCTAAGGATGAATTCTCTCAGCATGAGTTTTGCTACTGTAATCCCATCATTCCTTCTGGTCGGGTAGGCTTCCACCCAACGAGAAAACAAACAGACGACTACAAGAACATACCTTAGTCTATTGCTTGGGGGCATTTCAATGAAATCCATCTGCATCCTTGTGAAAGGACCTCCCTCTCATCCTATTGTTCCTAGCTCACTACTGTCTTCCTTCCTGGATTTATCTGTTGACAAATAAGGCATCTTTGACAAAGACTCTCAGCTATGGCTCTGAATTTTGGGTTATACCAGGTTTGTCTAAAAAGTCTGATCATTGCATCTCTTCCAATATGAGCTTGTCCATGGTACATCCGTGCCATGTCAGAAATCATGCTATCAGGCATAACTGGTCTTTCATCTCTATAAACCCAAACATAATTTTCCTCCCTTTTCCTGCATCCTGCTTTTATCCAGCTATCTTTTTCTTCATCATCTACTGCTTCCTGCAATTGTCTCACCTCATCCCATGTCTCGACAGGGTTAGTAAAAAGCAAAGGACATGAAATATGCTCTCTTTCCCTGCCTCGGTTCAATGATACTACATTTTTGGCACAGTACTGAACTATTTCATCCGCAAAATGGTTGCCCATAGTTATGTAGTCTTCCCCATTTTTGTGTGCATTGCACTTTGTTATATCCTGACTTCATGGTTATGCATGCCCTGCCTGTAGAATCCTACAGTGATGACATGGTTTGGAATGTTGTCAGTCAAATGAGTCACAGTTGACTGGGCTGAGCTGCCTGCTGGCTGCTCCTGGTGGGGTCTTGTCTTGGTCTTGTTATCATCTTGATGTGATCCTGAATAAATCCTCCTGTATCATACTAACCTGCGTGGACTCAATCACTACAGAATTTTGGCGACGATCTTCTAATATTAATAATATACATAATCTCTGGAATAGCTGGGAGCTGATCTCAGTCTAACACTGGACCTTGTCACATTATCACCCCCAGCGCCTGAAATGACACTTGACCCTGAAGTGACAGCTGATCTCAATCTAGAACTGGACCTAGTCACATTATCACCCCCAGGCCCTGAAATGACACTTGACCCTGAAGTGACCCTTGACCTCATTGCACCGTCTGCAACATTAGAACCAACATCAAGACAATAACCTCTACTTAAGTTACCCTGAGCCCATTGTTCTCCTCCGTTGCCCCTTACTTGTGTCAGGGTGACTAAATCGTACCAATCACGTCTCTCCTGTTTATTCTCTGTCCCAATTCTTTGTAAAATAATCTTGGCCTGCTCCTTAGTAACCTTTACCAATGCATTCCTGTTCCTAGGATGTAATTTAAGATGATTTATTGAAGTAAGTTACATGTAGAAGAGTTGTAGTGTAGCAGCCCCACCAGGAGCAGCCTGCCTGCTGCTCAGCCCATTCTCCAACGGTCACACTTCACCTCACAGGTACCCAACATTCCAATACGCATCATCACTCCAACATTCCATGCAGCACACAGCACATTCACACTGGCTGAGCAGGGGGAGAGATAATGGCAGAACATTCACATGAACAGGATACTACATATCCCCCTTTCTTATATAACAGAAGCATAAATATGGTTACCTGAAAGAAGCTAAAAAAATGAGAACCAGGAAAATGAAATAAATGTAAGGAACACAAATGAAGCAGAATATGTGCAATGAAGTGAACAAAGAGGAGAGAGCAGAAAGATAGGTGGTTGTAAATGAAGAGGAAGCAATAGATAAATATACATAGATAGGTATTGAAGAGGAAGTAATGGATAAATATACACAGACAGATGAATAACCCATCCTCCTTTTCTATAAATTTCAATAGAATATAATACAAATATAAGGCACAAGGAACAACGAGGTAAAGGATAGACATAAAAGCACCAATGACTACCCCCAAACACACCCACTGGCCAGACAGGCATGCAAGAAGGAAAGACATAGCACGACACAAACTAAACACCAGCCTTACACCCAGACACACAGAGTAGTGAAGGAAGGACCTCCTCCTAAAAAAGGAAGAAAGAGAATAAAACTACAATGAGGGAAAGACTGGGGACAAAGGAAGACTAACAACCAAATATAGTCCAGATTCCAAGGATGAAAAGAATATAAGACATCACGGGGAGAACTGATCAGACAAGAAAACAGAGAAGATGAGAAGAAAATACAAGAAGTATCACTCATCCTCCCCCATTTTCAAATTGACAGTGTAATATAATATAAACATAACGCTACATTTAACTAAAAGCAAATTCTAAGTATAGACTCAAAATAAACTGTACCCCAACCAGGGATTGATAATGTAAAGGTTAGAGGTGTGAATACTGTAAATGGGAGTGACATCCATGGGGACAACCCTCGAGAGGAAAACCACTAGCAGAGATGGGACTGAACCCAATAAGACACACCCTGTGTAAGGGTAACAATGTACGACTGGTACGTGAAGATGGGACTAAAACCCATAACCTACCCTGACATAAGGGTGTATAGATAATGTAAATGGGACTGACACCCATGACCTACCCCGTGACATGAGGAAGGGAAGAAAAAGTTAATGGGACTGACACCCATAACCTACCCCTAGGGGTGAGTAGCTAGAGTAGATGGGACCTGAACCCAAAACTAGGTACCCTGCGAAAGGGTTGACAACGTAAACCCGAATAAATGGAAAAAACACCCATAGAGAAATGTACTGTAAGAAAATGGGGCTAGTACCCATTCCCGTCCCTCAAGTAGGGAAGCATAAAGTGTAGAGTGTACACATGCGAAAAGAACAATGAAGACATGAAGGTGTATAACATGTCAGGAACGTAACATACTATGCGAACGAATCTCACCAGACAACCCCATGGAGTATAGCTGGTGAGCAAACCAGTTCCTAGATGTAGTGTTCCAAAAACCACAACTTAAATGCAACTGGTGTATTCGCAGCCACGCATGCAATAGGCTTCAATACGTAATCGCAATAACGTTTGGAGACTGTTAAAGTTTAGGGTGTGCACGTCACCGTAATCGTGTCACACACCAGCGTTCGTGAGATAATGGCAGGAGCTGACAAACCAACGTGGGAAGAGAATCCTTTGGTCATCCTCGTGCACTGCCGGCTCAAAGAAGTGTCAAATGCCATGGTACAAGAGAAGAAAAACTTGCCTCTTGCCGAATAAAGTGTGCGTGTCACTGAAAACAGACAGACAAGCAATTCAGCCTCGTGAGATTCTTTTAAGCGCCATACGAAGAAAACTTATGGGACCCATCTCTGCGGCATCCACTGTCCTCTGTGGGTTTATATTAACTCCTATTTTTTTTTTTACAGCATGCGGCAGAGATGTGACTGTACCTCACGTCAGCACGGATTGATCCATTTGGAACACAATTCAGCTATCTCTACATCGTGGAGTGAGTCACACTGCGGTGATTCACACACCCATTTGGAACACAATTCAGCTATCTCTACATCGTTTAAGTGAATTACTGTGACATTCCTATTTGGAAAATAATTCTGTTATTTCTATATCGTTTTATTGAATTACTGTGACTCACTCATCTATTCTACTGTGCGAATATTTCTTTTCATGGAGTGAGTTACACTGCGGTGATTCACACACCAATTAGGAACATTATTCAGCTATTTCTACATCGCTTCAAAACTACTGGTACTGGTTCTATCCATCCAAACCTTTTGAACTGTGATTTGCACGTTAATTTTCTTCATGTCAATACCTCTCCAGTCAAAGGCGGTAACCACACGGTGATTCGCACACCTATTAACATATTTTATCTTATCGCTAACCGTGAACACATAATCCAAATCCTCCCTACTCTTCTCGCTGTCACCACCAATATCCAACATGACCGGTAATCGTGATAAACAGTCTGCCCTCACATTTTTGCCACCTGGAATGTACTTTATATCAAAATTAAACTCTTGTAAACTTGATAACAATCTTATCAGTCTTGACGATGCCTTGTTAGAACAACTATCTCCCAACATGTATATTAATGGTTTGTGATCTGTGTGCAGTTCATATCTTGTACCCCAAATATACATTTTGAACTTCTCAGAGGCCCATGAACAGGCCAGTGCCTCACGCTCAATGGTACTGTAATTCTTTTCAGCATCACTGAGAGTGCGTGATGCAAATGCTATAGTATACTCTCGACCATTTATCACTTGACTCAAAACCGCACCCAAACCTTTAGCGCTAGCGTCTACAGTAATAGTACACTTTGCTCCCTGAGTAAAAGATCTTATAGCTGGAGCAGTAATGATTAAGTTCTTTACTTTTTCAAATACTTCTTGGCACTCTTCAGACCACACAAACTTAGTATTCTTTTTTAACAGATTTCTTAATGGTTGCACAATGACAGCATACCCTTGTACGAATCTTGCGTAATACTCGCTAAGTCCTAAGAAGGCTCTAAGCGAATCCTTGTCATTGGGTACAGATGCATCACTTATACCCTTTAATAATGATAACTTTGGTTTAATACCATCCTTTGAGATATTATGTCCCAAATAATTCACTTCTTGGGCAATAAATTTGCATTTGTCAATGTTAACAGTCATACCCTGAGACCTCAACTTATTTAGTACTTCATCTAATAATGCAACATGTTGATAGGGACAGATAGAAAAAAATAAAATAATAATAATATATATATACAACTTATGATGGTGCTATACACAATATTAATAATATACATAATCTCTGGAATAGCTGGGAGCTGATCTCAGTCTAACACTGGACCTTGTCACATTATCACCCCCAGCGCCTGAAATGACACTTGACCCTGAAGTGACAGCTGATCTCAATCTAGAACTGGACCTAGTCACATTATCACCCCCAGGCCCTGAAGTGACCCTTGACCTCATTGCACCGTCTGCAACATTAGAACCAACATCAAGACAATCACCTCTACTTAAGTTACCCTGAGCCCATTGTTCTCCTCCGTTGCCCCTTACTTGTGTCAGGGTGACTAAATCGTACCAATCACGTCTCTCCTGTTTATTCTCTGTCCCAATTCTTTGTAAAATAATCTTGGCCTGCTCCTTTAGTAACCTTTACCAATGCATTCCTGTTCCACCATCCTTTTCCATGCAACAAAACAGCGGTATTTAGTAATTTTTAAGACCTTCACTGGTTCAGAAAACTTCGACTGTCCTTTACATACTTTATTGGGCTTTCTTACTAACACCCAATCACCTATACTCAACAATCCTTCTTTTACATGCATTCTTTTATCATAATTACTCTTATACACATCCTGTTTCTCCTTTACATGACTGCGCACTTTTTGCAAATCAATGTTGTGGTGACGATCAACCTTATCCAGTAACCACGTAGGACTAATTGCCGAAACTGGTTTCCTACCCCTCAACAGAACGAATGGAGCTACATCCGTGGTACTTTGTGGAGTTATATTATAATTCCAGACTTTAAAATGCAAATATTCTGCAATGTCCAACTTGTTGGCAATCGCTGTTTGGATACCCTCTTTCAATAATCTGTTTGCTCTTTCTACTAAACCATTAGAAGCTGGACTATAAACAGGTACCCTATTATGCCTGACATCATGTTTGCTGAGAAATTTGTTAAACTCCTCTGATACAAAATGAGATCCATTATCCGTAACAATTTCCTTCACTTTTCCTTCAATATAAAATAGTTTTTCTAGAAATGAAATGACAGAACAAGAGTCAGCACACTTCACGAAAGAAAAGTATAACCATTTTGAATAATAGTTAATGGCCACAATTAAAAATCTTCTGTTATCACCTAACGCACTGAAGGGACCAGTGAAATCAAGCCCCTAATTTCTCCCATGCATTGTTCGGCCAAATAACAGGATGTAAAGGTAAGGTGCTAGTTCTCCAATGTTTGTCAGAACACAAACAATCAGCACAATTTTCTACAAATCTCCTAACCTGGCCATCAATGCCAGGCCACCAGTACATCTGTTTAATTTTCTTAACAGTGGCTGAAATTCCTAGATGTCCATCGTGAGCCAAAGAAACAATTTTGGACCTAAGACCACTGGGAGGAACAAACAAATCCTGTCTGAGTAGTAAGTCATTAACCACTGATAACTCAGATGCTACCTGACAAAAATTTCTTAAGTCTGTAGTCAAACTTCTATCATTTGGCCAACCATCAACCAGAAACTTCTTAACTTGTACAATACAATCAACTTGGTCACAACACTTCAACCATTCCTCTTCAGTTATTTTAAAATGCGCATTGACATCGCTAACCGTGAACACATACTCCAAATCCTCCCTACTCTTCTCGCTGTCACCACCAATATCCAACATGACCGGTAATCGTGATAAACAGTCTGCCCTCACATTTTTGCCACCTGGAATGTACTTTATATCAAAATTAAACTCTTGTAACCTTGATAACAATCTTATCAGTCTTGATGATGCCTTGTTAGAACAACTATCTCCCAACATGTATATTAATGGTTTGTGATCTGTGTGCAGTTCATATCTTGTACCCCAAATATACATTTTGAACTTCTCAGAGGCCCATGAACAGGCCAGTGCCTCACGCTCAATGGTACTGTAATTCTTTTCAGCATCACTGAGAGTGCGTGATGCAAATGCTATAGTATACTCTCGACCATTTATCACTTGACTCAAAACCGCACCCAAACCTTTAGCGCTAGCGTCTACAGTAATAGTACACTTTGCTCCCTGAGTAAAAGATCTTATAGCTGGAGCAGTAATGATTAAGTTCTTTACTTTTTCAAATACTTCTTGGCACTCTTCAGACCACACAAACTTAGTATTCTTTTTTAACAGATTTCTTAATGGTTGCACAATGACAGCATACCCTTGTACGAATCTTGCGTAATACTCGCTAAGTCCTAAGAAGGCTCTAAGCGAATCCTTGTCATTGGGTACAGATGCATCACTTATACCCTTTAATAATGATAACTTTGGTTTAATACCATCCTTTGAGATATTATGTCCCAAATAATTCACTTCTTGGGCAATAAATTTGCATTTGTCAATGTTAACAGTCATACCCTGAGACCTCAACTTATTTAGTACTTCATCTAATAATGCAACATGTTGATAGGGACAGATAGAAAAAAATAAAATAATAATAATATATATATACAACTTATGATGGTGCTATACACAATATTAATAATATACATAATCTCTGGAATAGCTGGGAGCTGATCTCAGTCTAACACTGGACCTTGTCACATTATCACCCCCAGCGCCTGAAATGACACTTGACCCTGAAGTGACAGCTGATCTCAATCTAGAACTGGACCTAGTCACATTATCACCCCCAGGCCCTGAAGTGACCCTTGACCTCATTGCACCGTCTGCAACATTAGAACCAACATCAAGACAATCACCTCTACTTAAGTTACCCTGAGCCCATTGTTCTCCTCCGTTGCCCCTTACTTGTGTCAGGGTGACTAAATCGTACCAATCACGTCTCTCCTGTTTATTCTCTGTCCCAATTCTTTGTAAAATAATCTTGGCCTGCTCCTTTAGTAACCTTTACCAATGCATTCCTGTTCCACCATCCTTTTCCATGCAACAAAACAGCGGTATTTAGTAATTTTTAAGACCTTCACTGGTTCAGAAAACTTCGACTGTCCTTTACATACTTTATTGGGCTTTCTTACTAACACCCAATCACCTATACTCAACAATCCTTCTTTTACATGCATTCTTTTATCATAATTACTCTTATACACATCCTGTTTCTCCTTTACATGACTGCGCACTTTTTGCAAATCAATGTTGTGGTGACGATCAACCTTATCCAGTAACCACGTAGGACTAATTGCCGAAACTGGTTTCCTACCCCTCAACAGAACGAATGGAGCTACATCCGTGGTACTTTGTGGAGTTATATTATAATTCCAGACTTTAAAATGCAAATATTCTGCAATGTCCAACTTGTTGGCAATCGCTGTTTGGATACCCTCTTTCAATAATCTGTTTGCTCTTTCTACTAAACCATTAGAAGCTGGACTATAAACAGGTACCCTATTATGCCTGACATCATGTTTGCTGAGAAATTTGTTAAACTCCTCTGATACAAAATGAGATCCATTATCCGTAACAATTTCCTTCACTTTTCCTTCAATATAAAATAGTTTTTCTAGAAATGAAATGACAGAACAAGAGTCAGCACACTTCACGAAAGAAAAGTATAACCATTTTGAATAATAGTTAATGGCCACAATTAAAAATCTTCTGTTATCACCTAACGCACTGAAGGGACCAGTGAAATCAAGCCCCTAATTTCTCCCATGCATTGTTCGGCCAAATAACAGGATGTAAAGGTAAGGTGCTAGTTCTCCAATGTTTGTCAGAACACAAACAATCAGCACAATTTTCTACAAATCTCCTAACCTGGCCATCAATGCCAGGCCACCAGTACATCTGTTTAATTTTCTTAACAGTGGCTGAAATTCCTAGATGTCCATCGTGAGCCAAAGAAACAATTTTGGACCTAAGACCACTGGGAGGAACAAACAAATCCTGTCTGAGTAGTAAGTCATTAACCACTGATAACTCAGATGCTACCTGACAAAAATTTCTTAAGTCTGTAGTCAAACTTCTATCATTTGGCCAACCATCAACCAGAAACTTCTTAACTTGTACAATACAATCAACTTGGTCACAACACTTCAACCATTCCTCTTCAGTTATTTTAAAATGCGCATTGACATCGCTTAACCGTGAACACATACTCCAAATCCTCCCTACTCTTCTCGCTGTCACCACCAATATCCAACATGACCGGTAATCGTGATAAACAGTCTGCCCTCACATTTTTGCCACCTGGAATGTACTTTATATCAAAATTAAACTCTTGTAACCTTGATAACAATCTTATCAGTCTTGATGATGCCTTGTTAGAACAACTATCTCCCAACATGTATATTAATGGTTTGTGATCTGTGTGCAGTTCATATCTTGTACCCCAAATATACATTTTGAACTTCTCAGAGGCCCATGAACAGGCCAGTGCCTCACGCTCAATGGTACTGTAATTCTTTTCAGCATCACTGAGAGTGCGTGATGCAAATGCTATAGTATACTCTCGACCATTTATCACTTGACTCAAAACCGCACCCAAACCTTTAGCGCTAGCGTCTACAGTAATAGTACACTTTGCTCCCTGAGTAAAAGATCTTATAGCTGGAGCAGTAATGATTAAGTTCTTTACTTTTTCAAATACTTCTTGGCACTCTTCAGACCACACAAACTTAGTATTCTTTTTTAACAGATTTCTTAATGGTTGCACAATGACAGCATACCCTTGTACGAATCTTGCGTAATACTCGCTAAGTCCTAAGAAGGCTCTAAGCGAATCCTTGTCATTGGGTACAGATGCATCACTTATACCCTTTAATAATGATAACTTTGGTTTAATACCATCCTTTGAGATATTATGTCCCAAATAATTCACTTCTTGGGCAATAAATTTGCATTTGTCAATGTTAACAGTCATACCCTGAGACCTCAACTTATTTAGTACTTCATCTAATAATGCAACATGTTGATCCAATGTCTCAGTGTGTACTAAAATATCATCCTGAAAAGCCTGTATGCCCATTTGTTGACCAAACATCTGGTCCATTAAACGTTGAAAAACACTAGCAGCAGATGCCAGTCCAAACGGCATCCGCATATATTGAAAAACTCCAAAAGGTGTTACAAATGTAGTTAGGTGTTGTGATTCTTCAGACAAAGGTATCTGATGATACGCAGAGCGTAAATCTATAGTTGAAAAATACCTGCTCCCTCCTAACTTTGCCAATAATTCATGAATTCTTGGTAGGGGATGACAGTCTACTAGAATGTTTCTGTTGAGAACTCTTAAGTCTGCACATAGGCGTATAGCCCCTGAGCTTTTTTGTGCGACAACGGCAGCGGAAACCCACTCTGAAGATTCTACCTGTTTGATAATACCCTGAACACACATTTAATCAAGTAGCTTTTTAAGATCTTCCCTGGCAGAGAGTGGAACAGGTCTAACTTTTTGTATCACAGGAATGGCATTGTTTTTGAGAACAATAGTATGTTGAAAGTTCTTGATCATTCCTATTTTGTTAGAAAATACAGCGGGAAATTTGATCTGTAAGTCCTTAGTAATACTATCAAACTCTTTGGTATCTTGAACAGCTAACACAGGTAAGTCTCCTAACACTACTGGTTCAGCATGCCCTGGTCTAAGAATTATACCAAGTTTAGCTTGGTCTTGCCAACCTAATATGTCACGTCCGTTGACCGCAACGTAAATTTTTGTAACAATACTTCTCCCTTTAAATACAATATAATCATCAAAATAACCTTTCATTATTATATCGTATTCGCCGAATGCTTTAGGGTTGATAGAAGTAGACTTAAGCAATTTCTCAGGCCAAAGTCTGTTAAATGTCTTTTCAGCTAAAATAGTAATTGGGGAACCAGAATCAGCCATAATCCCCAAATCAATAACCCCAATTTGTACATCGCATATTGGACCTTTGCACCTTTTTTCTGATTCACCTAAAGTATTAACCTCTACAGATAACGAAACATTACTTATTTCTTCTGATAGTATGTCTCCATCAACGTCAAGTTGATTAACTCTAACCTTCATTTTGCTGGAATTACAAACTGTGTAGAAATGACCAATTTTTTTGCAATAAGTGCACCTTTTTCCTTTTGCGGGACAATTAGGATAATTACCCATATGGAACTTAGACCCACATCTGTAACAAGTACCTCCTACCTTTTTCTGAGCATTGAAAACATTCTTACTAGTGACAATATTAATGGCTGTATCATTCATGCTAGTACTAGGTTTAGATTCTACCACAGCTATATTTATGTTATCTGAAGACCTACAAATAGAAGAATCGGTTAGAATTTTTGATGAAACTACAGACCTTTCAATACTTCTAGCTATATCCATGACCTCATCAAGAGACGGATTTTTACATGTCAAAATCCGTTCCTGTATCTTTTTGTTATAACAGTTAAAGACTAATTGATCCCTCAAAGCTGTATCTAAGTAGTTTCCAAAAACACACTTTGATGCTAGCACACGTAATACAGCCAAATAATCTTCAATAGATTCTTCTGCTAATTGTTTACGTTTAAAGAATTTGTGTCTTTCTACCATCACTGATGGTTCGTCCACATATTGTTTTCCGATGCGTGCTAAAGCTTCTTTGAAGACATCCCAGGATTCATCGCCTAAAGGTGCTTGAGCAATAGGTAAATTGTCAAAAATCTCTTGTCCAGCATTCCCTAAGTGGTTAAATAGAAGTGCTTTTTTCCTTGACGCTGAGTATTGACTGGCATCAATGGCCTCTAGATAATTTTCAAATACTCTAAACCATTTGTGCCAAGGTTTATCTGGTTTCCCAGAGATTTCAAGAAACGGGGCAGTTGCATTACATTGTTGCTACTTGAAGCCATATTATTAAAAAAATAATAATAATAATAATAATAATTTGCAGAATTCAAATGCAGGTGTAGATAAAAGAAATAAAAGAGACCACAATTAATTAAATAATTATGCAGCCCTTAGAACACCTGAATTGTCAATTGCCCCTGTTAAGAAAAGTACCTTGCTTTGAAGTATTTTTAAATCAAATTGCCTGTAGCAGAAAACCAAGTAAAGCATGTGAATAAGTATGGAAATCCTGGAGAATTCTTGTGTAGACACTTTCATTCAAGACGCTTTTCTTCTTATACTAACTGTACAATTCCCAAAGACGATTAAAATTGAATGTCCGTTAAACTCTTTGACTCGGTAGAGTGATGACAGCTCAAAGAAGAAAATGGCAGCTTGACGTTGTTGTAGACGCTCAACGTAATTTCTAAAGAAAATTGAGCTTGTCTAAAGAACGTTGCTGAGCGTGATGACGTATGCACTGAAGCACATCGGGTGCTCACATTAGGAAGTGGCGCGGGGACGCGCAAGCGTGATTCAAATAGTGCTTGAAGACAATGGAGAAGCCGTTCCAGACGCAGAGCTCCGGTAAGCGCGAGAGTCTTATTTGAATGATGCGGAAAGCAATGTTGGCGCTTATGCGAAAACGTTGCTTTCCGCATCATTCAAATAAGACTCTCGCGCTTACCGGAGCTCTGCGTCTGGAACGGCTTCTCGAAATACTAATGAGACTGTACCATAGATAATTGAAAGACAATACGATTAAGTGTAGAACACAGGTGAACTGTGCCAATACGATTAAGTGTAGAACACTGGTGAACTGTGCCCCACGCCGGTGAGCGAACCCCTCACCCGAATTGTTCTTTGGAATGACTTGCCACCATGACAAAGAATGTCTCACATGCGTAAGGAAAAGGAAACAAGTCCAACCTTTCATAGGTGCACAATGAACAAAAGTCCCCAGAAGAACTTCGCACTCTGAATTGAATAAAGGAAACAGTAGACCATATTTGCGCCTGGGCGCGCAATAGAGAAATGCGGAACAACATGTACGATGCCGCACCAGCGTCAAGAACTGTGACCAGGAGCACCCTCAAAAGGCCGTGAGAATCATCGATGCTTCCAGGAGAATACCCACACACCAACTGAGTCTTTGACTCAGACGTGGACAAAGAGAAAGCAATTTAAAGTACCTGGAAAAACTGGTGCTCAGGAGACAAACCAGGAAAGCTGAAGAAGAGCCGATTTCAACGATCCTCACGCTGCGACGCTGCCGCTAATAGAAAAGAAAAACTTTATTGAAGCTGAACAAAGTGATTGGCAAAGCGGGCAAAGGCCTTGATGAAAGATGCCAATACCAAGATGGCGGCACGTTCCCTGACCTTTCTGCCAGGTGCCTCAAGGCACGCTTGTACAGCAGAGCGTCCTTCTGCAGCACCAAACGCCAGATCGTCACAGGGGGAGACGGGAGCCAACAGCGCATCAACAGAATGCAGGTAAGAGCTCGTGCCACGTAAATTTTAAACATGAAGGTGGCGGTTGAACTGCCAAAAGTGGTAGCTGGGGCCCAAAATTAAATTGAAATGAACTTACCCCAAAAGTCCATAACAGTGCAAGTAACGTGGGCCGGGAATAAACACTTAAACAAACAGCCATCACACCTGACCTGCTTCAAATTAAGAGTCTTCGTAGAAAATGTTCACAGCACTGCTTTGTGTGAGGTTTTCAAAGTAGAGTATGTCCACAGCTGACAAACCACTTTTATGCATAGGACCAAGTGTGGCGTCTAAGCGCATGTAGAATAAGTGTACCCTCTTGTAACTGTGTAAAAGCAATATGCAGGCACCTCTCAGCTATATTTATGTTATCTGAAGACCTACAAATAGAAGAATCGGTTAGAATTTTTGATGAAACTACAGACTTTTCAATACTTCTAGCTATATCCATGACCTCATCAAGAGACGGATTTTTACATGTCAAAATCCGTTCCTGTATCTTTTGTTATAACAGTTAAAGACTAATTGATCCCTCAAAGCTGTATCTAAGTAGTTTCCAAAAACACACTTTGATGCTAGCACACGTAATACAGCCAAATAATCTTCAATAGATTCTTCTGCTAATTGTTTACGTTTAAAGAATTTGTGTCTTTCTACCATCACTGATGGTTCGTCCACATATTGTTTTCCGATGCGTGCTAAAGCTTCTTTGAAGACATCCCAGGATTCATCGCCTAAAGGTGCTTGAACAATAGGTAAATTGTCAAAAATCTCTTGTCCAGCATTCCCTAAGTGGTTAAAGAAGCCTGCCTGCTAGTCAGCCCATCTTCAACTGTCAACACTCACACCAGGCACCCAAGCATTCCACTCACGTCCATCACACCAACATTCCAAACAAAACACTCACAATGTTTTCGCAGTAGAAACCTGACTTATGCAAGCTAAGTGTCTTTTCAATATGTAACAGTGTGTTTATTTCAAATTTTATGCATACTGTAATGTCACTTTGGATGCATTATCTTAGTACCCTTGCCCTTTGTTCTATGTTTTACTGTGTGGTTTCAGGGCAATTATGCATAGGTTCCAGTCCTTTTGCATCTTTTATGTATCTCTTTCCTAAGAGATAAGTCATGGGTTCCTACCCATTTAATTTTATGCATCTCTTTCCCAAGAGATAAGTCATGGGTTCCTACCCATTTAATTCGGGTTCCTACCCAAATTTAAGTCACGGGTTCCTACCCATGTATTCGGGTTCCTACCCGAAAAGCTAACATTTACGTTGCTTTAGTGCACAGTGTGGTATATTCACACTTTTTGTCCATACACGGACATCTCTCGTCTTATTTGTTTACCCTACATAGGGTGTGCACAACTCTGTTCTACCTCCCTCCTGGGAGCTATGCAAGGGTATATCCCCTTTGCATTAAGTATATGGGTTTCCACCCATACACTGTTTTGTCATGAGTACCTACTCATATGTGCTGTATTCACACAGTTACATTACTACAGTGCACGGTATGGTTTCTCCACACAAAGTTGGTCCTTACACTGACATGTGTATGGGGAGCATTACCAGTTTTGTGCACAACGCATCTCTATCCCAAGAGATTAGTCATGGGTTCTCACCCATGCATTCGAGTTTACATATTTAGTTTACGTTTTTACCCTACTTGAGTGCATTTCATGCTTTCATTGCTAAGTATGTTCCGTTTCTATTGTATTTTATATTGCTATATTTGCACTGTTATCTTTGCATTACATTTTTGTCATTGTGTAATGATAATGGTGTTTAGATGAAGAATCACCCTTATTTTTCTTCATCTTCCTTGTTTCTTTCTTCCTTTTTGTTTTCCATCTGAGTTTTGCTTCTTGTGTCTCTTGTGGATTCTTGGCTTTCCTCTGCTTTTCTGTCGTGTTTCCTTCCTCTGCGTTCGTCGCAGCCTATAGCCCTGTGTTTGGGGCAGTCTTTTGTGCTTTCTTTTATCCTTTCCTCTGACGTTTTTTTTTCTTCTTTTCTGTTGTGTAAGAAGGGAGGATGGTTTCTATGTTTGTTTTCCTTTCTTCTCTGTTACTTGATGCTGCTCTTCTTTAGATTGTTTTGCGGTTCTGTTTCCTCTTTGTTTTCTCTTTCTGGTTTCTTCTCTCTTTTTCTCTCATTGGTGTTCTTTTGTTCATTTGGGAGAAAGGGGGATATGTTATATCCTGACTTCATGGTTATGCATGCCCTGCCTGTAGAATCCTACAGTGATGACATGGTTTGGAATGTAGTCAGTCAAATGAGTCACAGTTGACTGGGCTGAGCTGGCTGCTCCTGGTGGAGTCTTGTCTTGGTCTTGTTATCATCTTGATGTGATCCTGAATAAATCCTCCTGTATCATACTAACCTGCACTTCACTTCACTACCGCAATCTGTTTAGGCAGCTGTATCGCCTCAAGCAACTTTTTCACAAACTCACCATTTCTGATTGGAGTCCCTGCAGACATCAAGAACCCTCTCTGAGACCAGATCTGCCCGAAATCATGAACCACTCCGAAGCCATATTGGCTATCCGTGATTACTGTGACTCGAACATTCTTTCCCAATTTGCATGCCTGAATTCGAGCAACTAGTTCAGCCACTTGGGCAGAACGTATTCCTCTCAAACAAGATGCTTCCATTACGGCAGCTACTGTACAAACTGCATATGCTGCACTCAGAATTCCTTCACTCGTCCTCAAACATGAGCCATCCACAAATACATAATTTGATTCTTTTAAAGGCTCGTCTCTGATGTCAGGACGCGGTTTTGTACAATACTCGAGTACATTTAAGCAATCATGATCAACTTCATCCATATCTATCACACTCTCTTCATCTGGCAATGATGTTGAAGGATTTACATTAGTGCATCTGTCAATGGTTACATTGTCTGCACTCAAAATCACTTTTTCATATCTAGTCAGCCGACTATGTGTCATGTATTGAGTTTTGGTTCTTGTCAAAAGAATTTCCACAGAATGAGGAACATATACTCTCAATGGATATCCCATCACAATGCCTTCACTCTGCTCCAGACTCACACAAGTAGCAGCAACTGCTTTCAAACATACAGGCAACGCTTTTGCTACCGGGTCTAAAACAGCTGAAAAATATGCAATAGGTCTTTTCATGTTTCCATGTCTTTGCACTAAAACTGAAAGCGCACACCCATCTCTCTCACTACAATATAGCTCAAAATCTTTTTCATAATCAGGCATTCCCAGTGCCGGGGCTTCACACAATTTCGTTTTTAATTCTCTGAACGCTTTCATTTCCTCATCATTTAATTCAAAAGGATCTTTAATATCCTTTTTTGTCAATCGCTGTAATGGTTTTGCAATTAATGAAAATCCACTTATCCATTGTCGGCAATATCCAACCATTCCCAGAAACATTCTTACCTCTCTGTGTCATTGGAGCTCTCATTCCTTGAATTATTTTTATTCTCTCAGTCGTTACTTTTTACACTCCCTTTTCAATCTTATGACCTAAATATTGGACTTCCCGTTGACAAAACTGTAATTTTGATGGTGATACTTTATGTCCTCCTTTTGCTAAATGGTTCAGCAAAGCAATTGTGTCGATAACACATGCTTCCTTGGTTTTTGATGCCACCAATAGGTCATCAATGTACTGAACCATCACAGATTTTTCGGGCATTTTTAAATCTTCCAGTGATTTCTTTAGAATCTGATTAAAGATTGAGGGGCTTTCTGTGTACCCCTGAGAAATTCAGCACCATGCCAAAATACGCTCTCCGAACCTGAACGCAAATAATGGCTGGCTATCTGAATGTAATGGGATAGAGAAAAATGCATGGCATAAATCAATGACGGTGTACCATTCTGCTTCACGTGGAATTTGATATAGAATTACAGCAGGGTTTGGTACAATTGGACAACAAGGAACAACGATTTTATTTACCTTTCTCAAATCTTGTACTATTCTATATGTTCCGTTTGGCTTTTTCAGTCCCATTATAGGTGAATTACACGGACTGCTCATTATTTCGCTCAATATTCCTTGTTCAATCATTTTGTTTATTACAGGTGTTATTCCTTCAATTATTTCTGGCGTTAATTTATACTGGGGAGTATTTGGGTAACTTGTTCCTTCTTTAACAGAAATTTTAACAGGGTCTACTCCTTTCATTAACCCTATCTCTTCACCCGTAAAATCCCATACTTCTTGGTTTACTGTTTCTTTCAGCTCAATTGGGATTTTCTCTACATCAAACAGGAAATAAATCATTCATTTCTGACTAAGTTCACCATTGTCATTTTATACAGTACATCTCCATCGGGGGTCTGAAATGCAATCCCATCTGGAGTACAATAGATGGTGCAATTCATTTTGCAAAGTAGATTGCGTCCTAATAGGTTCACAGGACTGCAATCACACACCACAAATCGGTGCATTTCTCTGAATGGTCCAATCTTTACCTCTACTAATTTGGTAAGAGGCGCCTTAATTTGCTGATTTGAGACACCAACAACTTGGATATGTTCACCTGAGAGAGGAAGGTTTGGAATTTCCACTGATCTAACAGTAGAACGGGTAGCTCCAGTGTCCACAAGGAATGTTACATTTGCACCATTCACTTCTCCATCCACAAATGGACCTGCTTGATCTACCTCTAGAGTTGCGCCAAGCACGCACTCTTCCTCCTCTCCTAGGCACCGTCATAAACTTTCATCCGACTCATTCCCATCCTGTCGTAACCAATATTGTGATATTGCAGCTGCGCGCGGCAATTGTGTTACCTGCTCTCCTCCGTAGAATCCTGTTTCTGCACTGTATCTCTGTGGGTTTACACTCTTGGGAAGTGGTGGTTGAGGCACCTGACTCTGCTGAGTAACTACCTGCGGTTGCTGCAGCTGTTGGTAACTCACCTCACTCTGCACCTGTGGATTTAATGATTGATTTTCCGCATTAGCTCTTGGAGGGAATTTACACTCGTTTCTCCAATGCCCTAACTTTCCGCAGTTGTGGCATGGCCGCTTTTTCTTTGCCTCTTCTATACTCATTTGGCCTTTTCCTTTACCTATATTTGGTTTGGATTTAGTTTGTCCTGCCTCATTAACCTGATTATTCAGTTGAGCTTCTTGTTTTTCTGCGACCTTCACTTGTGCCCACATTGCCTTCTCTTTTAATTTACGCTGTCTACACTCAATATCATCACTACACTATTTAGCATATCTCAAAACTCCGTCTACTGTGCTGTTTTGCCAGCAGATCTTGTGTTGTTTAATCATTTCACTTATCTCTGGTTTTAATCCATAAACAAATCTATATACAAAATGACTCATGTCCTTCTCATTTAATGTTTCATAACGCTATACTGTTTAAAAACGAGAAGTAGCCTCTCGTAATAGGCATGTACAGATTCTTTACTCTCCTGTGTAGTTCTATCGATTTTTACCCAATCCGTCTCTTTGGGTGGGATTTTATTTTTCAAAAAGGTAATAACCTGATCGTATTTCCTCATAACTTCAGGTCCTGGCGCTCCTGTTTTTGCGTCTCTTGGATATTCTACAGTTGGCCAATCAATGGTAATCTTACATTCTGTCCATAAATCAGCTGGTACTACAATGTCAAATAGTCCATCCAAATCTACCCACAACACTTTCGAAACCTTAACAAACCTTTCCACTTGTCTGTACCATTCTACTGGTTTTTCTCTTAATTTTGGGAAGTCATTTGTAAATGACAATATATCTTGTCTGGACCAAGGGACATGCACATAACTACCTCCTGGAGTTTCTCTCATCGGGTACTCCCTTACAATTGGTTCCTTGTCTGTCACCGCAAAAGCCAAAGACGCTTTATCGGTTGTTTTCTCATTCCCTTTAGTCCACCTGCTTCTCCATCTGTCCACATCACCCCATTTTCTCAATAAAACAATTAATTCTTTTATCTGGGTTAACCGTCCTGATGTGTTTAAATTTTCTACATCTTTCTCACAAAAATCTACCCTATATGGTTTCTGCAAACTTCTCACCTTTACAAATTCTACTCCTAGTTCATTCGCTGTCTCTTCTAATTTGTCATGCAAATTTCTTGCTCTCCATGTAATGCTCTTACATAAGAACATTATCTCATCGTCCTGGTATGTTTTCAGTTTTTCTGTACCAATAGTCCCTAAAATTAACTCTTCCATATCTATTTTTAACCTAATTACATCTAGTGGTATTGGTTCTGTCTCTTTCTTTTGCAAGGTTTTCATCCATTCATTTAATTCATCTGGAGTCGGACCTACAGGTGTACTATTTAGTTCTACCCAATTTCTACTCCTCTCTGGTGTTTCTGACGCAGATTCAGTTCCCATAGGAATCCTCCTAAACTCACTCATTTACTGTCAAATTAGTAGGTGGGCTCGGTCTATATGAGCTGACCACATTTCTTGCACCTTCTTTTTCTAATTCCATCCCTGCCTCGCAAATTTGAATTCATGGGGATGACTAAAGAATGTTCTCCTATTTTCTGATTCTCAAAAACTGGTATTACTGGACCTATTGTTACTGGTACAGTTACGGCTTCCATATTCATTGTTAACTCTTATTTTCTCAGTCAATTCTCTCGTGGTTTTTGCTAATTCAGTTGTATTGCCACTTTCAACCTTTTCCCTTTGTGGGTTTTTCAACTGTTCTTGTGACCTATTTATTTCGTACCTTCGTTCTGGACTTTAATTCCTCCCAGTTTCCATTGGCGGTGCATTAGGAGGCACCACCGCAGAATTCCGTTGGTATGGAGGTGGGTTTCGGTTTAAAATATTTTCCAGCAATTCATCCTCTGTCTCGCTACCACCATACCCGTACCTTTCAGTAACTAAATGTTTCTTTTTCTTGGTACATTTTCTCCTTGCTTCCTCCTCAACCGTAAAGGCTGGAAACAAACCTCCTGTCATATTAGCATATCTCCAACGCTTTATTCTGTCCTCATGATTCACTCCCCACAGCCTTCCAGGAACGAAATCATGATTCTTTACTCCTCTGAATCTTTCTCGTTCGTACATCTCATCCTCCCATTCACTCAACGCTTCAAACTGTGTCGGTCTAGGTTTAGGCTCAAGCTTCGTCATTTTCTCTCTCAAATTCTGAAGTACAGCTACACTAAATGAACCATTCTCGGGAAAAGCTAGTACTCCATCATTTTGATTATATTTAGTCCAATTTTCTAACCATATGCAGGTATGATATGCGTATTTCAGCATCATTTGTGAAGCTGGTGATTTCAGCGGAGGAATTACTTGTCCCTCTCTAGTCACTACCTTTTTGTCTTTCTTAAAAAAGTTCTTAATTTTGGCCATCCACGAC
Organism: Calotriton arnoldi; assembly: GCA_963921515.1. Lineage (NCBI taxonomy): Eukaryota > Metazoa > Chordata > Amphibia > Caudata > Salamandridae > Calotriton > Calotriton arnoldi. Next base: position 774,912 of record CAWUFW010004170.1, read on the forward strand.
GTTTTCTCTCTACCATACTCATAATAAGCCATTATTTCACGATTTCTTTTCCTTTTTCAAATCTCGCAACTCAACTCTGTTCTCTATGCGCTATTCGGACCTATAACAGCGCGACTCACACCAACACACCAATCCGAAGCTTCTACGTCACTGCTTATTCGGACCTATCCCAGCGCGTCCCACACCAACGCACCAGTCAGGGCGTTTTCCGTGTTTCTATTGCACTGGCCAATCACAGCGCGGCTCTTTGTCGACGTCAGTTCTGCTCCTGACCCCTCCTTTACAAAATGTATCGGCAAATTATATTCAGCTGTTCTCGGTTAGTTACGACATTAAAAACACATTTCCATTGTCTGATTTCGCTACCAAAAGTGACAGTTTTACTCTATTTCGCAAAAAGACAGTTTTGTTCGATAAGTGTAGCACTTCCCTCTACCTTACCCTTCTTTCAAGCAAGGGGTAAACCCGTTTCTCTGGGGATAAAACACATGTGGAGACTACACTGCTCCTGAGAATTAAGGCCAGAGTTTCACAAGAAAACCGGTTGCTATTTCACTCACACACCTTTTATACGGAAATTGTCCCTATCATAACACAACCTGTGTTATCACCAATATGAATTCAGACAATGCACTATTCCATGTGACTTCTCTTGCCACACGTATCCACTTCCTACTTCCCAGAAGCTTCAAAACTTTCGACTTACATATAACGTAACACAATTCAACATGAAATGTTAGACATGAAATAATCAACAATCGATAATCAATAATCACCAAACTAATCTATAGTAACCATAACTCTGCTACCAAGAAATCTGATCCAGCGCTATCAATAAAATTTCTTCTCCTTTAGGTATTGACGTCCAGGTTGAAAAACATTCCTCTTCACAACTATACCAATATGACGGTGGGGCCCATAACACCGTAATAAACGTTCACTCTCACATATATTCCCTGGAACACATCCACCTTTACCTTAGGAGAAAAAGTTAATGATTTGCTGGAAGGAGAAGGGATACCTTTTAAATCAACATAATAATCCTCACATTTCTCAGGTATTCCGCTCATTGGTCGATGGACCAACTAGTAGGAATCAGTTGATGGTGATTAAGACCAGCTCAATCACTACAAACTCTTATTAAACATTTACAATTATTATTGAGCTAAAGAACCACAGACTCGTAAATTTAATTATAATATAGTTTATCTAATTTTTTTAAGCATGAATAAATTCAGTTTTATTGATCGGATCAATACATTTATCATTATAAGAATAAATTGAAATTGCAATGCATACCCTTTAGATGGAAAATAAAGTTTGTCACAGCAGTTAAATTCAGATCTCAGCATAGAACTCCCAAAAACTGACTGTCTGTCCAACAAAACAGGCCTCCTCGACGGACCACCTATATAGGTTTTCCGCCAATCTCTCTCGTTCCTTCTCAATCAGAATTATGAGCAAAAGATTAATCGTATTAAAATATAAAGGCCTATAGAAAAAATAGCAGCGGCTTCTCCAGCGTCAGCGTCCAGTGCTCAATAAAAATATGTAAAAAACAGCGCTCCTCCTACTTAGGAGTAGGTCCTCTTATACCCTAATTCTAGCTTACTAAACAGAAAAGTTACATTTTGGGGCGAGATCCACTCTAATTGGTCCATTTGAGGGGTGACATCTCATTATAACTATCCTTGTTCAAACCAGTTTTCTGAGGAATGTTCATAGCTCTATCCTTTCTCACGGTTTCAGGACATTACCCATACATTTGGCAGTTTTCATTTGTATCTTCTTTCCGATACTTTATTTTTAAACAGTTCATTGTCCATTCACGGGTGCACTGCTGGTTTCTCACACTCATTCGCTAAGTTCCCCCTTGGCACACACTCGGGTGATAAGGTCATCACAGCCTTGATCCCGCTTCCATCCCAGGCTTTGGAAATAACCGCGTGATGCCTTTGCTCACAGCCTTTCTTTCGCCTGGAAGCCATCTTGCGCACGCGCACTCTAGCTTGTTCGCCTCAGCAGCCATTTTTACAGCACGGCCTAGCAGGCCTAAGCGAACTATCATAGAAATAAACAGAAAATAGTTAAGAATAAGGAAAATAAGCCTTTTCGTTTCCCTCCCATCATTCTACGTACCCCAATTAGGTATTACCTAGCAAAAGCAAAATATAAAGCTATTCCTTACTTACCAACCACTTTCTTTTGCCACCATACAGTTTTTTACTAAGCACAAATCATGCAAAATTATTCTAATTAGTACGCAAATCACTATGTTAGCATTAGGAACGTTACCAATTGTAAGTAGATTAGTCTGCACATGAAGTGGCATGTTACCAAAACATTTATGAAGAAAAACATACGTTGTTGGTTATTCACTGAAATGAACAATTTTATTAATTATTAATGTTAATATTAAGGGGTTCAAAATATTCTCGTTTACCTTGCTCCATCACGGTGTCCATCGCAGTTTGTCAGTAGTTACAATTTTGCCATTTAATATGTTATTCATGCTACTTCATTTAACTGCTGTATTACCACCATTTTTTTATACACTGTAACTTGGCACCTTGTCCAGGGCTCCGATACCCTTGCGTCATTTACCCTGTAGAAAATTCTTTTTATAAAATATAACCAGCCCTCCAAGGCATTTTTTTATTTTTTGTTTTTTAGGATTCACAAATGCTTTTATGACATTTGCGAAAGGTCCTATGTCGGGCCTTTTGTGGGTCCACAAACCTAGTTTTGGATTTGCAGAACCCTAAAATGGACTGATGGGGGTCCATGCAGCTTCCACTGCAGTCATGGGCTCTTCCCTATAAAGCTTGCACTGGGTTCACAGCCCAGAGTCAGAATTACAGAATCTCAGGAGTGTAAACCCAGCCCGAGAATTCATCAGCAACGGTAGCAAAGATGGGCATTTTTATTGTGTCCTGTAATGGCAGCTGCAACAGGTTTCAGATGTTGTGGACAGCTAATCAGACAGGTTCCATTGCATGGACCAGATTTTGGGCTCACAGACCCGGAAAGAATGTGAGAGAAAGCTCCCTTATTCTATCAGATTAGAGTATATTTTAAATACTGGTCCTCAGAAGTCTGCGAAGCTTGGTTAGCAGACCTCTAAGAATAACAGCCCAGCTATCTCCTTCGATGCAATCGCTTCATGTCTAGACTGGAAAACCTTCTAAACACTAATTTATTGAAAACTACTGAGCAGCTTTTCACTAAACCAAGAAAAGGAATTTCCTTGACTACATTTCATGCCAAGTTTGGTGCGATTCCGTTCAGCAAGGGTTTCTGTATGAAGGAGCTAAGAATCCTATGGGGGTTCAAATGGAAAATCTCACTATTGGCCCCTCCCTCTTTTAAGTGCCCCTTGACAGATCTGCAATAAACTTCTCAAAGAATCCAAGGTGGATGATCTCTTTTGGGAAAGGTTTTAGACAGATTCATCGAATGGTGCGAAAGTTATTAGCAAAATAACAACTGACTTTGCAATGGAAAATCTTACCAAATCATAACTACAAGGGCATTATCGCTGCGTTATATATTGGGGGGGGGGGGGAACATTGGGGAGAAAATTTTCCAGCAAAATCAAAATATCTCCAGGCATTTAACTCAGAGTTGGCATGTATGCCTTTAGTGGGGTGGGCCGTAAATTCCAATCCCTGCAACCAAAGATTTGACTATGAAGTAGCTGTAGGTGGGAAAGACACCGATTCTTGCAGCCTGTAGTGGATTATGAAAGTAACACTCCATCACAGAGGGGAAATATTTAAGCCTATAAAAAAATTATTGCATTGTATAACAGGCAGCAAGGATGAGAGCAACGCCTGTACTTGCAGGATATTAGAGGCTAACATTAAAGAGGGATAGAAATTACCTGTGGTTGACTCATCCGCTGGAGCTCTACTGGGACTATCTAGGGGAGGAATCTAGATGCCCAAGTCATATTGGATGCAGCATTCCAGTAGGCCAAATTGAAAGAAGTTGACGAAATGCTTTTGTAGAAAATCTGTCCTTCCTGCGTAGTCATCCGTCGTCAGATTTTTTACCTTTGATGGACCCTATATTTTTCCTCACTGCAAAAGTCGGTCACTGGTTAGCATGGGCAAACTGCATAGTGGGCTTGTGCTCCTACTTTCAACATGGTAAAGTTAAGATACTTCTAAATGACATTTTTAACTTACGCCTTTAAGTTAAATGTCACTAATGTACTGCAAAACCAAAGGGGATGATGGACGGAGTGTTGAACATTGCAAGCACTCACCCCCAGTCAACTGATCTGGGTTTAATCCATCATCATTCTTTAGCTCACTCCGCCACCCCAGTTCAGACATGGCCATATGCAAATCAGTCTGACCCTGTGCCTCATGGGAACAGTCCAGCCCGAACTGCCAAGCCATGTCCTCCCTGGACCGGAAACAAGCATCCTAGGATCGGTTTCGGGTTCATAACCCTCATCAGCCAGGCTATCTTGAATCCAGTGGCAAAGTGAGCAAGGGACCCACGTCTGGGCATACCCTGCCAACTTAGGTCAGACTGATTTGCATATGGCCATGTCTGAACTGGGGTGGTGGAGTGAGCTAAAGAATGATGATGGATTAAACCCAGATCAGTTGACTGGGGGTGAGTGTTTGATTTGCTCTAACGCTCCGTCCATCATCCCCTTTTCGCTTTGTTCGCCCTAAGTTGGCAGGGTATGCCCAGACGTGGGTCCCTTGCTCACTTTGCCACTGGATTCAAGCTAGCCTGGCTGATGACGGCTGAATAGCCAGAAACCGGTCCCAGGATGCTTGTTTCCGGTCCAGGGAAGACATGGCTTGGCAGTTTGGGCTGGACTGTTCCCATGAGGCACAGGGTCAGACTGATTTGCATATGGCCATGTCTGAACTGGGGTGGTGGAGTGAGCTAAAGAATGATGATGGATTAAACCCAGATCAGTTGACTGGGGGGTGAGTGTTTGATTAGCTCAAGCGCTCCGTCCATCATCCCCTTTGGTATCGCTAATGTACTGCAGCAGCCACTGTGTCATCCACTACAGTGACAGTGCAAACATGACAGCAGGTTTACCATTTAAAGCCGGTCTGTAACAGTCTAAAACAGCAAATTTGACCTGCCAAAATAACTCCTTTTGACAGCTCCAAACCATCTTTTAAATAGTTACCACTAGGTAGGCCTTATTGCCCATAAGGCAGGGTGCATGGTATTTACAAGTAAGACATGTACAAGTTTAATGTTAAACATATCCTGACAGTAAGCAGGCCCCAAAAGCTATTTTCACCGTAGCAAGGCTGGCTAATCCATAGGAAAACAGTAGGATACAATATTAAACATGATATTGTATATCTCAGGAATGGGACTAGCTAGAAAAATAAGCAACCATTTAAATAGTTATTAAAAATCCAATGGTGAAGTCAGAGTTTTGATAAATATTAAGGAAAAGTAACTTTTGGAGAGCTATCTTTTCCCGGCCTGAAGTTCCTGTAGGCTAATCTGCATTTTGGTCTCTAACATCTGCCAGAAAGTAATTCACATTCGAATAAGTGTGAATGGGTCTGCAGCGTCTCTCAGGGAAAACAGGCTGACCTAAATGGGCACAGATGGTCCCTCTGAACCAGACAGAATATGGAGGTGGGGGTTTTCGCATCCTTTATGGCATTAAAAGTTTGAAATTCTGCTTGGATGTCAAATCTTGCTTGTGAAAGGTTTGCTGGGGACGGGTCTGCTTGGGACACGTTTCAAAGGAACCTTGCCTCATTGGTTAGGGCATCCTCAGTGGTCATTCCCACCATGCAAAGTATAAATGTGGAAACTTCAGGCACCCACTTCAGAACACGGCTGGACCTGTGGAAGATCAGAAGAAAACTGAACTTTCTAAGGTCTAAATAAGAACCCTAAAAGACCAGACCTGCTCTCCATCTTGTACCCAGGACAAAAAATGTGGAATCCAAGGGGCATAAGACTGACCTCTTTTTAAAGCTACAGGGATACAGCAAGCTACAAGAAGCCTCTCCTGTAACTGCCCAGCTCACCAGTGGTGACTGGACTCTGCTGTTGGCTTCTGCCTGACACCCAGTGAATCTCTAAGCTCCTTCCCCGCCTGAGGGCTGACGGGGAACTGGGGGGGGGATTTAGAAGCGTACTTCTGTGATGGATAGGGACTAAAGTCAGAAGGTAAAATCTTTGACCAGGACAAACTTGGTTGATGTACCTGATCCACGCTCCATTGCAGTTTGTGTCAAATTGCACCAGTGTCCAGGTCTATCGCGACCCTTGACTAACATTAGCACTTTGTGCTTCTTGGGGTTATTTTCACTTAAAACATTAACAAATATATCCAGTTCCCCTTCTTAGATTTTGTCATGTGGTGTTATTTTGCTCATTATATTTTCCTAACTTGTTCTGGGAATTTAATTTTTTTTTGCATTGCAACTTTATTACTGTTTTAGTACTGTATAAATAGTATACACATTGTCTCTAAGTTAAGACTGTCTATTCTATGCCATAGCTACCAGGGGGGGTGAGCTCAGATTTATTTAGGGACTTTTGTGGTTCACCTTGACAAGGATTAAGATTACTTGACATGGGTATCTACTTCGCTCTACTAATACCCTAATTTCTTAAAGTTCTATACACCAGTGACCAGAAACCTCTAGAGAAAAAGCATAAATTAAGGTGCCACTATTAAGTTAGGACATAGCAGACTCCAAGCACTTGGTTTAAATAGTGCGGTCTAATGAAAAGTGTGGGCGATTTCATGGTCCATAAAACTCAGACTTGAGATTTTTACATCATTGCATACAAAGAACAACTATTTTATCTCCAACCCTGTATCCTTCAACGATCAATGCTACACATAGCATTACACATACATGCTTATGAAATGGGCCAAAGGACAATGGAGTGAACAAAGAAAAGACAACTGAAAATATCTCTCTTTTATTATTACAAACGTTCGTATGAGTGACAATTCATGTTTTGTATGGAAACCGCCTTGCCGGTCAGCATAGGCTGCCAATGTTTTCTTGACATCTCGTCACTTGTCCTCAGATCAGAACATGTGGAGCGGGCGGAGAACGATGCAGGAAATGAAGGGAGCACATTACTCCCAATTAGACAACATTAAGTGCAAAATTAAACTTTCAGAAAAGCTTTGTTAATAGCAGTGTAAATAAGTGCCAAGTTGCTTAATATAACTAAGGCACATCTGGACTACAAGTCTTTGACCGAGATCATCTGACATTCACCGTCCTACCACCCTGTGAACTGGGTTTCAAGGATAATTTTAGAAAAACTCTAGAGGCCAGATGCTAGGTTCGGCCCTAGGGATCTTTTAGTGCATCTCCAATAGAATTCACTTCCACGTATGGATTTAATGATGAAATTTCTTGCTTGGGTTGTTGGCGTGGTCGATTAGCAACTGGCACGGTGTGAACTGACTTCCATAGACATCCTCATACTTCCTCATTTTCTCGACCAGACCTTTGGCCCCATAGGAGTCTACAAATCGGAATGGACCTGGGAAAGACAAAATAGGGCGTTTAAGGTAAGGCTTCCACAAAATTTACAAGAGAGAATATTGGCTCTAAAGGTACAGGAGCAGCTCTGTTATATGATGGGTGCTGCCACACATTCATGTACAGCGAAATACACATTTGCAAGTATGGTAACAGCATATTAATGCAAGTAGGAAGAGGTACAGGCCTCCAGCATTACCTTCTGTAGGACTTGCACTGTTGATTCAATGGATGGTGACCCCTGGGAAGTCATATGGGGTGCTTTAAGAAGGATACAAATGCTTTACCACAAGCTAGTTAAATGAGCTGATCTTCAAGACTAGAGGTCACTAGCTATCATGAAACCAATCGTAGGGCCCTCTGTAAATCCAAGGATTTAGCAGCGAGAGATGCACTTGACTTAAACAGAACTCGTGTTATATTTCCCTTTCATAACCCAATAAAGAAGGCTTTTCCCAAATGAATAGGTTACCAGAAGTTCTTTGAACGATTCCTCTCCAGGTACAAGGAAGATGTGTAGCTGCTTCTTGCAGAGAGCCTTGAAGAGGGAACCATAATACAGAAGGACCCTTTCAAATGGTAATCATTACTTACCTTTAACAATCAGTTTGAGTTTGTAGTGTTGTACATTCACATGTTGTGCGCTCTCCTGGAATCTACTCTTTGGTTTAGATTATACTTTTTCCCCTCAAAGTTTGTTTCAGCTCCAAGTGTGTATCAAATAACTTATGATCACATACCAGAAACCCACAATGCATCACGACACAGAGTTCACCCCAGGTTTGGTCACTTTTTCCCCCAGCTCAATGGCAGTGTTTTTGTAAGAATTATTACAAAATGATTAAAGGTAATTTGTTAAACATCACCCAACTACATTCCTGCATCCAGGGATATGAGCAGGTCGCCGGTGAATCCACTACAGCCTAGAAGCTAAACACCAATTCGGTACAGGCAAATGAGTAGCGGAAATAGTAGCAAAGAGCATCTTACAAACAGAACGGCCAGTTTCTGAATCTCATGTGTGTCTACAGTAATGCCTTGTGATTGTGTGAACAGAAACCCATGTAGTAGCTTTGAATAAGTCAACCATGTTTAAGTTTTTCCAGAAAAGCCACTGTGGACCCAAGTCCAAGGTGAGGAGTAACTGTTTTGCTCAAGCAGAACACATTTGAACACATCCACGAAACAATCTCCCCAAATTGAGTTTCCTGAATGCGTTGGAGAAACAAGTTTTCTTTTACTAGGAGGATAAATAGGATCAATGTAATACACGTGGACACTAGTGTGTTTAAAGACCATACTGCACAAGTTGTGTATTGGGAAAAAAACACATAACTCAACGGATTCCCAGATATGAAAAAGAGAAGCAAATCTGGATAGAAAACATGAGCAAGTACGCAATAGCACCTTGTTTGTGTGTACTTGCAAGCAATATTCATCAATGGACAGAGCTTTACCTTCACTAAGCACAGATAAGTTACTGCTACTAGCAACACCACCATACTCCTGAGATGCTGCAGTGATGAACAATGTATTAATTCAAAGGTTGCTTCCATTTAATCGCGTCAATACTACTTTTAGATCTCAAGAGGAGCCAGTATGACTATGGGAAGAATAACTTTTTAAAGTCCCTCCATAAAAGATTTTATGACCGGAATTTCGAAAAATAGATCACTACTGCCCATTCTTGAGTTAAGTAGATAACGCCACTAAACGCACCTTCTTCCAAACAGACAGGTGTTGTGAGAAGTTGGCCTGGTATATGCTGTCCACTAATTATAGTGGGCACCTTGCACCAGTCCAAACAACCCCTTATTGGAGATAGGTTAAAGACAACCTTTATTGAAAGCTATCCTAGTGGTAGCTATGGAGAGCAGCCTTCAGGCTAAGTCTTGAAGGAATGTAAAGCAGCTTGTTTTACCAGTCTATAATCTCTTGAGTGACCAAATGAACAGGTATATATTCAAAATATATGTATTTATTGCTAAACACCCCGCTCTAGTCTCTTTATGAGGCTAGAGTTCAAAGTACATAAGTTATAAGTTAGTTATCAACAGTAATAGCACAAATACACGTTTGAGCCCTAGGGGCGTACCAAACCATATACCAATAAAGTGGTATAAGAACCACGACTGAGCTAGACACAAGGCCTAGAGCCTGTAGAAGTGCTTGGACCACAAGGAACCACCCAAGGTAGTGACACAGGGGACCCACGGGGGACGCGTGCAGTGTGAGAACACAGCAGCGAATCGCCGTTGACTTCTATGGGGAAAGTCGCGGTTGGAATTTTAAAGAAAAGGGACACTTAGAGGAGGACTTGGAGCAAACCCTTTTAGAACTAGGCTGTTCTAGTGTCAATACCCATGGGAGCACCGGAGTACTCGAGTTACCTCACCCAGGGGAGCCGGGTGCATAGGTGTCTTTCGGGGTCGGGTTTCGTCGTCGTTTACAATGGCGAGCTGCTGCAAAGTGCTGCTGGCGACCAAGTCGAAAGTGTTCGGGTGGATCCAAAGGTGGATCGGAGATCTGAAGAACCTGAAAGCAGAGGGGACAGAGTCTGGGTCACTAGCCAGTGACCAGGAAGGCGATGAGCAGATGCCCACCGATGTCGGGTGCTTCAGGTAGGTTGACGGTCGTCTTGACTCTTCAGCCACGAGGCGTCGACGACGACCAGGAGCTGGATTCGAGCTGTCCCACGATGTCTGTCGATTGCAGGGGTGTCGGCGACCGGATTGGACCCAACAAGCCTTGGCAACGGCAAGTCTCTTGGAAATAGAAGAAGGACGGTGGTGCAGACCAGCAAGGTCTGGGGGACTCACCCAGCGAGGGTAAGTCAGGGCAAGCCTGGAGCAACCAGGGAAGCCCAATTAGAATAAGAGTTGCCTTCGGGAGGGCCCACTAGCCAACGGACTAGCGACCGCGAAGGAGCCTCGAGTGGACACACTTGGAGCTGGCTCACGGGACACTCGTGGAGTGGGGGCCAGTGATCTTCGGTGCAGTCGGTGCTGGAGGCGGGGGCTACTCGGAGCCCAAAGCAAAACTTCGTGGGAGCCGAGGAAGAGGATGCACTTGCAAATGTGCTCGGTGTCCAGGGGTCACGGTTCCACGTTACCCACGACAGCTACGGGCCTCAGCTTTGCTGGGGACTCAGGGCAGCCTCGGGGAAGTCTGTGAATCCACCTCTGGTGATGCAAAGACTTCGGCGTCCGGCGGGAGCTTCAGCGATGCAGACCGGACAATTGCTTCTTTGGTGCCTGCCAAGCAGGGGAGTCACTCCTTGACCCCAAGGGAGATTCTTCAGTACTCTAATCTTAAAGTAGAGCGTCGAAGGTCCAGGATTCTGTGTCAGAGTTTCGTCCAGGTAAATCTAAAGTCCTAAGGACTGGGGTCCCATACTTATACCAAGTTAGGGGGTTAGACATACTCTGGGGACCCACCTATGGGAGGGTCAGGGCAGAGGGGTGGTTACACCCCTTTCCCTTTGGCCAGTTTCGCGCCAGAGCAGGGGCTGGAAGCCCCTGAACCAGTTTGAACTGGGGTATGCACAGGGACACCAAGTGTGCCCCCAGTGCAGGACTTCAAAGCACCAGAGAGTGCTCCCGCCCAGCCCCAATACACATTATCCTGTCTGGGGAGGTGGTTACACCTCCCTGGGACAGGAAACCTATTGTCCAGGCCTCCCCTGCCGGAGTTTGTCAGCAGCAGGAGGCCAGACCCGTGTCTGTGGCAGCGGCATCCATTTTGTGATGCCAGGGCTTGGAAAGAAGTTACCGGGCAGGCCGGTGTGTACATGTCTCTCCCTCTAGAAGGGTGGAATGCTACCCCCGCCGCCAGAACTGGCGGGGGGGGGGTAGTATTCCAAGATGTTTGACACCAAACACGACATGTTTCCGTGCAGCCATCCCAAAGTTAGCATTTAACGCAAGGTTATAATGCGCTTAAGAGTATATGGTCAGGCTGCACTACAAACAGCATCAGAGAAGGGTCTCCGAACGCTGCAGAGGGGCTCTGCTCATGCAGAGGCACCCTCTCACATAGGAACCAAGCACTCTGCCTTCAGGATCGACAAGGCCTGCCATAGGAGTGACTTATAGGTTTATATGTGTGAATGTATGTAGTGATATAGGTAACCTATATCACAGTAAGGGGTGCAGGCACCACCTTACCCAGGCTGCAGTAGCAGACCTGTGGTGTCATTTTGGATGGCCTTCCAGGGGTGGCATAATACATGCTGCAGCCCCTGGTAGGCCTCTGAGGTACCTATGCCCTGGGTACATAGTATACCATATACTAGGGACTTATAAGGGCACTCCAGATTCCAATTAGAGATGTGCTTAAGGCACATGGAAACCATTTTAGAGAGGAGGCAGCTAGGCTGGGGTTCTGATTAGCAGGGCCCCAGCCAGACTAAAGTCGAAAAACAGAGAAGCATCAGCAAACAGTGGGGGTACCCATGTGAAGCAGATCCTACTCTCCTACAGGTGTCACTTCTGTAAAGTTAGCGGATAGCAAAGGAGGCCCTGGACTAACCTTTAACGGGTCATGATACATAGAACTGCAATAGTGTACAAATCACCTTTGTGCTCAAAAAGCCCTTTATAGTAGGGTAGCACGCTTTCTTGAGAATATGAATGCTTTCTATGGGAAGCTGCAAGTAACCACGCTGTAAACATTTCAGGTGCCAAATGAGAGATTTCGGATTGGGATGGCGATGTGGTCCCTGTTGCTGCTAAATCTGTTGGATGGGGGAGTTTGCAAAATAGATGGACAGACATATCAAACAAAAAACATGACCCATGATTGAGGATTACCACGTCTGGCGACTAGATCGAGGTGCGAGCCCCTCCACTTTGGAAGTATTGCAGAATGTGAGTGTTCATCTGCCATTTGTGAGTATCTGGATGATGTCTGCTCAAGAGATCTGTTAGGTGGTTCGCCACGCCTGGAAAATATTCTGTTCCATCACAGACAGTTGAGGAGAATGAGCCTCTCCTTGCTTCTGCATGCAGTGTGTTAGTCATGTTGTCCGTGAGATTTAGAATCCTCTTGTTGGAAATTTTTCTTGAACACTTGTTGTGCCAACTAAACTACTTTGAGCTCTAGCGCACTTGCGCATTTATGCATCTATGTGCATCGGCTGGTCTTAAACTGACAGATTTAGCATATGAGCACGTCAACATTGTGATGCGAATCTGTGTTGATGATCGTCCCCAAAAGCGATGACAACCCCCTGAATTTTCTGCATCCCGCACTCACTGCTCATTCTAGTCAGACAATGCTAAATTCATCAAAGTGTACACAGGATCAACAACTGTCATGTCGATACAAAGTAGGCTGTAATAAGCGGTCGATGTATTATTGGACAAGCCCATCTTGTCATATTTGCCAGTCCATCAGTATGCCCTCTGATAGTTTTTGAAATAGAAAATTGCCTACGCACTTTTGTTTTTCCTTAGGATAGGAGATGGTCCCATGTGTATGACGGAGGTCAACTTATGTTCAACAAGTACATTCCTCAATCTAGTAACTGCTCTATTCTCCACTTTTCATACAACACACATCGACCGACTTCAACCTGTGTGTTCCAGCTTGGCAAAGAGGGAAAAAGTTAACTGGTGAAGAAAAGGCTTAACTTCTGTGTGTGAGGGTGAGCCAGTGCACTGAGGAGGAGTTTGCATGAATGTATTCATTCACTTATATAGTGAACATGGATAACTGAATTGCCTCCAAGTCCTCCCAAATTATGAATGTATGCATTAATATTTATATAGCGCAAACTTACTTAGGAAGCAACAGAGACCTGCACATTGCATAGATGGGTTGTGAGCCAGCACAGACTCCTCCGAGGACAAGATAATATTCTTAACTCTGTGCCAATACCACAGCCCTCTTGGCAGTGTCCACATCCTCTACAAATAATGTTTTTTTTTTTACCAAACTAAACCCTCTGTAAGCCCAAACAGAGTCTCATAGGCCCTGCACTACTTCACCGGCTCCTTATGCACAATAATGGTTTTTCCTGCATACTGCATCTGAGTGCAGTGCACTACTTCAAATCTTCTGCTCGCCCCTTCTCACCGCCATCTGCACCTCTTCTGTAATCTACGCAGATCTGCTACACCCAGTCCTTACACTAGGTAAATAACTAAAGCATGCCGATTTAGAAATCTACTTGCCTATTACTACTACTATTCTACAACTGCTCTGCCCCTCTACTACCATGAATGGTGGAGTCTGATGCAGCACACCCATATGTCTTTCCAAAAAAAGATGGGGTGTCCTTCTACAGAATCTTAGCACTATACAGAAGCTTCCATCTGTTCCTTAGTTCTCCACTGCTCTACCAATTCAGGAACCAACACAACAGCACTACTTAACAAGCATAGGCACAGGCAAAAGGTCTCCCTTCACCAACGCTTGTGGTACTGTCCTTGCCAAAGTTCCTACAACTGCGTTGCAAATACTGACAAAGCCAATAGTGACATCCAGCCATTTTCAAATGTTTTTCTGTACTTCCATGTCATGGCCATCTTGAAAGGATACAAGATGGCCGGTCGCTTGCAAAGCAATTCATCAAGCATTTGGTAAAGCAAATATCATGAAAAGAGGTGGCAGCAGCCTGTCGAAGTCACAGAGAAGAGGTTTAATAGAAACAGCAATGGATGGAGACTTAGAAGGGACAACATTCGAAAGCACATACAACGGTCACCATAAACACCAGCAAGGGAAGAAGACGGCTACCCAGGACCACTTTAATCCCCATTTATCACCAATACCTTATGGGAAAACTCAGGTAAAGCTATGTAACGTTTTATGAAATGCTACTGCTTTCAAGGACCGCCCATCCAACCAACAGCAACTGGTCATGAGAGCCAATAGCTGACGGGGGCTGATCCAAAAACCACTCTGTGAATGTATATTCTTTAATATAGTATAGACTGTAAAGTATTGGTAACACGACAAACAAACAGGTGAAGACTGTAAAGTATTGGTAACATGAGGTCTCCAACAAACAGGTGAAGTTGTCTGTAGGCAAGATCTAACAAGCACTGGCAAAGCAAATAGGTCTAGATTTAATGTGCCAGCATATAAAACGTTAGCACATTAATGAAAAAAACAAACTCTCTCTAGTTAAGATTCCTGGACTTGAACACATATTAAGATTCGCAGTCTAGTTGTCTCCATGAGTGGGGAACTCCTATTTAATATAAACAATACATATACTTTAACTGCAACTTTCTTTGTATCCCAGTTCCTTTTGTCAGTGTTTTACTAATTTTTCAGACCCTTTGAGGTATGTTATAGCTTAAAATACTGTTACGCCATGTTCTTATGCATTACAGCCAGACAGGTCAAGGGACTTCTACATCTACAGCAGAGATCTGTGACAATCCTAAAGGCCACTTGTTCAAATCTTGGCAGGCTCACTCAGACTCTAATCCTTCCAAGGACGATAAAGTGAGTAGAAATGTGTCGAGTAAAAACACACTACTTCTACGATGAATTCACTTTCTTGAATGTTTGTTGCACAACAAAAGAAATCAGTTGAAAAGATCACAATGTGAAGCACTTAAGAAGAGAGAACACAAATGTGTGAAGAAAGAGCGCATGAAGGGCAGGGAGGTAAACGAGCAATCCGCAGCAGACATACCTCCAAGACAAGGTGGAAAGCCAAGACCGAACACTGCCCCGATGTCACCTTCCACTGGGTTACTGAGGATCCCCTCCTGCAGGCACATCACTGCCTCATTCACAAACCTTGTCACAAGACGGAGCTGGATGTCCTCGTCTGTCGAGCTGAAACACGGATTTAAAAAAAAAAAATCATCATTTTCACTGAGAACATTTTGTGGAATCAAACTAAAAAGGAGTGGCATGATAGGGGGAAACCTAAGCCACATATCCGTTTCCCATGGGTAGACAACAAGCAAGATAAATTCTAAAGGTTATAAGCATAAGGATGTATCACGTCTAAGCTCAAACTCTATAACCAATGCCTCTTCTCTTTAGGGATAGTACCTGCAGAGCAATGGGTTCTGGGACGTAAACACATCTATTCATTGTTGCAATAAAACAGTGCGTACAGAAGGCTCAGGCTCGAAGGTATCCTCTGCCGAAGGTTGAACCAACAAAAGCAAACAAGCCACTCAAACTACAAAAAAGGCACACTGATCACCCCTCTGGTATGCTGCTGCTATCAGCTCTACGGCACTTAGCTACACGGATTAGTGGTAGGTAGTCCAGTGTCCATGGGCAGCTTAAGCGATATGAAAAGCTCAAGAAAAAGCCAGACAAGTGATTTGTTTTTGAAAGGAAAACTACTGAAGTCAGACTACTTAAGAGATACAATGACATGGTATACAAGGAAGGAGAGGATCTGATCATAACATAACGCTTGCTGTTGGTACAGGCTTACTGACTTACACATCGGGTCTGGCTGACAGCTTGAACTTCTCTAGAATCTCATCAGTGCCAGAGTTCAAAGGTCTGCTCTTTGATCCCGGCTGGTACAGGTAAAATCCTTTCCCTGATTTGCGACCTAGGGAAGTTAAAAAAAATAATCATCAAAAGGAACTTAAGCAATAAAAGTAATTTGCTTTAGTTTACGGATTTCTCTTCACACTCCTCACCTCCAATTCAAGCCAAATGAACAAAAATGACAAGAGCACAACTTTCTCAGTCAATATTTGTACCACACTATGCTTGTGCATGGAGTTTATTGTGAAACATTGAAAAAAGCAGATGACAGAAGTCCTATTCTACTGCATGGCTGATTTAAATACTTCAAGGATTCAGTTGGACAGATAACTGAGACTCCAAAGCTTTGAACTACCTTTTTTTAAAATTTTTTAAGAACTTTATTTTCAATTTTATAACAAGTACAG
Source organism: Calotriton arnoldi (assembly GCA_963921515.1). NCBI lineage: Eukaryota > Metazoa > Chordata > Amphibia > Caudata > Salamandridae > Calotriton > Calotriton arnoldi. Next base: position 791,317 of record CAWUFW010004170.1, read on the forward strand.
TGTGGATGGGCACAATCAAGTCCAGCATATAATCAATACAGATGTTATCCTTTATAGCTCACAGTGCAACTGCCTCTTTAAAGAATGTTTTCCATTAAGGACACTTCCGGGCAAAGTTATCACTAAACAGGTTACACCCTTGCCTTTTGGATCCTGAGCAAATAAGTTTTAACCTACAACCATGACCTATTCTAAAAGTTACCTATATGATGACTCCTCGACTTTTAGTTCAGAGGTTCATGCACAGTATAAACTTTGTAGGTATTCTGCAATATTGTGGCATGACAAAAAAATATCTTCAAAAGATTTTCACTCACAGCTGTGTGCACCAATATGGCACATGCATGTGTGCATAATACAGGGCCCATACAGTCTTTGCTATGGATATGCACGCTTTAGCCAGTCCTTTTCTTGCAGATGAGGATCTACCCCATTGTTAGCCTTTGAGCAGAAACAGTAAAGAGAAACAAGAAAAGGAGGAGGATAGGGCAGCAACAGGCAGCATATACCCAAGAAAAAAAAGACTGCAGGAACTTATTGGTCAAACTCATCAAGTACATAAATGTATATGTGAAAGCTGTTGAGCCACCTCTTTCCATGTCAAGTACATTCCGAGAAGATAGTACCAATTCAGTATTAGCCATGACAGAATGTCCTCAGACAAAGGCCGGATGTCCCATCCCCTGCAAGTGCAGCAATGCACAATATTAGACGTAATCCAACCGCAATGTTGGCTTTAGCAGCCACTCAACAAGCACTACTGCCTCAAAAGTTCACAAAATGTTAGTTGACAGATCACTACTTCTGTCAAGGTAGAGGCAAAGGTATGACTGATGTCCAAGCCGAGTACGCCTCTTAAGCCAAGGCGGCATGTGGATGTGGAAAGACGGTTGAGAGGATGAGCACCTGCAAATGGAACTCCGAACCTTTGTGGAAGGGGTGGAGGACTAGTCCTCAGGACCACCCGATAATCTGGAATACATCGTAGTGTTCTGAACCACAAGTTGCTTGCCTCTCGTTTAAGCATCTGCTTGACATCGTGGTGACCAATGAAGAAGTCTTCCACGAGAGTGGCTTTATTTCACATGAGATCAAGTACTCAAAAAAGTGCATGCATTAGTCTGGCTAGAACCAGGTGAATATCCCAGGGGCTGCAGAATTATCGAAGAAAACCCCATTCCACCATAAATTCATTTAAAGCTTCTAATGGGGAAAACACAAATTAGTTGTGCCCCCTGCTTAGGTACCACCCTGATTTAATATATACAAGTAATCACACTGCACTTGGTACCTTCAAGTTGGAAATAATGACAAGTTATGCTGCAATAATTATAAAGACAAAAACATGTTATTTACATACCTTTTCATTTGTCGATCTGAGCTGTGATTCTGTGAACACTTTCACCAAACACTTTTGAGCACAAGGGGTGAGACTGTGTGGCACTCAAAGTGCCAACCTTTCATTGTTTCAAAAAAGTGTGCCAAAATATGTACAATTTAATACAAAATAATGGACTCTATCTGAAATGCCCTATGGAGGAGGGTGAGTTTTATACCTTTGTATAAAATAAAATAGTCCACATTTTGCATTCTTATTCCGAAATAAACAAACTGTATTATGCAATATGTCCCGCTTGATGAAACAAAGAAAGGGGAACCCGCAGTTTCTGGGAAGCTGCATCTTTGGCCTCACAAGTATAAACCTAAAGCCTATCTGGGCATAGTCTTGGATCAAGGTGGTGCCACAAGTGCACCACTTACCTGGTCATGATGCCGTTGACTTGGCTCAGGGGGGAGACCATGAGAAGGTTACAATTTCACTTCATATGATTTGAGACCGTTCTTTTCATCCATGTGGGAAAACGACACTTTGGAGTTGAGGGGAAACGGCAATCACAAACACACACGGCGTTGGCGGACTACCGGAGAAAATGAATGGGCTTTCGTTGGAAGTCCAATGTTTATTGCCCATTGACGTTGAGATTGCCTTGTCTGAGAATGGCCTCCTCCAAATTAAAACCCGTTTGAGGCCCGAAGCTCAATGACCAGTGTGGACTTTGACTCTGCTTTTCTGTCAAAGCACCTTCATTCAGTTCTTCAATCAGAGATTCTCTAAACCCTTGACCATAGATGAATAGTAGCACCTGTTCTGTAAAAATCGGTGTGATCTCAATATTGCCCAAGTTTCTCTTGCGGGGAGGAGAGATAGGGACAGGGTGACTGAAGCCTTACCCATCCCTAATGGCCCTGCTGGAGCAGTCAACAGCAGGTCCATGACTGGCAGCAGGGTCAGGACTGGAAGTGTTGGAATATACAGGTTGAGATGAACGTCAGTCGCTGGGAGCAGCACAGGAAGTGGAGGCAACTGGGCACTTGGGTCGAAAGAGAGGTTGGACGGTTGGGCAGCTAGTAATTCAACTACTCCTGGTCGTATCAGTCTGCCATAGAGTTCAATTTCCATTAGAGGGGGGACAGACAGATGAGAATTGAAAAGAGACCAAGTCCTGATGAACCAAATTGCCGGCCCCTACACACTACCCAGAACTGGGTGGAACTGGAGAGATCAATGCAAGCTCTGCTCCTCCAAGATTAGGATTGGCCAGTACCGGAGTTGGCAAGACCACCAAACAAAACTGCCACATGCAGGCTTGGCGGGAAAGTTGTTTACCTCTGTGCCTGTATATTATTCCACCTCCTGTGTTTCATGGGTGGGGAGACCGGGCTGGTGACATGTTTGAATATTTGGTGATGCTATCCTCCACGTGCTGCTTTGCAGTAAATCTAGCTGCTCACAATCTTGGTGGTCAGCTGCTTCTCAACTAGCATGCGACTGAAATGTACTTTAACTATAGGGCCAAAAGAGGAGTCCTCTGGCGACTAACCTACAGTCAGACTATAAAACCTACAGCCAGAGACTACAAAAGAATCACCAACAGGATAAGCTCAGGTCTTCTCGTAGTGTAAGCCTACAGAGCCACCAAAGTGGAGACGGCAGGGAGACTTCCTTCACTTTACAGTGCCATACACCTGCAGTATTATTGCCATAAAGAGAAACTGGGTTAATGCTACAGGAGCTTGGAACCCCTCTGCCCAGACAAGAAGATCGCCACTGGAAAGTGCAATGCCATCACTGGAGGAGAAGACTGTTTGGTCCCTAGAAGGTCTTCCGCTCCCACACGCTTATTATTCAATCATATCCAGCTGAAAGGGTTTGTTATTTTGGGGTGGAGGTTGACTGCACAAATCTGTGCTTTCACTTTGCCTTGGGTTATCTGCACCAAATGCATAGGGAACAGTCAGGTAACCTCCACATGGATGGAGAGGGTCCCTGGTTAGGGTGCCTCGCTACCTCACATCCATGCATGAGTGAGGTACCTTGCATGGCAGAAGAAACTGCATCCAGATCTTGACCTACAAAATCTAACGTCCTCTTTAGGATCAGCCCACATTTATTGCACATGAAAACAGGCATGATTGGTAGCACACAGCACCGAGGTGCCTCAGATGACTGTTCCCCAAACAAGAGATGCAGTAGTTAAGTGGATTAACTGCTGCTGGAGTGTTGCAGAAAAAGTTCCAGAAGCAAAAGAAAGAAGAGGAAAAAAACAAGTAAAAAAGTAATCAAAGATCCAAAAGAGTATCAAGGACCAGAACCTGTATGGAAATAGTGTTGCACTCCAGGAGGTTCCGGATCCACAATGTTCGAGAGGGAGAAGAAGAGGAGAGCCTGTTGTGTTTGGCACATACGTGCATGCAGAGTGTTGAAGCTCTAAGCTTTTATTAAATAACTTTTGAAGCATTTAACCAACCACTAAACACCAGTTTACCCACAAGAAGTTAATGAACACATGTGTAATGTGATCTGAGCAACACTGCAAGACAGAAGCAGGAAGACAACGAAAGTTGTACACAGATTTCATAGACTCTGGGACTATCTCCACTCTGGAACAGGGGGTGCTCACCTAAAAATCCTTTGGCCACCATGGCTTTCAATAGGTCCACGTTTCCTCCACCAAAGCGCTCCCCAAATGCTTTCCCGAGATCTTCAGCCACGTGAGTAGCAACATCAATGCCAACCTCGTCTGCCAGAGTTGCGGCACCCACTGGAAAACCGAAACCTGTGCTAAGAGCATCCAGCTTTTTAGGGTCCGCTCCCTCCTGTGCACGGGAAACAGAGATCATGAATTAGCACTCACACAAAGTTACAGCGTATGTGGACTTTAAGGAAATTTAATTAGCCAGTGTTACATGTACATCATTAACTAGAGTCCAAGCAACTTCCTGACCTGTGGGCCTAATCAGTTTACTCCACAGCTGAGAAGCACCCTTGCATTTCACCACCTGCCATTTTAGTGAGAAGTCACATACCTAAACAGCGGGCAACCTTTACTCGTCTATTACAGCAGAGGTGCTTGGATGGCACTGATAGAGCTAGATTTCTCAAATTAAGCATGGCTTTATTTTTATGTTTCAGACAGACTGCATTTAAAATGGCACACAAATTTTGGTGCAAGTGAAAACACATGGCACATGCCTAGTCAAACGTTTTTTTTTTTTTTTAAAGTGGCACTTTTGGTGCATGCAAAGTGAAAAACATAAAATGAGGAATGGTCATAAATGCTTTGTCTGAAATGCTTGTGCTGAATTAACGTGTTTTTGCAGTGTAGAGAAAACTCGTGATTTCAGTGGCCTCTTTAGCTTTGAATCATGGAATGTGTTCTCTCTTCCCAGTTTCCTTTCCCTTATAATCTACACTCCCTGTTCCTGTCTCAAGAGACTTTGGCTTTGTTGCATATTTAGACAATGCATATTCAGTTCATAACACATCTTTTTATAATGTGTATTAATTAATCAACCATGCACCAACACTACACATGGGGCAAACGCATTTTGCATGAAAAGCTATCTAAAACATTAGAGCATGTTGCTATGAGTATGTATTAACTGTGTGCGCTTTCAAAATTTACACTAGTGCATGTTTTATGCTATGTTGTACATTGCACATTTTTGCATGTTGTGCACAAATAATAAGAAAAGCTCCTTTAAACTAATAGCTTTTGCTAAGTAATCATTTATACAGGGTATTAGTTTGGGGAGGTAAAACATAATGGGTTTTATTTAGTAAATTAATACGATTTTGTGTTTGTTTTGTTTATGGGCCCACCATTAAATGGCTGCCTAAGAATCCAGCATGGCTGAGAATCATGCTGAAAGACGCATGCGCAGAACCAGCTACATACTGCCAAGTGCCTCAAGTGAAGACCTGGTTCAAGGCCACCATGAACTGTACATTCTTGTTATCGTGCCAATGTATCAGTGTTTGTGGAATGTGTCCTTCCTGCGTGCAATGTGACAGGAAGAAGGAAATAGACTGAAACATTTTTTCCTAGTAAATGTTGCTAAAACATATAATTTTATTAATCATTAACGCTTCTTTTGTTAAAACTGGTGTGGGTTGGATTTGCCAATGAGAACAGGATGGTGAGACCTCGTCATCTAAGCTATCCAATCAGGGTGCAAGCTTTACTGAAAATTTGCAACATTATTAGAATAGTCAGCCAAGAATTAGAGTATAAATAATGACCTCTTAGGGGGCGCGGGGGCTCGCTTTTAAGCCTTAAGCTTTAGGGCCTTAGTCTGAGAGGGAGGAGAGGAGAAGAAGCAGATGAGATCAGATATCATATGGGTTAGGTACGCGAACGTCGCGGGTGCAGTCTGAGAGACGATTGCGTCCGAGGAGAGATAGAGGGAGGTGGGGGGCATAGGCTAGCTTTGCACGTCATATTTTTGGCAAGGCAGATCACATTCCTCTGTGGTCTGTGAAGGAGGGGCCTTTTCAGGAGCAGCGTCTCTCTGTGAACACAGAGAGGACAGATTGAACAGACCAGGGCAGAGAGTGGAGCTGGATAGAACAGGATTAGATTTAGATGCTAAAACTTTTAAGTTCATGCTTTGACTAATTAATTAGTATTGAAAAGATTTATCTGTCTTATGCATTTATTTCTCTTTATGGGAGATTTTTGCCAATTATTAATTATTGATTAGCCTTGCATAATTCACTCTTGAATTATATTTCCTGAACTTTCTTTGGAGAATTCTGATTGACATTTGATTGCCTCATTCCCTTCCTTTATGGAATGTTTTGTATGCAACCTATAATATGTTTTGTATTAATTCTATTTTTCCTATTTTCAATTCTGTAACCTGATTGATATTTGACTAATGAATAAAGGGTCAGAGAACTTTAACTTTTAACTAGAAAATAAAACCCTTTAAAATACTCAACAACTCTCTTTATTGGCTTAAATATTAATTGCATTTTTGATTTTTCATGTTTATGTAAAATCTCCTGATGGTAATATACAGTGGCAAGGGTCCAGTACCTTTGCAGCGGTAAATTAGAAGGTAAATGAGGTTTTGCATTGAGAAATTACCGTGAAATTACCGCTGCATCAGCACCTTGCAAATATTTTTATTAATACCCAAAGTCTGTATCTAGAATGTCAATTTTTTTTACAATGCAAAAGATTTTTATGGGATGGTAATTTTTTTTAAGTCGACACATTGTTATTTCTGCACTATATGGCATTGTTCTATTTGGAAAGTTTAAATTCTTTCTTCCTCTGGAACACATTTTTTAATACATTTGGTCAGTTTACAGTCCAATTATTGATACTATAGTCAGAATAGGTCTCAAATTAGTCAGTGGAATGTAAGATAACTTGATATATGGACTAGATTCGGCAACAGCGAATGTGTAGTGATGGCAGAGATGCACAGCCCACAGGAAAATGAAAGAAAAAAAAACAAAAAAAAACACCATTATCAACAATGGCTTTTTGACGAATCTGCACTCTGCTCATCCATTTCAAGTTCAACCCTTAATGATTTCACAGGAATTGCTGCTCTCCTCTACACCAAAAACCTGCTGGATGGACACTTTTAAACCACACTTGGCAAGCTTGGATTAGAATAAGACTCCTTTTTAGGTCTCGCCTAGGCAGCGCGCATGCGCTGCTCTAGGAGATGACCTTTGGAATCGGTCTGCACTTTTAACAAACTCGTGCATGCCACGGCATCCACCTTGCGGGAGCGAGCAGTGGCGCGCAGGGGCCATTTGTTAGTAATTAGCGTGGCCGCGCTTGTTGCTTTTGCTGGGTAAACTCTCCATTTGTCATATCAGTTGTGTGCAGCAGGTGGCGCCGTTGTATTACTTGATACTAAAATACTACACCCAAAGTGGAGTGTTATCTGCTTATTGGTACTAACTGGTAATACAAGTGCCATGCTCACCCGTTAAAGACACTACGAAGGAGAATATCTAGTTGGGGACTTAGTCACCACAAAATTATAGTCTTTAAGTTTGAATAAGGATCCTTGTACCTGCAATCACAAGCTTCCTCGTGGGTCTATACAGTTATGAGGCCTTTTCGATTGGTCCGGTGGCAGTCGGCAGATACAGGGCCACGGTAGGTATTTGTTTTATTTTACCACTCATATGATGGCCTTATTTAATAAGTCACACAAACTGGATAAACAAGGGCTACATGTGTACATTTGATTCCATGGATGCTAAATCTAAGTGAAAGCTTAAGCTAACTGTACATTTTCAACCTAGTTTCAGCATGACATAATCGCACACAGTGAATTCAATGCCCAGGATAAACTATTGCTTTTACTTTAAAAAAGACACGTAAAAAAAAAAAATAGATCTTGCTGGTCTTACTGTGAAAATAATATCAATCACAAAAGCAAGCAGCGCATAACACCTTTTGGAACCACGAAGTTTTATGAGATTTTGAGCACTTTTAACACACAGGACCGAAATTCTACTGTGCACAGATTACACCAAGAACGTATCTTTGTGAGTGCAGTTCTTCATTACTGGCACTCCTCCAGTCTTAATAGGATGCCTTCCCAAACCCTGCTTGATGTTCTTCTGACTTACTTTGTCTCTCCATGAGCAACTCGCATTGATTGTTGCTGAATACAACTTGGAAGGGAACATGATATCATGATTACTTACTCTTCAGAGTATGTAGACACCCAGACATGTAGCCACAGCCATGATCATGCCACTTCCATTCAGAGGCACATAAAGGGCTGTATGAATGAGGGATATAGTAGATTATTTTTAAGGGATACATTAGGCTGGTGGACCTGTACTGTGCAATTCTATGTCCAGACTGGCCGGTAGGCATATGCTGTAACATTGTTTACTGGCTAAACAGCAGCCTTTTCTTTCAATAGGAGCATCTTATAAGAGTTTAAAACGTCACGTTTTGTGAAAAAAAACGAGTCTCATGACATTACCTAATGGCAGCTTAGTACTGTTGTGTTTTCTGGTTGACAGCTTACTCGGCACTTATTTTCTACTCGGCAACCTCATGTTGGTGACCATTTGCATACTATCACTGTTTTTCTCTGTACTCTTAAATTGAATAGTGGGTGTTTAATTTGGATGTTTATTGTTCTACTGGGAGTTATTATTCTCGTTCCCACTGCTCTCTCACTCAGAACTTAGGGGTCCAAGTCGAAGGGGGACCACAGGAACCTGAGGGGGATTTTTATACTACTTGGTAATAGATCTACACCAAAAGGCACTTAATTCACCACCTTGTGAAATTAACAGACTACTTACCTTGAGCACCCTGTGGGTTGTGGGCTGCTGGCATTAGCTGTTGACTGTGAGATTAACCCCATTCGGGAGCTTGGTGAAAGTGAAATTAAATACATATTACTTTGATGGTGTCAGCCTGTTGGGGAAAAGACCCTTAAGTTTCCAATAAAGCGTAGTTGTAGGGTTCGAGTGACCTTTGAGTTTGTGCACACCCACAAACTTATATGTTGAACAGTATTCACCATGTCCTCTCCACTCTCTTCACACACTAAACAAGCATTTGCAATGCAATAGGTCTCGCATTTACGCGAGTTTAAGCTATTCGCATTGTAAATGACAATGCCTTTTATTTATATGTTTTCAAAACCAACACATAGATAAAAGGTTTGTCATTTACAATGCCAGTAGCTCAAAGTCTCACAAATGCGAGACCTATTGCATTGCAAATGCTGGTTTGTCTTAGTCCAAGTTTGTTCAAGTTTCAGAAAAAACAAAACAAAAAAAGTATATATTGACCATTTGGTTCGAGAAGTGGTTCATAAACCCAAATTTGAACGACAACTCAAATACAATTAGTACATAGTTTTTACTCGTGGTCATTTCATGGTTTGCAAATGAAACCAACAAGTTCAAAACTTAGTAGATGTGAATGGTTGCAAAGAGGCGATCATTTTTGTTCCAGTGGCTTTTAAAAGGCTAGTGAAGTTAATAAATAAATAAATAAATAAAATCAAGAATGCCTGTGTGGGACAATTGGGCACACAAAGTCAGAGAGGTGAGATCATCATGACATCCCACAGGGAAAAAAACTGGCTAACGTTTGGTTTGATAACATGCATGGAAATTATATTCTAGAAAAACATGCTTGTGGGGGACAGTCCTGGGAAAGTGAAAACACCCCAACTTTTGGAGTGGAAGTGGGGAGTTTGATGCATAATTTCAGTCTCAGTGGCCATTGATGCCATGTGCGGCATCTGTAAGATGGATGTTTAAATCATATTGGTATGCTAATTTTGTGGCCTTTTGAAAACAAACAGAGCAAATTTAATTCGGGAGTAACATTTCCATAATAAAAAGAAATCCATAATATAGTGGCACAGCTGCCAAGGGTTTAGCTCACAAGTCTGTCATTATCCGTGTAGGAAGCTGGCTCTGTATATGATATTATCACTAGGTGGTAATACCATGCACAGAGTCCAGGGTTTCCCCAAAAGTGTACAGGGCTCAATGCGAAACCCAATGTGCTCTATTAGTGGTAGTGTAGGCGAGCAGCCTCAGGCCTAACACAGGGGAGTGCAAGACATTTATTGCACACACATGCTCATTAAAAAAGACATAACTCAAGAAGGAGATCCAGACCAATACTTATTTTAAGACCCATGTCCTCCTAATAAGGTTTAAGTTTTTAATTAAAAATAGTTCTCACTTTAAAAAAAAAAAATCGACACTTGGGATAACATTGGACAGTGTGAAAAAGTTTCTATGGGGAAAACAACAGATGAGTATAGGTCTTACAATTCTAGTCTTCGGTGCCAAAAGTCAGCAAGGGCCAGAGGTCAGGTAGGTCCCAAAACTGCACCACCATCAGCACAGGTGCAGCCGGATGCAGAGGTCAAAATCAGAGTTTGGCCTAATGCTTTCCAATGGAGACGGGGGTGCCTGGAGCCACACTGTTTGCAGGTAAGTAAATATGTTGCAGGGGCCAAGCTTTGGGGGTTAGCACCATCACGGGGGGCCACAAAGCAGCACCAAACGAATATACCTCGTTATCACGCAGTCTTTTTCCCCGCAGGGAATTACAACGCGGTCGTTACAACGAACGCGTTGTAATTCCGCATACCATTACCCCGCAAGTCGTAACAACGACTTGCGGAGGGGGGGTGCTGAATGTTGGAATAGTATAATTTACTATTCCAACTCCAGTCGGTGCGGACAGTAGGGAAGGTGTTGGATTTTAAATCCAACACCTTCTCCACCCTGCGCAAGTCGTTGTTCTGACTTGCAGAGTAATGGTACGCGGAATTACAACGCAGTCGTTGTAACGACCGCGTTGTAATTCCCTGCGGGGAAAAAGTTTCGTGGTAAACGTTGTTTACCGCACCAAACATACACCACCAGCGGCCCAAGGGCGGCTGGGTGCAGATTAGACATCGGGCGCCCAATGCTTTTCAAAGAGGATTTTCGTGATGGCAGTTAGGCTGCAGGCGTAGCACTGGAGGTTACAGGAGGAAGACCAACAGCACAAGTAAGTTGGGATGTAGCAGGTCGTAGGGTCAACGTCGGTTCTGCTCACCAAGGCCCAGGGGCTTCTGGTGCAGGGGTGCCTTTGGACGCTGCGATCAGCTTACCGGAGCTGGTAGCTGTCGGGGGGAGCCTGTGGATTCACACTGCAAACGCTGTCGTGGAGGGCAGGAGAGGTCAGCCAACGCTGGACACGAGGTCAGGATCACCGGGGAGTCTTCACTGCACAGGTGAGCCACTCAGACTCCACCCATGGCTGCAGAGTGGGCTAGGGTCACAGATCAGCTGTGATCCTAAGTCTTTAGGAGTCGGTTCCTTCTGGACAGGTCCTCTGTCTTCGAGAGATTGAAGTCTTTATTGAAGGGAACAGTCCTTCCCGGGGTTTTGGAGGTTGTGCTGCAAGACAGGTCACATGTTTTGTCGAAGATGGAGACAGGCCGGTAGGGCTGGGGCCCAAGGCAGTTGCAGTCTTCTGGCTTGTGCAGCAGGGTGTCTTCTTTCTTCGTAGGTAGTTGCAGATCTGGGGTCCAGGTCTGGGGGAAGCCACCTAAAGACTACATTTAGGAGGCGTGTTAGGGGAGTAGCAGGTAGGGCCAATGGGCACCTAACCTGGGGTGACTTCACCCTCTATTATGCCACCCTCCTCAGGATGGTGAGGACTGAAAGTGTACTCGACCTCGCTCCGCCCGCCCCCCCCCCCCCGCCTCGAGTTGTCGAGTTCCCAGCCCATGTACTCTCTCTATGGCTTTACTGGCACTTACAATATTGGGAAATGGTGCCCAATATTGTAGGGGCATATCTGCTCAGGCAGATATGTCCTCACCTGTAGTATAGTGCACCCTGCTTTAGGGCTGTGTGGCCTGCTAGAGGGGTGACTTACCTATGCTGCCAGGCAGTGTTAGGTGTCATGGCACCTAGACACGGTGCCATGTCGACTCGTTTTCTCCCTCACAAGGGTATGCAGGCTGCAAGGGCAGTGGCATTGTCCCAGTGATGGGGGTACCAAGGTACCCCCTTCAGCTCCGAGGCCCTAGGTACACAGTATACCAGTTACTGGGGACTTACAGGGGCAGAAGTACCAATTGGGATTTTGTTTTAGGGAAGGAGCTCTGGCACAGGGCACCTGGTTGGCAGGGACCCTGTGCACTACATTCAAAACCACATCAAAACCAGGCAAAAGTGGGGAGCTAACCATGCAAAAGAGGCCCTTTCTCACAATCCTGGAACTCTTAGACGAGAGGGACCGAATCTAAACATCACTGATTAATAAAAGCTTATGGTCAGAAAGTGGGTTATTATGAATTGATGTCTGATCTGTCACAAACACTTTCATACCTCTATCCAGATATTTAACTCTAGTGCTTTTAGATTGGGTGGCTTGTGGGTGGGATTTTGAATCATTTCCAATTACTCTGTATCAAGTTCACTATCATAATATTTAAATTGCCATTTGAAGCAGCTATCTGTAGTTTTCAGGTAGTGCTTGTTACAGTGGTTTTGCTTTTCTGCAACTCTCTCAAGACCTCTCTTGGTCTATAGAGCTGTTCTTTATGATGCCTCATCTTGGAAGGAGATGGCTACTACGACTGCGGTCTGCTCTCTTAGTCAAACTATATAAAAAAATATGGATGACTATGTCTAAGCATCAGGTGTGCCAAAGGCAAGCTAGTCTGTCCCTGACCAGGACCTCAGGCTGGATAGTATGCCGGCGTGGGCCCTGGCGACACTTTTGACCAAACTCTTAAGAACATGAGGATTTCTTACTTCTCTGATCAGCTACATCGCCTGAATCCAATCTGTGCTACAATTTCAGATCAAACCCTTAGTAAGTCATTGGAAAACAATTGCCCATATTTGATAATCAGTACATGGAAGTGTATTTGTGGCCTCTGAAGATTAAATTGATTGCATACAAGAACTCAACAAATCCATGACACCCTCTGGAAGTCTGGAAAAAGTTGGTCCCACTTTTTCCAAATTTCTGGAGCAGCTCCTCTTGGGCACTTCTAAGGCTCCCAGGACTTCAGCGTCTTCACTTAGGGGGCAGGACTCACTTCAGAAGAGGCGACCAGCAAGGTCCAATCCAGGGTCAGTTGCGGACTCCCAGAAAAGGGATCCTTGCAGTATTAGATGTCTCTGTAGCCACAGGTGGCTAGCGAACTGACCCTTTAAGACCACTTCAGTCCGGCATGCAAGTTGGTCTAGCCCTGCAGGTCTCCACACAGGTCTCAAACAGCAGATGCAGTCATTGTCTGTTCATCTACAGGTCCAGATATGTTCTGAGGAACTTGGAGGGGGGTGGGCCAGCGCTACTTTTACTCGGTTCACTAATAAGTGGGTGTGGCTTGACTCCTGGACACTTGCTACCCAAAGGATAAAAAGTTACCACTGGTGACCTCTCCAGCACATCCTGTTTACCCTACTGCAAACTGTCTCGTAATGCGCAATTTGACCCTGGTGGAGGCTTGTGGCAGGACCAGAGATGTGTTTAGAGTAATGAGAAGTTCCCTCTTACTCAACTACACCAAAGTAGTTCTGGAGCCAGTTCACTCCTCCACTTAGACTTAAGCCAAGATGGCTAAAATGTATCCTGGGATCAAAAGACTCCTCTTCTCCAGGCTTCCCTAACCACTAAACTATAAATGTGCAGGCCACCCTCTGGTCCCTTTCCACTTAGTGAATTTTCTAGACCCTACTCAGATGCAATTGCTGTGCTAAGCTAGGTCACAAACTTCACTCAGGCCAGCTTGTCAGACCCAAGCTATTGTCTCTGAACTGGGAGCGACATTTCACACTTCATCAACGGGGCCACTGACAGGGCCAGCTGTGTTCCAATTAGTCTACTAGAGATTCAGGCAGAAAAAAGTATAACTTTTTTAAAGTTACTGTTTATTTATTAAGATTTTAACTTCAATAATGGCATGGACATTAAATCAATGTTAAAAATAGTGGTTGAATGAACAGATTAGCAGCATCTAAGTAAAAGATACAAAAAAATATTTTAACTGTACTGTAGCCTTTCCTATGGAGCAAGTAATAGCCCCATACAGTGAAAATAGCTTTAAATGGCAAGTCTCTGTAGGGGCATGCCAACTCAACTTTCTTACATGTTCCACTTTAAAAAACTAGGCACCCTACCTTGTTGGCAGCAAGGCCTACTTAGGGGAGACTTCGGTTTAAAAGTAGGGTTGCCTCCTGTCAAATAGGATTATTCTGGCAGGTCTGCAGCAGTCCGGTTACAAATGTAGACCTGAAGCCATGTTTTCTTTGCCATTCTAGTGGATGGCGCAATATGTGCTTCAGTCCACAGATGGAATTTAACTTTCATTTTTTTTTTTTTTTTTTATCCAAGTGTCAATACCATTTTATACAATATAAAAAGGAACAAAATATATCTTATATTTCAACAAACACCGTTGATGACGTCTTTACCTTTGCGAAGAACTTGGCTTGCATCTCTGCTAGATATGCACACTAGAATTTCAGTGTGCCATCACTCACAATGCTTCTATTACACAATTTTAACTTTATTATCAGTCCTAATCATAACTAACTCTCGCCTCAATAAATTGGCTACATATTAACATTTTCCTATATATCTCCAACACAGATATACCTTTGCTGCTTCTCGGGACTGAATCGTACGTTATTACATAAAAGAAATGACATTTCCGTCCAGTGACAGTGTGTGAAACGAGAACACCGAGAATGTCCAACAAATCTTATTATTAAAAACTATGCAACCCAAACTAATACTATAAACAACAAATAACGGAAAAAAAAAAAAAAAAGGAAAATTTGCCATCATAAAATACCAAAGGAAACATTCTCTCTTGGCTGGGTGTTTGAAGATATTGTTGAATCTAGTACTCTCTGTTCAATGGGACGGTGCGTGCCTTCTGGCGTAATTGCCATTCAGGAGAAGGGGACTCCAGTGTCTGGTCAGACAGTCAGAGAATGGATAGCGCCCCATGCTCGGAGTCAGGGAGATGTGGTGAAGGCGTATGGTGCAATCACTGAACGGTGACTAAGTTACCCTCTACAGCGGCGGCAATATTGGCCCGTAATGTAATGAGAAGTGCATCCCAATCTTGCGCAATAGGGAATTTACGGAGCCCTGCGGTCTCCTCCCTGTGCAACACCGTGCTTTCCGCTTGTGCCCATGTCAGGAAGGATCGCTGCCAGTTGGGCACTACTGGAGGGTTCGCGTTCTTCCAGTTTTTGGTTATAAGGCGCTTTGCAGTAATTAAGCCCAAATCCTGAAATCTCGAGACAACTTTATTTTTTTGGATCTGGCATAGAGCCCTAAGAGACAGGACTCCCATGACAGTGGCAGCTGCATAGTCGTACAGGAGTTCAGTGCCGTGACGACTTCCTGCCAGTACTGCTGAAGAGATGCACAGGCCCACAGCATGTGAAGCAGGTCCGCGCCAAGTTGTTGACAGCGTGCGCATGCCGCAGTGGCGGTGTTAAAATACCTGGTTATCACATCCGGTGAAAGGTATGCTCTGTGTATAATATATGTTTGTATAATCCTAAATCTGGCGTTTCTTGGTATATTCCTAGCTCCTGATAGTATGGCCCCCCACTCCCTCTCCGTCCAGGGCCGACCCCTGTCTGTCTCCCATCGTTCCCTGAGTCGCTGCATCGGTTTCAATGTGTGCGCGAGCAGCGCCTCCACCAGCCAGTGTACTACATGCGATCCAGCCCCCATAACATGCAGGTATTGCAACACCAGGTGCGTCGGCGGTTCAGTCGTTAGATCACCCCAAACCGATGACAGAGCCTTCAAAAGAGAAGTATGTAGTAGGAATTGGCCTGCCGGTAACCCGGACTCTTCGACCAATGCCTCAAATGTAAGCAGTGCCCCGTCCCTATACAAATCACCCAGAGTGTGTAAATCTGCCTCATGCCAGGTCGACAACACTGCCTCTGACGTGCCCAACCTTCCTCGCGGGGTCCCCAATAATGGCAGGATCGGGGCATAAGGTGTCGTCATGCGGGTAAGATATAAACCTCTTTTGTAGCATTTATGGGCCAGGCCTAAATATAATTGCTTTGGCCGCGGGGATTTAGCAATGGGATGATATAAATGACATATTTGAGAATATGTCCAGGGCTGTTGCAGCGTTGCCGTATCCTCCAGATGTCTACCGTCTAACCATTTCGTCACCCACTGTAGTTGTGCAGCTAAATAATACAACTCCATATTAGGAACGGCTAACCCACCTTGATCGAGAGGAGCATACATCTTCCATAAAGCTACCCGTGGCCTGCCCTTATTCCATATGAGATCACGGAACAAGCGTTCCAGATCTCGAAAGATCTTAGGCTGGACATAAAGAGGGAGATTGGAAAAATAATAGAGCAATTTAGGGAGTACAATCATTTTCAACAGAGCTATACGGCTCGGCACATTTAGTGGGAGCGTTTTCCAAAATTGCACCTGGGCTCGTATGGCGGAAATAGCCCGCACCAAATTTCCGTCAAATAAATCATCAGGTGAGCGATATATAAAAATTCCAAGATACCTGAAAGTGGTGGGATACCACGTAAGAGGTGATCCGTTCAAAGTGACATGGAATTTAACTTTCATGGCCTTGCTATATTTTGTGCACACTACACCTCACAAGAAAGTTTAATGTGCCATTTGGGGTTTAGCCAATTTTATCATGTTTTACAGATCAGATCACATCACATGCACTGGGGACTGGAAAGCAGTGTGCCAATGCACAGAGTTACAAAAGCCGCAGCATCAGTCGACAAAAAGATCTAACCACGCAAAACGAGGCATTTTGTAACAGATGCCATTTTTAAGGGGGAAAAAAACAAGATCTTGCACAACACGTTTTTCCCCATTCTTCAACCCGCCACCAACGTTTTGCTTTATTTTGCCCATTTTCTTGGTTCCGTCTAAGGAAATCCAAAAACTTTGGGTGCCTTTAGAATCTCCATCATGTGGGGAAAATAAGGACACACATTTGGTCCATATACCTTTTGTGTAACAGGTATGGGTTAAATGGAAACTGACAAAACATTAAAAAAACATCTCAACACTGGGGTAGCCTCAGCTGTAAAGGGGCTAACTTCCATGTAACTGGTGCATTTTTTTCACCATTTACAGTGGCCTTACAGGAAAGTTGAAAACATGAGTTATGTGAAATCAATGCTTCATGCTGTGTAGCAACAATTCTAAAGCTAGCAAAACCAGAAGGGAAAACACTGAGGGAACCACACCAAAAATTACGTGCATTCTTACATTTATTAATCTTCACAGCAATCCCCTGTATGAAGAGTGCAATAAACAAAGAAATCTGAGACTATGGCCCAACCTTTAAATTAATATTGGACTTGCCCACATATTATTAGTCTAGCTACCTCCATAATGTCACACGGTATTTGGCATCCTGCATTTTTCATTATATATGGGACTACAAAGCAGTTATGGCTCACATGCCTGCTTCCCAAAGTAAGTCCCAATGTTAAACATAGGTGCTCCACCTCAAACAGCAACCAGCTGCTAAAGATGCTGCTGCCACAAGAGCAAAAATGCAAATAATTCCAGAATGGGTGGCACTCAATAGATCCCAATCACTTAGATCATACTGGTACTCGAGTTATCGCATCACTTCTATATTGATTCATTTCTCATATTTCATTAAAGCAGCCAACAAGTATTGTTCAGGGCGAAAATTCATCTTTTAAAGTGCACTCCTTTGGCACAATTCATTTCTTCTGCCAGGTTTCATTTTGTTTTATTTAGTCAGTAGTTTAGCTCATCAGATATTCATACAGCATGAACAGTACATAGATTCCAGTATTTGGCCATGCTTCCTTATATAAGATAGATATAAGAGTAAAGAAGTGATGTGATAGCTCACAGACTACTGTGATCTAAATGACTGGGATCCACTGAGCACCGCCCATTGTGGGCTTATCATTCACTATATATGCAGAGTACAGTGCTTTATCTGATGAGCTCTCTAATGGGCTGAAAACTCACTTCATAATTTCCTGTTAGTTATTTCACCCATGCATAGCAGGATATACAGGGCCAAGTAACACCAGGCTTCCTACCAGTGCTCATTCCATACAACACTGGCAGAAGAGGTCATGTTTTCTCTTGCTGAACTGAATTCTACAAAGTGACAGGTCAGCGCTAACCTGCTTTTGATTATAATGAATATGTATGAATATTCCACAGGGCTGCCGCCGCCATCGCACCCGAACTAGGACAGACCATCAACGCCTCCTTCAGATCCGGCATCTGCCCAGACGACTGGAAGCGGGCGGAGGTTAAAACCCTCAAGAAACCAACGGCCGACCGAACGGACCTGAAAAACTACCGGCCCATCTCTCTCCCCTTCGCGGCCAAAGTCACCGAGAGACTCGTAAACACCCAGCTGACCGCCTTCATCGAAGAGAACTCCATCCTAGACGCCTCCCAGTCTGGATTCCGCAGCAACCACAGCACCGAGACCGCCCTCCTCGCCGCCACGGACGACATCCACATGCTACTCGACCAGGGACACACTGCGGCCCTCATCCTTCTAGACCTCTCCGCAGCCTTCGACACAGTCTCACATCGCACGCTCGCAGCCAGACTTCACGACGCGGGGATACAAAGAGCCGCCCTCGACTGGATCCAATCCTTTCTCTCCGGCAGAACCCAGAGGATCAGACTCCCTCCTTTCCTCTCCGAACCCACCGATATCAACTGCGGAGTACCCCAAGGATCATCGCTCAGCCTCACACAGCATGGGCTCAGCATTGTATCCTACGCGGACGACACCCAGCTCATCCCCTCACTCACGAAGAATCCCAAAGACACCAGACTCTGCTTCCAGGTAGGAATGAAGAACGTGGCAGCCTGGTTGAAAAAGAGCTGCTTGAAGCTCAACTCAGAGAAGACAGAGGTCCTCATCCTCGGACCCTGCACCTCCGCCTGGGACAACACCAGGTGGCCCTCCGCCCTTGGGAATCCACCCACCCCCTACAGACCACGCACGAAACCTCGGCATCATCCTAGACTTCTCCCTCTCCATGAACCGCCAGATCAACGCCGTTGCGTCCACTAGTTTCAACTGCCTGCGCATCCGCCGTAAGACCTTCAAATGGATCCCCTTCCCCCCCCCCCCCCGACTGCAGAAGGACCGTCACCCACGCGCTCATAACCAGCAGACTGGACTACGGCAACGCCCTACACGCCGGAAACAGAACTCTTCTACACAAACTCCAAACCATCCAGAACGCCGCAGCCAGACTCTTCCTCGGAACACTGCGTCACAAACACATGACCTAACACCTCCCCGTCGAGAAGAGGGTCACCTTCAAACTCCTCACCCACGCCTACAAATCCCTCAACATCGGACCCAAATACCTCAACGAGAGAGTATCCCTTCACGTACCCAAGAGGAACCTCCGCTCCGCCGACCTCACCCTGGCAGAGGTCCCCTGCATCCGCAGAAACAGAACAGGCGGGAGAGCCTTCTCCTACATCGCAGCCAAGACCTGGAACGAGCTCCCTGTGAACATCAGACGCTCCCCGACCCTGCACACGTTCAGGAAGGACCTCAAGACCTGGCTTTTCGACTGATCCGGAGCCGCTTCCCCCCCCCCCACCCTAGCGCCTTGAGACCCTCACGGGTGAGTAGCGCGCTTTATAAACCCCTGATTGATTGATGTAATCATTGGGAAAGCCTTGTGTTTTTCCATGTGCATGGTGCAGCCAGTGTTGTAGAAAGATCTACAACAAACGGGTAGGACTCAAAGCTTAAAGAAACACCCTATCTCCATGCAAGTAGAATATAGTAGGGAATGAAAACACAGTCTGAATGCTTCAAGTGCCATCTTCTCTGTATACTTCCTGGTTTGGGTAAGCACTGAAATTCGGCCTGTAACGGACTGTTGCATTGGCCTGCGCTGCTAATGTGGTCATTTCTTCCCTTAACCTGAAAATTTGCAGGATTAAAGACACTCTGTACTTGTCCAAAACTCAAATGCCAAGCATTTGTAATGCTCAAAGCCACTCTAGGCAAATGCAGGGAATTCGAGTAAAATTACCTTCATTAAGGCAGCACCTACCATGCAGTACACTACACATAAGCAAGGAGGAACAACAATATGCACACATTTAATAAAGAGAGAAATCTGCCTTACAGTGCCAAGCCTTCTACAGGAGAATACAATACATCAAAGTGACGGGCACAGAATACAGACATTCAACTATTCTCCATCATCAGGAATAGTAACAGCGCTAAAATTACCAACATCAAATACAAGTCCAACGCTTCGCCTTCATTATGTTAAACTGCAGCTCCCCAGCACTCCAGTTCCAAAGCAGAGTTAAGACCTGATTTGCTATTACTCAGCCTGAAAAGGGCCACTAGGGCTTCAATACACAAATCTAACACAGAGGGCAGAAAACAAGCAAAAGGGACTTGACTGCCACTGCAGAACAGACAACAGGTTGGATATTTTAAACTTTATTCCACCCAAACGTTAAATTCTGCTCATTCATGCAGCAGGCAAGCGTTCTCAGCACAGTACTTGCACTCTGACAGGACCCCCTATGCTTTTACAATAGCTGTGCAAAACTGGACCAGTCACAATGCCTTAACTGTCCTCTCCCTATGCACATCACAGACTTCTCCTTCTGCGTCATTTAATACTTTATCCAAAATCACACAGCAGAATCCCCAATTGTATTTCTTTGTCACCTCATAGTCTCCAATAAGTCTCCTGTAAGTCTCCAATAAGTCTCCTGTTAATTACTCTTGCTTCACCATCAACCACATCTAATTTTTGATAAGGGCTCTTTCTCATTACCTCACCTTCTGCATGATCTCTTTCAACGACAAGAGTAAGGATACCCCTTCAAAAACCACCAACAATAATTTGCCAATTATTTATTCCTTAAACCACCCAGGCCTTTGGATAAATGAAATCTGGCATGCTCATGACAAAGCTATTTCATATATTCCAACACTTTCCATCTATAAATACATATAAATCTCTATATCCATCCATCTATCCATCTTATCTATCCTTATATCTATCTATCCTTATATCTATCTATCTAAATATACACACATATAATTCTATGTCAGGAGCGGAGGCGAGGATTAGGCTTTACTTTCAGTGCTTTATTTCTCCAGCCACCATTTAGATACAAAGAAACAGTACTACATTTCCCATCAAACTATGGGATCAGAAAAAACAACAGTCCACCAATCATAGCGGCAGTCGTCCTTCAACAGCATTAGTCACCGCTCTAGCCCCCTCTTTCTTTGCAGCTCCAGCAGCCAGAGAAGTGCCTTTGTTTCGCTACTTGATTTCATATTGTGGTTATAATATTGTGGTGTTTCGCTATAATTTCTACTTGGATTGCTGCTGCCGCCTGCATTGCGGGCGTGCGCGCTGAACTGTGCAAGCCCAGCAGAACGGAGCACCGCGATCACGGGAACGATTTTCGCTCCTTCGCATACGCGGCGTCTCCCTGACAAGCTCTCTGCCAGGAGGCAGCGCATTTCAAGCTTTTGGGTTTTAGCACGATATTAACCTCTAATATCTGGTATCCTCTTTAATAGTAGTATAGAATAGAGGAAGGAATATGGGGATTATTATTAGGAGGAAGAGGTTCAGTAACTACCTATTGATTATTTTTTCTCAAATAATGGATGTGTCCATTTTCCGAGTGGTTACAACAGGTAGTGGCGCCCTTGGAGAGGAAAATTCAGGAACTGCAGGCTCAATTCCCAAGACCCCTTGAACAAAGGGAAGAACCTACTGGGTCTCAGACTCCCATACCTCCAGGGCAGCCTATAACAGACTGTCAAAAAACGCAAGCGCCCCGGGGACGCTGGGGTTAATCTGGATGGCTTTGCACGCCTCAAAAAGGCTTTCATGGAGTCCCAACTCTCCGCCCCTTCCCTACCGGACGCATTGGGAAACCCCTCTCTTCCATCCCTATACCTCAATCGGGGGGGTGCTGCGGGGGGCTTCCCAGATACCCAAGATGGAGATGTGAATTCAGGACGCCCTTGGCGACCATCTAGTGGCTCGCATCCCGGAGGGGACGATGCCCTCGGAGACCAGCCCGCAGGGCTCTCGGAGATGCTTGACCATGAGGAACTTTTGCCCAGGCCGTTGGCTGAGTGGGTCCCAGACACTATGGTGGCCGCATATATAGCCGGACAGCTGTGCAAACCATTAAACCAGGAGGTGTGCAATGGCCTCCGAGCAGAATGCCCCAGACATCCTTAGACTGCAGGATAGCCCAGAGATTGACCCTAAAATGGTGACATTTTTAACGAAATTTGTTCGAGAGCCAAAAAAGGGTATTGACCAGTCCTGGCAACCGTAGTCATATAAATTCACGTCCATTGACAGATTTCTAACCTTCCCTTTGGCGGCGCTTGTCCTCGCCCACCTCACTCCAACTCCACACAATTCCTCATCTTTATCCCCATGATACGTTCACTTGCACACATCAGAAGCACGATGATTCCGGGTCCTTTCTCAATCCCTAGCTTCCAGTTAAAACAGCTTACTCCTGTGATCTAGCTTTTCTTTCCAATTTCTGAACAGAGGTCTCATTTGGTTCCCCTTCACTCCATAGATCAATTGTAACACCAGCTCAAAACGCTTCCCCAAAACACACAAATCCAAACCGCTACTGCTCAATCTTCAGTCTGGCTTTACTTATTAAACCCCGGTTGTCTCACACTGCAGATATGGTTCAGGCTGCTAAATTTAGGGCTGACTTTGGAAATAATAGCAACAAGTTTTAAATGGGTCTCTTCAGATAAAGATATTGTTTGGACTCACGCTAATATTCCCTCATTTGTCTCATTTCACTGATTACCACACCATTCCCCAAAAGGGCTCTGAATCAGCCAAAAGATAAAAAGACCATTACATGGAAATCATATGTGAAATAATCATAACGCAGAAGTACCGATCGAAAAAAAGTCAACCTGATGTCAAACTCTTCATTCTTCTTTTTACTTCCCTTTTCCACTCAGATCAGAAAGCTCAACCTCTGCCTGGACTCTAACCTCTCATAAGACCCAAATAACAACAAAACAGCACTGAATTCATTAAAAAGGAAATTCCTGCACGACTTGAATTACTCCAAAAGAGGTCCCAACTTTCAGTAAAGTCACTGTGTGTACTAGACCACAGCTGTAGCCTCCATCTAGCCCTGGCCAAGTCTCTTATCCATAGACTTCAGAGAATCATACAGAATGCTGTGGCCCTTCTGCTGAGACTTCACAAACCCTTCACAGAAATAAGACCCTGCCGAAACTGGAATTCTGCTTCCAAGCGGAAGCACTTTCTAGGTGTCTTGCACTAGGCTGTTTACCAATAGGGCCTCTAGTCATTATTAAAAAAAAAAAAAAATTTAAGTTACTAATTTATAGGGAACTCATTCTCCTTTAGCAAGCTACTGCAAATCTCCCATATTTGCAGTTCCCGGACTGGAGGCTATGCGTTCAGTCTTGGTCTCATCTTTGACAGCTCTTCCACAGACCATTGAAAAATTGATCAACTCTTAGCATTCCATAAAGACACCAATTCATAGTCTGATTCCACTTCACGATCTACTCTCGTGCCATCCTGTCCTTGGGCAATACCCCACTATCATGATGTAAGCTTCCCTCCATAAATCGATTAAGAAAATGGAGACTGAATGAATCGCAAAGAGACTGAATAAATAGCAAATAAACAGTACAGTACAAAAAATCCCAGTACAAACCTGGAGAACTCTGACAACCTCAGCCATCATGGGCCCCAAACACCTGGTGGTATAAAAACCCGGTCCATCCTGAAAGAAAGAAATATATAAGCATATGTAATCATGGCGGCTCACACAAAGCTAGAATCAAGGCTTCTGCACCTACACGTTCCATTGAAATGACCAGATAAAGTCGATATCTAGGTCCAGATCCTATCAGTCTCACTAACAGCACCAAGCTGCACTGGTGTTTTGGTTATAGCCGTGATTCATCCGACTGACCACTGCATCAAAAACTAACCTCAAAGTCTGTTTTGTGCGGACGGCCATGTCTTTGAAAATTACGATCATCAAGTCACACTGGAATGTGTTTTCAGTTGCATTAATACTAGGAGGGTACTTAATTAAGGTGGACAAACTGTCAGGAGTCCATCTTGTGACTAATACCACAGCAGTTTGGCTCTATTGTGAACAAGTGGATGACATATGGTTCATTTAATCCTGGGTTAAACTGTCTTTCGCAATACACGCTCGTACTTGCCAATCCCCATTCAAAGCCTCGAGGTTAAAAGTATGAGGACAAGAAATTAACGGGGGGTCAGGAGTGGGGTGGCTGGGGAGGGACAAGCTGCACAGAGCAAGGCAAAGAGAAATGTATTTAGCAGCAATACGAAGCCTCTAGCTTGGTTGCCCAGGTTCACAAGCTGTGGCTAGTCCCTTCTCTCTGAGATTAAATTGAATTCTAGTGAATCTAAAAAGGACTGCTGTGCAGAAACTTCGTAGACCTACAGAGTAGAGTCCTACACTGGCTCGAAGTACGGCAGAAGCCTTCGGATGGTATTGCATAGTTGAGAATCCAGCGAATGAATAAACTTACCTTAACAACAATGATGACCTTTCCCTGTTTCAACCCAACAGATACTGCGGCTGCAGCAGTGTCAGGAGAGGTTTTGTCTGTGGTGATAATTTCCAGCAGCTGCATTTTATCCACTGGTGAGAAGTAGTGCATTCCAATGACCTACATACGGGAAATTATGGACCAATCAGGGTTACTGGGAGTAACTAATGCGTCAAATCACAAAAAGGAGTAGAATGTACAGTAATGTCCCCAAGAAAAGAGCATCTCATTAACATACATATGACAACCAGGCACAAACAGCTTTTATCTCAGAATAAGGCCCTAGAAAGGGAGACAACACAGAAAGGAAGAGAAGTGGGAGGATGGGGCAGAACAAAGTAGTAATTACTGCACCCTCTGCAGTCAACAAACAGCATTCCATTTTATGCATGGGAGCTCATCACTCACTGCAAAAGCGGATGATCGCATAGGACTCATTAATTTTAACAAAGCAGGGCATGAACACCGCTGCAGAACAAGATAAGAGAATATTCTACACAAGCTTGCTGGCACTATCAACCAGTCACTCACAAGGCACCTTTAGGCGAGTAAGAAGGGGATGATTTCCAACTTATTTTAGGCCCTAGGAGCAGATGCATATTTTACAAAGAAAGGTTTAATTTCAGCCTCTTCACCTAAAACATGAGGTGCTGAACACAGATCAGACCAGACCACAGACCAGTTACTTGTGTGGCATTGTTGTGAAGAAACCAGACTTCAGAAACTAAGATGTCACAGAGCTAGTGGGTGAATATATTCTGAAAACCAGATAAGAAACTTTGTTGGACCTTCATTCATCTACAATAGCCTATTTGTCAAGATCAGAAGAGAAAAAGGGAAACATCAGGCGATACACAGACGGTTTAAACATGCTCTGAACTCGTTTTTATGGGGTGGTCACTTATGGTCCCACTTCCCATAGAAAGGTATGTCACAGAAAGGAAAAACCCACCTTATCAGGTCTTTTGCTGACCGAAGCAATCTGGCCAATTGGGAGAGCTGATGTGTTGCTGGCAAATATGCAGTGAGGGGAAACCACCTATGGAAGAAACAGGACAACTTGAGGACCAGCGCTAAAGCAGCAGAACAGATCACAACACAATTAAAACACTAACGTTACTTTTGTACTGGACTAATGGCGTAGACCAGCAATTATTAGTACCTGGAATACTCTTGCCTTATTGCACACTGGGTCCTGGACACCTAAATATTCCATGATTTAGTGAACGGAAATGGTTGCAATAGGTTATAGACTGAAAATGTTCCATCAGCAAATACTTTTGCTTTTGGTTGACATTACTGAGCTGATGTTTCTCAGTCAATATTGTGAAGCTCCTATTACTTCTATCCTTTAGTATTAGGAGCAATATCCGTGCCACAGATCCGAGGCTTAATACTAATCACTATATGGTATGTATGTTTATACTGTATGGTATAACTAAAAATACTGTGGTGGTTCCAATAGAGTGTGTCTAGCTAATTCACTAACTTATTTCCTAAAATGTTTGGGGCAAGGTACTCACCAGAAATCCCAGACATAGTCGTCAACATATCATACTGTGCAATAAAAGATTGTTTATTAACAATGGTTTTAAAACATTTTCCTCCAAAATACCTTTTTCAAAAACAATAAATATGTTTACCTTTTTTTAAAATATTTGTTTTAAGGCTGAATGCTGTATGTATTAGAAAAAAGTGTAAGACAAATTCAGACCTAGTGTTGCAAGCTTCTA
The DNA here is from genome assembly GCA_963921515.1 of Calotriton arnoldi. Lineage (NCBI taxonomy): Eukaryota > Metazoa > Chordata > Amphibia > Caudata > Salamandridae > Calotriton > Calotriton arnoldi. The sequence goes on from CAWUFW010004170.1 coordinate 817,548, forward strand.
CAAAGTCCTACATTTTCAGTACATTATGTCCAGTTATGTAAAAACCTTAGCAAGCGTGACACCAACTACATTATCCACCATGCACATTATGCTACATGAACTTGCAATTAAATAACTAATTGTGAAATAAACAAAAATCATGTGAAATCGGTACTCACTGCTTCCAACTCCTGCAGCACTTTGTGCTTGATTTTGATGTCCTCAAACACTGCCTCGATTACCATGTCAGCTTTCTCGAATCCCGTGTAATCTAGCTGCCCCGTCATGTGGCTAATAATGCTGTCACGCTCAAATGACGTCAGGTTCCTTTTCTTCACTTTGTCATTAAGTCTGCATAAATGAACGGTAACAGCAGTTTTTACAGATTTACTCCTGCGGTGTATACTGATATTTAGGTTATGACAGCTGGGAGTGCGTGGAGAGGATGAGAATGGGGCACAAGATAGGCATGGATGCAACACTAGCGGATGCTGGGTAGTACAGAGGAGAGGTCGCAGTACAATCAATACTCACCCTTTGTAGACCTGCTGCTGCCCTCTGCTCAACCCCGGCAGGGTGGTGTCTTTCAAAATGGTCTTAAGACCCTTATCAACAGAGACCTGTGCAACTCCGGCACCCATAAGGCCTGATCCCAGGATGGCTAGAGTCCTGCATGCACAAGAAGCTGTCATTATCATTCAAAGTCAGTAGCAATTTACATCTACTGGGTTTTTAAGTTAACCCATCAATGACAGAGCTGTACCTGGCATAAAGAACCTCCCTCCTTGGATAAAATTGTTACTGCATTGTAAAATCTAGTGTCTTGCTTGGTGGTCACTGCTGAGCAATGTCTTAAAACCTTAGACACTGGAGTAACAAACACATCTGGGGTTCAACAACACACATTTACCATCAGGACATCTCACACGAAGCTGCAATGTTCTTGGCTGTACTCATCACACTACTGGCAGTGTTCTACATTTTATATGTGAATATCCGATGAAGGTTATTCAGCTCTTCAGTTACTACTTAATCTAAGGATATCAATATTAGCCAACATGGTTAGATTTCGTCACCCACACAGTTTAGCCTGCTCTTGCCACGTTTAACTCGGGTTAGTAGATGTACTAGGATTAACATAGCATTAATTACATAAACAAATCAAACCACAGCACTTTAGCAAAAGATAAACACGAAACGAGGACCACCTGATCCAAGTAACTGCGCTCACCTTGCCTACCCACAAATACATAAGACAAACGTCTTTCCTAACAAGAGTGCCCATTTCAGTGTGATGGCAATAGCGTTGGACAAGATGCCGAAGATGTGTTTGAAACCTGCACATAAAAAATCTAAATCCCGGGGGGACTGATAAAGTACTTCATTCTTATGAGGTCACAAAATAAATGCCCTGGAGTTTAGTATTGCAAGATCTATGTAGGGGCCAAGAAGCAGCTTATTTTCTGGAGCACAGTATCAAGAAGGTAGACATTAAATGACCATTATTATGTTAGCGCTATTCATGAGCGGAGATCTTGATTTAAAGACTGAATCTCTGTCAGAGGCTCCTCCAGTTACTGAAGAGCCGATCCACATGGCAGTCATTATTGCGTGCAGAAAGCCTTACAAATGTGGCTAGTAACTGCCCCTTCAGATTGAAACGCTAGCGTCCCAAGATGAACGCAGACTAGTTGACATTAAGCAAACACTCACCTTATTCTAACATCAAATCACTAGACAAGGCAACATTGATCACTTTATTTTACAGAAGGCATCAAGTGCAGGCTAGGCAGAAGCCAATTACAGTGCAAAACTAAGTCAAGACGGCTATTCCCAACCGCATAAATACTACATATTCATTCATACCATTTGACAACCTTGCAGCAACTCTCCTTCTTTGTTAAATGTTGCAGTTTTTTCCACTTGCACTATCCCCTTGCCTCACCTGCATCTCAAGCACTGATTCTTCAAAAATGTTGCAGCCCTAAGGAGGCCATGAAGAATGCCCAGTGATCGGCATGGGTTTTTATCGATGGGACAATAGGTAGTGAATAAATTCATGTTTGTGTATTTTCTTATAAAACTGAAGGACGATCTACAAACATTACTACTGCACATTTAGTGCTCAGCTGGAACCTTTTAAAAAGTTACAAATGAGCAGCCTCTGCCTCCTAGGTTTCACAGACATGTAACAGTGATTCAGATAGGAACAAACAAAGGAAGGGGCAGATTTTTTTAGTGCTCTGTACACATAGAAAATCACTTCTAGCCAAACAATCTCACTCTCACCCCTGTCCTCCAATTTACGCCAGACCCAACATTTGCAACAAAAAAAAAAGCCTTGCACAAATATGGGGAAACACTTCCCATTCCGTATTCCATTTTATAGCTCCTAATTAGGACATGTCCCTAATCTACGAGTGCACATCACGCACTGTTCCACCCCCAATTAATATCCACAGTCTTCAGTGAAGCTTGCATCGGACTATGAATCCCCTCAAAACTTCTTCACGTGTAATCTTGTCCCCAAGCAAAGCATGGTCACCCTGACTGAACAAATAGGAAACACATTTTACATGTAATTGAACACTCCAACGTTTTCTCCAAACCAAACTTCACCCAACTGTTAAGCTCCAAGTTGCTGTAGACGCTTCTAAATTCTGGAACTTCATGTAAAGGCAAAACTGATTTAAACAGTTGTGGGTCTAATTAGAGGTTTATGTGATATTAAAATCTTAGCAAGAAGGAGTGGGGAAGAAGAACTCATGTCCACTAAAAAGGAGAAAATCTACAACATAATTTTATAGAGGGCTACAGACTAGGAATGCTGCCGGCACCTGCACTCATACTCCACCCTCACTGTCCCTATAAATGTTTTGTACAACTCTACCTTGAAAGCATGCTGTTTTTCTGTAGTTACCCCGCATGCTTTACACGGCGGCACATATTAGATATGGAAGCAGCATCAATGGAACTTACTTGACCTCTTTCTGAGGAGCGCCAAACTTGTTTTTCTTGCACAGAACCTGGCCGTGGTAAAGTCCAATCAATGCTTTTGACTCGCTTGTCATGGCAAGCGCACCAAATTTCTGGAAGTGGAGAAAAGGGTTGTAAGTTTATCAACACATTCTCATGTCATTGTGAAACACTGTTCTTCAGACCAACTGTGTGCCAATGAGCAGTCTACTACTACAGGCAAATGGTGTCCTAACCAAAATAGAAGTATCTTTTATGTATACTCAACTTGCTTTAGAGAAAGCAACAGATACACTTTCCTCAATTCTTCCTAATGAAACTCTGTCCCTACCAGTAAGCAGGAAAACACCTTCTTGCTGCGTCTTACAAACAACACCCTGGCAAAAGTAATCAGAAGGAGCAGAATCAGATTGCAGAGAGAAAGATGAACAACATGAAAAATAGTTTTTGTGAACTTTAAGCTCAGTCACCGCTTTTCGAACAACACACACTGATGAAGGTAAAAACTTCTCATTCAGTGTTTGGTGCTCCTTTCCAAACTCTGAACAGCGTGAATGATAAGGGGCCAGGGATAATGCAGGTCCAAAGCCGCCATCTAATCTGTCGCCATTTTATTTGTTCGTGAAGTAAACACAGGTGTCACAAGCAGTGGTGTTCCATTTCTAAGGAAGGAGCAGCCTCAAGAAGCAGTGGACACTTGCAACAAGATTTCACCCCAAGACAGAAGACTACCTTAAATCCTGAACTAGTTGCATTTCAGTGAGCATAAGAGTTATGCAACACAGCAGGCCTTTCAATTGGTACCAGACAAGCGATCAGAAAGAATTTCAGGAATCTCATAATAAGTAATATGTTGCAAATCAAGGTAAGGAGGAATAGATTGATTTTCGTGCTTAGTGCAGAGGCCAGTTTGTTAAGGCATAGGACTAAATTGCTGACTACCATGTGCTGACAGTGTAGTTCACCCATATGCTGCTACACTAGTTCTAACATCTATGTCACAACCATAAAAATCTTGACTGGTAGAGACTGAAAACACTGTTCACCAGTAAAAGGCAAAAGGCAGATCAGTGTGTGGAATTCTCAATTGTGGGTGCAAATAGAAGGAATATCTTGTAATACCAGTTTGGACCACAACTCCAAGCCTAAAATAGAGGTTAGACCAAAATTACTCTCACAAAGACGTCTCAACCAACACTCGACCACACCTGGCGTAATTGAGGGAGCAGCTACCTACTTGACCATTCAGAAAATGCTTTGGGACTCATAAGTGGCAGGAAAGCTTCAGAAAAGCAGCAAACAATGTATTTCTGTGAGAATCGATTGTGCCCTGCGACAAACTCCAATTTGCTTTTAGGCAAGACCTAGTGTATGTATGGAGAACATGTTTTACAGTGCTAAAAAATGTCCAAAAGGATTTAGAGATGCACTGATGCCAACTGGATTCATACCTGTCTTTCTGCAAGGTAACCAGCCTCCGATCCATGTTCGAGTCCAGTCTTCACAACCTAGCAAGACATAGGGGAAAATGTGAACATTTGTATAGGTCTAAACACCATTCTCATACAACCACTTTCAGAAATGAAGATGTGGCACCAAATCTGAAAATTAAAAAAATATTAAATATTGTATAATCCTACTACCATGGCCCAGCTTCGGTTACTGTATGTCTCCCTTTGGCCTGTGTACATAAGGGTAATCAGTAGTCTGTAGCTGACAGCCAGACTATAGGATTCGAGGGAAAGCTGCATTTCAGAGACTCTCGAGCATTGGATGAAGAGCAGCCTCACTCATTTTGGATGGGCAGGAGTTATGGAACAGAGGGACATACCCCTTTCCACTGCAGCATTACAATTGCCTTCCTACAAGCACAACTGCGGACCATCTTACAAAGGTGTCTTGTGTACGTTGAGCACAGATTAGGAAGTACCCGTTCCAAACAGGACTGCTCCAGGAGGCAAGAAAATAACTGCATTACCAGGAAGCAGAGTCAGCACGGAACCTCAAAGCGGCGGGCAGGCTAGGAGTAGTACAGCTGGGATGCTATGCAATGAGCTATTTTGTAGTACCGACACCTTAACATGCGCTTCTGACACCTCAGAGAAGGACAAGAAAGATTGAGTGCAAAGGAAGAGCCTTTGACAGCCCAAATTAGAAAGTAATAATAAGGCTTAGTTCCAATAACATAACTCATTTCCCACAGAGAAATCGTAGCAGGCAGCATCAGAAATGTATCACAGATGAATGGTACAAATAGAATGTGTGAAGTGATGACAACTCAGTGTTGTAGGAGTGTGGAACATTTAACTACTGCCAGTTGCAATAAAGTTAACCAACTTTTGAACTCTTCTGACACCTGCCCTTGATATCCGTCACCGCTCTACCATCCCAAATCTGTGGCAGCCTTTGAGGCAGTAGAGAAATCTTGGTTACGTGCTTTCCCTTCATATTTTTGAGTGGTAGTAGGGAGGTCGGAAGTAGCGTCTGCCATACACCAGCATTCTACCTCAATAAGACTTCCAGAGTAACCATGACGCGACTGACGTACCTCAATGATTTTCAGCGGAGCCGGGTACAGGCCTTTGGTCTGCTTCTTCACCTTGGACTCAACAGATTTGTAGACCTGCTGCCTGACAAATGGGATGCCCAGGACATAATCTGTAAACTCTGAAGATGAAAAACAGTGCAAGAATTAGTCTGTTAGTTATTGCCATGCTCACACTGCAGGCAGTATAGTGTTCTATGTTACCAGACCAAGTCCCTACAGTGTTCACAAAGTGTTGCCTTGCAATAAAGAGCAAGCTTTAGTGGCAACAATCCAGTTTCCTCTTATAGCAAACTCATAAAAGCACGCATCCGGGTCTCCAGTAATATCAAGTTCCCACCGCACAGACCTGTTATTATGGGAGCACTGGGATGCAAACACTGTAGGTCCTTCTATTAGGGCAGCGGTCCTCAAAGTACGGCCCGCGGGACACTTGCGGCATGCAGACCCCATGGAAATCAACCTGCTGACCTTCAGGAGACGACTCAAGACCTGGCTATTCGACCAGTAGCGGCAACACCCCCCCTCCTCTCCCTCAGCGCCTTGAGACCCTCGCGGGTAAGTAGTGCGCTTTACAAATCTTGTGATTTATTGATTGAACAGCAGTCACGGATTTCTGCTGGTGTGATTCCTCGGGGCCGCATTCGCCAGGAAAAGCTTCAAAGGGGCATGCGCAGACAACGAGTGTCTTGCATGCGCACCTGCGCCCCTCACCCGCCTCGGACCTCTGCTTGTATCGCGGCAGAAGGAGAGGCTTTTAGAAGTGGTGCAGAATGCAGTTGGAGATCTGTAAAACGAGAGAAGCAGATCTCGGGAGTTTCTATTGTAACAGTCTTCAAAACATCACAGAAATGCAGACTAATCGACGAACAAATGAGATGGTTTACAAAGTTTAAAAGATTTTAGAGTTACACGAAAATGTCCCCGAGGTGCAGTTTCTAATTTATGTGTTACTAGAGAGGCCTGGGAGGGTGAGCAGTGCGTCTAGGGGGACAAAGGAAAACAAGCTTTGAAACAAAAGGGGAAGTACCCCTGCCTGGTGACTGCACTGTTACCAGGGATTCCGAACTCTGCATCCAGAAGCTACAAACATTTCTTTGACTTGGAACAAGTGAAGTGGGTCAGGGCGGGGATACTGGGCTGGCACCGGGGAAGTTGTGGCAACTGTAAAATATTAATGCAAAAGATCAGTCCAACCGATGGATGCCCCGTGTGCTCCTGGACACATTGCTAATACAAGTACATGAAAACCAGGAAGGGAAGGCCCACGACCAGAGATGTGCAGCAGACGACGTGTGGCACCATGCACTGTCCCACCAGTACCAGGGGGGGCAACTACCACCAATCAGCTTCAGGCTGGAGGGTGTAACATACGCCACACTCACTCCTTTAATATCAGAGTGCTTAGCACACTCAAGGCTCCTCCAACCCATAAAGTTTAATGAGCAGCACCCTCACTCTGCGAGGGTGTAAACTACTACCACCCTACTTCAAGCTGTAGGGTGGGAGTGACATAAGCCATTCCACTCCTCCAATGCCTGAGGTCTTAGCACACACATGGAAGGCTCCACCAATCCGGGTTTAGGCACAGCACCCTCTCTGCCCCAAGGACAACCAGAGGGCAGGACCCTCTCTGGCCCAGGGACAACCAGAGGGCAGGACCCTCTCTGGCCCAGGGACAACCAGAGGGCAGGACCCTCTCTGGCCCAGGGACAACCAGAGGGCAGGACCCTCTCTGGCCCAGGGACAACCAGAGGGCAGGACCCTCTCTGGCCCAGGGACAACCAGAGGGCAGGACCCTCTCTGGCCCAGGGACAACCAGAGGGCAGGACCCTCTCTGGCCCAGGGACAACCAGAGGGCAGGACCCTCTCTGGCCCAGGGACAACCAGAGGGCAGGACCCTCTCTGGCCCAGGGACAACCAGAGGGCAGGACCCTCTCTGGCACAGGGACAACCAGAGGGCAGGACCCTCTCTGGCACAGGGACAACCAGAGGGCAGGACCCTCTCTGGCACAGGGACAACCAGAGGGCAGGACCCTCTCTGGCACAGGGACAACCAGAGGGCAGGACCCTCTCTGGCACAGGGACAACCAGAGGGCAGGACCCTCTCTGGCCCAAGGACAACCAGAGGGCAGGACCCTCTCTGGCCCAAGGACAACCAGAGGGCAGGACCCTCTCTGGCCCAAGGACAACCAGAGGGCAGGACCCTCTCTGGCCCAAGGACAACCAGAGGGCAGGACCCTCTCTGGCCCAAGGACAACCAGAGGGCAGGACCCTCTCTGGCCCAAGGACAACCAGAGGGCAGGACCCTCTCTGGCCCAAGGACAACCAGAGGGCAGGACCCTCTCTGGCCCAAGGACAACCAGAGGGCAGGACCCTCTCTGTTCCAACCACTACCAGACGGCAGGACCCTCTCTGTCCCAACTACTACCAGAGGGCAGGACCCTCTCTGTCCCAACTACTACCAGAGGGCAGGACTCCCTTTGCATGGTTTCCTTCCATGTGGTACAATTTGTCCACCAAAGTCCCCACTTAGCCCAACCCCCAAATCACCCCCCCCCCCGAATCAACCCTACTACACGCCCCCGAATCAACCCTACGACACGTCCCCCCTCCCCCCCATGTCATCAGTGCGGCCCCGGTGAGAACCTAGACCGTGCATTTCGGCCCCTGAGGAAATGTTTGTGAGTACCCCTGTATTAGGGGCATCGGAAGGTGGGTCCTATAGGTGCTCGATATAATGGGGCACTATAATGTGTGCTTTGTAAGACCAAGCTACTCCATTATATACATTCCAATGTACAGTTAATAATGGATAATTCCTACAGGGTACACATTTCAGTGCCCTGCATTACCAAGCTCCTACAGCACACATTTGTCGGTGCCCAGTGATACCAAGCTCCTACAGTGTATATAGTCCAACGCCCCATAGTATCCAGCTCCATCACAAGCTTGTACAGTGGGATGTATGCACTGTAGTACCACACTAGTATAGGCCGCTGGAGTTTGCGTCCTGAAAAAATCTGATTCTAAGATCCCTTTAATTTTCTCCAAGAGAGAAAATTAGTATGGAGTTTGGGCTCCGGGCTAGTATATGACCTCATCACATATTTAGCAACTCCCTCCCCTGCCAATGGATCAACAGCATGGAGAAATGATGCCTATTTAATTTGGTTCTTGACTAGAGAGTTAAAGCCCACAAATGACCTGGAGTCCTAATCTCAGTCTTAATACATTCCAAGGAAGTGCTTGCTCGACTATAAACAATCTTCCAACTTCCGTTTTAAACTCTGTGAAAACTGCGGTGTCAGCCCACGAGTGCTTGCAATGTTTATAGTGCCATCTGTTATTTTATAATGGTACATCAAAACTGCCCCCTCCTATATTCTGACTCTTCAGACCCAGCTTTAGTCTTATTTAGGCAGGTTTGTAGCTCTGGTTACCTCCAGAGCTGATAGTATGCAATTACATTATAATGCATTGTTGCAGTGACCCCTTTTTGGATGGTCACTCTGTTTTTCATTCTTTTGTTGTTACTCGCCTGCTGGTAATCTTGAACTCTAAGACCGAGACATTCCTATCCTGTAGCCGGTGTATATGCTCGGTCTCTTAAAACAGGTTACTGGATTGAAACCCGATATGCAAATGTAACTTTCCAGTAAGGCCATACTATATGGTACACCCATGGCATGGAATGTCAAATGCCATTTGTGGACTGCAGCACCTATTTTTCAACCCTTACAATGGGAGTGAAAACATGGCTTCGGGCCTACCCTGTGAAGCCTGAGAGCAGCAGCATGAACCATGCTGTCCAGACAGGTCAAAATCATCCTTTTGACAGGTAGGAAAACCAGATATTAAACATTAACTATAAAAACCCCTAAGCACACCTTGCTGCCCTCAAGGTAGTGTGTATAATATTTAAGAGTGGAATATGTGTGACATTAGAAATAGTCTGTTCTCTCAGTGGCTAAGCCCAAAACAATATTGTCACTGGTGCATAGATTTTACACTTCAGTCTAAAAATTTTACCTCTACCAGCTACAGACTCCACTCAAAGACTTATTGCTATATTTAATAATAATCCAGTCTAATGGTAAAGGCAGATATATTGCTAAAATCCAATAAAATTTGTTGTATAAAATATAAGGGAAATGTAACTTTTAGAGCGCTACACTGACCCTGCCTGAAGCTGCTGGAGGCTAATTTGCATTACCTTTCCAGCCACTGCCCAGCTTGTACTCAAGTAGAATTAGATGTGACAGAGGTGCCACAACTACTCCTACAGCAGACACAATGACTTCGGACTGCAGAGGAGTTTTCTTCCCCAGCAGGAAAGGAAGACCAACTGGGGTGAGCCCAGGAACTTAATTTACTTCAAAGGGGCCTTCCTGGTCACGAGTAAATGTTAGGCGATACTTGTGAAGGCCCCAGGTTTTGTTAGGGTGGCACCAAACCCAGTGGGAGGAAAGCTACCCCTAGAACCAGTTTTGAGTGACCACAGAGGAGGGGGAAGCTCATTACTGTGGCCACTCCTATGGGTGGGCAGACAGACTTCACAAGAGGAGAAGAGATTCCCTATTTTGGATTCTGAGAGTGAGTGACACAGTGGGATTGTTTGCAGTAGGGAAAACAGAATTGCTGAAAAGGTGGCAGGGTTGCCTCTGGAATGTTTGCCCCATTAGTGTCCTGAAGTCACCCCATCCACTATGTGGTGGCAGGCATAAATGTGCTCCGCCCCAAAACACCTTCTCAGAACACTTTCTGGACCAGCAAATAAAAAGAATAGAATTGGACATGCTTCCTTGTGTACCTGACACAAAGAAGTGGACTCCAAAGGTCAGTTGGCTGACCTCTTGTGTTCCTGCAGGAACACAATCAGCTGCATGAGAAATGCCCAGATGGCCAGTAACAACAGGGCCTAACTAGACTTTGCTGTTTGCCTTTGCCGGACATCATGGGAATCGCCATCGGTTTTCCCTGAAGGTCCGGGAGACCTCAGAAGTGTACTTCTATTCTTGTTTGGGTGCAGAAGAAAGTTTGGAAACTTTCAAATGTTTCTCAGGGGACTTGCAAGAAAATGTATCCGACTGGCAGTTCCATAGCTTCAGACTGAATTTCAGCTTTGTCCTGGTCAAGGCTCCCATCAACTAAAACAAGCATTGGCATAGCCAATAGGTCTCGCCGTTGGGACCTTATAAGTGTTTAGCCATGCAACACTTTATGTTGTTGCACCAAGGATATTGTGCTGGGTAACTAAACACTTCTAAGGTCCCAAAGGCGAGACCTATTGGCTATGCCAATGCTTGTTTTACATTACTTTCAGCCATTTGCAACATAGCTAAAAATCATTAGCAAAGCCAATAATACATCTCACATATTTAAGAACTATTGGTTTTGCCAATGCTTGTTCTTTGTTCTGCTGGATGTGAAGGGGGGAGTCCCCACACCGTGCTGGTTGTGGACAGTTACACCGGGAGTAGTAGGAATTGTAGGTGACCCTCGCCATTTTCATTAAGCCACTACTATTGGTATTGTAGGTTGGTGCGCCACCAGTGTGCCTGAATTCTTACAAGTGTCACGTCTTTTCCCGCACAGAGACTAGGGTGTCACTGCTGTTAATTGTAAAATGACACATTTGACTCAGGCACTGGGAGGATGAGAGACCGCGCATCATCACCAGCCCTGCAATGTCACTCCCTGCAGCCTTCTTCCCACTTGTACATAATAGCGTGCTGACAGCAATTTACGATGCTGCAAACAATGGCTCCTGATTTGTTTGGGAGGGGGCAGGGGGGAGAGAGCTTCTGTTTCAAACAGATATCTGAAATTAATTACCAGAAAACGGAAGTGCTGCGATCAAGGACGAAAACATGTCATTTGTCTCAAGGAGGCTCTTCCAGCTGCAGCTGGTACTATGTGGCCCGAATGATTGTATTTGTTTACACTGGATAACAGTGGGCTACTAAATGTCTGGCGGTTTTTGTGCTGTGGATTGTGCAGCCTGCCAACGGGAGAGGGTCCGTTTCAGCTTGAGGTGGTTTAACTGTCTGTGTGATAAACAGACTACACACGAGGCGGCGTTTTAAACTCAAGTACCAGCCTAGATGGAGCAGAGGATTCTTTACACACAGTTTACAGCCTGTGTGATGAACAAAGGACATACTGGGTAGGATTACACACAGGTTACAGCCTCTATGGTAAACAACTTATGCACAGGAGAAGATTCTTTTCTAACAGGTGTGATAAACAGGAGAGGACTGTTTACACAGCGGTTACAGCCTTGGTTAAAACAGCCTACTTACAGGAGACAATTATTTCAACAGGCTGTGTGATAGTCAGTCACCATACAGGAGAGGGCTCCATACACAGAGGTTACAGCCTTTGTGATAAAGTGCTTGCATAAAGATGAGAATTAATTACACCTAGCTTCCAACCGGTGAGATAAGCAGAGTGCGCTTGGAAGAGGATTCTTTACATAGGTAACGGCCAGCCTGTGCGATAAACTTACCGGAAATCATTTCTTTGCGGAGGTTTCAGGCTGTGTAAAACTAGAAACGCTCGTGCGTCGTGGCTGGCCTTTGGATGAGTACGCGCGGCAGACATGTGTTTCCACTTATCGCGCCCGCGTCTGGGCACGATAATTGGAAACACATGTTTGCCGCGCGTACCCATCTCAAAAAGGCCAGCCACGACGCACGAGCGTTTCTTGGACTGCTTTGAAAACTCACTTACAATAAGTCTTCGCCTCTAAGCAGCGCTTGCGCGCTACTCGAGGCTCGACCTAAAAAACGACCAAGTCCCATTTTGCGTTCCTGTTCCGTTTAGCAAGAAATCTTCAAACCTCCAGAGAGGATAACCTGCTCATGTATCCGGCCTCTGGTTCCATGGTAACCACTACAATTTCCGCGGAGGGCTGTTTGGGGACTATTTTTCTTCTCATAAATTGACAAGGTTTGTTTTCTGTATTGGGACTGTAGGAAGCTAGCTCTTTATATGGTATACCAAAAAGAGGTATACCATGCAAAGAGTCCAGGTATCCCCTTACTAGTGGACAGGGGCTTGCTTTAGCAATCCCAAGGTGCTGTTCTAGGGGGTAGTGTGGTCGAGCAGCCTTAGACTTATCAGAGAAGAGTGTTAGGCATCTGCAAATGCACACAATAGTCAATAAATGGTGGCCACGACTCAAGGAGGAGATCCACGCCAATTTATAAAAAATAACACGCATCTTTATATATATATATTTAGGCACCAGAATCAATACGATCAAGTACGTACGTTTTGCAAGTGAAATACTTTTAGGTTTTAAAAGTGGACAGTGCCTTTTTCAGAGGGTGCAAGGTTATCCTGTGGGAGGAAAAACAAGTACCGCATACAGGTAGAGTACAGTGGCTTACAAGACCAATCTCCTGGATTTAAGGTGAGTATGGAGCAAGGTCCAAGGCAGCACCAAGAGTGAACACCGTGCGGCACTGGGGTGGCTGGGTGCAGAGGTGCAAAACAGCGTAGGTGCCCAATGTTATCTAATGGGGATTGGTCTGGTCACCAAGAGGCCGCAGGTGGGGCGAAAGAGATCAGTCGGACTGAACCAACCAGTGGGTTTAAGTCTTGCTATGTTAGGTGACATGGGGACACCGGTGGTCCTCTTTTCCTCAGGCCGGGGTGGCTGGGAGCAAAGGGTCTTTGAGGTGTCGTCTCGGAACACTCGCGGTTGAGGAGGCCTGCACACACAGGCTGCAGGAGGCGTGGGGGAGTTCACGAGGAGTGAAACCAAAGTGGACTGTCTCTTGAGGAGTTCGAGACCACGCTGACACCGTTGGCCCACTCTGAATCGGGCGGGGGCTCGGGCGCAGTGGTGCTTGGCGGCATCAGGTTCTGACAGTTCTGGAATCCTCGCGGTTCTTCTTGGGGTGCCTGCAGGATGGAGGAGAGCAGATCTGCTGCTCCACTGGAGTTTTTTAATCTTTATTGAAGGCAGGCTTTCCTCCCAGGCTTTGGAGACACGACAGCTTGCAGGACGAGACAACTTTGGCACAATTCGACGGGGAACAGCAGACAGGCCAGCAGGGCTGGTACCAAGTCAGTTGCTCTTCTTACGTCTTTGCTTTTGCGGCTGTTCAGCGTCCTCCTTTGCACGTCAACAGAAGCAACTTTTCTGGTGCCAGGGTCTCCCCTAAATACTGCAGGGTAGTAGCCAATGGGCTACTGACCACTAGGGTCACTACGCCTCCTATATGACCACATCCTATTGGAAGTGGGCATAACCCTGTCCCAGAGTTCCTAAGTTTGCCATCGTCAAGATGGGCAACTCTGAAAAATCATATCCACTTCAGGCAGCCCACCTTAGGGGTAGGACTAGCCAGGGGGTGGGCACGCCTATCTGACTAGCTAATTTTCCCACCTGTCCAGGTGCCAAAGGGCCCAGGACAAAGGGGGGGTATCCTCTCCTGTGAGGGAAGCCAGATTTGCATACCAAAGGTAGTGGGCTCTTTGAAGCCCCCTGCCTTGGAATGCTACTCTGCAGGTCATCTTGTGAGAGGGAATGTGAACACCCTCTGCCGAAGCAGGCTTGGTTTCTGACCTCCTGAGAGCAAAGGCCTGCAACCCTTTGGGGTCAGAAACTAGTCTCTGGTGGCAAGCTGGCGAAAACCAGTCAGTCAGCACACCAGTAGCTGGTAGGTTTTCAGGGGGCACCTCTAAGGCGCCCTCTGGGTGCATGTATTGATAAATCTATTGCTGGAATCAGTGTGGTTTTATTATTATTACGAGATGTTCGATACCAAACATCCCTATTTTCAATGAAGCCATCATGTAGCTGGGGAACTCGTTTTCACCAATGTCCAGCACATGCTTTTAAAATGGCTGCCCTGATTACTTGTACAGGCAGTATTGTAATGAACCAGCACAGGGGCATATCTGCGCATGCAACTATGCTCTCACATGTAGTATAGTGCACCCTGCCTTAGGGCGGTCAGGCCTGCTTTAGGGGTGACTTATCTATACTGCATGTAATGTCTGTATGGATGACACAGGCTGTGTACCATGTCATGTTTTCAATTTTGTCTGCACCAAGACACGCAGCCTGCAGTGGCAGTTTGCATGAGCTTGGTGAGGAGTCCTTTAGGGTGGCACAATTCGTGCTGCGCAGGAACCCAGTGCACTTCAGTCGTAGTTGCATCAAATACCAGGCAAAAAGTGGGGGTGACCATGCCAAAAAGGGGCACTTTTCTACAGGGACTTTAAAACGTTTTCAAACTGAGTTCTAGACTTTCACCAGGATCAATCCACTTGTATCCAACCAGAGCTCAATTGTGATCAGCCTCAAATTGCACCCAGGTCCCAGTCTACAACTTCCACAGAATATCATAGGCGCTTTGTGGCACCATTTTCATGCAACTTTTTCAAATTTCATATTGCCGTTTTGGTCTTTTTTTTTTTTACTTAAAATGTTTCTCTTTATTTTAAAATTGGCTGTGGAGTTATGTTTGTGATTTTTTTCTACTGTTTATGCACCGCTTAAATACTTTACAC
Source organism: Calotriton arnoldi (assembly GCA_963921515.1). Taxonomy (NCBI): domain Eukaryota; kingdom Metazoa; phylum Chordata; class Amphibia; order Caudata; family Salamandridae; genus Calotriton; species Calotriton arnoldi. The sequence continues at coordinate 832,579 of CAWUFW010004170.1, forward strand.
ATTGCCTTTGAATTAAGCCTGGCTGTTTTGCGTAAAGTTCCCAGAGATTGAGCATAGGTTTATTTAATTTAGTTTGTGTGACATCTAGCAGGTGGTGGCCTTATCCTTTGAGATGGACACATGTTCATCCAAAATAAAAATCCATTTTCATACATGCATGTAGCATTTTCCCTCTATACCCAGGAAAAGCTGTTACGCAGTAAATTATAGCTGGGCTCAATATTGTTTCGAGAACCATTTTCTGCTATAAGCTACCATTTTTGATTTTATTACATTGAGTTTGCAGATTATTCTCCCAAGTATATATCAAATGATCAAGCGCTCTTTGGAATCCTACAAGTGTGGTCCTGTGCAGCCCTATCATCTGCATTGTGAAGCAGATGGAGGTGCTGGCTTCTCAAGTTGGGAGGAAACATCTGAGATTCTATGCCATATGTGTAGAATAAAGTGGGGGCAGCATACATTCCTCCTTGAAGCCTAATCTTCTCAGCTATATACCCCATATTTGTCCAATTTTATTCTAACTCGGGTTTTGTATTGCAGAATTTTTTTAGATCCTAATATTTACGCTCTACTTTTGAAGATTCCACCATAGCATTTTATGGTCCACCCAATTGAATGCAGAGAACGAATTTATAAAGCAAGTGTACAAGGATTTCTTCGGTCTATTGTCGGGCTATTATACTACCTCATGTTTCTTCACTATGGCAGAACCTAGTTTGGTCTGTTTGCAGCAGTTTATTGTCTTTCGCCCATTCCTGGAGCTTTCCACATTGCTTCCTAGTTAATATTTTGGCTTCAACATCTAAAAGGACAATGAATCGATAATTTGTTGGCTTTATAGGACCAACCCTCTTAGAAAACTGGCATACTATAGAGCCCATCTATGAGCAAGGAACCATTCCATAGACCTAGTGTGAGAAAGTGGATTATAAATTGAAGTTGATGGTAGTAAAAGTGTCACTATTTCCTACTAGGTCCAGTTAGATCGCAATAATTTAAACCTGAGCTCAACCCTTGGGAGCTGTAGCACAGAGCAGACAGGCTTAGATTAGCAGAAATGTGTAAAACATTTCTCTGTAACAAAACAGTTAATAAGTAGAAAAATAACAATACAAAGCCCACTCCAATTTATATAGAAATGATTTAATGAGCAAATGGACACCAAAACGACAAAAGTGTACAATGTATGGAACCAATGATACAAGTTGTAGATATTTCTAGCACCAAAAAGGGCAAAGCGCCAACCGCTGGTATCTGGTCATGCTACACCGGGTCAAAGTCAAATGTTAAGGCTGGGGGGTGGGTCTGATACAAGGACCAGGTACAGTCCAGTGGAAAGTTATACCTTCTGACTGGAAACCTTTTCAGAAATCGAAAATCCTCAGTGGGTCAAGACAGCAGGCATTGGCCACGATGTGCTTCATGAAGCTGGATGGCTACTGACTTTTGGCGGGAAAGCTCCAAGCGGAAGACATTCTAAATGAGAGCCCAGGGAGATCCCTTGCTGGCCTGATACTGTCAGGGTCTAGGGCAAATCCAGTTGGAACTGGTCTGCAGTGACCAGCAGTCTCTTGGGCTTCTAACAGCTTTTGTGTTCCTGGAGCTTAACAGGAGGCTAGCCCGCAAGACATGGAGTCCGCACTTCAGTCCAAGCAACAAGTGGGTTCAGGTCCAGTCATTGCAGTCCAGGGTTTAGCAGGTACAGGTCCAGAGGTGTTCCGAAGACTGTATTCAGGGGTGCCACTTTTATGCCAGGCACTAGCTTGTGGGTGGAGGTGACTCTCTAACCAATAAGGAAAACGTTTCCAGGGGCAACTCCACCCACTTTGACATCATCTGCTGGGTGTTTGGCCACAACCAAACCCACAGTGCCCTGCTCCGCCAGAATCCAATATGACAGAATGAAATGGCTACTTACCAGTATGAGTAGTTTTTCAGCTTAAAGAATTTGCTGTGCATTACTCTACCATCTAGTAGTTGGGTCTGGAATCTTCTGGTTAGTCCTCTTTTTTGCTGGGCATCGTCTGTGGCTATTAGGTGCCATGTCCATCCTCCCACGAACCATGGCATCAGAAGTGCACCCCAGAAGCCCTTCTGCGTGGTTGCCGTTTTCAGATTCCTTTTTCCCCTTTGGCGACTTTCTCTAGTCTTTATCAACTTCTTTGTTTTCTTCAGGTATCGCTGGGGATGACGAGGGTCTTATGTGAATCCAGAAAATTATTCAAGCTGCAAAACTACTCTTACTGGTATGTAAGCATTTCATTTTGCAGCACAAATCATTTCCTGGATTCATATGCTGTACATTGATTTTGTAGCGGAATCTCGTCACTTTTAGAGGTGGGATTAAAATGAGGTTGCGTTTACGAACATAAGTCGGTCAGAGAGTGCTGAAGCATCTGACTCCTTGTTCACTTAGATGGCCACACAATAGTGTCTTGTGAAGGTGTGGGCTGATGGCCATGTGGTTGCCAAACATGTCGCTCATTGGCATGTTTGCTAGGAATGCCAAAGTGGCTCCTTTTTTCCCCATTGTGGAATGTGCTCTCGGCCATGCCTCCAAGTGCACGCCTGCTTTCTGGTAGCATAACTGGATTGTTTGCACTGTCCATCTTGTCCCTGGTGATCCTTTGCTTGTCTGATAAAGATATAAAGAACTGGCTCCCCTTTCTCATCTCCCTTGTCCTTTCTAAGTAGTACACTAAAGCCCTGTGTACTTCCAGGATTGGTAGAGTTCTCCCCGCTTGTGTTTTTGGTTGGTGAAAAATGCCTAGAAGCTGGATTGTTTGGTTAACTGGAACTGCAATAGGACCTTGGAAAAAGGCATGGGTTGGTCTGCATGACTACCTTGTATTTGTGTAGTTACAGATAGGGCTCTTGAGTTGTTAGTGCCTGTAGTTTGCTCACCCTGTGCAGTGATGCGATTGTGATTGGGAAGGCGGTCTTCAAGGTCAGGAACTGAAGTTCTGCTTTGTGTATTGGTTTAAAGGGTGCTTTCATTAATTGTGGTAATACCAGGCTGAGGTTCTACATTGGTGCTGGTGTTGATCTGGGTGGAGCTATTCTTTTTGTTCCTTCTAGAAACCTTTTAATCACTGGTGTTGTGAAGAGGCCTCTTTCTAGAAGCCCTCTTGTGTAGGGTACTATTGCCGCCAAGTGTAGTTTTAGTGAAGCATAAGTTAAACTATTATCTAGCAGGTACATAAGGAATCTAATCACTGTGGTATCCTCTGTTCTATTGTGGAACAGTTCCTCAACTCTGCACCACAGGACATACCTCTGCCATTTCACAGAGTAGCACTTTCTTGTACTTGGCCTTCTAGCCCCTTTTAGAAGTTCCATAAATTGCTTTGGAAGGTCAAGTGTCCAAACTCTAGGTCTTCAGGAGCCAGGCTGCTAGCCTGAGGGTGCTTGCCTCAGGGTGGTGGATTTGTCCTCCCTGCATGGAGGAGGTTGTGGTTTGTTGGTAGCCTTTTTATATTTCCTTGTGCCATCTCTATCAGGTCAGACAAACCATGTTTGTTTTGCCCACAGTGGGGCAATTAGGATCGGCATCATTCAAGACCGTTTGCACTTGTTTATCACTAAAGGAATAAAGGGAATTTGGTGGCAAGGCGTATGCACATTTCACTGGCCAATCTATCAACAGGACATTCCCCTGCGAGTGGCAGTGTGGGTGCCTGGACGTGAAGTCTTGGCATTTTGAGTTTTCTGATATTACAAACAGGTCGATCTGATGAGCACTTGTTCGTTTCGTTCCCATTCTTGGGATACGGATGCCTACCTGCTTAGTCTGTCTGCTTCTCGGTTTTCTACTCCTGGCAGATGTATGGCTGTTAAGATTATTACTCTCTGAATGGCCATATTTCCTGTTTTAGTTTTGACAGCACATGCAACCTTGTTCCTCCTTGCTTGTTCAGATAGAAAATCGTGGATTTGCACGGTCTTTCCTTTCACTCGTCTCTGAAAGGCCTTCAGGTCCAAGAAGTCGGTTTTTAGTTAGAGGACATTTATGTGCTGGATCTCTCTTTCTGGATTCCATAGCCCTATGATCGTTAGTTCCCTCATGTGTACACCCCAGCCTGCATGGGTGAAGTCCTTGCTGATAGTCACAGTTGGAGTTGACTATGTGAGGGGTCAGTCTACCGTTATGTTGTCCACGTTCTACCATGTCATCTCTTCCTGCACTCTCCGTGTTACAACCACTAGATACTCCTAACTATCCGTTGCCTGTGACCATTGGTTTCGGATCCACTCTTGGAGTGATCTCATGTAGAGTCTTGCGTGTGGTTTCAGGGGAATGCACGAGGCCATCATGCCAATAATTTTACCCACAGTCCTCGCTGTCAGAGACGGACTCTTGAGGTCGCAGCGAGCCTGCGCTGTGATTGCCCGAATCTCTTGAAGGTAGGGAAGGCTCTCGCCTCCACTCTATTGATTCATGCTCCCAGGAAGTTTCTCCCTTTTCCAGCTATGTTGGTGTCTTTTCAAGATGGATCGTGAACCCTAGTTTGTGAAGGGTGTCGATGACTGTCCTGAAGTGCCTCTTGCATTGAGAGAAGGAGCTTGCTTTGACTAGACAGTCATCTAGATGCGGATATATGTGGATACCCTTCCTTCTTAGGTGGGCCGCCACTGTGGCTAAGTACTTTGTGAATACCTTGGGTGCAGATTTTGAAAGGGAGCACTCTGAATTGGTAGTGGTTTTGGTTGACAATGAACCGCAGGGTACCATTTGTGCTTGTGGTTCATGGGGATGTGCAGGCAGACGTCTTAGTTCTTTGGTTGCCATGTAATCCTTTTCCAGCAGCCACGGGATGACCTCCTGTGGCATGGTGATTTTTAATTTCTGCGTTTTTATGAACTTGTTTAAGAAGCGGAGGCCCAGAATAGCTCTTGGAGAGTGGTCTGGTTTAGGGACGAGGAATTATGCCAAGTAGTTTCCTTGGTTGATTTCTGCTGTAGCCACTCTCTCTATTGTCCTATTTGCTAAGAGATCCTGCATCTCACAATGTAGACAACATTTCTGCTCTTCAGAGTGTGATCTCTTCTTTGGTCTGACCCTGGCTGGTGTCTTTATAGGTTCTATGCAGTGTGCATGTTGGACGATGTTGAGGATCCATTTGTCTGATGTGACCCCCCTCCATTCCTGAAGGAAGTCCTCTATTCTGCCCCCCACTGGTGATCTATGATGGAGTAAGGGGAGTCACTTGGTTGAGGACTTGGCTCCTCTGGAGGGCTGGCCTCTTCCTCTCACTCTGACCCGAAAGGGCTGCCGTTGGGTAGCCTGGGGTTGCCACGGTTACATACCGTGGGCCTTGGTACGCGGAGTACCATATATAGGGACTTGCAGGTAAATTAAATATCCAATCAATGATTAGCCACATCTACATGTTTTATGGAGTCAGAGCTCATACAAATGTAACAATACATGCCGTGTTAAATGGTCAGTTGCCAATATGGGAACAATGGAAATCCCAGTACAGCATTTAAACAAGTGTATTGACAGAAACGTGCAGCTCAGGAAGGCTGAGCTGCCATGGGAGTTATGAGAATGTTGCACCAGGGACACATTGGTGAAGTTACCATTTATTGACCTTAAGCTGTAGCTTTGTAATAGATGCAGATATAATTGTACCTTTACATTTGTTTTATATAGTGCTTATCTTATCAAGCTCCTACAGTGTACAAATTCCAGTCCTCACAATATGAAGCTAGTACAGTGTATGCATCCCACTGCCCCTTAATACCAAGTTACGATAGACAATTCAAACTCCCACTTTACCAAGCTTATACGGTGAGAGAGGTTTACATGGAATTGAATGGGATTTGCAGACTGCAATTGAGTACACTGCGCAAACCAACACTAATACCTCTCCCCGCTGCTGTGATACTGAACCACACAACTGTTTTGTTTCTCACAATTTATACCCGTCCCTCTATACCCTGTCTGTAGCTTGCCCACTGCGATCCTCTGAGCTCGGGGGAAGGGGTGGGAGCGGTTGGGGACGGGACACATCTTACCACGGGTACATAGCTGTGGCAGAGTCACAAGAAATGTAATCCAGCTGTTAATTGCACCACTGTTTAATATATTTCACAATGAAAGTAGATTTTTCTTTTTAATAAGAAGCACTGACATCGTGGAGATATGTACTCTAAGGTCCCCTTTAAAATCTGAAGCCTATGCCATTGGCAAATTAATTAATGTATGATGAGTTCTTGCCACCTTTCCTTACATTACTCAACATTATGTGCACTTTTTTTAAGATAGCAGTTCTTGGCACCTAACAGACCAGTAATCTCCCTCCACCTCTATAAATGCCAAGGAAATCATTTAGGGGTCGCAGCTGGGACTCCTAGCACTACCTTTGCAATCCCTGGCCCCAGAGGTGGCAAATCACTGCCATGAACCCAAGATCAGTGGCCATCTATTATTACACTAAAAGTTAATACTATTCACTATTCGTCGAGTAACAAAAAGGTCTTGAATGTATGCTTGCGGAAGAGTGTGTGTTTGTGTGACAGAGCCAGTGTGAGCATGCGAGTGTGTGAAAGTGAGTGAGACTGACAGTCAGTGAATAAGAGTGATTCAGAGCAAGGGAGAATGAGCGAGGGACAATGAGCGAGTGAAAGAGTGACTGCAAGTGCGTAAGAGTGGGTGAGTGAAAATGAATGAGAAGGACTGGAGTGTGAGTGTTAGAGAGTGAGTGTAAATGAGAGAGTAAGTGCAAGTGAGAAAATATAAGTGAGAGTGAGTAGATGAATGAGTGACAATGAAGGAGTCAGACTAAGTGAATGAGGAGGTCTGAGAACGAGTGAATGCAAGTGAGAAAGTATGAGTGAGTCGGTATATGAAAGAGTAAGACTGAGTGCGAGTTAGTGAGAATGAGTAAGAGTGAATGCAAAAGAGTGAGAATGAAGGAGTGCAAGTGAATACAAAAGAATGAGTGACAATGCAAGTAAGCGTGAGTAAGAATGAGATGCGTTTTCAGGTCTGTTGTTGGCCCTGGCCTACTGAAGGTCTTTCTTGGCTTATAGACGCACCCATGGTACAGGAATAATGGAGGCAATTCGTAGCATGACAGGCACCAGCGACAAAATACGGTCATTGGTACAGAGGAAGTAATTTGTGGCACACTGTGCATCCATGGTAACATAAGGGTACTACCATAATAATGGTAATTCATGACATTGTGCATCCATGGTCAAAAAAATGGTACTGGCATATTAGAGGTAATTCTTGTCACAAGGGAGGGCAACGGTGGCCTATGGGAATAAGGCATCCATGACAAAATGTTGGCCCTAACAAACTAAAATCATTTTTTTGACATAAGGGTCACCCATGGCTTATGGATGGCATTAATGGCCACATTGTGGCACAGGCACAACGGAAGTAATTTCTGACATATGGGGGCAACCTTCGCTCATTTTGAAAAAAATGGGGATCAACTCCTGGGGACCGCCAGATTTCACTGGCTTGGTGTACCATGAAAGTACTTGAATATTTAAGGAGGGCTTTTTCAGAGCCTATGGCTGTTCAGCAAATTTATGTGAAAATTGTCCTTAAAATTTAAAAAAACAAAAAAACAAAAAAAAAAAACAATCTGCATTTGATCCAATTTCTTTCTAGATGTAGTCAGGAGGAGAACCCCATTGAACCTACCTAAAAGAGGTCTGGCTCGCTCATTTGCTGTAAATGTAAAATAGACATTTTTCTGTGTTGTGTTATATTAATCCTGCAGTTATTCTGGCAGTTCAGCAATGGCAATAATTGCGCTGTCATCAGGGTTAAAGTAATGTGACATGACAGAATATTTGGGGTCATAGGATATACAAGGGCACTTCCTATGACTGCATTACGGACAAAGGGTGAGGGGTTTCTTTTCCACTATCCCTGAAATTTTGGTAAATTGATGTCCATGCTGAATGCTATTCGTGGATAAACAAACCTGTATCAGTAACACTTACTGTGCACCAGTCCTTTCTCCTTCTTGAGAGAAACTGTCTTGTTGAGAATGCCTTTCGCGTACTGGATCGCAACCTCCTCCAGGTATTCAATAGTCCTCTCTTCGGGGCTCTTTAATCCGGGCCCTGGGAATAGCAGAAGAGACTAGTTACATCTCCATTCATCGATTCAACAAGAGCAAACTGAAACAAGAATTCCTATTCTAGGACACTCCCAGAGTGAGTCACTTTCTAATTTAATGAGCGGTCAAGAAGCCAGCTGTAACCACTGAGCTGCTTGTGATGAGAATTACATGCTAAATATATATCTATAACAAATTACTCCCTTTGATCACAAAAGGCCTTAGGAAATGTAGAAGTTTCCTGCTGGCCATGGAGAAAAATATTTAGAAAACCTAGTAAAAGTAAACAAGCATTGGCATAGCCAATAGGTCTCGCCTTTGGGACCTTATAAGTGTTTAGCTATGCAGCATATTATCCTGGGTGCTGTACCACAAGAGATTGAAGAGCTATAGGAGAAAATCCAGTGTGCGAGAAAGAGTCAATTAATGGGGAGGGGAAGACGGAGGACGAGAGAAAGGTAGAGGAAAACAGAAAGGAAGAGAAAGAGTTTGTGGGAGAAGGAAAGTGTCAGGTGGGACTGATGAGATGCAAAGATGACAAGTGTTCCATAATATGTGTAAGAACACCAACCAGGCCTGACTTTCACCAAACACAAATTGCATTATGGGACTTGTAGTCCAACAATTACACAGGGAGGCTTGCAACTACAAGCCAGGCAATACAAAATCACGGGGATTTTTTGTGTTTTGTTTTTTAAACGGATTGGGTCAGGAAGAGTAGGAAGGCGGTTTCATTTATGGACGCCCTTTCTGCATTTACACTTTGATCTTTGGCTTGGTTAATCAGACCGTGACTGCAGCTGCCCTTTGCCTGGATTCTCACACCAATGCCCCTCAAGCTTCCGCCAGACACCCTGTGTATGCCGAGGTGGTACAGTTATGACAGTGCCAGGGTCCTCTGTAAACGAGCATAATAAATACTGACTAAACATATTTAAACTTGTAACCTCTCCTTATACATAGAGTTTTGTTTAAAGCACATTAACCCCATGACCTGAAATAGTTTACTGAAGCAGGCCCAGACTTGTGCCCAGTGGCCAGACAATGGCGTAATTTACTCGGACAAACTCCGTCTGTCAGATGTCGGATCCAGTTTGCAAACATAATCTTCCAGCTAAAGTTCTGTTTAAAAGACTGGCGGTGAGAGCCAGCAGGAGCTAGGCATTTAAACAAAGTCTTCGTCGACTGCGCACAGTTGTAAAATTCCTTTGGTTCTTGTGAGAAAGGGTGTGAACGGCAGGGCGGGGGCAGGGTGGCAAGCTGGGAAAAGAGGGCGCGAGGAGAGGCCCTGAAAGTAGCAGGAGAAAGAAAGGGTTTGAGAAAAGCAGGGGAGCTGGACGAATGAAACAATTCCTTCTACAGGCAACGCAGTCTCGACAGAGTTAAAATTAGCGTCTGGTTACAGCGACCTTGGGTAACCTTTCTGCGCCCTAGTCCAGCTTGCACGTCTGCTCGTCTCGTTATTTTTAATAAATATCTAACTGCTTTATCAACGGATGCCTTGGGGAACTGGGTGATTTGAATGCAAAGAAAAATCTAAAAAACGTGGAAGAAAATTGTGAGAAAGCAAAGCCGAAACAGTGAGCAGTGCGTGGTTCAGAAGCATAGTGCAAACCAGAAGCGGTGCAGACCACCAGCAACAAACACGTTACAGATGGCGGAGGCTGTGTTGGAATCGAATCCAGCGGTCTGCAGGGAGAATGTAGTACCAAACTGGAGACTTAAATGGCACCACAAAAACAGGTCAAACATCATCCATTACTCTGTTAAATACCAAAGCCTAAACACTCCAAATAAAAAAAATTAACCACGTGTACAGTATCCATCCACCAACTGTAGTGTCTTCCAGTGCTCATATTAACTGTTTTAGCTGCATTCTTTTTTTCCCCTCCAACCCGGAAGGATGAACGAGAGTTGGCCCTGTGACGGTATGGAACATCATTGAGAGAAGTTCCCTGTGTTTACGACTGATAATGACTCCGTGAGTCTACATCGGAGAGATGTGTCCAAATGCGGGTCCGCGCTGGCTGTGGGTGGCCCAAGAAGTACAAAATACATCTTGGGTTGCTAGTGCTCCCTTTCAGAGGGTGCACGGCCTGGCAATGAACGTAGATAGACGGGAGAGAGAACAGACAACATCGTTATCAACATTGTGTTCACATTTAACATAAATTTTAAAAAAAAGACACGTTACGAACGCAAAAGCAAATGAAGCTTTAAATCCACTGATAATGCATTAAAGTACGTCAAAAACCTGTACTACCAAAAGCTACATTGAACACAAAAGTGTTTGAAATGCGCGATCAACTTAACGTAATGAAACGGAAATGGCTGCAGGCATTAAAGTAAAGTATGCTACCTGTTCTACGAAAAGCTACATTTAACTCAAACGTGTCTAAAATGCGCGATCGACTTTACGTAATTATACGAAGATGGTTGCAGAACAGAGTGTGAAATGAACGTAGACAGCAGACATGGGTTAGAACACATTGTCAACATTGTGTTCAAATGTAACAAAAAAAAAAAACACATTACGAACGCAAAAGCAAAGTAAGCTTTAAATCGACTGATAATGCATTAAAGTAAAGTACGATAATACATTAAAGCACGTCACCTATACTGCTTAGGGGCCCCCCGCACTGCGGGGGCCTGTGTTACGCCCCTGCCAAAAGCTGCAATGAACACAAAAGTGTTTGAAATGCATGTCCGAGCGACTTTACGTAATTAAACGGAGATGGCTGCAGGGCAAAGAGTGTGAAATGAACGTAGATAGCAGACGGGCGAGAGAACAGACAACATCGTTATCAACATTGTGTTCACATTTAACATAAAAAATAAAAAAAATTGTTACGAACGCAAAAGCAAATTAAGCTTTAAATCCACTGATAATGCATTCAAGTACGTCACCTGTACTACCAAAAGCTACATTGAACACAAAAGTGTTTGGAATGTACGATCGACTTTACGTAATTAAACAAAGATGGCTGCATGACAAAGTGTGAAATGAACGTAGACAGCAGACATGGGTTAGAACAGACAACATTGTTGTCAACATTGTGTTCAAATGTAACATTAAAAAAAAACACGTTACGAACGCAAAAGCAAAGTAAGCTTTAAATCGACTGATAATGCATTAAAGTAAGTCACCTATACTGCTTTGGGGCCCCCCCGCAGTGCGGGGGCCTGTGTTACGCCCCTGCCAAAAGCTGCATTGAACACAAGTGTTTGAAATGCACGAACGTCACCTGTACGCCGAAAAGCTACATTTAACACAAAAGTGTTTGAAATGCGCGATCGACTTTACGTAATTAAACGAAGATGGCTGCATGACAAAGTGTGAAATGAACGTAGACAGCAGGCGGGAGAGAGAACAGACAACATCGTTATGAACATTGTGTCCATATAAGTCTATAATTTACAGAAGGCTAACAAAAAAAAAATAAGACAAGCTGATACTCGAGCAGAGACACTTAGCAACAGCTTATTAACACAGCTGCTCTGGTTTTCGCATCCTGTTTGAGAGCGTGGCATTGCTTGTGAGCCGCGACAAACAAAAAAAAGCATTTCAAAGAAATGCAGGGTGGCGCGTTAACATCAATTAGTAAACTGATAAGCGAAAGCACGTGACCCAGGAGGAATGCAGCTGCCAGCCTGCTCGCTCCCGAGAGCAAAAGGCCATGGGAGTGAACTTTTTAAGAAGAGGTGGGACATGCACCCGCCTTTGGCCAATTGCGTGCTTACATTTTTTGAAAGCCACACGCAAAGGCCAATAAATGTGACAAGCACGAGTTTACAGAAAGCTTTCAGAATGTCTGGAGTGATTCCAAGAGGCCCTCTCCTAGAGCAAGAGCATGCGCGCTGCGCTAGGCTTGACCTAAAAACGAATATAATGCTTGCATAGGTATTTTTTCAAAACAGTACAGAACAAAAATGTGTACATTTGTTTTATTGAAGGAGCAAAAATAACTTGGACTTCAAAACTGTAGAAAAAAAAAAAGAAAAAAACACAACAAGCATTGGCATAGCCAATAGGTCTCGCCTTTAGAACCTTTTAAGTGTTTAGCCAGGCAGCAGGTTATCCTGGGTGCTTGAACATCTACTGTTACTTCAAGAGTAACAGTAGGCTAAAATGACCGCACCTAACCAGCATGCTAAATAAAAGTAGTAGTTTTTCAGGCAAGTGCATTAGCACCCCGCATAGGGGTATAAGCATTGCAATACAATAGTCAAGATAAGAAATAATGATGGTACGTGAGAACTCTATTCTCTCCCACACCTTCCTGCAATGTATAAACATAGCCACAACTCTGCCACAAAATACTTGAATAGAGATAACTCCTAACTTCACAGGCAACAGCAAATCTCTTCCCACAAAGGCCACAATACAAAACACACAGTTTACCAACCACGCAGTAGAGAGTGGCAGCTTACTGTCACTCCCAGAAAGCAATTGAGGGCTCATGCATGGTAAAAATGAACTAAAGAAAATATGATATGAAATATTACCTTAAGTGGTATGGTGTATTATGGGAGATACCAATGAGCACTTGCCAGACAACCTCGGGTCCTGACTTTTAAAACCATTATTTTAGCAAAGCTGTATTAATAAACATGACCTAATGCTGATATGTAATTTAGACATGCCTCTATGTTAAAGTGAATATGTATTCGATAATTACAAGGCACGTCCGTGAACTGCAGCCTAACATGCACGGCCTGTTGATATTTTCTTCTTCTTCAACGGTAGGAGTAAATTAATAAATTATTATGTACCTGTGCTTTAGTTGCTTGGTAGTAGAATGGCATTGCCTATAAATGCCCTCTCATGGTAGGAAAGAAAGGGTTAAAGAAAGGTTAAACTGTTTGGTTCCCACAGTGCGCATTGATGTTGAATCCCAGTGCAATGTCTTCAGTGTGTATTTGTTATTGACGTAGGCGCAATGTATTATTTGAGTCGATTCTTTGTAAGCATAATCTTGCGCCAGCATTTAATGTGGGTGCAGATTTACAAGGGAAATTTTGCCCACAGCATAGAGTGCTTCTGCATGAGAGTGTGTGCGTGCGTCTGTGTGCATGTGTGAGAGAGAGGGTGAGAGTGTGTGCGTGCGTGTGTGCGTGCGTGTGAGAGAGGGTGAGTGTGTGCGTGCGTGTGTGCGTGCGTGTGAGAGAGAGGGTGAGTGTGTGCGTGCGTGTGAGAGAGAGGGTGAGTGTGTGCGTGCGTGTGAGAGAGAGGGTGAGTGTGTGCGTGTGTGCGTGCGAGAGAGTGCGAGAGAGAGTGTGAGAGAGTGTGAGAGAGAGTGTGAGAGAGAGTGTGAGAGAGAGTGTGAGAGAGTGTGAGAGAGAGTGTGAGAGAGAGAGTGTGAGAGAGAGAGAGAGTGTGAGAGAGAGAGAGAGAGTGAGAGAGAGAGAGAGAGAGTGTGAGAGAGAGAGAGAGTGTGAGAGAGTGTGAGAGAGAGTGTGAGAGAGAGTGAGAGTGAGTGAGAGAGTGTGAGAGAGTGTGAGAGAGAGAGAGTGTGAGAGTGTGAGAGTGTGAGAGAGAGAGTGTGTGAGAGTGTGAGAGTGTGTGAGAGTGAGTGTGAGTGTGAGTGTGAGAGTGTGTGTGTGTGTGTGTGTGTGTGTGTGTGTGTGTGTGTGTGTGTGCAGCACTGTGTGCTAACAATACTGGGGATTTTCTTTTTAAACACGTCAAACAAGGCTATGCAGACGAAATCCATGGAAGTTGAAAGGGGTTTTGACGTCCATAATTACAACTTTGGATCTTCTAAGTTTAAAAGACTTAAATAAAACGTTTGACATTAGTTTTAGAAAGGTTTCTAAATCATTTAATCCACTCCTCACTCACCCAATAAATTCATAAAGTGTAAAGTTTTATTTTTACATAGCATACATCACATGCACTGTATCAAATCATTTGAGGGGATGCAAACGATCAGGCTCTTGCATTAGTAAAACATTTGCAAAGGCTAGAATTACTTTGTCCACCATGGGAAAAATATATGATATTTAATTAATATTGTGTTTAAAGATAAGAAAAAAAAATCTGTCTTTTTTACTTTCGTGCCCAAATTTTAAAAAAAAATCCGAAAGCATTCAAACCAAACTATGCTTGCCGGCTCATCTCTTTTGCACTGTGGGGCCATCTTGGTCCGCATGCGGACTGAACTTAAGCTTTTTAAACAAACTAGGTGAAGCGGCAGAGACTACAAAATGGACGGAAGCAGCAGGAGCTGCAGGCTGGTCTGTGCAGTTTGAGGGCTCACTTGCAGACACGTGCAAGCTTTGCAAGCAGCATTCTAGCGTGAGGGGGAGAGCAGCAGGAAGGGAGCTGCAGAAACAGAGGAGCCGCTCGACAAACTGATGGGCATTCTGCAAGCCCCGCCTCGCCCCACTCCAACGAAAAGCGTGGCTCGCGAAACTTTATCAATATTTTATGCTTTTAGTAAGCAGCGCAACATGCCGCCTGTGCCGCGCTGCTTATTAAAAGCATAAAATATTATAAAAATAGAGTTTGGAGAGCTGCGCCTTTCGTTGGGAGTGGGCTGATGCTTACGGAGATGAAGGCGAAAGGCACGCTCGGCAATGTGTTGCGTGTCCCAGGAGAATAAGCCGTATGCAGTGCTCGCACAACATTAAAATTCCTTGTTTTGGCCCTTCGTCTGAAAAGGGAGGAGGGGCCATCAAACACAGATGGGAGGAGGGAAGGGAGGCCATCACACGCTGTACTGTGTGATGGCCGACCAAAATGCTCTCAAGTGAAATCGCCGGAAAGAGAGAGCTGAACACACAAAGGAGGGACTTTTACAGAAATACACTAATAAGAAGCCTGCATTTCTGAATGCCACAGACAGTAACCAATGGCAATCAGTGGGTTTGCCAAACCCCACAAAAGAAATATAACAGGTCGATCGAAGCTCGACCTAAAAAATGAGAGAGTTCACAAGCTGTGGACAAAGGGCATTATGGTCTGCTGCATTCAAAGGTCACTTCAAGTTTTAAGTAACCACAGTGTTCAAGGTTGAGATGTACAACATACAAGTGGGCAACATTCAATTTTTCCAAATTGTAACAAAATATACGGCCAACAAAAAAAACTGGCATTACAGTGGTAGAAAACAGCATGGAAGAGAATGCTTTTCTGAGAGTAGGGAAAAAAATGAATTTGCCAATCTGGAGTTGTCAATCTGTACTGGTCAGCCTTCTTGGACTTCCATTTAAATCAAAGGGAACACTTTCATCTTAGAAACAAGGCAAAGTGAAAGAGCACTATTCACAGACCCTTCCCCGTCAAAACAAAACATGATCATACAAAGGAGAAGGACCTCTCCAATTTTGGTAAGGGCCATCTTCTTGCCCTCAGTCAGCCTAAATCCATCCATCCGGAGTATGGCCCGAGTAACCTGGATTTTCCTAAACATCTAGAGTTATGAAAGAAGAAGGTTGCTGCATTTTGTGTGCAGTCTTGAGAAGAGGATTTTGTCCAATTAATCTGAACAAGTTTGAGCAGTTTATCTGCTTTTTTTTTTTTTTTTTTTAAATAATGCAGAAGACGCGAGAAGCAAAGAACTAATGTGTTAGACTGTGCTCAGATTTCACTCCAATACTTTTATGTATTACCAGTTTGCAGAAACCAAAGACTTCAACGAAGCAAGCATGGCTTAGGCAAAGAAACAGACACAGGTTATGCATAGCAAAAAGAAACTGTAATTAAACTAACAGCTAAATACAACTAATTAGGATTCCTTATGTTATGACTAATCTCGCAATAAGTCACAGATAAGCCTTTGTTAGGCGGTAGCAAAATGTTAGAGGCAGGGCAGGTCAATGGCAATAGTTCTTCTTTCAATCTTTATTCGGGTACAAAAGTATCCATGAATGTGCATACAGAAATAAATATATTTAAAAACATTTGTATACTTTTAGGTCATCATTCCATAGTAATAAAAAAATCAATAAGATTAAAGCAGCGCCCTATCCTTACAACTAAAAAGTAGTCTTTGTAAAATGAGCCAGCAAAGCAGTTTTCAAAAACATGCCTACATGGAAGATACAGTCATCGTTATTCAATTGAAGCAGTTTACTATACATATCTCTAAAATCAATAATGCGATGCCTCTTGATTAAGGGTAATAAAACACTGTGTACAAGGAATAAAAACCACAAAATAATAAAAAGTGTAACAGATTAGCCTGTTCTCCCATTGCACAGGCAAGGGCAAGTATCTAAGTTTGATTAAAACCTAGTGGGAAGCTTAGCAAATATTTAACAGAGCCTGCCCTGAGGCGAAACAACAAACTACACTCCCATTGCCATTGACTTGTCAAATAACTTGGGATTAAACTATTTCCTCCCATATTTATATTCAAATAGGCAGTCACTCTCGGCTTAACAGACTCATTCGGAAGTCTCTCAGCCCGTAATAGTTTAAACCAAATAGTCTGCAACTGTTTTTTGCTAATGGTGTGTGGGCCACCAGGGTTCTCAAACAACTGTTGGCAGCCGCCTTACGCAGGCAGGATTCTACATACGCCAGCCAAGGAATGCTCCTGCCTTTATCGCAAGAGAAGCAGTCTGTGATGATGTCTCTAGTAAGACCTGTCTCCGTATTTTTCCATAAGGCGAGTCATAACAACAAAGGGCGGGCACTAATATAATCTTCAACAAATGGGATGTTCACTTCTCTGTGACAAATGAAGTTCGAGGTAGAGCAAGGTTAAAATGTTTGTGTTTACTGAGCCAGTCAACACATTTGTTCCGTAGATCCTCGTTGAGTCTCTCAAAGATGGTACACCAGCTAATACCAAAACATAAGGGCAAGCTGCAGGTGGAAGATCCATAACATCCATGCTGGACAGATGCTTTCTTGTTTCCATAGGGAAACCTGCATTACTACAGTTAAGATGGTTTTTAGGTCTGGCTCCTTGATTATCACTAGAAGCAGATTCCTTCTGTGAAAATCTGGCGACAGTTGTTAAGCCATTCCCTTTAGTGCTTTGCTCGACAGGCCGGGCCAGACTCTGTTGCTTTTGCGAAGATCGTTGCAAAGCTGAAACCTGGGACAAAGGTAACCCATTAGATGGTGTTGAGGAGATAAAGTGAGTTGTTTGACCGCCATTCTTGTTGGCATCCAATAATGGGGAAAAAATGTGAGCGGCGCCCAGACACTTCTCCAAACTCACCAGCAGTTCCAGCAAGGGCCTATGTTTTTCATAAAGGATAGTGCCAAATTTGTTACAAAGGGTTTCAAGTAATAAGGTATCGGCAGGTAGATCTTCAATGGCCACACCACTCGGAACATGAGTAGTGGGTAAAGGTTGAGAGGTATTTACTGGCTGGAGGGGCTGTATCCACGAAAGTAGTCGATTGCTATTACTAGCAGCCCGGGTAGGTTGTTTCCTTTTAATAGCCAGCTGTTTGCTAGGAACTCTTTCTTTTTACAGCTATACCTTTAGGGGGTAATGGAATACACAGGTGAAGTCGTGGGACATGACGGGACAGGGTTATTACTAGTACTCAGAACAGAATTATTACTCGTGTTTGTGCAGGAGGTAATAATTTGTGGCAGCATCGCCTCCTCAGAAGAGATCTGGCTAGCCCCGTTTCCCCCTGTAACCGAATATGTTAATAGTGCCCCATAATCTAATGATAATCTTTGCTCAGTTAATTTTATTTCATTGGAAATGATCCCACAAATCTTTCCAACATGGAGTCAACGGAGACAGAGGAAAGAAGGGCAACACATCCCCCTTCATTCTTGCGCTTTCCCATAATGGATTATTAAGCTCTCACCTGTCTGCACGGGATGCTGTTTTTTCCAAAGTGTTATCACCAAGCTCAGAGTCAAGAAGCCAAGAGGAGGGGCCCGGTCCATCCTCAATGCCGCGAACGGGCCCGATCTTCACCCGGGCACAACCAGCAAGCCAGATGATTATATGGCGCTTCAGCGCCTGCAGAGTGCGTTGTGGCCCTCCTTCGGGCCGGGGCAGTTGGAGGGATTAAGTCTCTCTCTCCTGAGCTTAGCGGCCAGAGTACCAGCAGCAGGCAAGTAGCTATAACAAGGTTTCCGCGCTTCAGCGCCTACAGAGTGAGTTGAGGCCCTCCTTCGTGTCAGGGCAGCTGGGGGAGAAGTCCCTCTCCCCTGAGCAAAGCGGGCAGGTCCCAGCATCAGTTAAGTAGCTATAACAAGGCTCAATGGTAGTTATGCTCACTCCTCATTTGGCCCATCTTGTACAAGTGCCCCAGGACTATCCAGTGGGTAGCATCCCATAAATGGGCCGTTTGCCTTTTGCAGTGCAAGACTTGGCCCACCTGCTTACATCACCATGCCATTGGCTCAATTCATAGCTATAAATCTTTTAGCTAGCACTACGGATAGATCTATGAATCTGTTCCCAGCGTTTTGAGCTTAGGGGCAAACCCAACATGTGCGCCTCAGGGGAATGCAATCCTTTCCTATCAAATAGCCTATTTAGCTGTTCCCCCCTCCATTCAAAATGAATGAACATCCGGTCATGCCCAAACCATGTGATCAAAATGTTAGCTGTGGTGTGTGCAAGGCGAAGCAAGTGATGTCTTCCTTCCGGAGAATCAATTTAGTCTACTGGGGAACATGTAAGCCATATGTAGTAAGGTGAGGTGGAAATATTTGATCCTCACATTTGTGTTAATCTCCTGTGTGTGTGCCCAAGGACCCTCTCCCATTCCTTGCGACTCAACACCCTGTCAATGGTGCGTTGCCATTTCAGTTTGGCCCATGATAGCTCCACCTTGGTTATTTCCATCAGAGACCTATAAAACCAAGTTACCAATTTATGAACATTTCCTGTGGGGAACAGTAATTGTAAGACTTCATGAGTCATAGAAATCATGTTATGAGCTGTAGTTCTGTAGGTGGTGAAAGTTTTACAAAAATTACGTAGAAGGCTTTCAAGAATATGCATGCTAGCAGTATCAGCAAGAACACCTGTGATGTGTTCTTACTTTCCGGTGCCAGGAATGAGACGATATGCAGCATGGAAAATGAGGAGGCAGCAGTTTATCAACTGAATTGCCACCACTGAAGTGTGAGATAATGATGGCATGCTTAGGATGTTTGAGGCAGGAAGGTTGGTCTCAATTGTCCCAAGTGCGCCAGTTCATGCCATTAAAGCTTGGATTTTTTTTGCCATGTTCACAAGAGGCTACCAGCCTATGAAGAAACCACGTAATTTACTGTAGGGCACAAACACTGTTATGAGATTGTTGAGCTTCAAGTGGCACAGTGTAGGAAAGTGCCCCTTTTTGACATGGCCACCTCCACTTTTTGCCTTGTATCTGATGCAATTTTGACAGAAGTGCACTGGGTTCCTGATATCCAGGTCCCCAACGCCAGATCTCTTTCCCTAAACTGTACAATCACTCCCCCAATTGGCCATACCTTTAGCACCCCTGTAAGGGCTTAGTAAATGGTACCTCAAGTACCCATGGCATGGGTACTAAAGAGGTTCCTTAAGGACTGCAGCATGTATTGTTCCACCCTAAGGGACCCCTCACGCAACTCATGCAGACTACAATTGTAGGCTGCATGTCTTGGTGCAGATATAAGTGAAAACACACACGGTACACATCCCTGTGTGCCATGCCTGCAGACACTTCATGCAGTATAGGTAAGCCAACCCTACAGCAGGCCTTACAGCCCTAAGGCAGGGTGCACTATACTACATGTGTGGGCATATTTGCATGAGCAAATATGCCCCAGCGCGGTCTACAAGTCAATTCTTAGATATCACAAGTGAACAGGTAAGCCATTTTAAGTACTTGTGCTGGACAATGGTAAAAACGCGTTCCCAAGCGCGATGATGGCTTCCCTTAAATCCATGATGTTTGGTATCAACCACCTTGTATTAATAAACCTAAAATGATTCCAGTGGTGGATTTATTAATACATGCACCCAGAGGGCACCATATAGGTGCCCTCTGAAAACTACCATCCTCTAGGGTTCTGGCTGACTGGTGTAGGCCAGCCTGCCACTACAGACAGGTTTCTGACCCCTGCAGGTGACAGCCTACGCTCTCTGAGGGTAGAAACAATGCTGCTCTGGTCGGAGGTGTTGTCACCTCCTCCAAGCAGGATGGCCAAGTAATCAGCATATCAAGGCAGGAGGCTTCAAAAGCCTCTGCCGCCTTGGATATGTGACCTCGGCTACCCCAGACAGCGGAAAGGCCAACCCCCTGCCCTGGGCACATTTGGCACCAGGACAGGCAAGAAATTAGATATGCAGGAAGGCGTGGTGCACTACAGGGCCAGTCACACTCCTAAGGTGAGCTGCCTGACGTGCCGCCTTTTAGGAATATTCCACCATCTTGGTGATGGCAGAATTAGGAACTCTGGGACAGGCTTATGCCCACTTCCCACAGAAAGTGGTCATATAGGGAGTATGGTAAGGTACTAGATTTAGGGGTGGTAAGGTTAGAGAAGGGTATCTTGGCTACCACCCTTTATCCCCTTAACGCCCCTAAATCGAGTATTTAGGGAAGCCCCTGGCACCACGAAAGCAGATTCTACTGACCCAAGAAGAAGGACACAGAAGAGCTGAGAAAAGCAAAAACTGAGGAGCAGCAACTGACCTGGCGCCAACCCTGTCGGCCTGTCTGTTGTCCCTGCCAATTGCGCCTAAGTCGACTTGTCCTGCAGCTGTTCTGCCTCCAAAAGCCTGGAAGGACTTCCAGCATTTCAAGAAGCAACCAGAATACCCCGTGGAGTAGCAGAGCTGCTCTCTTGCACTCTGCAGGCACCAGGAGGTTCGCGAGAGCCCCGGACCGCCGAAAACTGACACCATTAATCACCACTGCACCATTGACCCCAAGCCAGAGTCAAAAAGGGTAAATGGTGCCAACGAGGTCCCGAGACCCTCCAGAGTTAAACCCCACCTTGGGTTTGCCCAGACTGGACTCCCAGTCGCTGCCTGCAGCCTCTTTGTACAGCCCCCCTCAACCGCAAGTGTCTCCCGCAGCATGGACCCAACTCTTAAAAGCACCACTGCACCAGAGTCCCACAGCCTGAGGAGAAGTGGAGCGACGGTGTCCCTACATGTCCGAGCATTTCAAGGACCAACTCCTCATTGATAAGCCTAAGGCTGCTCGACCACACTACCACAAAAAGAGCACCTTGGGATTGTTAAAGCAAGCACTGTCCATTCATAAGGGATACTGGGACTCTCAACACAATATACCTCTTTTGGTATATCATATAAAGAGCCAGCTTCCTACACACAGGTTCTTTGGAAGTCCTGCCTAGTGAATTGGTAGAATTGGGCTGACCTCTGGTAACTGCAGGTGTGCCGAGATTCAAATGAGCCGAGTAAAGTCCAGTGTGGTCTGTGTGGTATCCTGGTACGGAAATTAGATGAGTCCAGTATGCGAAGAGGTTCAAGGAGAGACAATATTGCTTATGCCACATCAGTGGTTGCCATGCCATTAATTATGGTTATGCCATGAAGCATGCAGTCCCCCAGGAAGTTGTGGAAGAGCTGGGCAGAGACTCAGAGGAGATTAAGTTGTTTTGGTCAGCAAAGTGGCTCTTCCCCATGTCCAAAATGAATTCATAGTGTTTGAAAGGTAAGTCTTTATAATGTCGAGAAAGCCATGGCAGGCACGTCTGCAATTTGTGACACAGTGGGTGTGCTTGGCCCAGTCTACTGCTCTGGTACTCTCACATTTACCCTTGAACTGTTTTTTCCCACAGTAGTCTTTCCGGAACTGCTCACTCTGACATAGATCAACCGTTGGATAACTTAATTTCAAGTTTCATTTTAGTTTTAAAAGACCCTACATTGATAATGGCCTTCTATACAGGTTTCAGGTCTGACCTAGTTGAGCAAGAGATCAGAGTTTCATTAATGGCATCCTGGAACATTGCTTGGGTAATGCTTTTGAGGTGTGATAAGCAATAAAGCATAAAGTTCTGTTTTGTTAAGGATCATGTGTAGAGTGTATTGATGCAGCTGTCACATGACGAGAATGTTCGGAATCCAATAACAGATAGTCATACACCATCCTTGAATAAAGCTAAATTGGAATAAGAAGCTTTGAGGCTCATAGTATTAATTGTGACATTTCTGGTGACAAGCGGTGAACACTGCTTCCCAGGGGGCAGTAGAACAGGAGTGACCTTGCCCCTGCAACATCAAAGGAAAGAACCCAATTCTAGGTAAGGGGCAATCTATAGTGCTGTTAGTAAAGGAAAAGGAAACTAATGTAAATGTTTCTTTATACAAAGGCCTATCAAAAGGAGGAAATGCCTAGCTATATGTAATGAATGAACTCTCATTCGAGCATCAGGCATTTTAGAGTAAAGCTGTCAATAAATGAAAGTGAACAAGCCTGAAGGGGAGCTATGGCATAGGGTAATGTGACGTGACGAAAGAAGGCACACAACAAAAGCGTGAGGAATAGAGAACTTTGACCAGATGCAAGCTATGAAGTGAAGAATCTAATGTGCAAGGACAGGGTATGACTTTGTGAAAGGACCTGACCGTTCAGCGTCAAGATAGGGAGATGAGAGCCCTGCGCATTGATTGAGAGACACTCACTGCAGTATAAGAAGTAATAGGCCCTATCCCCATGGACTAATGCTCTGAGGTAATGCAATGAGAAGGAGGGGGCCTTAGGCATCCGAGCTGTTCTGTACAACAAAAAGAGGCAACTTGGACGAGAAGCAAAGTGAACGTGTCCATGCTTAAGAACTCGAGTTAAGAATCCATTTTAGAATGAGACGTTAAAGTTATCTTATGGTGATACCAGTGTACAGGAACTTTCACCACAATACAAACACATATTGAACTGGGAAAGAGATTTAGAGACTGCGATCCCTGGAAAAATGTGTAGAGCTGCAGTCTAATGATAAGGGAATGTGATGCATCCTAGGGGAACATAATGATGCAGCTATGACATAACACAATGTTGGGGGAGACTCCAAGAAGAGACGGTATATACTGTATCTTGCAGCTCAAGGTCCCTCATCCTTAAATAATGCTAAATTATTATTACCAAAGACACTGCATGGGCTATATGCAAGTCACCCCTACAGCAGGCCTTGGAGCCCTAAGGGAGGGTGCATTATAGCACGTGTGGACATATCTGCATAAACAGATATGCCTCTGTAATGTCTAGTTCCATTACTAGATATTACAAGTGAGCAGGACAGCCATCTTCAGGTATGTACAGGGCACTGGTCAAAACGAGTTTCCAAGCTACATAATGGCTTCACTGAAACCTATGGTGTTTGGTATCAAACGCATCATATTAATAAACCCACACGGATTCCAATGTTGGATTTATTAATACCTGCACCCAGATCGTACCTTAGGGGCACCTCCCGAAACCTACTAGACCTTTAGTGTGCTGGCTGAATGTGCTGTCCAGCCCGCCACCACAGACGCATTTCTGACCTCCTAGGAGGTAAGAGCCCTGCTCTCAGAGTCCTGAAACCATGCCTGCTCTGGCAGGAGGTGTTTACACCTTCTCCAACAGGCAAGCTAGTAAATTAGCATATCAAGGCCAGAGGCTTCAAAGCCTCTGCCGCATTGGATATGAAAGCCTGGCTTCCCCCCCAGACCTGGAGGATGCCACACCCTGCCCTAAGGCCAATTTGGCACCAGGACAAGGGGGAAATTAGATAGTCAGGAGGTTTGTTCCACTCACAGACTAGTCACACCCCTAGGGTGGCTACCTGAAGTGAACACGAAAGCAAGGATTTTACCATCTTTCGTGTGGTGGAATTAGGAACTCTGGGACAGAGTGATGCCTACTCCCCACAAGCCTAGTAGACATCTAGGGGGTGAAGTGGACATCTAGGGGGTAAGAAGCCCATTAGCTACTACCCTTCCCTCCCCTTAATGCCCCTAAATTCAGCATTTAGGTGGCCCCCTGACACCAGGAACTCCGATTTGTCTGCCTGAAGAAAGGACAAGAAGAGCCCACGACGCAAGAATTGAGGAGCAGTGACTGACTTGGTGTCAACCCTGCCAGGCTGCCTGCTGTTCCATACAATGGCATGGACCCGGCTCGTCCAAAAGCGATGCCACCCCCCAAAGAAGTGGAAGAGTGACCCACGACTTCACCTGGCCAGCAACATCTCCCTTGGAGCAAAGGAGATGCTTGCCTGCACTTTTGAAGGCACCAAAACGACTGACAAGAGAGCCTCTGCCAGCACGACCCTGCCAGAACAAACAGCACTTCACACTAACCCCCCGGCCCAAGTTGGTGTGAACAGACAGTGCCCCCGAGGCACGGATAGTCAGACACCCTCAAGAGCTGAGCCCCCCCACCGCTCCTTGGGTTTAGGCAGACTGGCACCCAGTCCCAGCCTGCAGCCTCTGTCTGCAGGAAAACAGGAACCGCGAGAGCCTCCTGAACACCGTGACCAGTTGCCTGAAAGCACCACTGTACCTGAGCCCCACAACCCAAGGAGAAGTGGACCAATGGTGCCCACAGTGTTCCGAGACCCTCCACAGCTGAGCCACCCCCCCCTCCCCCCCGCCCCCTTTGAGTTTTGCTGGACTGCTCCCCCAGTCCTCACCTGCAGCCGGTTTTCACAGGCCACCACAAACTGCAAGTGCCTCCCGCAGCGCGACCCCGTCGGAGAAATCACCACTGCAGCTGAACCCACCAGCAGGAGTTCCAGTGGACCAGCGGTGTCCCTACGTGGCCAAGCATCTCAAGGACTGAACCCCCATGTGGGTTAATCCGGACTGTTCTCCCAGTCCCTGCTTGCAGCCTCTAAGTGAACAGAGTGTTCCCCATTGATTTAAACAGGGAACACGGTTCGGAAAAGAGCCTCTGCACCCAGACAGCCCAGAGCCGACTGAGGTGACCTGTTGGTGTTGCCTTGGACCTTGCCCCCATACTTACCTTAAATCTAGAAGAACAGTCCCGTAAGTCGCTGCAAAGTACACATATGCAGTATATGTTTCTTTCACATAGGATAACATTACAGCTTTAAAGATACAAATGCCAGTGTATTTCTGTAGGCTGAAATACTGTGATACCTCACCAAATGCAAGTGTATTTCTGTAATAATTCAAAAACAGTGATCTCTAAACACAGTGCCTACCCAATTACGTACTTCTTGGTGTCAAAAATATATATAAAATAAGTGTTATTTTTTGGTGAGGATCTCCTTTTTGAGAGTGTGCATCATGTATTGTCTCTGTATGTGTGTAACATTTCTATCACTCCTCCTTGATAAGCATAAGGCTGCTCGACCACACTACCACAAAAAGAGCACCTTGGGATTGTTAAAGCAAGCACTGTCTACTCATAAGGGATACCTGGTCTCTCTACACAATATACCACTTTTTGGTGTATTGAATACAGTTTCCTACAATTGGCTAAGGGAGCAAGCTCGTGAGTGCATCCTGCACAAGGTGACTGGGCTGTTGATGAGGGGTCTATAATGTGAATAGGTGAAATGCCACAGATAGCTAATGATTTTAAGTCTGCTCTAGTTGGAAGCTGGGACTAGTTTTGTTAAGATAGGACTTTAATGTGCAGAACTTTTTAGCGAATGCTCAGTGCCTTTGCAAGGCAGCGCATTCTGCAAGGGCAGCATTTTAGACGCTGGAGTGTATGCAAGACCATGGGGTCCTAAGTGGTAATGATCAGCTCCTTTTGCTGGAGTATCCCTGCTGGACTTTTGGGAGGTTTTCCAGTTTGTCAGTGTGCAGGTCAGTTATTCCATTCATTGTGGTTAGTTAGGATGCGGAGTGTGGGAACAGAGTAGATGGGAAAAGTTGAGCAAATATGTGAATCTGAGAAATTGTAGTCACAACTCTTTCTTAGCTTTTTGGTGATAGAACATGGCATTGAACACCTCTACATCTTGCGGTATGCCTAGAGTGTGCCAATGATTTTATGGAAAAGAGTGATGGTAAACTGGAATGGCTGAGCATTTGTTCACCTTTCTAGCCTGTTGGCGATGTATGCATCTGGTATTTTTATGGGTTGGCTCTGAGAGATGTAATACGGGAGGGAGGGTGTTTGTTTGGAGCTCTGATGCAGTAATTCATTACTATTTTTGCACCTGGATTTTATTTTAATTGTGTGTTTTAAAAAGCTTGTTTTCTCTGCTTCACCTTGCTCCATTTAGACTGTTTTTGGCCGCCATCTTGAAAGTTAGTAGTCTAGTTCTTTGTGGCTGCTAACTGGAAGCCGTGTAAATGTGCAGGACAGCGCATGCTAGCAGTTCAAGTGCTGAGTGCGCTCAAGCTGACGCGCTCACTGGATGCGCCAAAGGCACACCAAAGACATCCGAGCCTGCACCTGTCTACGCCCAACCGGACCCAGGGACCCTGCCAGTTTCTTTACAATTTGGACTTGAAGCTTCTTACTTTAAAATAGGTCAGTCCTCACCTTGATCAAAAGGTTGCTGAGACCTTGTGGAGAGCTGGCTTACTTAAAAACCCTCCCCCTGCGGAGTGTTCTCTGGTCCCCGCCCCGTCTAGTTCTCCTCTGCCAAACTCTCCTCCTCTGTTTGCCTGCCCCCCCCTTAACAATTCCCATCATTCCCTACACATGGCTCTCCACAATATCAGGTGCCAGAGTAAGCATAGCACCGAGATGAACAACTTGCTAGAGGAGACCTTACCAGATACAATCAGTCTTACATAAACCTGGAGTCGCCTATGCCGGATATTTTGGAGGGGTTACTCTGTCAATATATCATTTTTAACACCAACAGAGGCTCTCACAAGAGGGGTTGCCATTATCGCCTGCCACGACCTCAACTTATCTTTTGTGATCTGTACCACTACTGCTCAAGTTGACATTAAGACTGTAAAAATGTCATTGCCCTCTTGCGGTCTACTGTGCATGGTCATATATACGCCACAGTGCTGCCCGCCCAACTTTACTCACTCCTTTGAATTAATATGCGGCCTTCGTACCTCATAGAACCATCTGTTGGTCTTTGGGGAATTTAACTTTTGGTACAACAACCTTCCTGCAAATTCAAAGGACAAAGTTCTTTAACCTCTGGTTTTCTATATCTTTCACGCAACAGGTCCAATTACTCACCAATGACCAGGGAAATATTTTGGATTTTGTATGGTCAAACACACCTATCAAGAAGGTGTCAGTTGTCCCTTTCATATGGAAAGATCACCAGCTCATTAAACTTGAAGCATTTCTGAGGACCAGCACTAAATGGAGTGATGCGAGCCTCCACACCTTCCACAACTGGTGCATGGTGAATCTCCAGAAAATGGCTAATACCCTCAAGAAAACCTGCCCAGTCACCAACTCCGTTGTTGAACAGACTTCCATGAGAGGTGCTTCAGCCCCTGATATACATGACGCAGACCGTACTTGAACGATGTAGCCTCCTTTTAAACACAGTCATTGATTTAATGATGAACCAATTTGAACAGCAGTGGCATAAGAGCTATGCTATGGCACTTTAGAAAGAACGTTGTAGTGAGGGTTTGAGGAAGTACGAAAGCTTTCCGCTCACCACCAAATCCTCCTTTTATTCGAACCGCATTAATTTAGTGGCAAACAAAAGGAAACTTGTACGATATACACAAACTCACTTGTCCCAAGCGAGAAACCCGGGAGATAGAATGCTCCCAAACTCTGTGCCATGCACTCAGCACTTTTTTCAGTGAGAACATTGAATCAATTAAGGATAGGATTCCAACCACTTCTCTGGGGAGAATGTGAACTGTGGAACAATTAGTTACCACTCCTTGGTTGAGCTTCCCTAGCACCACCATGAAAGCCTTATGCGCAAGTTGAAATTTGGTTCCCCGCTGGACCTCTGCGTTCTTACCACTATGTAAAGCTTGTCATAATGGCCAACCCTCTGTTAGACTTTCTGAATAAATCAATCACTCAGGGCATTGTCCCCGACAGGTTTAAAGCTGCAATGATGATACTTCCCTTGCTGAAGAAGCCGGGCGATAAGCTTAAGCTGCTGAAAAATTATTGCCCCATCTTTATTCTCCCCTATGCAGCCAAAATTTTAGAAAGTTTTGTTACCCAGGAGCTAAGCAGGTTCCTTTATTCATTCAATGTTCTTCATCTATTGCAGGCTGGTTTCAGGCCAGGCCACAGTACAGAAGCAGTGTTTTCTGTCCTTTATGACCGCACGTCTGAAGGTGGCCTGTCTGTCAGGTCAGACTCAGTTGTATATCCTCCTTCCTAGGAGGCCTCACACCGAGAGTGCAGTTAGACCTGTTTTCCTCCAAGACCCATGTCATCTGTGGGGTCCCCCCCAGGGCTCAGCACACTATACTTTGCTGTTTAATGTTTACATCTGCCCATGGATCTCAGCCCTAGCTTATCATGGTTGTAAATTCTGCAACTCCGCCGATGACTCTCAGTATATCTTCCGGCTTGAGCCAAATCCCATCAGGAATTTCTATCTACCCTGAAGTTCAATTGGAATTGGATGGGCACCAACTCCCTCGAGCTAAAATCCGATAAGACTGAGCTGGTTATTATCAATCACAGGACGGATCTCTGGGCAAACACCTACGTGCCTTCTGTGCTGGGTGCCCCTCATGTCCCATCCCAGCAGCCTCTGCCAAGAGCTTTGGTGTCGTGGTAGACGATCTACTGTCCATGAGCACCGAGATCAAGGCAGTCACAGCAAAGTGCTTTGGCCTAGTGAAATCCGTTAGAAAGGCTGCTCCTCTTCTGTTGCCCGAGGCTTTGAAAGAGTCTATTGCAGTGGTAATTGTGTCCTGCTTGGACTATGCAAACTCCCTGTATTAGGGCCTCTCTGAAACACCTTTACAGAAACTACAAATCATTCAAAATACAGTAGATAATCTATAAACTTCATAGACATGCGCATCGCTCTCCTGCCTTAATGAAGCCTTACTGACTCCCTATTAAACAGAGAGCTGTTTTTAGAACAGCTTGTATTATTAACAAATCCATTATTTTTTTAATATCTTTTTTTGATTTCCTGAAACAAAATAAACAAGTGTCACAGAGCATCCAAACCAGTGGTTCCAAATGACACATTTTAAAGTAACGAGGGTGCAGAGTCCAAGACATCATTGGCAATGAAATATCAAAAAGAGGGAGAAAGCTCTCCTGAGACAACCATCCCATCAATGACCACAAAACAGAGTGCCCAACAACAAGGAAAACAAGCATCTCCAGGTATTCCGCTATAGACACCCTTCTATCCAGGCAATTCTGATTCGGCAGCTAAAACTCCAGGTCCCAGGCTGCCAACCGCAGTCTCAGGCCCCAAGTCATAGAAACGTATCCAGGATCACCATAGATTGCTAAATTTATGGGGACACCCTCCTGCTCCTATATGTGAATCGCTCAACCGCCATGTACATGTCCATACCCTTCTTCCATTCATGCAATGACCTCCTGCACCCTGGCACCCCCCAATGCTTGGCCACATCCCTCTTTGCTACAATCAAGCCCAAGTTGCAGAACAGTAGTTGGGCCTTCAGGACATCCATCTCTGTTGGTAGCCCCAGGAGCACGTATTTAGGGTAAAAGTGGGACACTGACCTCAAGGATAGCCTGAAGTTCCCGGATAACCTGGGTCAAATAAATCTGGATTATAGGTAACTCCAAAGTGTGTGCAGGAAGTCACCTCTAAACCCCATACATCTCAAACAATCCGGGGACACGGTCCTATGCAGCATGGCTCGGTCCTAATAAACCCGATGGAGGACTTTAAACAGCCGTAGCCTAGACTTTATGACAACTTCACAGGGGAAAAAGTGCCCTCACACAACCCGAAGGATGTCAAGCTTGATCATTGGACCTGCTCCTCATCGGGCCGGCGCTGCAATGCCTGACGGGCACCCGCGAAGGGGCTCTTTGGCGGAGATCTTTTTGATGAAGCCGTTAGGTGTGTGTGGAATAGGTAGTGTAGTGAGTACGAAGTGGTGTCTAAAAAGGTTTAGGGCAACCCTAGTGCCTAAATTTTATTCCTAGGGTTCACTAACCCAACTAAAAACAAGGATCCCTAACCGGATACAATGATCCTAAAGGGCATGTGTGGTATAGGTCGACATGTTTCTTGCCTATGGTAGCCCCCAACGGGTCTCGTAGCAATTCATCAGGACCAATAGTTTCAGAGAGTATCTAAACTCTTAACACTACCGCAATGCTGGTTCTAAAAGTGAGGGGATGCAATAGTTACCAGCTTTGCAAATGAATACCAGGTCCGTTTCGCCTAGTATTCTGTGACCTGAAAGAGAAAGTGATAATAAAAACAACTTTTAGGTAATGTGCGACAGAAACACCCCGCAGCGCGTGGTGGCCAAGTGATCCCTGTGTTGATTAGGCGGTAGTGAGGCATTCATTGACCATAAGGGGAACTCATTTTGTAGCTCCTGTGTGGTGCCTCGATGTGCTGCAAGTGAGAATTAACAGGAAAAATCCTGTGTGTGCTAGAAGATCCTACCGCACGCTTGATCACAAAAATAAAATCCATAGTGACAGCGGCCTTTAACCAGGGATGGATCAGTAAACAAGGCAGACTTTCTTATCACTGACAACCCGAGACTGCCCTACTTTTACACCCTTCCCAAGATACACAAAGGGACACGACCACCACCGGGAAGACCAATAATGTCGGGCATAGTGTCTGTCTTGGAACCCCTCTCGAAGTTTTGTGACCATTACCTGAAACCATTGGTAAAGTAAACTCCCTCATTCGTTCAAGATACAAGGGATGTCTTGAACCTAATTGAAACCAAGAACACAGAGGGCCTCCAGTTGGATGTCATCGTGACCTTAGATGTAGAGGCCCTCTACACTAACATCACCCAACAAGCAACACTGGTGGTTGTAGAGGAGATCCGGAGATCAACACATTGGACAGCAACAACCCCCATAAGTTTCATTATAGAATGCGCTAACATAGCACTGACGGAAAACTTTTTTCAGTTTGAGGACCGTCTCTACCATCAAACACAAGGGACGTCAATGGGCAGTACATTCGCCCCCAGTCTGGCATGTCTCTACATGTCAGACTTCGAGGCCAAGCACATACTTACAGACACAAACCCGTACAAAGATAACATCATTCTGTGGTGTTGTTACATTGACGACATCCTTGTCTTTTGGAAGGGCGGTCAAGAAAATATCCAAGCCTTCGTCACTTGGGTCAATGGCTTGAACCCGTAATTTAAAATTCACGGCTAACACTTCTGACCAGGAATTACCCTTCCTGAATTTAATGATCAGCCTCAAGTCAGACAAACTGGAGACAAGGCCTTACAAGAAGCCCACAGACAGTCACAGCCCTCTGCTGTACAGCAGTTTCCATCCCAAAGCCCTTCGGGAGAATTTACCTTATGGGCAATTCCTTCGGATACGACAAAACTGTAGCAACCTGGGTGACTTCATCAACCAATCGCCTGAGCTCACTAACCATGTAGCCAGACGGGAATACCCATTGAGAAATACAAGAACAGCCCAGAAGAGCCCGAAATAATAACAGGGAGGCACTCCTGGAAGCCCAGCCTAAATCGGAGGAAAGGAATCTAACCTCTGTGACCACGTACACGCCAGAATCGAACATGATCAGAAGGGTAATAAGAAAACACTGGAGAAATCTCCAGATCGGCGAACATGCACCCTGATTTGCATTTAAAAGAACAGCAAATCTGAAAGACATGCTGATCAATAGCAGACCCAAAAAGAGGGAGCCACAACAACAACTGTGGAACCTGCCCCCCGTGGTTGGCCACTACCCATGTAGGCAATGCGAAGTTTGCCCCCTGACTATTGCAACCAAGACAGTGACATTAACTAACACCTTCACATGGACGCAGACAAAACATACGAACTGCAATACACGCAACTGCGTCTACCTAATCGTTTGCCCGTGCCAACTCAAATATGTGGAGATGACAATACACCCTGTGAAAACAAGAATAACGGAGCACAGAAGCAATATTAGATGCAAGAAGATAAACACCAAAATGTGTGCCCACTCTACAGCAATGAACCACACTTTCAATGACCTACACTGGACTATCCCGGAATCCCACACCTTACATAAGAAAGCGCTCTTCAGGAAGGATCAAAATTGTGTCTTCAGGCTCTCTTCTCATATCACAGGGCTGAATGACGATATCCCCTGGGATGAGCTGAACTAATCAGTAGGTTTACATTTTGCCACTGACACAAATTAATCAGAATATTTATCCCTTACATCTTCAACTGAGTACATCCCAACAATCACACAGGTGGGACCGTGCCCCACCAGAGACCTGGGAAATACCATATAACAAACTCATCTACACACTGGGAATCAACTATTGTCAAGGGGGATACCACAACTTATGAACAAACCCCCTTTTTCTAATCAGGGTTACCAGTCACTGTACCACGAAAAGGATGGGCTCGCACTAGTCACCAGAGGACCCCTTTGAAATAACCCTCATTGGTCCTAGAGGCACACCCTCTACATACCTACATAAGATATATCGAATAGGGCTTATTTATGTATCCCAATAAGGTGGTACTACACCTTAAGTGTAAGAAAACACACACCCTTAGAGGTACATCTAACATCCGTATGCATGTTGAGCGGTGACCGCTTAAATACATCAACGAGGAGTCTGTTCGATGGACTACAAACTCACCCAAAATGGCCGCCCAGGTTAGCGTTACAGCGTCTCCGCTGTTTCGAACGCTAACGTGCAACTCTTAAAAGCCCGCCCCTGGCGCTTCCCTTTATGAGATCCAGAGCCGGGGTAGGAGCACGGCTAGTTGCCATGCCGCCTTCAGTTAGAATGGAAATCTTTGAATACGCCACAGAAAGTATGCCACAGCTCCCAGTAGGACAATGGAAATCACTGTGATTGAACGCCTGTCTTCCGTATACTTCTCACCCACACACAGGTCGTGAGTAATGACCGCTCTGTTTTAAAGCTCCCGTCATCACAGGGTGAGTGGTAGTCAGCAGTCCGTTTTGGACATTGTAGGGAACGCGCCTTTTTACTTTAACACCTAACATCAAGAGCACTTTTGCAAATGGCATGAAAACTATCACATCATGGATGAGTAATAACTTTTTGCAGTTAAATGCAGATAAAACTGAAATAATGCTATTCAAAGACGCAGTGACCAGTTGGTCACCGTGCTGGTGGCCAGAGGAGCTGGGACCAGCACCATCCCCTAAATTAGTTGTCAAGAATCTGGGCGTGCTAATTGACAGCAAACTTAATCTGGATGACCATATAGCCACTACAAAACGGACCTGCTTCCATGTTCTCAGTCTGCTCCGGAAGGTTTTTCACATTCTCCCTTCTTCAACACGAAAAACCTTGATACATGCATTGGTCCTTAGCCGACTGGATTTCAGCAATGCTCTGCTGATCTCCGCTAAAACAACTGCCTTGAGCAGCTTACAAGTGGTCCAGAATACGGCGGCCCGATTGGTGACTAGTGCTCCCCCGAACTCCATCAGGTCCCCTGCTACGCAAATTACACTGGCTGCCAATACGTAAAAGAATAGAATTTAAAATTGGTTGCCTGGTTTTCAAAGGCCTCAATAAAATGGGACCTAAATATCTAGCAGACAAACTGGTTAGATATACACCGTCGCGCACCCTTCGATCAGCAGATAAGGGCCTTCTTACTGTCCCGCGCATAAAACAAACTAGGCTAGGAGGCAAAGCATTCTCCTACATAGCCCCACAATTATGGAACCAGCTTCCTCTGGAGATCCGCCAATGCACTAATTACCTAACTTTCAGAAAAAAACTTAAAACTTCACTTTTTTAGTCCTCTGTGCCTCTCTAGTCGCCATTAGCGCGGAGATACCCCATTTGGGGTGATTCATGCGCTTTATAAATGACAGAAATAAATAAATAAAAATAAGCGTCCACTGCCTATAATCACGATGAGAGCAATGGCAAACAGAGCTGCGCATTATGCCCGCATTGTGTATGTGTAGATGTGTACTTGGTTGTCGCACGAACTATGGGTTAAGTGGCTAACCCCGTTTTGGGTCACAAACAAGTTCGTAAATATGCCGCAATAGAACTTTGCATCCACTGTGACTTGCGGACTTACCCACAATATGTGTCTGTTTGTCGTGTGTGTGGTTTTATGGTTGGCTCAATGATGAACGTCAGATCACAAGTCTGTGTCACAACTATCATTTGGAAAGGAGCTCCTCCATTTTCAGGGACATGTATGACAACATAATTTGCCGCAATAATCACGATGAGCTGTTTATGGTTAATTAGTCATGCCAATAATTTTATATCACGCCAACGGCGCTAGCACACAGGCACCACACAGGAGCTACAAAATGAGTTCCCCTTATGGTCAATGAATGCCTCACTACCGCCTCATCAACACTGGGATCACTTGGCTACCACGCGCTGCGGGGCGTTTGTCGCACATTACCTAAAAGTTGTTTTTATGATCACTTTCTCTTTCAGGTCACAGAATACTAGGTGAATCAGACCTGGTATTCATTTGCGAAGCTGGTAACTATTGCATCCCCTCACTATTGGTCCTGATGAATTGCCACGAGACCCGTTAGGGGCTACCATAGGCAAGAAACATGTCGACCTTCTACACCACACATGCCCTTTAGGATCATTGTATCCGGTTAGGGATCCTTGTTTTTAGTTGGGTTAGTGAACCCTAGGAATAAAATTTAGGCGATAGGGTTGCCCTAAACCTTTTAGACACCACTTCGCACTCACTACACTACCTATTCCACACACCCACACCCACCTAACGGCTTCATCAAAAAGATCTCCGCCAAAGAGCCCCTTCGCGGGTGCCCGTCGGGCATTGCAGCGCCGGCCCAATGATGAAGCACGACATCCTTCGGGTTGTGTGAGAGCACTTTTTCTCAGACCTGAACACTCACACTCGCACTTAGGAACTGCATACCAATCCGATATACTTCGTTCACGTTTGGGAGTACATGTGCAGGACCTGTTTAAACAGATCCCAGTTCCTCTCTTTTGGAGAACTTCACTGGGATGCATTAACGCTGCCACCCAATCGGTATTATCAATCTTCCCCAATATCAGTCACCCATCGCTCCGTAGTGCACCTAGTGAGTCAGGAATATTGTGGTTGATCGTTTTATATTGCTCCCCAGCTCTTCCATAAGCAACCTACCCTCAAGAGGGACATATTCAGGTATGTTAACCGCATCTAGACCCCAGCCAGGCATGTCGAAACTGCGTAAATTTTAAATACTGGTTTTGATGGAGGTGATAGTCCTGCCACAGGGAGGAGAAGGGCATTAAGTCTCCATCTTCCAGTACGTCGCCTATCTTGGAGATGCTGATCGAGTCCCTAGGCTCAAATGCTCGCAATTTCCCCAATTCTCTCATCATTCCCCTTTCCCACAGTGGTATTTCCCTGGTAGCCTTAGATGCCCAGCCAATAATCTTGGAGGCATACCTCCACACTCCCAACAACACCTGTGTCGCCAGAAGCAACCTGCCCCAACCAGCCCCATCAGTGTAGAGGGGAGCGGGCTGTATTCGGGCCCTCTCCAACACATAGGTCGGGTGATCCTGTGATGCAAACAGCCAGTCGTTAATGGGTATAAGGTGTTCTGCCCAATATTATGCCTGCACATCCGTAAGGGAGACGCCCTCATTATGGGAGTTCCTCTGAAGCGCCCTTAGTGCCACCTTGGGGTGCCCCCCACTCCATAGTACCAGCCTTACCTCTCTATCAATTTGTTAAACCACTCCTCCGGGATTGTGTAATATTTATTTTGGAGGCAATTTAACAGCTTGTGGAGTGTAATCATCTTGAAGATGGCAACCCTCCCCAGGATAGTCAGGGGCAGCCCACGCCATCGCTCTGCATCATCCCAGAAGGCAGCATATAACTTTTCAAGGTTCGCAGCCAGACAGAGGTCTCGATCAGGTGTGACATGAATACCCAAATATTTAAAACTCTCAGTTTTCACCGTAGTCTACCCAGCAGGGTGGGCAGCATCAGAGGTACCATAAGGATGAAATAGCACAAACTTCCCCCAGTTAATTTTGTAGCACAAGTAGCCCCCAAATTACTCTATGGTCTGAAAGAGGACCGGTATCGTGGCATGCTGCTCTGTACCATAGAGAAGGATATCAGCCACGTAAAACAATATTTTCTCTTCAAGCAGGCTATCCTCCGAGACCCGTAACCCCCGAATATCATGCACGTCAGCAGTTCCAATGTGGGAGCAAAAAGTAGAGGGGATAGGGGCATCTCTACAGCGTCCCTCGCTCAATCTGGAACTTCTCTGAGAGGACCCCATTCACTCTCACCACAGCCATCGGGCTTGATATAGGAGTGCCACCCACTGCCTATACCGCGGACCAAACTCAAATTTCACCAGAGTTTGCTGCAGATGGGCCAATGAATAGCATCAAAGGCTTTCTCTGCATTCTGCGAAAGAAAGACATGGGACGTCCCCCTGCCATGAACTTCGGCCAGACAGTTGTGCAATCTCTGCAAGTTAAGTCGGATGAATCTACCTGGCATGAAGCCTGATTGGTCGCCATGTATCAGTGGGGTTATAACCCTTAACAACCTAGTCACCAGAATAGTGGCCTCTACATTTAAAAGCTAGATCTGACAGTACGAGTGGCAGCTGGTACTGGGTTTGCCTTCTTTGTGTATTGCTGGTATAGTCACGTATTGTAAATCTGGTGGCAGCACCCCCTGGTCCATTGCTTCACAAAACAGATTCAGGAGATGGGGACCTAATGTGGCAGCATACCTCTTAAAACAATTCAGCCAGGAGGCCATTGGGCCCAGTGGTCTTCCCGGGATTAAGCCTCACGATGGCTGCTGGGACCTCGGGGAGGTCTATTTCTCCCTCCAAGTCCATTTGGTCCTACGCAGAGAGAACCAGGGTTGTCGCTGCAGAGAGAAAATCCTGAATTGAATCAGCTCCCGGGAACAAACGCACCCCATAGAACTCTGAATAATACCGGGTGAACTCAACCACTATTTGGGTGTCAGTATAAGACTCTCCCATAGTAGCCGTGATGATCCCCACCCAGCACGCCTCTGCCTCCTCCTGCTAAGCCACGCCAGCAGTTTGCCTGCCTTATCACCTGTTTCATAGAGACGGTGATGGGTGACCAGTTGACTCCGCCTCACCTCTCCCTGGGCCGGGTCCCGGTATTCCGTTCGCAACACCAAGTTGCCAGAGAGTCTGCAGAGTACGCCGACCCTGATGTGTAGCTTCCAGGATTTGCAGCGGGTGTTCAAGCTCCTCAACCTGTCCTACCTCATGCCTTTTCTTGTGTGCAAGAATGCTCTGTGCACGGTCCTGGAGAACTGCTTTATATGCCTCCCAGAGTGCATGGGCGGACTCTGCAGAGCTCTCATTTTCAGAGAAGTACAGCTCTGTGTCAATATGGATCTCTAAAGTCACATCAGCATCCCTCAGGTCCCGATTATTCAACTTCCACTCTGCGGACCCACTCACTTCCTCTTCCCCACTGAGACCCAGAATGGTAAATGGTCCGATACTCCCCATGCTGACTGCGCCTCCAAATATCAGAGAGCCCCAGTGCAGACCTCAACTCAGCACATGGCCGCTGCAGTTGACACGGGGCAGCAGTATTCACCCCGAAGCACGCACCCAATGCTGTCGGGCACACTCCTCAGTATAGAGCCCTGTTGGGGCCCGGCCTCTCACCCACACCCCCTCAGGAGGCACTGCACCAGGGAGAGTTTAGGGGGGGGCCGCCTACCCAGCCAAAGCCCGGCTCTCGGGACCCACAACTCACTGCACCCTCTAAGACACAGACCCATGTAGTTTCCAGATGTCAGGGGGATTGGGCAGGGGGCCAAAATCCAGGCACTACATTCATGGCAGTCACACAGCACGTAGCAGGCAGAGTTACCTCACCGCTCATCTCGGCCTGCGACAATGCCAGTAGCTACCATCTTGAGGCTTGCGGGCAGCATCTACACAGGCTGCGGCTCAGCAATTGGCTGCAGTCCTCTTGGGGTAACGAAACTCGCTACAATTCATGCCTGCGAAGTATCAGGCACACTTACATGAATTTAGGGGACCGATGGGCCCCAGGGCTGCAGGATTTAGACAGGATATCGTGGGCCAGTACAGAGCTCCGAAAGGCTACGTCTAGCCCATCGTGCTGGCCACACCCCTTACAAATCCATTCATGACAAGGCTTCAACCTTTTTAGTAAGCAGAATTAAGATACATGGTACTACTCAAGCTCTCAAATTCCACCCAGTTTAAGATCCCTCAGTTCAAGCGACAGAGCTGGGGGCAGGAGCTTCTCTGTACTGGCCCCCAACTTATGGAACTCTCCCCCTTCCTCAGTCAGGCCGGAACCTAACTTTCTGAGGAAAACATAACAAGTAAACTATTACTGCATCATAATGTAGTGTTCATTAAATAGGAGATTCTTGAGCTATTTCCTGAACTGGAGCACTGCTGGGGTGGTCCTGATCAATACAGGGAATGGTCCGCGATCATGGGTACATACATGGAGAAGGCCTGTTGCTTCATCATGTTTTCTTATTACATTTCTTAGTCTGCGGTCTAAATGCATTTTGGATTAGGATATTGTGAATTCCACTACAGGTGCTGGACTTACTAACTTTTCAGGCAGTGGTGTAGATCATGATTACTTTTTAGATGCAGCTGGTTTTGAAGATAGTGCAGGCATTAAATGGGGAGACAGAGTTTTGTCA
Source organism: Calotriton arnoldi (assembly GCA_963921515.1). Classification (NCBI taxonomy): domain Eukaryota; kingdom Metazoa; phylum Chordata; class Amphibia; order Caudata; family Salamandridae; genus Calotriton; species Calotriton arnoldi. Next base: position 871,350 of record CAWUFW010004170.1, read on the forward strand.
GGGTGGGGGGGGGGTCAGATTTCTTAAGGCTTTTCATGAGGAATGCTGCCACGAGTAGGATACCCTTGAAGAGGGCCCACGTGAAGTCAGGAATGCTGTGGTGCAGGACATGCATTCAATTGCTAATTGCAAAAGTATGAGGCCTTGAACAGCAGATCTGAAGTCCCTTTCTGGGAGGAACAGTTCTACTTTCTTTAGTGAGAGGTGGTATCAAGCAGTACTGGGTTTCTTGGTGTTGTGTTCCTTGGGGGTGTGGTTGGTGTTCAGGTATACCAGAGTGACTGAGCGTTGGGTGAAAGTTGGGAACTGAATGCATCTAGGTTCATGTAGATTAACCAGATTTGGACTACTTGCTGCGTATGGCAAACAGCAGGAATTGTTTCTTGGTGGGGTTGTGCTTCAGGCAGGTGGTGGATATCCATGCCTGGATGAGGTGTTAGTAGTAACTGAGGTACTCAGTAGACTTTCAAGTAAAGATGTGAATCATTGGCATACAGGTGAATTCTGATGCTGTTACCAGCGAGTATAGTTCCAAGAAGTTTCATGCAGAAGTTGAAGTGGACGGGGCCAAGATTGAAGGCTGGAGAATTTGACAGGCGATAGGAGGTTTCTTGAACCAGGAGGTGGCCATGCAAACGAACCAATATTGGTCGGATATGTAGAAGGAGAAGTAGTGAACACTGCCAGTTAATCCTCTCAAACGCTTTCTCGGCGTCCAGGGAGAGGGCAAGGGCCTCGTCCCGTAGTTCCTTGGCCTCCCAGAGGGCATGACTGAGGGTACGGAGGTGGTTCCTGGAGGTGCGGCCGGGGGCCGAACCCTACCTGCATGTGGTGTATCAGAAATGGAATCACCTTACGAAGGTGAGCCACCATTGAGGATTTTTATATCCCCATTAAGGAGATTGGCATGTAGCTGCCAAACAGGAGGGGGTCCTTCCCTGGCTTGGGGAGGACCGCTATCCAAGTCCTGTTAGAGATGAAGCCCAGTTAGCCCGTCTGTTAAGCCTCTTGGAAGGCGGCATGAAGCAATTCAATGACATCGCCATCTGCCGATTAGTAAAACTCCGCAGGGAAGCAGTCTTCCCTGGGAGCCTTACGATAGGAGAGTTTGGAAAGGACTTATGCCATCTCGGTGTTACTGATTTCCCCATCAAGGAGGGCCTCTCCCTCCTTGGAGAGACTAGGGAGGTGCATGCCCGCGAAGAAGGCCTCCAGTAGGCCAGAGTCATCTCCGGGGTGTATAGTGTCTAGCAGAAAAACACAAACTCATTGACTATGTCTTGTGGCGGGTGAGGACCTCGCCTCCCATGGAGTGGATGGTGGGGATAGCCACAGCGGCTTCATGTTGATGCGGTTGAGCCATAGTTGCCAAGGTTTCAGATTGCCATGTGTGACATTTTCAAAATGTCAGTGTAGTTATGAGTGACATTTCAACAACTATGAGTGACATCAAGTAATGAAGAACAGGGAAACAAATATCAGAAGTAACAGACATGCAGAGCGGCTCCCCCCACACACCGATGTAGCCTGTGGTTAACTTTAAAGGTATTGGTATGGTTTTCCGAACTCAACGTTGTAAGCAACGGCCTTTACCTTTAATTGACTGCTAAATGGAAGAACTGTACGTTTCAATTCAACTTTAAACTCAAAATTATGAAGTCGCAAGCGTGACTGGAAAATCAATAAATATTTTCGCACCAGACACAAAAGCTAATATAAGCTGCTCCCTCAGTTGAGCCAGTAGCGCAGCACATAAAGCTCGGACCTGGGAAATTACTGTCTACACATTAGCAATAGATATCTCGGTAGTCAGCATTTCAGCTGCTCTATCTTTGCGCGCAGATACTGACAACCCAGGGAAGTTTACGTTACACTCTCAAAGCCGACACCCGGTTACCACACAAAACATCAAACATCTGCTGAAAAAGTATTTCTTCGAACTCCTGCCCCTGTGGTAGCTTCACGCTTTTCCGACAGGGCTCGTTAAGCAGTGTAATTAAATCAATAGATGCGCACTGCCCCCGGGGTCCGGTGTGCAGCCGCCCGCTATTTTTAACGAGTTGCACGGACCTCTACCCACCCAGCACCTACCACGCAGTAAAAAAAAAAAAACGGGTCCTCCACAGAAACTGGTAACTTTCATTTCAAGCGACTCCATCTGAAGAGCAGGACGTCACCATAGGAAAGGAGAAGGAGGCCAGGGGGCAGCAGCACAGCGGGGATGCTGCAAAGGAAGGGAGAACGGCACAAGCACCCCCTGCGGCTCTTGTTAACTACCACCGCGCCACATTGCCAGGCAAACTTTACAGCAATGAAATTACAGCATGGCAGGTGTTAGCTAATGAAAACAAATACTGCCGCTCACTACGGCAGCACTTACTGATGTCGATTCACGGTCCAGTGGGCTGGGGTCAGTTGCATGGCCAGGGTGGGATCCAATCCACGTCGTTCCAACCACCGGCCGCGGCGGCGGCGGCGATGAGCACTTGGCTCTCAACCTAATCTCCTTTCCACGCCCCCGCCGCGTTTGACTCTCACCCCCCCCACTGACCTTTGCCTAATTAGCTCCAACAAGCAGTGGCTGGCCGGGCACTGATTTTGACGTCAGTTATGCTCGTGTATTGGGGCCGGGGTGTCTAGCTTGGATACATTGTTGGAGTGAGAGAGGAGAACTCGCAGAGCTGCGAGCTGCCAGACCTATAACCTGCCGGGAACAGCGCGCACCGCGCTAAAGCTGCTTACATAGTGCATATTGCCTTATAGCAGCGCTCTGCATTGACGGCTGAGCAGCGCTCTGCATTGACGGCTGAGCAGCGCTATAATGCGTGACTAATGCATTTCAGTGCGGTGATGCGGATCGCCACACTGAAATGCGTTAGACTCACGCCTGATGCGTGGTACTTGGCAGGACTGGTTGAGCGGCCAAGGGACAATCCGCCTTTTCCCCTTGCTCATAGTGGCGGCCTTTAACCCTCTGTAACAGGTATTCAGCCTTGGATGTGTATAATGCGTTGAGATCCATGTGAGCCTTCTCTAGATGACGGACCATGGGAGGCGAGGGTTTTGCGGTGTAAAGTCGCGTGAGGGTCGTAATCTCGCCCTCCAATTCCCTCTGACGAGTTGATCTTTGCACATGCGCCAGAGCTGCGTCCTTCATGAGCTGGCCACGGATAGTCACCTTTGCGGCTGCCCACAGGATCCTATGGGAGGATACCGAGCCCCTGCTGTCTTCTAGGTTTGTGGAGACGTGCACGTGCAGTTGGGCTTTTCCCTGGGGGGGTACGGTAGCGCGGTATGTTCAGGCGCCATTGTTTGCGACCCGGCGAGGCTTAGGTCCAGGGCTAGCAAGACCGTTGCATGGTCAGAGAGCACAGATTTCATGATTCCCATGTGATGGCTACCACCCCATGGTAGACTAGGAAGTATTCCAGTCTGGAGTGGGGGCCAAGTACCAGTGAGAGAAAGGTATACTCCCAGTCTGCTGCATGGGAGAGATGCCAGTGATCCACCAAACCGTGGTCAGGGAGCACGTACCCAGAAGGGCCCTGTCCGCGTTGTCCCAATTCCAGTGGGCCGGTTCGGTCCACCACTGCGTTCCATGCTAGGTTCCAGTCTCCCCAGATTAAATAGTGGAAGACCGCAATCTCAGTGAGGAGGCAGTTGTGCTGGAGGAGATATAATGCTTAGCACCTGTAGGGGTGTACACCGAGCCTACGCAGAGTGTCATTACCCCGAGCTTCAGTTTGGCAAAAAAATACCAGCCATCTGGTTTGGACCAGGACTGGACTACAGTGATGGGAGCGACCTGCGGAGGAGAATCGTGAGGCCACATTTCCTGGGGGGGAATTATTCCATCTCCCATCCCCGCCGATGCTGGCCAGCTGCTGTGGATCACTCTCCCCACCCAGTCCTGGCGCAGCCTTGTGGACGCTAGGCTGACCAGGTGCGTCTACTGTAACAGGGCCACATCCGCTTGTTTTGACTGCAGATAGGCGAGTACCTTCTTGCCTTTTATGTAGTGCATTAGCCCGTTGACGTTCCATGAGATGGCGTTGGGGGGTGGAGGGATTCGAGGAGCGGCAGGCAAGGACCTGGCCATTAGGGCAGGGCGTAGGTCTCGCGGCGACACGGGTAGCAAGGACCCGAAGTAAGAGGCAGTGGAGGCAGAGTGTAGCCTGGGAAGTGTGATGAGGGGGGGGGGGATGGAGGGAAGGAGAGAAGAGAGGGGGAAGAGGGAAAGAAGAAGAGGAGGCGAGACCGCCGTTGGAGCATGCAAGCCCCTCAGACACGTCCCGGGGTGGGGGTGCGATAAGAGTGAAAAAGTGGGGGGTAGAGGGAATGGAGCGGGGACAGGGAGGGGTTAATTTACTGGCTCTGAGCCATGGTCAGGCCTCAAGGGCCGGGGACTGTACACCACAGGTATAGGCTTGCAGCGCCATCAAGACAGGAGGAGGAGGAGGGGGGGGGGGAGGGGGGGAGAAGGGGGAGGGAGGGCAGAGCAGAGCAGAAAGTTGATAAGAGGTAACCAGGACGAGGGTAGCGCTGCAGTGAGGGGTCAGGGCATCCCCCGATGTCCAACCAACAGTCAATGGCGCATTCTGGGGACGGTAAAGCCTTGAGCTCTGGTGGTGCCAGCCTTAAGGGGGAGGGCGGGGAGCAGGTGCAAGGGCTTCAAGTGCCCCTAAAGGCAAGAGGGCCCCAAGGGGAGGAGGGGGGTTGGCGTTACCAGTCGTGGAGAGCCGTTCGCTATGGGTCTCCCTTCTGCCACGGGCGCAAGTGGGCGGCGGCGGCGGTCATCACGCGGCCAGTCCGGTCATCACCACCCTGAGGTTGTCGGGGGTGACAGTCTTGGGTCCCCCACCAGTAGCGCTTGTCTCCTCTCTGGCTAGTGACCAGCGTGCAATGTCTAGGCTCGTCCTCTTTCCCCAAGCTGAGCGTTTCCGGTGCCAGCCTGCTGCTAGGGGGTGGATATGTATGTGGGTAGGCTTGGCCCCGTCTAGGCAATGTGACAGTTCTAGGGCGAGCCTCTGGTCGTCGCGTGTCTGGGCTGCTTCAGGGTGGGCCCCCAGTGGTTGCCGTCAGTTGGTCTGCAGCCTAGTGCAATGTGTTGTTGCTCCCAGGCCCCTAAGCGAGTGGTGGGAGGGGGTTGCCTCCGAGGTCCCAATCCTAGGGAGGGGTCCAACAGTGAGGCATCGGGTGCGGTGGGGGCGTCCACAAGGCTCCTTTGTGCAAGTGTAACAGCCCCCAGGTGCTTCACTCACCAGCGTCTGTGCTGGTTGCGAGGCTGCCCCCCAGGGCTCCGGCTGTCTGTCACGGGCCCCTTCGGCCCGCCTCAAGATGGACGTTTCCCATCCGCGCACTCGGTCCCAGCAGGCCCAAGTGTGTACAGCGATGGTGGGCCTCACCAGGCTAAGGTTGCACTTCAATATGGCAGCCGGCTTTCTTCTACCTGCTCATCCAGTGGTTGTTGAGAACCAATGTAGGAACATTTTGGGGAGTTACAGGTAAGTAAAAGGTTGGGACCAATGGGTCCCTTCCTTGGGGTGGGTACACCCCCTATTATGCCACCCTCCAGTGGGAGGGGGCATATGCCTCACTCTCGTTGGCTGGGTTCCCCCATCTGCAAGATGGCGGGGACTGAGAGTTGTGCTTCGCCTCGCCTCCCCCACCTGAGGGTGGGGTTGGCAAAGGTGGGCACACCTTCCTTCCTCACTTGGTTTTCCCGCCCAAAGTGGGGTCAGAACCGGTGGGGACCAGTTGCTGGAAGCAGCAAAAGGCCTGGGCAAGCTCACTAAGGCCGCAAGCCTTTGAAGCTTCTCCTTCGTGGACCCTGCCCATCCTGGGGGAGGAGGCTTGCCACCTCGTTCCAGGATGTGCATTGTTTCAGGCCCCCTGAGAGCAGCAGGCTCTCGACCCAGGGGTCCAGAAACATGTCTGGTGGTGGCAGCTGGGGAGCAGCCACTCAGCCTGGACACTAGTGTTAGGTCATTTTTCAGGGGGCATCTCCAAGATGCCCTCTGTGTGCATTTTTCATTAAATCCCACACTGGCATCAGTGTGGGTTTTATGTGCTGAGAAGTTTGATACCAAACTTCAGTTAAGCCATTATGGTACTGTGGAGTTCGTAATGACAAACTCCCAGCACCATATACTCTTAATGGCATTACTGCACTTACAAAGTCTAAGAATTGGCTTAGACACTGTAGGGGTACAGGGCTCATGCACCTGTACCCTCACCACTGGTATAGTGCACCCAGCAAGAGGGGTGGCTGATCTATGCCAGGGCAGTGGGTTGTAGGCATGTCACACAGGGATGTGTGCCATGTCGACTCTTCACTTTTTTCTGCACCAAAACACGCAGCCTGCAAAGGCAGTGTGTGAGTGTAAAGGTACAGGGCCTCTAAGGATGGCACAATAAGTGCTGCAGCCCTTAGAGGCCTTCCCTGGTCACAGTGCCCTGGGTACTTGTGGTACCATTTACCAGGGGCTGACCTGTGGCCAGAGAGTGCCAATTGGGTTTGGTCTTCAATGCAGTTTTAGGGAAAGAACATAGGCCCTGGGTACCTGATTGGCAGGAGCCCAGGGCACACTAAGTCAAAGTACATCAGCAGTTCAGCAAAAAGTGGGGGCAACCATGCGGAAAGAGGGCACTTTCTCACACAGGTGCCGAGGCTCCAGGACCCCAATTAGGGGAGAAAGGGAGAGTCTAGTCCCTTAACGGGAGAGGTAAACTGCCCATTTTGCCCTCGTAGCCAGTGGTGGGGGGCTTTCTGTGGCTCCTGTACTCTGTAACATGTGCCTCTCCTGCATGTGGGGGGGGGGGGGGGGAGATGGTGAGCCCCCCCTCTGGTGTCTGCAGATGGGGTGGGAGGGGCTGCCCTATGATTCCCTGCCGGGTCGTAGCAGGTCCCTCCGGTCCGTTGCTAAAATGGCAGCTGGTTTATTTCCACCTTCTCTGCTGGCCTCCGCGTATTTCCTGTCGGGGTAGGGGGCAGCTGGGCCCGTGCAGGCCAGAGTATGGTGCTGGCCAGGAGATACCCGGGTGTTGGTGCCCCCTATTTCTGTGATGGCGTTGGGGCGCCCAGTCTGACAGGCAGCGCCCGGGGGGTGAGGGGGGGGAGGGGCGGTGAGGTGCGGAGAGGCGCCGCCGGCCTGCACTCTAGGCCAGCGCTTTGCTTCTCCCTGCAGTCCCTCCTCTTCAGTATTAGCCCAGGTGCCCGCCCCTGTGTCGTAGCGGGGGCGGCTGCGGAAAAGGGCCCTCCTGCTGGTTTCCTTCTTCAGGGATGCAAAATTCTGTCCCTGTGGTATGCCCCGCGGTTCTGATGTCTGGAGGTTTGCTGTTCTCCTGGGTTGAGCTTGATATGTTGGCTGGCCGCTGAGCAGGCTGCTTTATATTGTGAGATGGTCAGTCCAGCCCAGAGGTATTTGCGGTATGCACTGGATGTCAAGATGAGGGTAAGGATTTTTCCTTTAAAATAGTTTAGTTGGGTGACCCATATCACACTGAGCAGGTCAATGAGGTTGAAGAGCTTCTCTTTTGTTTTATGCTCTAGCTGTTTGGGAGGTTGAAGTTGCCGAAGAAGGTGTGTGTGGATGAACCAGATTAATAACGTGGGAAGGAGTTCCGTAAAGTTGCCTGTGTAATCCTGGTTCTGCTCAGAACTGTATATGAGGTAGAAGGCGGTGGGGTGTAGAACCTTAAGGAATTATGGATGACGACAAGAACTCCTCGCCTTCTTATGTTTGTGGTCTCCAAGCAGATAAGTACGACGGCAACTTGATCACAGAAATATGTCTCACCCCCATGTCCTCAAGTACCTCAAGGGTGCTACAGGTGAGGAGGCCTGTAAAGAATGCAAAATTGGGTATGAGGTGGAGTGTGTGGAGTAGATTGAAGGTGGGGAGGCTGATCCAATATGCAGGAGTGCTAAAAGCAGGGGGCGGGGTGCTGCATCAGCCTCAAAATTACCTTTCAGGAATTCAGAAGGAAAAGGAGCCATAAAGATACTTTTAAAATGTGTGTTTCCCACATTATTTGCTGGGAGTACAAAGGCAGATGTCAAGCATCGAGTAAAGTCTTCTGATAAATTGGCTCTTATTTAAAATGGAGATTGGTGTTTACTTTTTCCAACACTAGTTGGAAAGTAAGGGGATTTTGTAATGTGAACCACATGGCAATCTTGCTACGGTAGTAAGGACAGGGGAGTTTAACACACAACACAATTTAAATACTTGTAAATTAATTTTCCAATTATGTTTTAAAATAATTCAGCAATTAAAATACAAATGAGGCACATTGTTTTTGGGGGGTAATTCTAACATGATAAAAGTAAAGATTTTAATTGGATCAAAACAAACCAACAAACTTTACTTGTGTGATGTGCAAATAATAAATATGTGCAGAAAATCCAATTCCCACATGTTATCTTTTGTACGCCACATATGTTTAGCAGTATAACTGCATGTCTGATGCATATCTAGAGGATATTTTAACGGACAATGTGCTCTCCTTAAGTGGTAGCACTGTAACATACAATGCTGTTGTCATAGATTACTGACAATGTGCTGCGAAATGCATCACTGGACACACCTACTCCCCATCAGTTCTCTGTTGAATGGGCTTGGCTCTTGTTCTTTGTGCAATGATTTGATGTTTCACGAACCCCACTACTCCAGCGCCATAACACTGATGGCAGCATCCCCAGGCCTCGACTGGTTTCAAATGATGTGATCGTGGGCAAATATTTTAATTCATTGAGCCACCATTTTCTCCATTATCACATATGAGAGCACCTCCAAATGTGAGAGTTCAGCATGTCTTCTGTACAAAAAAACTTTTGTTTTATTTAATAGACTAAACTGTATTCTATATAGAATGCAAATTTAGCCACATATAGGATACACAACCCCTGACTTGCCTCTTAGTTTATTAACAGCACTGTCATCAGGGCAGGGGCAGGAATATTTCTCAAATCATGTTTAAAAACTACCACTTCTAATAAATACATAACTAAAGCATGAAGTGGTAGCACACATTTGTAATCAGCAGATTTTACATTGAAATGGCCACAAACTTTCCCACTGACATGCAACTTTACTGATAAAACTATATAGTGTACAAACAATAATGTTTGGAAACAGAGTTTCTGCAAATATGTGTCATTTGCACATCACCAAGTAAAGTGTTCTGGTTTGTTTTGCTCCTATTTAACTCTTTGTTTGCATCACACTTCTTCATTACAAAACAATTTGGATTTGTAATTCCTAATATATTTTGAAATATTTGTAATATTAATTTACAGGCTATTTATTTAAATGTTATGTGTTAGAGAAAAATAACTGACATCTTCAGACAGCTCACTTGACAAAAACCTCCGACTCTAGTGAGAGAGAAAAATAAACCTCATTTTCCAAGCAGCAGTTAGTATATGACAAACTGACATTTGACCCATTTCCTTGAACAGACAGCAAATCTGTCAAGATAAAAACAAGATTTAATGGCATCTTTATTGCTCATTCACTTTCTGAATGAACAGAACACCTGTTCCTTTCCAGCCTAAGTTTACTCAGATGGGACTTTAGGTGCTAAAAATAGCTCAACCTGATAAAATTTTAATCACAATTGCGAGTGGGGTAGTAGATTTTGAGAGGCATGATCCCACTCAAATTATTCCACAGCCACTAGCACGAGGTTGAGTCTGCATTGCGAGAATGCGGTTTGCGTGGCCTAGGTTCTGGGTATAATTGAGGGGATAGGTAGTGAGAGGTGCTGGTCTAGGCACATAAGGAGGTCTAACTTTGCAAGTGCTTGCTGTGGTTGTATTGGAGAAGGGTTCAGCCCAAACAGGCAATCACCTTTTTTGTGTCTGCCCTAGAGGGGAAGCTTGTGCAGTGGATTACTCCGAGTCATTGAATGAAGTAGGAGAGCAGTAAATAAGTTTCAGGTGAGAAAGTCAGTCAGTCACTCCATGTTGAGATGGAGGCTGGGGTTAACTGCATGTATGCTCTATTGACCAAAAAGCCCCTCTTTATTCTGGCATGTCTGCTGTGTGGAAAAAGAAGTTGGTTTTGATTATCTCTACTTTGTGTTGGAAGATGAATCTGTGGGTATCCACAAAATTCCAACCACCCAGCATTACCACACTTTTCCAGATTAAAAACAGTGCTTTCTACTTGTATGGCTGAGCCTACTACCTGAAAGTAGACCAGACTAACCATTGGACAGTGTGAAGGCAATATTGACACATATGGTCACGGAGTTTAACCGTTCCCATCATAGGCGACAGACCCACCCACACAAGTCGGGTACTGTTTTTAATCGGTAGAAGTGTGGGACCACTGTGTTCTTAATTTTGTGGTTCCCACAGATTTTGGAGTGTTTCCTCACAAAAGCATAAGAAAAATGTGTGATGTTAGGTAAAGTTTGATATTTGAGCTTAGCAGGGGCATTCTGGATTTAAAAAAAAAACTGAGATGCACACATGTCATCCCACCCTAGATTCACCGGAGGCTCTAGGCTTTCCATGCCCAATGCTCATACGGCTCCCTGGTTGCTGGCTGAGATCTCGGACGCTGTATTTGCTGATTCCAAAATGCTGTATTGATATATCCTTTAAGTTACTCCCCTAGATGTTCCGCACAAGCTCAGGATCCTATCTATCAATAAGATAGAAATAAAGTGCTGTATGACGAACCGAGAACGTATTCTTACCGTTTCAGGAACAGAGGACTGTCCTGAGATTTTGGGCGCTTCAATGTAGTTCGGCCCATTGGCTAGAGTCCATCTAGTGCATTGTCTGTATATTCTTATAATACTTGGCTAGTAGATACGATTGTTCTCTTCCCCCCATAATCTGCTCCACTTTGAACTTTGGACCACCTCTTATGAGAGCTCTGATGAAGGAGTAACCCTTATTGCGGTGTTCACTGAAAAGCGCGTCGGCGCAGGTTACAACAGGAGTACCAGGTTTGTATTTTGGATTGAGCAGCCTATGTTAATATATACAACAGTGGACAAAGCATTGATTGATTAAGACACTTCAATTATTTATTTAAGAAGCTTATAAAGCGCGCAGCTACCCAAAAGGGTCTCCTGGTTCTATCGGAGGACAATAGCAGGGGCACAGCAGATAATTCTATCAACTAGTTCTACATTCATTGAAAAATAACATGCCTATTCAATACTGATATATATATATATAGCGAGACTGTTGGAGCGGTAAAATAAACAAAACTGCACGAATTTGGGTCCACTCTCGTTTGTTGGTGGAGAAAAAACAACGGTACAAAGACGAGCAACTGATATATATATATAGCGTTGGACTGCTCCTCTGTACCCTGATTTATTGCCTCTTGCTCCTGTGATTGTAACTTTTACCTTTATGTGTACTGTGGATACCAAAGGAGATATATTGTGTGGTAGGTGATATGAGTATGTGAATGGCTTGTGTGATTTTTGGCATGTGTAGGTATGGATGAGGAGTTTGAATGAATTTGAAAGAGGGACGAAGATTTAGGTTGTGTGTTATCTATTGAGTTTAAGTTTTGTTTCCTATATATATATTGAAATTGTTTATACAAGAAATCAAAGTGTATTTGAATAAGTTTGTATTAATTACGCATAAATTCATGCACTAGTACCTTTTAAGCTTTTCTGATTTACGTGGCTTGGTCATATTGGGGATACAAGTTCCAGATAATAGCTAGATATTCCGCTTTTAGCTGTCAGTGGCAGGGGGGGTTCTGTTCTGGCTCGTTTGCCGGCTGAACCTAAGCCCGACTTGTGCGCCATATACTATTGGCATGTGAACAGAAATTGGGATTTAACCCCTCTCTACTGGGCCATATGCCAAAACTATGAAAGAATCCAAATTTGATCTCACTTGCCATGGTGATGGGAATGCTCTAGGCCTTAGGGGGACAGAGACAGTTGGGAATTTAGGGGTCAGGGTGCGGCCTATCAAACAGCATCCTGTGGCAATCAGCCTCCCCGGGAAAAGAATGGGTGTAAATTATGTAACCTCACCCCTCAAACTAGCCCCTGCCCCCCTCTCTGGGAGAGGGGAAGAAGGCCTGGAAGATGTCCCATTCTGGCCCCACCAGTCACATGTAATGAGTCATGCAGTGGAATGTCGGAATACAGTCAGTAGGGTCTTCACTCTTAGAATACACCTGCTGTCCTGCAGTGTCCGAGGTGGTTCTAGTCCAGTGTGTCTTTTAGTTACTTTTACAGTGTGATGTTTTGGCCTGGTACCCTGTGGGCTGTGGGATCCTGGAGTTTCTTGCAAGATTGTGAGGCGCCTGTGATGAATGTCGTTATGGTGCTGCTTGAATGCTAGGGTGCATTGTGACAATAAGACTGAGAGGAGAACAGTTTAGAGTGGACTCTGATACAGAGAAAATGAGATGTTATGCAACAGAAGCTAAAACAACAAATGATGAACCCTTCACATCAAAATAGCTACTTTACGCCCAGCCATTTTTTCAGTAGCAAATTTCAGGGTACAGGCTCCACAGTAACCAAGCCACCATCTACCTCAGTAGTTTAACACTGTGCCAACCCCATCTTTAGCTTGGCAGAACATTTGCACTGGGCAGTTAAGGCATGGAGACGAAGCCTGGCTGTGGCTAAACACATACAACATACAATGAAACTTGATAATGTGGAAGCAATTCAGGAGTCAAAAATCAGAGAAGAGCATGTGACCAGAGGGCTTTAATCAAGTAGACCAGTGCCAAGCCAAAATGTCCTAACAAAACATAAAACATTTAGGGCAACTCGCCTTCGAGAGATTCTTACCTAGAGGGTCAACCAACTGGTCCACAAGTCCCATCTTCTTCGCTTTGTCAGCACGAATGTTTCTACCAGTCAGCATCATATCAAAGGCACTTGGCAGTCCCACCTGCATAGGTAAAAAATAAACAGTGGGGGGGGGAAGGTGTAAAAGCAGGGAGAAGCAGACATGTTAAGGACCCTTGCACACACTGCATACCAAAGAAGTCAAAACACATGCACTATAGCAACTTGTAGAGACAATAAAGTACTAAGGGGGGTTCCCAACACAAATGAACGACAGTGGGGAGTACTACCTTCAGTTTGATGAATTACCATGAACTGCGTAACTTTCCCTGGTATTCAACGACTAGACTATTCAGCAGCTCTTTAGAACCCAACGCTGGTTTACGACACAGGACTTTACGGGTTACACTAAAAGAAAGAAGACTTAGGGTTCTCCTCCTCCCAATCGAACTCATCAGGCAGAGGCTGCTTGGAATATGGCATAATCTCCACTATCCTCTAGCTCTATTAATATTATGTGTTTTATTCCTAAAGTATTGTCTATCACTTTTACGTAAATGCATGCATAGCATGTAAATACCCAAAATGCAAATAGAGCTCCACTTTAAATGAGCAGTAACTATTAGATAGGCGCTTCTCAATAGAGGGGAAAAAAGAAGACCTTTGTTACTTCGAAAGCCACAAGTTGGTCACAACTTACCATCTTTGGTAGCCTCTGGGTGCCTCCTGCTCCAGGTAGCAGTCCAAGCATTACCTCAGGTGTTCCTAGCACAGTCTTTCGGTCCTTCGTTGCTACCCTGTATTGACAGGCGATAGCAACCTGGAATACAGATACAAGACCATCAGTCCCATGAACAGGCACACATGGGTTACAATACCACATATCAAAGAGGCTGGCATGGCTTCAGCAAGTCTATACTAGGCAGTACTAAAGCACAGAGAAGGAACCAACGGAATTCTGAAAACATCACTATGCTCTACAGAGACGAAAGAGCTTGCCAAAACATCTGGTCGCCTTAGGGCCCTTCATACTATGCTCCGCAGGGTACTACTGCATACAGTTGTCTGGCATGGAAACAAAGAGCTTAACAATGGACTGTCAAGTCTTTTTCATACTAAGGAAATCACAGATTACCCACGTCATAGACAGGGTCTCCAAATCATCACTAACCCAATTGATGAGGGAAGGGGTTTGCTATGTGGTGATTATAACAAATTCAAAAGACAAACTTTTCAGATCTGCATCATTAGGAGTCTCTACTGTTCCAACGTACTATGTCCATCTAGCAAGATTTACATGATGCACACAGCTGTACATGCAAGTTTGATCCATCTGGTCATATCAGTGAAGAAATGTGTTAAGGCTGTCCACTTTTTCCCCATAATTTAAGCCTTCCAAACGGAAATACTTTCCCTCCAAACAGCAACTCTCAGATTGGGTTGCAGAGCTCTTCCAGACGGCAAATAATGCAACAGAGGGTCTTTCTTGCCGTATCCCTTTGTTTTGTTATCTTCTCTCACGTGAAACAGAACCCACATTTCTCTCCTACACAAACTCCAATCCATCCTTTATAATAGAAATCATAGCTGCCATAAAATCCTTTATTCTGTTTATAGTGACCCATAATAACGCCTTTCAGCAGGCGTCCTAAGCAGTTCAGACATCGAACCAAAAGACCTACAGCAAGTCAGTCCAAGCAATCTCTGAAGTCTGTGGATACTTGCAGCCTTACCCATTCAGCTAAGACGACAAGACTAAGTTAGGGAAGAAGCATGTTTAAAGCAGATTGCCCTTCATGAAAATACCCGTCTATTGAGCAGACAAACAACTAGCCCCCAAACTGTAAACTGGTTGAAACGCTATGCCACAGTCTTCCAGAAGCCCTCTCTGAAGTAGTAACAAACAAAAGATAGTACAAAAGTACCTCAAGACCTCCTCCAAGACAGGAGCCCCCGATGGCAGCCACAATGGGCTTAGGGGACTTTTCAAGCTTTTCAAATATTTTCTGCCCTTCGTGTGACAGCTCAGTGACTTCCTCCGCGCTTTTGCAAGCTTCGATCATGCTGAAAGCGACAGAAGCAATAAAAGGAACATGAACCACATGATAGAGAAATACATTGGAAAATAAAGCATTCTACTTCTTTCAACGCGAACACCATCTGGGGAAATAGGTTACCGCGTGACATCTCTGGCTGACACCCTAACAAAGGACTAAAACTACGACAAGAGTCCCACGAAAGAGAATTTGTGCAGTTACCTTTCTGATCAGATCACTCACCCTCAATTCTGAAATCAATCAATCAATCAGGTGTTTGTTAAGCGCGACTACTCACCCGTAAGGGTCTCAAGGCACTGGGGGGGAGGGGGTGCAGGTACCAGTCCATCAAAGAGCGGGTCTGTCGAAGAGCCAGGTTTTGAGGTTTCTCGCGAAGATGGGGAGTGATGTTGTCTGTCTGAGGTGGATTTGAAGGGCGTTCCAGGCTCTGGCCGCGAGGAAGGAGAAGGAGCGGCCTCCCGATCTGGTCTTTCTGGTGCGGGGGACCACGGCGTAGGAGAGCTGGGCTGATCGTAGGGTCCTTTGGGGTGTGTGGAATTTGAGTCGGCTGTTCAGGTATGCTGGTCCGGTGTCGTGGAGGGCCTTGTGTGCGTGGGTGAGAATCTTGAAGGTGATTCTAGCCTCGATGGGGAGCCAGTGGAGTGTGCGCAGGTGCTGGGAGATGTGACAGTGTCTTGGCAGGTTGAGGACCAGTCTTGCGGCGGCGTTCTGGATGTTTTGTAGCTTGTGGGTGAGGTTTTTGTTTATTCCGGCATAGAGTGCGTTGCCGTAGTCGAGTCTGCTGGTGACGAGGGCGTGAGTGACGGTCTTTCTGTGCTCGAGGGGGATCCATTTGAAGGTCTTACGTAGGAGGGGGAAGGTGTGGAAGCAGGAGGATGCGACGGAGTTGATCTGGCGGTCCATTTTGAGCTCGGCGTCCAGGATGATTCAGAGGTTGCGTGCATGGTCCATGTGGGTGGGCTTCCGAGGGCGGGGAGCCACCAGGCATCAGGGTTTGGGCCCATGATGAGTACTTCTGTTTTGTCGGTGTTGAGTTGTAGGCAGCTGCTTTTCATCCATGTGGCTACGGCTTCCATGCCTTCTTGAAAGTTGTGTCTGGCGGTGTTGGGTTCGTTGGATAAGGAGAGGATGAGTTGGGTGTCGTCTGCGTATGACACAATGTTGAGTCCATAGGTTCTGACGATGGGGGCGAGTGGAGCCATGTAGACGTTGAAGAGCGTGGGGCTGAGGGACGACCCCTGGGGGACTCCGCAGGTGGTTGGTGTAGGGTCCGAGAGGAAAGGGGGGAGTCTGACCCGCTGCGTTCTGCCGGAGAGGAAGGAGTGGATCCAGTCGAGGGCCTTGTCCCGGATCCCTGCGTTGTGGAGTCTGCGTATTAGGGTGCGGTGAGAGACTGTGTTGAACGCCGCTGAGAGGCCGAGGAGGATGAGGGCTACTGTTTCTCCTCTGTCCAGTAGGGAGCGGATGTCATCTGTTGCAGTGAGGAGGGCGGTTTCTGTGCTGTGGTTTTTTCTGAAGCCGGATTGGGAGGAGTCGAGGATGTTGTGCTCTTTGATGAAGGTGGCGAGTTGGCTGTTGATGGCTTTCTCAATGACTTTCGCTGGGAACGGGAGCAGGGAGATGGGTCTGTAGTTCTTGAGGTCGGTGGGGTCCGCCGAGGGCTTCTTCAGGAGCGGGTTGATCTCGGCGTGTTTCCAGGCGTCGGGGAACGAGGCGTTCGTCAGGGAGCGGTTGATGGTGTGGCGGAGCATGGGTGCGATGGTGTCGGCGGCTGTGTTGAAGATGTGGTGGGGGCAGGGGTCCGTGGGGGCCCCGGAGTGGATTGACTTCATAGTCTTCAGTGGGTCTTCGGTGGTGAGGGCTGTCCAGTTGTCAATCGTTGAAACCATTTTAAACATGTTTTGTGCATTTAGCAAGTCCTTTAAGCAAGCATTTTAAATAAAGCCAGTGAAATAAAGCAAATTGGCTAGGGAGTTTAAAAAGCACATGGTGAACTAAACCATTACAATAGGTGCTTGGTCACAACTTAAACTGTTGGGTCTTTTTCCAACCAAGGCCCAGAACATCTTTCTGAAATGAAGGTGCTTTACACCAGTTAGATGAAAAGGGTAAAGTTTAAGATAAGAGAAAAGGCTAAATCTATCAACTGAATTGAGGAGAAGAAATCAGAACCTGTGGTGATAAGATCATGTAACTGCCCTCAGAGCATGGATGGGGTGCACAAACCTGCAAACTCACATAACAGCACTCCGTGTCACATGGTCACTTGATGAAGAAACTACATCACACAGTGTAAGACAATATGAGCAAGAAACCCTAGAGAGTGGGTTTCCAGCTCATTTGTGGACTCTGAACAAACGATGCCCATGTTGAGTTGTCTAGAAACCCTCCCCAGAGCAACAGAGGCAGCCTCCAAGAATTTGTGTTTATTTCTTTTTACATGCGGAGGGTAAGGAGTCACTCTCAGGCAGTGCTTGTCATGAAGCCATCAAGTGACTCTAGGTCCTCCCCCTTCTTTAGACCCAGTCTACTCCAAGGCCCCTCAACCAACTCTCACAAGGTAAGAATTTTATTCAAGTTGGCCGGCTGGGTGGAGAGACTCTCTAACATACAGCTCAGTTAAAAATTTTTTTTTTTTTTTAAAAACAAGGTTTAAGTAAGGACCCGGTTCCCTTACAAGTACTAATGTACACAAAAATTAGATGAAGCTAGCAGTGTTCATACCACATTGTTCCACACTCAAGCTTAATTAAAACAATTACAGCGCTTAGTAAATATCAAAGCTTCATTTTATTTTCACTGCATCAAAATGGCACACTGGAGCATCAGAAGCTAAATTCAGCTTTAAAAGCACATTATTTCCATGAAGCACAGGTTGAAGTCTGCAATGGATTTAAATAGAAACTTGTGACGCAGAATGTTATACTGTATATAAAACTGGGAAACAATCAAACATTTCAGGCCTTTTTTCCCTCCCTCCCCCCTTCCAAATCTGTTGTTTGTCAAGAAGGATAAAGCCAAGGTCGGATGTGTCCTTATGTCAACAGCACTTACTTGATATCCGCCCCAGCAATAAAGCAGCCAGGCTTTGAAGAGATGAGGACGGCACCTCGGACGGCATCGTTTGTCCAGACTTCGTGCATAATTTCGCTAAACTCGGACTGCAACTGTTTTGATAGTGTGTTCACCTGCAGGTGTGAGATGTCGAAATACGGGTAAAAATGTGGATACTTAGAAACAACATCCTACACGTACCAGCACAACAAAAATATAGCTCATAACCAGGGCAAAAGAAAATCATCGTTCATAGCAATTGCTTGTGTTCTCTAGCGTACGCTCTACGCGCCCTTTTTACTTGATAAGATTTAAATTAAAGAATGCACCTCTAGTAAGTGTGCGGCACAGACCTTAACCTACAGCCATGAGCCAGCAGGCAAGTGCACAACTAACAGTGAGAATGAGAGTGTGACTATGTCGCAACCTATGAAGACGCAAAGAAATACAAAATAAGCTAGTAGCACAAAATGCTATGAAGACTCAAGACAGCACAAATTAACTCATTATTTGATCACAAAAACAGAGTGGAGCTACAGAAAACATCGATTAATCCCCCAGAAACTGGGCCAGGCAAACACTGAGCATTTAACGCCAACAGCGATCAAGGGCCCGTCCTTAACTAAATACCGCTCTATATAACAAGCATTGGCATAGCCAATAGGTCTCGCTTTTGGGACCTTATAAGTATTTAGTTATGCAGCACAATATCCTTGGTGCAACAACATCAACTGTTGCGTGGCTAAACACTTATAAGGTCCCAAAGGCGAGACCTACTGGCTATGCCAATGCTTGTTTGAAAATGTTCCCAAGTCTCTTCCCCTCATTACACCAATTCACTAAGTCACAGAAGTTAATCAAACCAAAAACATAGTCAGCTGCCTTGCAAATTCTGCTCCAAAAGTGGCAGGAGACAAGAACATCGTGGTATATTACTAAGCAACATCCAGGTTTTTATTTCCAAAAACATAATATGATGTTTCTGGCCATGAAGGACTTTAATACAGATCATACTTCACGAAATGTATGTCTGTCTATGAGTGCTTTGCCTGCACAAGTTATACAAGTCTATAATGTTTGGCAATTTACGGATATGGAATACATTACCAGGCGTCAACACAATTATACAAATACAGCGACAACCAGCTTTTTGAGAAATGCACCTATGTCAAAAAATACCCTAAAACCATGCTGCTCAATTTTTAAACACATAAAATGACCAAAGAAACTGACATGACTGGTGCAGTAAAATCCGCCACAAACCTCACCAGAAAAGTGGAACTAACAGACATATGTGGAAATTACAGAGAGCAACTTTGAAACAAGCATAGCCGCGCGGCCGTGAAAGTGACCCGGCCGCGAAAGTGAAAGTAATCGCGAGCGATAAAGCCGCTGCGAGTGTAAGGGTGGGAAGCCAGATGGCGCCTGATCACGCGTGCACGCGATCGTGAACGCAAGCTGGAGGCCAGCAAAAGCCTGTGGGTAGCACTCTAAAAAGCCACTTACTAAAAGTCTCGCCAGAGCAGCGCATGCGCTGGCTCAGGCAAGACCTAAAAAGAGGTACTGTGATTTCATTTTCTTGCCTAATGTATGCCGGAGGCCTTGAACTTTTAAAGCGTGAGGCTACAATTGTGGATTTCTAAACCCTGCACAGATGTTACCAGTAATGCTGGCACGATAAATTATAACAATAATTATGTGGACAACTACATTTATGCACTGGATGCTGCTATTATACCATCAAAGCAGAACACTTTAGCTTGGTACTCAAGGTGCACTTCTTTCGGCCACATCACCCTCACCACAAAGTATAATCTGGGGAGTTATTCTTACAAGAGGAACACTGGGTGAGTTCACACACACACACACACACACACACACACACCAAGGCACTAACTCAGTAGGATTCTGTGCACGCCAACAACGTAGACAATGGTGTCTATCTTGATTATTTTAACTTATTTTTTAGCGCAAACTGTGACAACTTTAGTCATTTAGGATAAGCCATCCATATCCTCTGTTGCTCCACCACCATCCTTCTACAATATGCTGGAGAGCTGCCCATGTCTTGGGAGAATTGGTACGAGGTCTTTCTGGCATATGTAGAAGTCCTGGAAGAGGAAACTGCACTGCCACACATAATTTAGCATTACTGAAACTTAGCCTAGGGGCGCATGAGTTCAAGAACTTACCCCCGTTAGAGGCAAATATAGCTGTTGGTTTAGATTGATGGTATAACATCGAATAGTTGGGCTTACAATACGGGTGAAGAGTTAGTGCATTCAATAATTCTACTCTAGGGGACAATGTAATTGTGAATCAAGAGAAGGGTACCTAGCGGTATTAAGGACCTTAGCTGCATCGGGTGATTTTGACCATATAAACTTTGAACAGGTTTGAAGAGACCACAATTTTCATGAGGTGCAAGAACAAAAAAGGGCAGGAGAGACTGCAGGTTTGCTTGTACTTAACAATGAAGACAGCTGTCAACATAGCAAAATGCATAGAGAATTCAGAGATATATACATTCAAGAAATAAGAGACAGCTAATGTAGTGAATGCTATAATTAGGAGGCAAGATAGAGAGAAAAGGAGATGGGACTATGTAAGGAGCGCGGAGAAGTAACTAAAACCTCAGTGCTACAGGTGTGGCAGTTTTAGCCATGGTGGAAATTTTAGACATGAAAAAGGATGACCTCAAGAAAGGTCAATATGGTTACATGGGAAGAGGAAGTATAAGATGAGACTCTTAACCGTCAACTAGTACTTGGTGAGGGCGATCATAGGATTCAAGGCAAGTTATCTTCAAATGTTATTAAAGTGGCGTAGAAAGCCACATCATGGACTCCTGTGCCTGGTATTTTATAGCTAGGCATGAGCTGTTTAGAACCATATGGCCGAACAGGAAATTGACCCACACAGAAGTGAGTGGGTGGTTGGGCATAGTTCCACTTTGAGAGGCATCAAGGAATTATTCCATAATCGAAAGGAAGTTACTTGCATGTGTCTGGGACTCGGAACACTACAGACTATTTGTTTGATGAATTAAGTTTATTATCAGAACTGACTATAAACCCCTAGCCAACAAATTATGGCTGGTGAAGGGAAAATTTAACAGTCAGCTTTGGCTGGGTTAGCAGCCAAGTTGCAAGCCTTCCGTTATCTGGTGGAATTTCCTGGGGACATGGAATGTGCTTGCTGACTGCATGTCTAGAATACTACTTATTGATCCTACAGATTCTTTGGAAGGTGAAGCAAAGTTTGGGGTAGTGTTCACTTTGGCAGATGTGGAGAGGAATTATTTTATAGCTGTTGTGTTTTTGATTGAAGGAGGTGGGGGGAGACGTATGGAAATAGATATGGAGCTTAAATAGGTCTTGCATTGTTCCAAGTCAGGATGGCCTGAGGAGCAGAAGCTGAGTGGAGAGTTGAAAGTGTATTTGAGGATAAGAAACGACCTTAATGTGAAGCGTGTTATTGTATTTAGAGGAGAAAACATTGTGTCTTCTTTCGGTTTGAGAAGAAGGATGTTTGAGCAATGCCATGAAGGGCATTTGTGTATATCTTCCACCAAAAGGCATGCCAGAGTAATTTTTGGGTAGCCTCGTATGGACGAATGTGTGGATAATTGGGTTACTCACTGTACTGTGTGTTAGTGGCAAGTCGGCTAAACCCTGTAGGATAGAGTAGAAACTGGTGGAGGTGCTTGGGCAGCAGGACGTGAACAATGACAATGTTTTCCTGATTGTTGATTTTTCATTTGCAGCAGGAGCAGCTGGATCAGGTAAGATGGTAACAGACAAGCACGGATGGTATCCGTGAATGTCGCAGTACTTCTTTGCATCACAGTAAACAGAACAAACATCTTCTCAAGCGCTTGAAGGGATTTGTGTTGTGGTCTGGATGAATTGTGAATTGAGATGCAGCGTCAAAGAAAATGTCAGACTCGGATTGTGTAGAGGTTTAAATAGCTTCTAGAAGCTAACTTTGTAAAGAACAGGGAGATGTGTAGTAGCAAGCTGGTTGCCCGAATGAGTGCGTAACTCGGTATATGGTAATTGTCATCTTGGAATATGGCAGAGGGTGAGATTCAGAGTTGGGAGTTGGTGCGGGTGGTTAACAGTTGGACCGACTGGTTGGGAGCAGCAGCGGCATGGCTAAGCATGGGTTGAAGCAGCCTGTATTTCCTAACCTTGTTGCTTATTTGCGTGAAAGCTTCTTAAAGAAAAATACATTGTACCTGGAATAACAATACTGCCGGTCTCATGAATTCCACAGAAGCACAAGCCAAAAAAACATGCTCATGGAAACAACTAGCTGAATGTGCAATTTCAGGCAACCACCACAGTATTACCCAACCCATCGTAATGGAACCTAGGAGATTTGAATAAATCATTGCCAAGAAAGTACTGGGGTTGCAGTGTTCGAGGTCAAATAACTCTAGATCACTCACCTGTGAAAAAAAGCAACGAGCGACGGAAATCATGTGGGGAGACATGGGAACGAGGCGGCGAGCGACGGAAATCATGTGGGGAGCGGGGCCGCGAGCGGTGAGCCGCAGAAGGTGAGCGAAGCCGGAAACTACGGGGCGCATCGGGGGACATGGAGCGGGGGCGAGCGAGCGCGGCAGCCTGCAAAGCAGTCCCAAGAAACGCTCGTGCGTCGTGGCTGGCCTTTGGATGAGTACGCGCGGCAGACATGCGTTTCCACTTATCGCGCCCGCGTCTGGGCACGATAATTGGAAACACATGTTTGCCGCGCGTACCCATCTCAAAAAGGCCAGCCACGACGCACGAGCGTTTCTTGGACTGCTTTGAAAACTCGCTTACATCATCAAGTCTTCGCCTCTAAGCAGCGCTTGCGCGCTACTCGAGGCTCGACCTAAAAACTGAGGGCTTATTTAGAGTTTGGCGGACGGATACTCGGCCAAAACGTGATGGATATCCGGTCCTGTGTGTTAAAAGTGCCACAGGTTTTAATGCACTTGTACTACGGCAGATGAGACATTGGCCACGTTTATGACAAAGTACTCCGTCTGCCAAACTCTAAATAAGGCCCAGTGCAATTTATATCGAACAGATAAAACAGATCGATACCATAAAACATTTCCCTTTATTTCATGTAGTCACTTATAAAAAGGTGCCTGGATGGATGACCTTACTAAAACGATGTGAGAATTACCAGCGGGAGCAATGCTCTTGCAACTGTAAGCTGGACTTTGCAAAAAAAAAAAAAAAAAAATGGTTGAGGAAGGGTTGGGCAGCAGAGGAATAGGATTAGTTTTGTCGACAAATCAAGAACGACACGAGCGGATATGAAGTAAAACACACCACTTGCATGAGAAAATCACAAGACAGATCTGAACAGAATGCAAGGACAGAGAAGTGCCAAACCTAGTCTTTCAATTTCCCAGCACTCTTGAGAAATGGATCATATACAGCCTCTGGCTTTCAATAAAATCAAGGTTTGTATAGCGTGACTGGTTTCAAGGCGCTGAGGGGGAGGGGGCTGCTGATCTGTCTGGGCACTGGGCTTTAAGCTTCAGTTCTCAGTGCTGCTTGATCTCATGGGTCTGAGACCTTTATTAATTCATGTACCCTTTTGTCTCCACTGCTCCTTACCAAACGCTCAAGTCCCTCCATTTATATTATTCTGACTTCCCAGTCTAAAGTGATGCTCCTGCTGTATTTATTTCCATGGTCACTGCACACTCTAATCCTACCTTGTGGGCTACACATCATTTCTTGGCCACCTGTACATAGGACACATTCTTTGCATTATTCACCAGCTCAGAAGCACACCTTTGAAAATGTTCAAGGGGACGTTGTCCTCCGAGCTAGACACAGTACGCAAGATAAAGCTATGTCAGTGATAAACACAAGCGTAATGAAACATAACCTATTTTTCTACAGATTATTCTTCTCCCTTAATATAGCAACATATCTCCAGGTTCGCCACAGGCGATCTGAATATTCACACCGAACGCAAACAAATATTGAATGAGAAGACAACATAGTCTATTTGAGTTAAGCATTGCATAGTTTTGGCCAGGTACAGAAAAATAGTACTTCTTCAAAAACAAGTAACGGGTCGTGTGTAGAGGAGGGAAATGGAAGTAAGAGAAAAGACTTGAGCTTCAGAAACCAGTGTTTACCTTTTAAAGTACACTGTACGTTTCCACAAGGGCATGAAAAACACAGGCAAGTTAGGAAACAGTGTATACAAAAACATGTGCACTGGCAGCACCGAGAAGAACAAAATACCACAGACTGTGAAAACTACTTAAACAAGCATTTGCAATGCAATCGGTCTCGCCTTTGGGACCTTATATGTATTTACCTATGCAGCATATTAGCCTGGGTGCTGAAACATCTACTGTTTTTTAACATGGAGGGAAAGTAAGCACCAAACTGCGTGACATGCCAGGTATGGGAACACATGGAGAGAAATATTGCCTTTCAGCTGGAAATAGTATAGTCCAAAGCTCTGTTTTTAATATAAAATCAGGGCCTTCGTTGGTCATATCACTGAAAATACAAGATTTGAAAAAATATTGTCTACGGTGCTCGTGGAAGACAATTTCTATGGACTGGACTCTAGAGAATTCTAAATTGATTCTGGTATTTTACTGACCTCTGCTGGTCGTTTTTTATCAAGACAGTTAAATAGAGGCAGTTGAACAGAAAAAAAAGTCCACAAGCGGAAGCAGACAAGTCCTGGGGCTGATCTCCAGAGCCCACAAAGTACATACACATATAAGTATATACTAAAAGTATATACAAGAGGTCTTGAATGCTCGACTTAAAAAGTATATATGTTGACTTCAGCATACAGCAACATCATACTATGCTCATGTCAAAGCCTGAAAAGGTTGTAGTGCTGGCTCTCCAGAATACACTAAACACAACTGGACGTCTGCTCGTGTGCATGCCTGCTTGTATACGAGTATGTTTAGTTACATTGTTAACACATGTATTTAAATGTATATTATCTGGCAAATATAGCGCATGTGTGTCACCTATCTTTAATACCCATTAGGTACTTACCTAGATTTGCATATTATACACCTGTATGGGAAATAGATGGACGGAGGGAGGTGGGTGTTGGAAAGACAGTGGGTGAGGAAATGGATAGATGGAGATGGCTGTTGGAAGGACAGTGCATAAGTGGAGCAATGGAGGGAGTTGGGTGTTTGGAGGACGGTGGGAGGGTGGATGGATAGACGGACGGAGGTGTTTGTTGGAAGGTCAATGAGTGGGCAGACTGACGGGCAGAGGTTGGTGTTG
This sequence comes from Calotriton arnoldi, assembly GCA_963921515.1. Classification (NCBI taxonomy): domain Eukaryota; kingdom Metazoa; phylum Chordata; class Amphibia; order Caudata; family Salamandridae; genus Calotriton; species Calotriton arnoldi. The sequence goes on from CAWUFW010004170.1 coordinate 896,545, forward strand.
GATGAGCAGGTGAATAGATGGAAAACAAAGGCTGCAAATTGTAACATAAAGCGAGTGTGAGAAGTTGGCCTGGCATATGCTGTCCACTAATTATAGTGGGCACCGTGCACCAGTCCAAATCGACTCTTATGGTAGGTAGGTTAAAGACAACCTTATTGAAAGCTATCCTAGTGGTAGCTATGGAGAGCAGCCTTCAGGCTAAGTCTTGAAGGAATATAAAGCAGCTTGTTTTACCAGTCTATAATCTCTTGAGTGACCAAATGAAAGAGCACCACACCAGGTATATATTCAAAATATATGTATTTATTACTAAACACACCCCTCTAGTCTCTTTATGAGGCTAGAGTTCGAAGTACATAGGTTATAAGATCTTAAATCACAGTAATAGCACAAATACACGTTTGGGCCCTAGGGGCGTACCAAACCATATACCAATAAAGTGGTATGCGAACCACGACTGAACTAGACACTAGGCCTAGAGCCTCTAGAAGTGCTTGGACCACAAGGAACCACCCAAGGTAGTGACACAGGGGACCCACGGGAGACGCGTGCAGTGTAAATACACAACCGCGATACGCCGTTAACTTCTATGGAGAAAGTCGGGATCGGGAAAATAGAGGAAAGGGACACTTAAAAGAGGACTAGGACAAAACCCTTTGAGATCTAGGACTTTGAAGAGTCTCTACCCACGGGAGCACCGGAGTACTCGTGTTACCTCACCCAGGGAAGCCGGGTGCATAGGGGCCTTTCGGGGTCGGGTTTCGTCGTCGGTTCTTATGGCGATCTGCTGCAAAGTGCTGCTGGCGACCAGGAGAAAAGTGTCCGGGTGGATCCAAGAGTGGATCGGAGTTCTGAAGAACCTGAAAGCAGAGGGGACAGAGTCTGGGTCACTAGCCAGTGACCAGGGAGGCGATGGACAGATGCCCACCGATGTCGAGTGCTTCAGGTTCGATGACGGTCGTCTTGACTCTTCAGCCACGAGGTCCGGGAGGCGTTGTCGGCGACCAGGAGCAGGATTCGGGCTGTTGCTCGATGTCTGTCGAGTGCAGAGGTGTCGGCGACCAGATTGGACCCAACAAGCCTTGGCAACGGCAAGTCTCGAGTAAGATGTAGATCGTCGATGATGCAGACCAGCAAGGTCTGGGGAACTCACCCAGCGAGGGTAAGTGAGGGCAGGCCTGGAGCAACCAGACTGCCAAGTAAAGAAAAGATTGGCCTTCGTTAAGGGCTACTAGCCAACGGGCTAGCGACCGCGAAGGAGCCTCGTGACGCCGCACGTGGAGCTGGCTTACAGGACACTCGTGGAGTGGGGGCCAGTGATCTTCGGTGTAGGTGGTGCTGGAGGCTAGGGCTACTCGGAGCCCAAAGCACGACTTCTTGGGAGACCCAGAAGATGGTGCACTTGCAAGTGTGCTCGGTGTCCAGGGGTCACGGTCTCAAGTCACCCACGATAGCCACGGGCCTCAGCTTTGCTGGGGACTCAGGGTAGCCTCGGGGAAGTCTGAGAATCCACTTCTGGTGATGCGATGACTTCGGCGTCCGACGGGAGCTTCAGTGATGCGAACCGGACAGATGCTTCTTTGGTGCCTGCCAAGCAGGGGAGTCACTCCTTGACCCCAAGGGAGATTCTTCAGTCCTCTAATCGTGAGTAGAGCGTCGAAGGTCCAGGATTCAGTTTCAGAGTTTCGTCCAGGTATAATCTAAAGTCCTAAGGACTGGGTTCCTACCTTTATTCTAAAAATAGGGGTTGGACTAACTCTATGACCCCACCTATGGGAGGATCAAGGGAGGGGTGGCTACACCCACTTCCCTTTGTCCAGTTTCGCGCCAGAGCAGGGGCAGGTAGCCCCTGAGCTGGTTTGAACTGGCATATGCACAGAGGAGCCTTTTGCTCCCCCAGTGCAGGACTTCAAAGCACTCTAAGAGTGCACCCACCCAGCCCCAATACACATTATCCTGTCTGGGGAGGTGGTCACACCTCCCTGCAACAGGAAACCTATTGTCCAGGCCTCCCCTGCCGGAGTTTCGTCCAGCAGCAGGAGGCCAGACTTGTGTCTGTGGCAGCAGCATCCATTTTGTGATGCCAGGGCTTCAGAAAGAAGTTACCGGGTAAGCCAGAGTTAACATGTCTTTCCCTCTAGAAGGGTGGAATGCTACCCCCGCCGCCAGGATTGGCGGGGGGTAGTATTCCAAGATGTTTGACACCAAACACGACATGTTTAGGTGCAGCCATTCCAAAGTTAGCATTTTACCGCGAGGATATAATGCGCTTAAGAGTATATGGTCAGGCTGCACTACAAACAGCATCAGAGATGGTCTCCGAACGCTGCAGAGGGGCCCTGCTCATGCAGGGGCACCCTCTCACATAGGAACCATGCACTCTGCCTTTAGGATTGATAAGGCCTGCCTTAGGAGTGACTTATAGGTTTATATGTGTGTATGTATTTAGTGATATAGGTAACCTATATCACAGTAAGGAGGTGCATGCACCACCTTACCCAGGCTGCAGTAGCAGACCTGTGGTGTCAGTTTGGATGGCCTTCCAGGGGTGGCATAATACATGCTGCAGCCCCTGGCAGGCCTCTGAGGTACCTATGCCCTTGGTACATAGTATACCATATACTAGGGACTTATAAGGGCACTCCAGATTCCAATCAGAGATGTGCCTAAGGCACATGGAAACCTTTTACAGAGAAAGCAGATAGACTGGGGCCCTGAATAGCAGGATCCCAGTCCAACTAAGTCATAAACCAGCAAAACACCATAAAAAAAGTTGGGGCAACCATATAGTCAGATTCCACCTTCCTACAGCGAGTGTGTGTGCTTGTGTCTCAATATATACATCAGTGGGAACGTGGGAGCGCATTTGGCACTCTTTTGTTGCTAACTCTGACACCTTCCTCAAAAAATAAGTTTTGCCCACACACCATACGCGAATGTGTTGTCTTGACAATATATTTGCCGCTTCTTTAAGCAGGCGATGCTGGCCTTTCCTACGAGTTCTGCTGACTCCCATCCATTGTACATTTTAGTTCAAGTAGTACCATACGACTCTTGCTACAAGTCAATCAAATGGGCTTCATAAAATTCTGAACTGGACAAACTGTTATGGCAACATTGGAAGTCATCCTGGGAGTCTACAGCGCACTCGTCTTGCTTACCTGATAGGCCGATGCCAGGCATTATTGAGGAAGTGGGATTGAGAAGCTTCTAACTAGAATAGAAATCGCCTGCAGCTGGAGTAAGCTTCTGCCATGCTTTAGACAGGCTAACAGGCAGCAATAACCCAGCTACAAATGGATTATGCTCGAATAGCAAGAGCAGGTACTTGCATTTGTCTTCAACCCGTCTGAATCCCTTGGGCCGGAGGATATGGCTTTTAAATGGAGGTGGCGAGAGAGCGAGTCCCTACATCGCCCTGCATGTGCAAGCCGTCAGGAATACACAAGCAACGCTCCTCGTTCTGTTCCTTTCTACAATCCACCGGCAATGCGCTCTATGCAGTAGGGATACTCAAAGACAGCAAACATACGAAAAATGCAACTCGGTCTCTTACTCTGCTAAGCATGTTCAAAGGATAGCACAGTAGTCAATGCACCAGAGGGATTTCTACCCAGTCTAGCATATCTGGCGAGCCGGCAGGGCTGGGGCAAGGAGCTGCTTGTGCGCGCTTGTTACAACGCTTAAGGTAAATACCGAAAAAGAAAAGTCAAGCACAATGTTTTTTTCACAATTTTAAAAAAAGATTTTAAATGAGCTCACACCCTACATTATCACTTGAAAACAGCATTTTGAGAACGCTTCGGGAAGCATGTGTCCGAGTTTTGGAAACACATTTGTTTATTTTTTGAAAATGCACACACACTTCCCAAAACATTTTAAAAAACGTTTGTTTCCTAGTGGTAATACATAGCGTTTGCGCATTTAGAATGTATTCGTTTAATTATTGAGAAATGCATTGTGCTAACTTTTCTGTATTTATCTTGAGCACAATAACAAGCGTGTATTTACGAAGCATTTTAAACAAGTTGTAGACGGCTCTCATTTAACTAATATTGTACGCGACAACACAGGGCACACAAGGCTGCTGCTTATTGAACTGGATCTCTCTGAGGTCTCCAAGGGCAGTGCTGCACACCCTGAGTGGAAGGAACTGAGGGCATTCATTTTATGTGAGAGGGAGTCTGGACAGCTGCCTGCCCAAGAAGCGAAGTAGAGAAGCGTTCACTTGAATTCAGGGAGAACAGGGAAACCTTGGTGAGGGCGCGAGAGAGAGAGAGAGAGAGAGAGAGAGAGAGAGAGAGAGAGAGAGAGAGGTGATTCGTAGGGAAGCTAGGGAGCAGCAGGAGAGTTATGGACAAATGTAGGTAGAGAAAGTGAGAGTGCAGCAAGTAGAAGAGGGGGCTCGGAATAGGAGTGTGAAAGGGGAGTTCGTTGGGAGGCTAATGAGAAACAAAACAAAGGGAAGGCAGCAGTCAAAGCCGGGCATGAAGCTAATACAAGCATTTGCAATGCACTAGGTCTCGCATTTGCGAGAGTTTGAGCTCTTGGCATTGTAAATGAGAATGCTTTTTATTTATGAGTTTTGAAAACCTGTAAGCTGATCGTAAACACACACTTTGTACTTACAGTCTTTGCTTACGAGAACCAAGGCTAGCAGTAACTGTGCCTCTTTTACTGCCAGACTTGCTTTTCATAAGCAAAGGCTATTCATACAAAGTGTGTGTTTTGATCCGCTTGCAAGTTTTCAAAACATAAAAGGCATTGTCATTTACAATGCCAAGAGCTCAAACTCTCGCAAACGCGAGACCTAGTGCATTGCAAATGCTTGTGATCCTTTGTCCTCCAGTTTATAGGCAACGCTCTGCAACATGTGCATTAACTCACTGAGCTATCAACATAACTTACTAAAATTTGACCCATAGATCCTGCGAAGAAATATAGTTAGCAAGACAATAATATGGAATGTATACAATACATGCATTTAATGTTTATGCAGCTCTAGAAAAGACATTACAAATAACATGACTGGGGAAACCCTAGACCTCTCTTTACAAATATTAGTACAGCGCATCGAAGTGCTTGCACTGTTCCTAGGCACTTAAACGGAAAGTGCAGTAAATACATGTGTGTATAAATAACCTATAGTTGTGTATATCGATATGTTGTATTGCAACATTCGTGCAGAGTTTCAGGGCCCTGACAGGGTCGCACAGCACTGATTATAATGTGTTTGTTTGATTTACATGTATGACAAACAACTGAATAAAGGCAAGTTGCGTTATTCAGCCACAAGCCATCGGAGCGGTACACAAGGAGGAGAGATCTAGGTACTGGGTCGCTAATCTTGGGTTAAAACATTACTAATCTCGGTTTTCCAGCTTAGCCACAACGTGTGACCCTGGGCAAATACTTTCATCTGCTAAGAACTCAATAACGCAGCTAGGAGCAAGACTGCGCTGCCTGCGGAGAGGTAGTCAGGGTGGGGGGAGGGAGAGTTGGTGGTTGGAAGGTGTGTGCCTGCGTGGTGGGGGGTTAAAATTCTCTACAGGTCATTTTTACATTTCAAAAACGGGAGCCTCTACTCTGGCTCGGGGGATGTTGTGCTAACCTTCTCTAGTCCATCTCCTGGATCTGGTAATTTTTGGTTCCCCACCCCCGTGCATTATGGGAATGGACATCGGAGAGCAAGCCAAACAGGTGGGAGAGTATCTATAATGCAGCGTTGCAGCCTTTTCAAATATGTCTGGCCTCCTGTTTGGAATCCCGGGATATGCCAATGAATACAACAAGCATTGGCATAGCCAATAGGTCTCGCCTTTGGGACCTTATAAGTGTTTAGTTATCCAGCACAATATCCTTGGTGCAACAACATCAAGTGTTGCATGGCTAAACACTTATAAGGTCCCAAAGGCGAGACCTATTGGCTATGCCAATGCTTGTTTTATATTTACAAGAGATTTTGCAAGCACTGTGCAGGCATAACCTAAAACCAGATGTACTTGACGTCCAGACAGCTGCGTGACTGGATGAACACAGGAATACTGACAATAGTGGACTGCTATGCTTTGGGTGAATTGCTATCCTTAAGCAAACTCGTAGAACAAAACAGGCTAATTCCTAGGAAATTCCTCAGATATGTTCACTGGTTGGGGCATTCCACTGGGCCTGGGGACAAGGACACCTGGAACCTCAAAAACATGATTTAGTGCAGCTGCTTATGATATGCGAGTGAAGAAGGATGGTTTTCTGGTTGAGGCCCTGCAATTTATGACCCAGGTGAGCATGGAGGACATGTGGATATATGAAGGAGGGTACTGGAAGAAGGCTACGTTATGTGCAGAAAGTTTCTCAAACCCAAATTGTGTTTTGTTGTTTTTGTTTTTTTACACAAAGGACATGTACACCTACGGAAAATTAACAAAATGTATGCCACTGCAATTCCTAAGCCTCTTAGGTGCACATACGCAAATGTATTTCAAATGGTAGGAGACTATCCAATGGTAAGAGGATATTGGGAAGAGGTCACATAGTGCATTATAAAATGATGGAGAGGAATGACCGATATAGCCCATTGTTCCTCCACCCCAAGAGAAAGAAAGCAGACACTATTTTTGTAGGATTATCACCGTTAAGCAGACACTAGTTTTGTAGGATTATCACAGTTACTATCAAAGACAGTGATTGCTATGGCGTGGAAGTCTCCAAGACCCCCATGCCTGACACAATGGCAGAAGTAAGTAATAAAATAAGCTAATTTAGAGAGCATGACACTGTACTAAGAGGAGAAACGCGGGCTGCACAGAAGGCCTATTGCTAACAAATGGGACGAGAGCTTAGAAGGATTAATGTCAGAGAAAAGAAACTATGACCAGCGTCTTTTAAAGGCGACACGCTTATATGGGATGGTAAAAAGTGAACAATCAAACAGCAATGGACAAGATACACTACAAACTGTAATAGGGGCAAAAGTGGTCCGCCACTGTGGCCATTAATGGTTAGAACATATGCTATGGGCGAGACCGTGAATCGACCCTCTCTCCCACATTCACGGAAAGCTCTGCCAGATTTAACAATGACTTTGGCCCACCGCTGTGCACCACAACACTCCAGAATGATCCTTTCAATTTAATAGCAGTTTGTTTTTTTGATTTAGTTATTCGGACGAACTTAATAAGTACGTTTCGTATAGTCATCCTCTTCTTAAATATTCCGGAGAGCTGACATCTAAAACCTGCACAATGAAATGCGTTTAAAAACAAAAGTTATATGTAACACGACCTAAAACGATTTCGTGGAGGTCAAAAATAAAAAGCGGATGCTCTCCTTTAACTAATGCATATGCCCAAAATGTTTACGTGGTCATTATGGCTCATGAAATAAAACTACGCTTAAAAACAGGTGCTACATCTGGCTTATCCTGCAAACATTCTTAAAATTGGCTCACTGTTTTATACCAATTCAATAATATCGTAACTTATTGCTGGCGATGGCCACTGCATCAGAATACAAAGCACTTAAGGTGCAGACAAACAGGTGAACTCAGTACTTAAATCGGTAGGGATCAGTCAGCAAGCTGAACCTCCAGCGAAATACAAAGCAGATGAGGTGCAAGCCCTACACAACTGGAATGCTATTTGCCATGCAGGCTACCACGTCTGAAAGCCGGCAAGCTACTATATTAGTCTTGGTGGATTAGAGGACACAAAAGCCCCCCCGAGATTTAAACATGTAAGGTACAGCTTTTTCAAGATTTCCGCAGCAGGCATATCACCCCATGCAAAGGCACTTCTATTTTTTCACAATGGCTAAATGACACCTTTAAGAACAACGTCCCTGACTATTTTTTTTTTTTTTTTTAATTAGTGAGAAACAAAGTGTTTTGGTTTGTCAAGCAGGCAGCACACGTGTGTCAGTGATGCAGAAAGATAGTTGCAGGTCAATTTAGCATAATTCTTTTCCTTTAGAGGGGGCTTTTAAAATGTATTTACTTTCTTCCTAAAGAACATTTTCTAGCATTCAATACTCGATGTCGCAAGTGCCAAGAAAATGTAACATGGCACGCAAGCGTTTAAGGAAACAACATTAACAAAATAAATAGTGCTCTGCCTGCTTTACAAGCGAGTGGTGCTGTCTTATCAGGGAAGTGTATGCCGAAATCTAAGCTACGTCAAGCCTTTCCCAAGCATGTACGGTGTAGGTCTAGCACTTACTGAAAGAAGCAAAATTGGCATTTGGGTAGGAATCCCGTTGAAAACGCGAAGTTTCCAAAAAGACGTAAAGAGCACCTCTGACCACTTGAGCACATGGAGCAGGCCAGCCCCGTACCATGTATGAAAGGTGGACTCCTTGTTCAAGCAAGCTGGATGTGTGTAGGTACGGAGGGCGGGTTAGGAGAAAAAGAAGCGCCCAAGAACTATCCACGGACTATCCTGCGCTCTAGAACAGCGAAACGGCAATCGCTTTGGGCGACATACAGGCAAACATAAAGGCAAGATTGAAGACGGCGGGAAAGTGGAAGGGGCGAGGTAGAGAGGGGAGGAGACTGAATTGAGGGAAGACAGGGCAAGAAAAGGAGGTGGTCGAGGGAAAGGAGCGACAGAGGGAGAGCATTGGAGGGAATGAAAACAAACGCGCTTCGCGCTGAAAGTTTAAAAAAACAAGCATTGGCCGCGCGGCCGTGAAACTGACACGGCGCGGCCGTGAAAGTGAAAGTAATGGTGAGTAAGCGGGTTTTGGAAGTGCAAACAGTGGCTTTTGCTGGCGACCAGCTTGCGTTCAAGCGAGCGTCCAGATGGCGAGGGAAGCCATATGGCGCCTGATCGCGCGTGCACGCTCGCGTGAACGCAGGCTAGTCGCCAGCAAAAGCCACTGTTTGCACTTCCAAAACCCGCTTACTAAAACTCTCGCCAGAGCAGCGCATGCGCTGGCTCAGGCGAGACCTAAAAACCCAGTGCTTTTCACAGCGCTATAAAAGGTACAGCTGGAGACCGGAGGGGAGGAAGGGTTTCCGCTATTCCGTCTGTTTACCGAGGGGGAGGGGCCAGCCTGGGCTTGTGTTGGGCTCCAGGCTCCAAGATGACCTCGAGTTGAGACAGAGCCTGTGAGGGCTCGCCCACCTCTAACGCACAATCAGTGTATTTCGGCTGACGGAAAGTGCTCTGTTTGAGGCAGACGATAAAAGGGACTCACACTTCTCTGATGGAGCACTGTCAGCCAGCTGTTCACCAGAGGTAGGACCGGTATGAAAGATAAACCAGAGCCGCCTTCCCACTGCTGGCTGCTCCTCCCTCTGAAGTCGCCCTAGGCAGGACCCACCAGTGCCTTGATCAAAGCTTGCATTGATTATTCTACCCTGCCGAAAGGCACGAGCATGCATATTATAGCTAAAGGTTAGGGGGTTGGGGGCGGCGAGGACGACACTAAGGTTTTTCGACTGCAGCTATCCGGGTATTTTGAAATGTTTTACTTATGCTGCGCATTGCAATGTGTGAGCGGTGAGTGGCCTGGTATTCTGGGGGCTAGCGAACAGCGCTGATTCAGAAGAAAAGAAATGCACGGCGCAATTGTTGACCCGACGCGTGCCTCCTGGGACAAAATAAAGGTGGAACTGGACACGTTGGAGAAGGGTTGCCCAGTGCCTGGGCCGGTGCTAGGCATGGGCAGTTGCCCAGGGCCTCGCGCTCAGCTGAAAGACAGGGGGCCCCGCTTCACTGTGAAATGCCACACTTTCACAGATTGCCCACCTGCTCCTCCAGGGCCCTCTCCCCACACAATCACAATACACATGCGAGACATCTCGAGTCGACCTTGCTGGTCAGGGCGTGTTGGCATTCCTGGGGGTGCAGGGTTGGGGGGAAAGGACAAAGAGTGGGGAAGGCATAGCAGCCAGGCCAGCAATTATGGCTCACAGTGTCAGGGGCGGGGCAGCACCTCTGTTAAGTGTTAAGTACCGGCTATTCCCTTTCTGCATTTTGTTACTAGGTGACAGAAGGCCCCTTTGTTTCCAGGACCAGCCAGACACAGGTAAGGCGAGGTGGGTGAGGGGAGGAGGGAGTAGCCAGATCAACTGGATTTTGTTAACTTTTGCATCACCCATTTTTTTTTTATGGGAATGTGTATTTAAAATGTATGTAGAACTGCCGGTGCTAGGGCAGTGTTTTACGAAATGCCTTGTTACTGCTTCGAAGGCCCAGGGGAGGGGGCCCCCTTTCCCTGGGCCTCTAAGCACTATAGCAAGCTGCAAGGTCCAGGTGTGGGGGCCCCCTTCCCTGGGCCTTGTAGCCAGTACTCCCTCTTTCCTTTCCTTTATTTGTTCCCCTGTGAAATGAATCCAAAAAATAAAAACACTTTTGCTGGAAAGGTCGTCGTTTTTCTGACATTTTTCACTTCCAAAGTGCAGCCTTGGGATCGAGAGAAATAAAAGGTTCAAAATGTAAAAAATAACTAAAGCAAGACAGAGTGGGTCGAAAAGGGGCCAGATTGATTTTATTCACACCCAAAACACATTAGTGCCACTTTACAGAGTTTGCCAGTGAAGCGCTACTTTTGTTTTCTTGTCTTTCTCTGAACATCATTGTTTTCCCCGGGTGGGGAAGTGCACCATTCCTGGATGTACTGCAATACCTGCTTGATGGGCGGATTGGAAAACAAAATGCATACCGCGGCTCTGTATTCACGAATGTGGTCTTTTTAAGCCATATTGCTTACGTTTTGTAAGGATATAAGCAATGGACATTGAAACTGGTAGTATTGACCTGTAGTCATGGCCTTAACTTTTCATGCAAAAGCACTCATTGATTTCTGAATAATAAGTGCAAAAGCGTTAAGGTAACCATGTTGTTCCTGCTTACATTTCACATGCTTTTTCTTAATCTTACATTCCTTATGAGTGCATGCTTTTTCCAGGATGAGGTCACTTTTTTTTTTTAGGCAGCATATTGCTCTTGTCTAGTGCCTAATTTGAATTGAGTCGCCTCCAGGTGTTTATAGCGGGGCGCAATTGGGTTGTAGTTGAAGGCAGTGCGAGTTTCTCTCAGTGGGGCAGAATGGTGTTCAGTGGGGGAGAGGATGTGCACTATGGTCAGAGCTGCCGAATTTGGAACTGGGGAACCAGGTTCAGCCTTCATGACCAGTCCACCAGACCACTTTCCTGAGAGAGCACATTTCCATGCTAGACCTTAGAAGGCCCCGAAAGACCTTAGAAAAATGGTGTCTGAGCATCAGCAGGTGGACCATAGCGGTGGCAAGTGTGGGTTAACCTTGAAGGTCTGTCCACTACAACCCCTATTGAAGCTCACCTCGAGTCTTTTGGGCAGGCGTACGAAGCAGCACACCCTAGAGCAACAGTAACATGTCATTGAGGTCACAGGACCCTTGAGCAGGAAGGCTCTAGGGCGGTGCGACCGATGAGATCGCACTGAGCGCTGACTTCGGGTGGGGGCGTCATGTTTGCGAGTATATTATATTTCTAAAAGCATTTGCTTCCTCCTTCCTGGCCTCCAGCAATTTTCGGCAACAATAAAAATGTCATGATAACTTCGGTGATTAATGTTCTTACTAGAGAGAGATGGAGTTTTGTCAAGTGGAAGTTTTGACTTGTGGAAAGGTAGCGCAGAGGGTTAATGTGCCTGCTGCGAAGAACATGTACCATGCAGATCACCAAGTCCACATAATGTAAATAGGCCAGTGGGTTACTGCTTTTGTCAGAGAGATCCTATTGTTACTTGCAATTTATAAGTCAAAATCCTAACATAGAACAATGAGCTATTAACTGTCATCTAAGAGCTGCATGCAAACTGCAAGGTATAAATTACAGCGTTATGGTTTTTCCCCAGTCTTTGATTATCCTAATGTTGCAAAAAGGGTTCATTTGGACAGAAATCAATTCTGGTTATTAAAGAGAACCCCCAACCATGGTATTACGTTCTAAATTCAGAGTTTGTGTTTCTCCAGATCAATCACTATTAAACTAGCCTACTAGTATGATTGTCATGCGACTCCTAGTCCTTCGTCTTATGTAACATTATCTATTGTGATTTACACACGTATGATTGATTGTCTCTGTGTAATGTGTGATATAAAGCTCTCTGACACCCTACACTGGTATCAGTGGCGCTGTAAATCAAATTAAATGTATCTGAGCGAGAATGTGGTTATGGAGACTTGAGGGGCACTGTTAAAGGGTGGTAGTGAGGGAATCTGTGGCAGAGCGAGTTATTGGGGGGCACCAACATTGTCCCACAGGGCTCCACCAGCGCTAAAGGCGGCCACTTCTACTTCCTACAGTTCTAACACCAAATCAAAAACGTTGATTTGAAAACCCCTTGAATCTGAAGCATACCTTCAAGTCAATGTATGATTTAGCAGTGGTCTCGGTTGTTCTAAGTCTTTTTTTATTTATGTACAATCTTTATTTGTTTGCAATGGTGTCTTGTAATTTTGTACTATATGTGTTGTGTTTTTGCACTTAACATAATTCTGGCGAGTAAAGAGCCCACACACAAAAAAGATTGTCCTACGTCTCTTAGCATGTGCGTGTGGGATACTGGTGAGAGGATTTACGTTAAAACAAATTACGAAGTATTAATGTCATCCTAAGGTAGCACAATAATGGCACAGAAAGATAAGGGAGCCTTTTGAAATTTGCAAATATATCCATGGTGTGAGAGGTTTCTCTTGTGTCATTTTATATTTTGAATGATCCCGCCCCTCATTACCTCAACAGGATCTCCCCCTTTTATGAGGCAGAACTGGAAATTGTATCATGCACTCATCTGGAAACAATCAGTTAACGAGGAGTAAATAATGTACATCTTTGTGAGAACTGTACCCATCTTTTCCATCCAATGTGACAAATTTAATACAGTTTTAAAATATATGGACTTATTTCATTTGTATAATTTTCTTTTTGTCCATGTTACTGATATCCACGTTAGGTCTCTTTAGGGATGCCAAATAAGATCAATAGTCTTGCGATGTCACTTTCTGTGATGTCACTTCTTGTGATGTTACCAAGGGCGGAGGAGCGTCGCCCCACTGCTTTCTCACAGTGCGAGAAGCAGAAACACAAAATGCTAAAACTACCATTTTATGTTTCTGCTTCTCGCACTGTGAGAAAGCAGAAGTGTTTGGTTGGGGGCGGGCGGGTCTGCTTTAGGGCAGGGGAGGAGTGCCTTGCCCACTGCTAAGGGCGCTGACTGTTTGGTCGGCCCTCTGGGGGCAGACCAAACCAGTCATGCGCACTCTGGCCTTTCTCCATGTAGGCTGCAATGCCCCCAACATGGAGAAAATGGCCTCCCCATAGGCGCCTGGCTGGTCGGCGTCCCGACCAATCACAATGCTGCCATTGCAGCGTTGTGATTGGCTTAGGGGAGGGAGGCTGCCTGCTTCCTGTTCCTGAGGCAGGAAAGCAGGAGGGCAGGTCAGGAGCAGAGACGACGCGAGACCCGGGAAGGTAAGTTCATTTTATTTTTAAATTAACCCCCCCCCCGCGCGAACCCCCGCAAGACCCCCACCACCCGCGAGTCATGCCGGCCGCGACTGGATGTTACATGCAAATTAGAGGGGCCTCACATCGCCCGGGGCCCCAGAAGTTCTAGGACCGGCCCTGCCCAGTGCGACCGAGTGCAGCTGCAGCCTGCCTGGGCGCCCAACAACTCGCAGCGGCTTGACGACGGCCGGCAGCGGAAGATGAGCTATGAGGCAAGTCAGGCCGTGTGGCTCACGGCTGCGACTTCCAAAACAGAAGCTGTTATGGTTCTCAGTCCGGTTTGCTTCAGGCGGATTGACCTACAAATCCCCAAGCGAACGCTGCTACTTACTTACCTTCCCAGTGTTTCCTTCCGGTCTCAGGCGGGTGGACAGGCTACCTGGCCGCAGGCTATTCACAGAACAGCCTGACACTTAAAGAACCAGCCTCTGCCTTGATGATGGAACCCAGCGCACACGCACAGAAATGCAGGAGAGGTGACATGTGCAGCTCAGTGCACGCCCATTCACAGGGATGTCGGCACCGCTCTCACATAGGTAACAGGATCGTGTGCGGGTTCGGGATACAGAGAGAGGGTACAAAGACCCAGACACGCCTAGCATGCATGCCACTAACACCTCTGCCCCCACACTGATGCCAACTAGAAAACAAGAAGTCACGGACTGCAGGAGGGACGGGAAGAAAGTAGTCTGTGCAGTAAAGGGGCTGATAGCCATGGAAGGACACAAATGACTGACATGGCCATCATGGGGAGGGACTAACAAGCCGAAAACCAATCAGAATGCAGCATTTAGAATGTAAGCCAATCCAAAACATGGGCGGAGCTTAAACAAAGCTTCCCCACTATAGTATATACTGCATGTCTCAACGAGACAGCGCAAGCGCTGCCTAACCGAGACCTAAAAAAGACTATTAGTGAAATGGTTTACAAACAGTGACGATGTGGTCAAGTCCCAGCAAGACAACTGCAGAATACAACTGGAAATCAATGATTGGATAATTGTGTATCAAAAGTCTGAGGACAAACCTAGATTAACAAGTGCAACACAACATCAAAGTTGGGGGGGGGTGAGAATGGGAGAACGTCTGCTATGAAAGTTGCATCTAGGAGAAGACATAGTTGAGTGACTACGTGGACACCTGGGTTCGAACCTAACCTTAAGTACTAATCCAAAAATGTAATTAGCTAGGTCAAATCACCTTCTCTCCCTGCATCTAAAATGTAAATGTGTTTAATGACAATGTCTGAAATCCCACCTGATGTGAACTACTGTCAACCTACTCCAAACCTCATTGGTATGCAGCACTCAGCAACTATTCAGACAGCTTTGCTCTATTTAGCGAGCAAGGCACAAATCCACATAACGAAGAAATCTGCTGTAGGTAGAAATGGCAAGTAAACACCTTACTCAACGACTTCAGATGCTGAAAAGGTAAAGACGGCATTGAAATTCCTTTCAGAACAATGTTCAAGAGAATACTTGAAGAACAAGGATAGCCAACACGTAACCCACAAACTGGAAAGGTTGTGCACATGCCCACTATCGGAACATGCAGTAGAAGAGCATTCAGTTTACTTCTGGACTCAAGAGTTCGAGACAAATTAGCAGAAGCCATACCTTGGAATTTGGGGTATTGAACCTGACGACGGCCACGTCTCCTTTGACTTCATAGTTGACATGTGTTCTGGCTAAAGAAGGAAAGAAAAAAAAAAAAGTAGTGTGACTAAAACATGAACCAGCCATTCAGGTCAAAGTACTCAACAAACACAGAAAACCACAAAAGTTCCTCTACGGTACTTACAAAGGACGGCAGATGATGAGGAGAAACTTCGGCAGGTGAAACCTACAAAAGAAAAAGCAGTGAATTAAAAAAAAACATCACCAGAGTGACTGTTGTGTGCAGTACAAAGCACTGCTGGAAATGCAAAACTGCCAGAGGCAAATGTCTCATGTGAATGACTAACTATTCTGGGTATAGTGCTTGGGCAGGCAAGCAATGAGCATGTCCTGCCATCACCTAGGTACATTAACCAATGTAAATTCTGCCATGCTAAAAAACATTGTCTTCAGGCAGTATGAAGACTTTTCTTAGGGACAAAGCCCCTCCGTGACTTCTAGCTAGTCTCCTGTGAGTAGGCTGTCTTTCACCAGGACAACCAACAACACTACACTTCAATTGTAAACACACATCACGCCTTTTGTGCACATGACTCCTCCAAGTTAGCAAGTCTAGCAGTCCAGGTTTACACTAGTAGATGGCATAAACTTGGATATATCTCGATGCACTATACCAAACTGGTGTAATGTCTCCCGGCAGGAATTATTGTAATCCCATGATGGGATCTACGATAACTCTTGTACAACATACAGGGGCGCCACTCTGTGTTTTAATTGTACCAAGTGCAATAACATTATAACGGGATCAGAGATAAATCATTCATCAAAAGGGATAAAAGTCAAAATCAGAACAAATGCAACCTGTGAAACCAAAAATCTAGTGTACATGTTGAAATGCCCATGCAGCTTAGTCTATGTAGGCAAAACAAAGAGAAAAATCAAGACGGGAATAACAGAACACAAAAGCAATGCAAGGATGAAAAATAAAAAATAAATCATCTGTAGCAGTACACTTTAATGGAAATGATCATAACATCAGCCAATTAAGATTTACGGTATTGGAACAGGTCACAATTAGAGATCATGTTGATAACAGGAAAATATTGTTGAAAAGAGAACTGTATCGGATAAAGAGACTAAATACCCTGATGCCAACAGAACTAAATGACAGGGTTGAATATGCTGGTTTCCTTTAAGATTGGAATGACAACAGATAAATGTTTGTGTTCGAGCTGGACGAGAACAAGTGACCACTGACAACCAGTTCATCAGCATTTGTGTTTAAATTCAGATTGCAATATATGATGCTAAACACATCCCAGTATTTGTCATGTTGGTTCTTTTTTTAGGCAATGAAAAATGATTATTTATGCAAAACACTCATAATTAACAACCATACTTCACCGCTAAGGGGTTCACACACACTCATTCATTGACATGATAAACACATGCGACTTAAAATGATGTTTCATGATCCGGGAGGGTACACTTATCAAAGACAAAGAAAACCGAGATAGAATATTTAATAATGTCTGTTCTGAACCCTAATTTAATTACAACAACCAGACAAGGACAGGATAACACTCATGACTGATAAAGAAACTTTGACCGACAAGGCCAGAAGTACACAACTTCAACATGTCTGCCATATTGACTGTTTAATCTCATTGGACAACGAATTGTCAAATCGTCGCGATTCACAGACATGCAATTTCTTGAAATAGAGCTACACACAAACGGCACACTGTGAAGACGACAAACGCAGTACACATGGGACAATTTTGAGGAACGTTCGGTGAGTTTAAGAACCCCATTACAACTTTATATTTGCCAAATTATGCATTTAATTCAGCACTCGCAATAAATGCATGAATACTGTGAGAATATTGTGTTCTGTTGCAGTATCACCCCCACTGTTTGCCTGGTATCTCGTACAACTTTGACTGAAAGCGTGCTGGGTCCTGCTAATCAGGTACCCAGCACCAGTGTTCTTTCCCCAACACTGTACCTTGTTTGGCACCACTGCAGCTACCCCTGTAAGTCCATAGTAATGGTACCTCTGGTACCTAGGGCATTGGGACTGAAGATGATACCCTAGGGCTGCAGCACCAGCTGTGCCACCCTAGGGACTCCTCAACCAGGCCATTCAAACTACACGCCTGGGTGAAGAGAAAAACAACAAGTGACATGGCATACTGCCCTGTGTGCCATGCCAAACAGCACTGCCTCAGGTATAGGCAAGTCCCCTCTAGCATGCCTTACAAGCCCCCAAGGCAGGGTGCGCTACATCACAGGTGTGGGCATATCTGATGGGGGAGAGGAGTTGGCCTAATGGCTAGGGCGGTCGACCTTGAATCTGGGGAACTGGGTTCGAGTCTCGGCAATGACGCTGAACATCCTGTGATTCTGGGCAAATCCTTTAATCTCCCCGTGCCTAACAAAAATGAATGTGTCCTCATGTAACGCAACTGGTGCTATGTAAAGCGCTCCGATACCCGATTCGGGTCAAGTTCGCACTATATAAAACTCTGTAAAATAAAAAAATTATATATATATATATACATATACATACACACACACACACACACACACATATATACATACATGAGTAGATATGCCCCTACAATACTTAAGTCTATTCTTAGATATTGTAAGTGCAGAGAAGTCATGGAAAGTACGTGGGCTGGAAACTCGACAACCAGTTCCCCAGCACCATGATGGCTTCTCTGAATCCAGGAGTGTTTGGTACCAAACAACACCTTTAATAAACCCACACTGCTGCCAGTATTGGATTTATTAAACCATACACTCAGAGGGCACCTTAGAGGTGCCTCCCGAAAACTTACCAACCCTGGTGTGGTCACTGACTGGTTCTAGTCAGCCCTGCCACCACCAGACATGTTTCTGGACCCATGGGGCGAGAGCCTGTTGCTCTCTGGACCCAGAAACAAAGGCCTTCCTGGGTGGGGGTGTCACACCTTCTCCCCCAGGCAGCCTCAGGGCACGGCAGCGGAAGCTTTAAAGGCCTGCTGCCTTTGTAATGCGACCCCCAGCCTCTGGTGCTAGCAGCAGATGGCAGCCCCCGGTTTGAACCCCCACTTTGGGCAGGAAAAGGAAGAATAGGAGGCTTGCCTACCTCAGCCAACTCCATCCCCAAGGTGCAGGAGGCGAAGTGAAGCTCATCTTTCAGTCCCTACCATCTTAAAGATGGTGGGACTCCTCCAATCAGGGATAGGACTATGCACCCTCCAACAGTAGGGTGACATAACTGAAGGTGTAGATACTACAGGTAAGCTGCCCATTGGCACTGCCTGTCACTCCCTTAAAACACCCCTAAATCTAGTATTTAGGTGGCTCCCCCAGACCTCGAAACCAGTTCCTGCTGACCTAGGAAGAAGACGCCCTGCCGAGAAGCCCTACCAGCCTGTCTGCAGCTTCGAAGACCCTGCGAGAAGAACGACGCCTGTCCTGCAGCTAGCGTCCTCCACAATCTCTGAGAGGACTACCTGCCTTTTTAGAAAGGCCAGAACTCCGAAAGACAGTGGCTCTGTCCACAAGAAACCAACACAAAGGACTCCGGTGCCCTCCGGATCTGTGATCCTTGACCACTCTGCACCCGATGCCTTCAGCCTGTGTCCAGATTGCCCACCGATCCAGAAACGGTTCCTCAGAGATCCCCAGTCCAAGTTCAGCGTTGGCTGACCTCTCCTGGAATCCACGACGACGCCTGCAGTGTGAATCCAAAGACTCCCCCTTCGGTAAGAGAAAGCAGACGTCAAAGGACACCTCAGCACCCGAAGCTCCTGGGCCTTGAGGAGCTCGATTGACTGGGACCTACAACATCCCAACTTATCTCTGCTGTCGCTGGTGTTCCTCATAAAGCCTTCGGTTCAGCACCTGCAGCCTGTCTTCGAATCCCAGTTTCTCCATTCACTTGCATTGGGCGCCCGACCTATGATAACTCTAGTACGACATACAGGGTGTGCACCCTGCACCCGGCCGCCCCTGTTCCACTGGCGATGTATATTTGGTGCTGCCTTGTGCCCCCCGTGCTGGTTTTAACCTCCGAAGCTTGAGCCCTGCAACCGATCTACTTACCTGCAAGCAGGGAGTCTTCAAGCACCCCCAGTCTCCATTGGGTAACATGGGCCTGATCTTCAACTTTGATCTCTGCACCCAGCTACCCCTATGCTGCTGGTGGTGGTGGTGCAGTGTCTGTGCTTACCTGAACCTTGCCCTCTGCTGACCCTAAAACCCGAAGACTAGAACTGCAAGTTGGTTACGTACCTGAAAAACTGCATTCTTGTTTTCCTCCATACGTTAACATTGTAAAAACTGAAAATGGCACTAAGTGCCCACTTTTGAAACAGAAAAATATTTCTGTTTAAAAACGTACCTACCTTTTTGCGAAGACCTTGGTCTTCAAATAAATCTTGAACAAAGCTTATTTTTATAAAATTGGTGTGGATCTCCTTTTTGAGTTGTGTCATTTATTGGTCATTGTTTGCACAACAAATGTCTTACACTCCTCTGTGTTAGGCCTAAGGCTGCTCGCCCACACCACCACAAATAGAGCACTTTGGGTTTACATTGAGCCCTGTACACTTCTGGGGGGGAATCTCTGGACTCTGTGCACAGTATAACTACTTAGTGGTATACCATATACAGGGGCAGCTTCCTACACATACTTTCAGATTGACTGGCGGTTTCAGTCAGTAAACAATCGGTTGCCAGACACGCAAGAACATCACACTTGCATCACACCGGGACCCGATTCAGAGAGGATAAATTATGAGTAGGGCTCCCCGTTTTCCGTTTTTACTGATTTTTACAGATAAAAACAGACAGAAAACCATTTTTCCTGTCTGTATTTATTTTTAAATGTGGAAATTGGGTTGTTTTTGAGTGATTCTAAATGCTGTCAGTCATGGCTGCCAGGCCAAAAGCTGTGCGGATTGACAGGCAAGGGGATAAAACAAATATAGAAATTTGAGTAAAGAGCCTTAAACAGCAGTATATTTGCACAACCTTGATACTAAAATTTACATATTTTCTTACAAGTGCATTTTTTACCATCTGAGTGTGTGTATATTATCAAAACCGTTAAGGCACGAGTGCACATAAACTGGTTAAATAAATGCAGAAATATACACATTTTAGCTTCATTTTTTCACAAAACCTAAAATATGGATAAATACAGGTAAAATTAGTAAAAAATAAATATGCATAAATACAGACGGAAATGACAAAAATATAAATACCATAAAACTGGGAGCCCTAACTATGAGACATCAGCTGCAATTCAGTAAGCCGTAATCAAATCATTGTAATATTTTTTACTAAATACTGCATGACTCATTTTAGAAAGAGTGTCTCTGACATTTAGGTATGCTAGGGTCCAGACATACACGAGCTTTAACATACGAGTATGGACCAGACATCCAGGCACAAACATTATTTTGAAACAGATCATCATGCACACATCTTATCAATCACCCGTGTAATAGGTTTTACAATAGTATGCGTTAACCATGAAATGTATGAGGCTCAATTTATGAGAAAGATTTTGGTGGGTAGACAACGCAAAATCAATAGATGAACTGGGATAATATGCGACAGAAATTTGATGATCTAATCATGAATCAATGGTCTTGCACTTTTATACTGAATGATGAAATAAGATTGAGCATATTTTTCTATTAACAGTTGCTTCAATACAGGATATGATTTGTGAACCACAGAGATGGATTTGTTTGGAAACAATTGCGCTTCATGATCCTTGAGATTTAATGAATAACAATGTTGTAGAATTATTGAACATCCATTAGAATGATCACATTTTGTCTTTTGGTTTCAAGTATTAATTATCTCCTGATGAAGGACTAGGGTTCCGAAATGCATTGAGGATATTATTTTGATGTCATATGTGATACATGATTGAATTGAAGTGGCGACAGACCACAAGATATATTCATTCATTTTGAAAAACATTTATTAAAATAAAGATCTAAAAAAAAAAAAAAAAAAAAAGATTGCTTGTCAAGAAGATTTTATTAGGATAGCTAATAATCTATTGCACACAAAGGGAACCCACTCAGGGACCAGGAGGAGTGTTGGAGGGGGGACATTACACCAGTTTGGTATAGTGCATCGAGATATATTGGAACACTCCCTGGATCAGTTGGTGATAGCCCACCAGCACCCTAAATATATTCACGATTTACTTTTGGGAATACTCTGGGAGTGCACGGCTGAATCTGCATTGATAAACTTAGATATAACACAGTAAATAGCATTCAGTCTCAATGAATCAGAAAGAAAAATTGAAATTAAGATATACATCGAAAAATAGAAGGGAAGATTGTGCCTTAAAGTTTATTGTTCAGCCCCAATATTTTAAAGCAGTTCAACAGGTGTTGCACATTTATTCAAATCATAGAAAATACAATAATGTCCCAGTGTGGTCTCTCTCCTTGTGCCTTCAAGTACTCCGTTTTGTAAAGTATTTCATGCCTTTCGGTCACACAATTATAAATGAGTGCCATTCTTTAACTTTAGGTACATTCAAGGTGCTAGCACATTTTTTGGTGCCCAAAATTAATTGCAACTCATGATCTGCTAGGAGCCAATGGTCGAGTTA
Organism: Calotriton arnoldi; assembly: GCA_963921515.1. Taxonomy (NCBI): domain Eukaryota; kingdom Metazoa; phylum Chordata; class Amphibia; order Caudata; family Salamandridae; genus Calotriton; species Calotriton arnoldi. The sequence goes on from CAWUFW010004170.1 coordinate 918,296, forward strand.
GTCCGCCCTGTTGTTCAACAAGCCCGCCATGTGGTTCACTACTAGAAAATTTTCTTGGCAATTGTTTGGCCGCGATATTCTTTGCACAGTAAGGAAAAATTTGAGGTGAATGTCTCCGAGAGACACGAAGGGAGCTCTGGATCTGCGCCTCGAGGCGTGGAAAGAAAGGAACTGATGTCAGTGAGCAGGGGTGGCGCCTATATAGACTCTGCACAATCTCTGGAGAAGAACGGCATCAGTGCTGAGCCGCATCACGCCACCTGATGGCGCCTCGAGGTACTGCTGAAAAGTTTAGTATCCAGTCGGACGCCTGGAGAATATTAAAAAATATTAATAGGAATCTGGGGCTATAAGTCTCTATCAGAATCAGTGCTTTAAATGGGCCGGTACTCACAGGTACTGAGTACCGGCACTTCTCATTTTTATCACTCTGAGTACCAGCACTTCTCTACTGCGGTGGAGAGTACCGGTACTCCTGAAATGGTAGGCGCATTGGCCTCTAGTGGGGGTAGCCTGTCTCTTTGACAGCCAAAGCACTTTTATAGCCCTGAGCTGAGCCCCCGCTGAACTAATCAGCGTGGGCTCATTTGCATGATATCCAGGTGTTCACCATCATGCTTTGTTGCAAGGAATCGAGGCAGCCCAGTGACAGCACAATGAAGAAAGCCATGGGAGGTAAGGAGGTTAAAAGGGCCTTAATCCCACCTGATTCTTTTGTGTGAGTGTCTGCTTATGTTTATCTGTTTGCCTGCTTGTGTGCGCGTTTTTGTGGGAGATAAAAACGAGAGAAATATTACAAAATAAGGAAGTGTTAAAATATCACTGTGGTTGGCTTTCGTTTTGTATAACGAATTAACCTGTTTTGTTTATAGAAACAAATTTCTCATGTGTTTTGGTATGTGCTGCAACTAGTATAGAAGTCAATAAGCATCAGTATGTCTTGCCTTTAGCCCCGCCCAATCGCCACATTTAAATGAGTACCTGCACTATTTTTTTCCCCATTTAAAGCACTGATCAGAATAGGACAGCTGCTCCAGGTCCCCTGTCAAACTTTCTACACATACATTTAAGTTTGCTTTACACTTTACAAAACTGTGCAGTCAAGTAAAAAAATAATTTAAAAAAATAAACCACTTACTTGCACAACCCGCAAATTTATTTATCACATCGCAAAGAGATGACCTTCCGCATCTGACTTAGTAAAGAGAGGAGTGTTCTCATTTTTAATTAATTCAGAGGCATAGTTATACTTCTGACAAATACTTTGAAACAACTTAACTTCAAGATTGCTGTCAGATCTCAATCCTCCATTGTAATTGGAGAACAGAGTTATAAACTAATCTTCATTACAAAATGCACCTTCAGGACGATTAAAGTCTAGATGTTTCGATTGCATTCTACTGACAAATTTCTTATTTGGACTTTCTCCCTCCAGGTCCCACTAGACAGCAGTACATGGCACTATCTAGAACAACGCCTGGCACTGCATGCTGTTAATGGGACTGTGTGACCCTACATTACCCTACTGCACTACATAAATTCGATTAACACACGAGCATCTAAGATTAGCACAAAACATGTCCTTCAAATGATTTCTCTCATTAAAGAATCGAGGCGGCTCTGTCAGCTCTTCTGGAAACATGGTGACACGGAGCATTAGAGCCTTGCATTCGTGTACCAAAATATTAGGGGTTAGCAATTAAGTCCCAAAATACTCTGGGCAAAGACGGTTGTGGACTTTAGCCATTTCGCAATAGCCCACTGGGAGACTCCACATATGGAAATGACTCTGCACAAAGCTTTAAAACTCTTGTAATTCTAACTGCATTGCACCAGAAGCATCACTTCACATTATCTTGCTTCGTCTCAGACTCTCAATAAGCAAAGCGGGTGACCAGTCGGGCGGAAAAGGGACTGCAATGTCCCATGTTCAGATGCAAGAAACGCGGGCGTCATAGCATCTTCAGTTCAGGGATATCACCTGAGCTCAAAACATTTCCATCAGTCTTCTGTGTGGACGGATGAAAAGGTTAGTGATGTTCAAATGTAAGAGTAATTAGGATTACATTAAAACAGAAAACAAAAAAGTGAGATTATTACAGTGCATTTGACATAAAAACGGCCATAGTACGGCATCGAACACAAAATAAGTTTGGTCATACTGACCCACAGCGGGAGGGGGTGGGGGTAATCTGTGCTAAATATAAAAGGGAGAGAAACGCACTTCCCACATCTGCCTCCAAAGAGGAATACTTTCAGATTCGACTACAATGATGTGCAACAGAAACCTAAAATTCCAGCCAGTAACACGGACACCTAATTTGCTCAAACGGTCCTGCACGATTCCACAAGCGCTGCCTATAAATCTTTACACGTGTGCCTGCCAAAAGAGGGAAAACTTCTTCACAATGCAGGACACTGGTCCTAGGAACTAGAAAGAGACACTGTATTACAAGGCTTAACTTGTAACATTTCAAATATCCTCAAAATTAATCCTCAATCCATTGACCTTGAAAGGTCGGGCGAGTCCCATTGGAATTCAGTCATGTGACATATGTGTTCCAGACAGATTATTGCAGCAGATGCACTAAACCCGTTAAACCAGATTAGCTCTTCGCCTTGAAGCGCTTGCATCAAGGCGCCGGTACAGACGGCCCAAAATCGGTTTCTGCTAAATAACCGTGAAACTTGAAAACAAGGGAATTCTGAGTATAGGAGCAGCAGCACCTGTACAGCATGAAGGAAGCGACTGCCCTGAGTTGACGTTGAACAACAAGCTGTAAAGAGTTACAGCAGGTAAAATGCGGAGCAGCTTGACGAGACTGGGTGAGGAGGGGGCAGCAGCACCTGTGCAGCATGAAGGAAGGGGCTGCCCTGGGTTGAAGGTTAAAAACAAGCTGTAAATACCTACAGCAGGTAAAACGCGGAGCTGCATGACGAAACTGGGTGAGGAGGGGGCAGCAGCACCTGTGCAGCACGAAGGAAGGGGCTGCCCTGGGTTGAAGGTTAAAAACAAGCTGTAAAGACCTACAGCAGGTAAAAAGCGGAGCAGCATGACGAAACTGGGTGAGGGGGCGAATAACGGAACCAGGCCAGTGATGACAGCTCCCTGGGACGACTCGTGTGGCAATGAGGCACACGGCGCGCCCAGGGCTCGGTCACCTTTGGCAAACATTATCAGCCGCCTCTGAAGTCGGTGAGCTACGACCTTTGTCCCATATTCCACCGCAGCGCATGACCGGCAGACTGCTCGCCTACAGCCCGTCAGAACCAAAAGGGGGGGGTCGCTAACTCCCTCGGATTACACATTAGGTGCCCAAAGGGATTCTATAGGACGGCTGCCTTCATTTAAGTGCGACTCCACGAACAGCGGTAGATGCGCGATTAGCGGGAGCATCGTTGCCGAAGTAAACAGCATTCGCACAGCTGGGTATTTTATCAATCACACGACCTCTGTTTAACTGGGCAGAGTAATCAGTCATTTTAAAAAGCTGTGATTTCTTCCCTGCACTTGATGGAGAAACTTTATTCGCAACACTCCAGCCATTCCCCGGGTGGTGTGCACTTAAAAATACTACACGACTTTTAAGTCCTACATTACATAAGAAAGTCCAAATAAACAACGTTGTCACAAATATCTCTGCTGTGGCCGAAATGTCCTCTGCATGTTGCACTAGCATGTATCCATGGCCCAGTGCCCACCTGCTAGTGAAGCTGATGTCTTGACTTATTTTTGCCCTATGTTAATTTAGCAAAGGGGCCTAAACCTGTCCCTGATCAATGAATGCAACGTCTTCAACCGTTCTGCGACCTGGAAAGTGCAGCAAGTGTGCACTCATAGTAGACAAAGGACTACTATTCATGTGCTGGATTTAGCAAGTAAAGCAGTGCTGATACTGTACCAAGTTTTGAGATTTTTCATCTGCGAAAGGGTGGCCTACAGACTGAACCTGTTTAGAGTTCTGCTGGTACTGACATACAGTGTGTATGCTGCAGTTGTGCAGTATTTGCATATAACACTATGTGTGTATGAGAACTGAAGTCAATGGGATCCATTATGGATGCCACTGGTTTAACCTGGCACAAGGAGGAGGATCAGGACAGCTTCACCAGACGGTGGAAGTGTACTGCAAGCATGCTTATGCCTGAAGAGTGGCGATCCAGACACTCAGTAGAGTAGCAAGGATGCCATGGGCCCTGGTACAAACAAGGAAAACGGACCCTTTGACTGTTGTTAGTTTAAGCACAACAATTTTCATGTTCAATGGACCTCGGTGCATAGCACCTGCTGCACTACTAGTGGCTGCGCCCCTGTCCAGACACTGAAGTAAGAAGGCTGGAGTCAGAGCTACCTTTAGATATTCCATGAAGACTTTATTAGCAAGGGGGTGCTGATTAGTTCTTCCAGAGCGCTGCCTTCGGCTGATAGTAGAGGTGAAGGACAGAACTGCAGTTTCTGTTGTGCAAGGTGCTAAAGTTTCTAGATCATCCCAATTTTTTAGTCTAGCCCAGATTACTGCTTCCAAAAGCTGATGGCCGCCGTAAGCCGAAACCTCACACTTAACTGTGACCATGTTATAGGTGCTTCTGCTTGGAGACAGCCCAGTGCTATCTGATACAATAAGAGAGGAGAGTTTGCTGTGCCTTTACTAATACAGCATGAATGCATGTTAATGCCACATGAATCAGTCTCTTTACAAAAATGCATGTATACACACACACACACATATATATATATAAATTCAGATAACTAGGCTGGCACTTTCCATCACCCCTACAAACACCACCTAGTTTACATGCATCGACATGCATCTGTTTAAGTGTGATGGGCATGATCTACTTTTGTGTTCTGGGGACTGTATCAATATAGACAATCCTCAGTGGTTCTAAATATTGGTCATGTGTCAGGCAATTCCACACTGGTCCTAAAAATCAAAGACTATTACACATGTAAATCTGTGCTTCAGATTTACCCGAAATGTCACGAAAAGCAGGAATTAGTATAAAAACATTTCACTATGTACATTAATGCAACATACGCATAGTGAGAGTAGTACATATAATCCCATTAGCCTGGCAAAGAAGTTGGGGAAACACTGAGGCAGATGATTTAAAAGTGAGTGAGGGTCGCCCCACTCACTGCTGCCGCTCCTGCCTGCCTTGCCGCCTCCTGCCTGGAGATTCCTTCGCTCGCTGCCCGCTGCTCCTGGGACTTTCCCGCTGCCTGCTGCTCCTGGGACTTTCCCGCTGCTCCTGGGACTTTCCCGCTGCTCCTGGGACTTCCCGCCACTGCCTCCCTGCGGCCCCGCCCCCCCGTGATTCCATTCGCCGCCCCGCTCCCGCCACCCAGCTGCTCCTCCCTCCAGGCTCCTTACTTATGACGCCCCCTGAGCGACCGCGCAGCGGCCGCGCGCAGTGGGAGCACCGATGGAGCGCCGAAGGTGCGCCAAAGGTAAGCCCGTCTGCGCCTGGCCCGCGCCCAGCGCCAGGACCCCTGGATCCCACCGATGCAACACTACTCGACGGACCTACGACGCCGCCACCCTCACCGCACTCAATGCCGGCCGGAACCCTGCCTGCTACCGAGCCTCACCGAGACGCACCCACGGACCCTTCACCTGCCAAGCCTGCCGATTCACCTGCCCCCGGACGTGCACCACCTCCGCCAAGTCGAGCACCAGCAGCAACCATCTGAAATGCATCCTGTTGAACACCCGCTCCGTCCACAGGCACGCCGTGGAACTCTGGGACCTGCTCGACGCAACAGCACCGGACGTCGCCTTCCTCACCGAAACCTGGATGAACGCCTCCTCAGCGCCCGACATCGCCATAGCCATCCCGGACGGATACAAGATCACCCGGAAGGACCGCGTCAACCAGACGGGAGGAGGCATCGCCATCGTACACAAGAACACCATCCGCATCTCGACTAACTCCGACGAGACCTTCACCGCCGCCGAACACCTACACTTCCAGATACACACTGACCCCAAGACCACCCTCCGAGGCACCCTCATCTACAGACCCCCGGGACCACGCACACTATTCAGCGAAGACATCGCAGACTTCATCAGCCTGCACGCCATGCCCTCCGCCGACTACATCCTCCTAGGGGACCTCAACTTCCACCTGGAGAACAACAACGACAGAAACACCACCGCCCTGCTGGACAACCTCGCCAACCTCGGACTCAAGCAACTGGTGAACACGCCCACCCACTACGCCGGCCACACGCTTGACCCCGTCTTCTCTTCCAGCAAGCACATCTCCTTCAGCCACGCCACCGGACTCCACTGGACCGACCACAGCTGCGTCCACTTCAGCTTCAGAAAGACTGCGACCCACCACCACCCGCAACAGGCTCCCCGCCGGAGCTGGAGCAAGATCACCGCCGAGCAGCTCACCGCCTCCCTCAGCCAGAACACACCCACCAACACAACGGACCCAAACGAAGCAGCCAGCAACCTCGCCAAGTGGCTGACCGCCTGCGCCGACGACCTCGCACCACTAAAAACCCTCCCAGCAGACCCGGAAGCAAGAAAACCCCTTGGTTCACCAACGAACTCAAGGAATCCAAGAAGAACTGCCGCACACTCGAGAAAGCCTGGCGACTCGACCAGACCACAGACAACAGGACCGCCCTCAAGCACGCCACCCGCAAACACCACCAGCTGATCCGTGCCACCAAGAAGTCGGCACTCAAAGAACGACTGGACAACAACGCCCACGACAGCAAGGAACTTTTCAGCATCGTCAAAGAGTTCTCCAACCCCAGCGCCGGAAACAACGACATCACCCCCTCGCAAGACCTCTGCAACTCACTCGCCGCGTTCTTCCACCGCAAGATCACCGACATACATAACAGCTTCGACGCACAGACCACGCACCCTACCGCCGAACCAACGCCCGCCACCACCACCCTCTGCAACTGGACCCCGATCAGCACCGAAGACACCACCCGCACGATGAACTCCATCCACTCCGGATCACCAACCGACCCTGCCCACACCACGTCTTCAACAAAGCCGACGCCACCATCGCACCCCATCTCCGGGACATCATCAACTCCTCCTTCCACACCGCCACCTTCCCGGAGAGCTGGAAGCACGCCGAGCTTACCGCCCTCCTGAAGAAACCAACGGCGGACCCCACCGACCTCAAGAACTACCGTCCCATCTCGCTCCTTCCGTTTCCGGCCAAAGTCATCGAGAAGACCGTCAACAGACAGCTTGCCGCCTTCCTCGAGACGAATGGATCCCTCGACCCCTCGCAGTCCGGGTTTCGGGCCAACCACAGCACCGAGACCGCCCTTATCGCAGCCACCGACGACATCAGAACCCTAACCGACAACGGGGAAACAGCAGCCCTCATCCTCTTGGACCTCTCCGCGGCGTTCGACACCGTCTGCCACCGCACCCTAGCGAAGCGCCTCAGCAACATCGGAATCCGAGAGAAAGCACTGGAATGGATCATCTCGTTCCTCGCCGGAAGAACCCAGAGAGTCCGCCTCCCCCGTTCAGATCCGAGGCCACCGAAGTCATCTGCGGCGTTCCACAAGGATCTTCACTCAGTCCAACCCTCTTCAACGTCTACATGAGCCCCCTCGCAGCCATCGCACGCCAACACAACCTCAACATCATCTCCTACGCCGACGACACCCAGCTGATCCTCTCCCTCACCAACGACCCCACCACCGCCAGAGCCAACCTACACGACGGGATGAGAGACGTCGCCGACTGGATGAGGAACAGCCACCTTAAACTGAACTCAGACAAGACGGAAGTCCTCATCCTGGGCTCATCACCCTCCGCCTGGGACGACTCTTGGTGGCCCTCGGCCCTGGGCACCGCGCCCAAGCCAACGGACCACGCACGCAACCTGGGCTTCATCCTGGACTCCTCCCTGTCGATGACCAGACAAGTCAACGCCGTCTCATCTTCGTGCTTCAACACCCTGCGCATGCTCCGCAAGATCTTCAGATGGATCCCCACTGAAACCAGGAAGACCGTCACCCAGGCACTCGTCACCAGCCGACTGGACTATGGGAACACCCTCTACGCCGGAACCACAGCCAAACTTCAAAAAGACTCCAGCGCATCCAGAACGCCTCCGCACGACTCATCCTGGACATCCCCCGACACAGCCACATCACCGGACACCTGAAAGACCTGCACTGGCTCCCCGTCAGCAAGAGAATCACGTTCAGACTCCTCACCCACGCACACAAGGCCCTCCACGACCTGGGCCCCAAGTACCTCAACGACCGCATGACCTTCTACACGCCCACCCGCCAGCTACGATCAACCAGCCACGCCTCGCCACCGTACCACGCATCCGCAGAGCCACCGCCGGAGGAAGATCCTTCTCCTACCTGGCAGCCAAGACCTGGAACTCCCTCCCCACTCACCTTCGGCGAACCCAGGACCATCTCTCCTTCAGGAGGCAGCTCAAGACCTGGCTGTTCGAGCAGTAACTTACCCCCTCCCCCAGCGCCTTGAGACCCTCCCGGGTGAGTAGCGCGCTCTATAAATGCCGTGATTGATTGATTGATTGAAATAATAGAATATCATAGTCCTATTGCTGCCCCCAGGACAGCTGAGTCACAAATCATGATGTAGTCACACTTTGACCTTTAACGTCACTAACCGAGCTTAGAAACCAGCAGCAGATGCCCTCTGGTGACAGGTACACAAATGGCACAATTATTGAGGGGAGGGGGCGGGGGGGGGGAAAACAGTACAAGTTTGAAAAGATTCAATATCAATAAAACAAGGGGCATCCTGGTATTTCTATGAACCGAAGAAATATAATAGCTAGCAATGGGCAGCGGTTTCTTTGGACTTATTCATAAGGAAATTAACTTAGACGTGAGAATGACAACATAAATACAGGAAACTAAAGTTCTGGCTATGACCATCAATTTTATAAAGGTGAGCATTGTAATATTTGCACTTTCGGTTTATATCTGTATAAAGTGCAGTTGAAAACTCTATTAAAAGTTGACTTTTCAACCCTAAGGATTAACTTAGAAAATAACTTCACCAGTACTAGGGTCAAGACATTTCGACATAGCACCCGAAATCAACCCGAATAATTCCATAGAAGTCAACGACTACTCTGGAAGGATCAAGTCATGGTTAAAGCAGAGCTTCTCTATCTCTTACAGTCCAGACTATGCACCCCGTTTTCTTTTGAACACTGAACCACCCACCTCCTGAGCCCCACACCACACCTTCCACCCGAGTGATCGACCTGTCATGAGTTTAGGTACCACCGAGAAAGAGGAAAGCACTCACATGTACATAGAGGTACAAGACGACACAATAAAGGCATTCTGTTGACTTTGCCATAGCAACTGTTTGATTCTGGTCAATAAAACCGGGCGTGTTATACTCGTCACCCACTCAAATGCACCAGTAAATATCTCTTAAGTATTTGAAAGCTGGACACAGGGTGCAATACAGTAACGGTGTCCTCGCAGGGACAGAAGTATGTAAATCACAACAGTAACCCTACCCTGCCCCTGAATTGCCTCCCTCCTCGCGTGTGCAACTCTATTCTCGAAACCTCGCTCCATTCAGAGTCCCAGCCTTCCTCACAGGGTCTAGGCAGCCCAGTTTTCCTCCCAGGGTCTAGGCAGCATGGTTCTCCCCGTGCCCGTGTACACCCTTCAAACTGGCCTGCCCTCCTGCACACACCCCATTCAGTCGCTGAACCACACCTTCCCATGCCCCTTCGGGTGCGCGAAGCTACGTGCCTCCTCTCGAGTGGTCCCCCCCCCATCATCCTTTGCCCACACCGCTCTCACCGGCGCAGCCCCGCAGAACCCCGATGCCTCGAAGTGCGGCCATGTCTGGAGGTGAGTGAGCGCACCAGGCAGAGTCTGCCAGGTCCTGACACTTCCATTCAACAAGGACCCTGGACTGTCAGCAGCGCTGCCTGCACCGGGAAGTGACTCCGCGCTCTAACTCCGACCCTGCGCTCCCCAAAACGCACACCCCCAGGTCAGGGTCTGAAGCCTCCCCGTCATCCCGTTTTCCACGTCCCCTCCCTCCCCAGGTTAGGAGCGCACAAATTGCGCTCGCATCAGGCAGTGGCTCTGGCAGCCTAGCGGGGCGGGTCCGGGGTCCTAAACACCTCAGCACGCAGCAGCTGGAGGTCAGGCGGGTAGAGAGGGAACTGCACACAGCGGGCCGGAGTCACTGGGTTCGGGTGAGTGTGGGGTCTAGGGCCCCAGGGGACCCCTGAGGGCCCCAGGGAAGGGTAACGACATCAAGGACCTCCTCGGGAGGAAAGGCATCTCCTCTCTCATGGCAGGGCACTTCCCACTCACAGCACTCATCCAGGGCTCTGTGCCGTCGGCACTAGGTGAAAGGTGACAGCGGGGAGGGGCTGTCAGTGCAGACTCCGGTCTCCACGGCCGCCTGTCCCCGGCAAGAGCAGAGTCTAACCTCGGGCATACCACCAATGCATAACCCCGTTATCACTTCGAACACATATTGTGTTCATTAAAGCAGCACAGGAGTGGCATCTTCAGCGTCTTTAACTAGTACATCCCTGGTTCCTCCAGGCAGAGTCCAGGCAGCCCCGAGGGAGGGTTGTCACCTTTCTCAGAGAAAAAAGCCGCCCATCTGGTTGCCTTTGAAGAGCCTGCAAAGCCCGGGGCGTCTTTCTCAAGTAGAACCTTATATGAAGTCGTCTGTATTATTTATTTCTAAGACGGTCTTTCTATCTTTGTTTGCATTAACTATCAGTCAGAGTTCATTAGGTCAGCTGTAGAACACATTATAAAGTGTTTTCGTCTAACGTGCTGTTTAAAGTATGTTCTGAACTGGGGAAATACGGGCTTTAGATGATTTTTCTAATTTTTATATATGTAGGAATATTAAAATACTGGTCATGCTGGCATAAAACCGTTCAGGTGGCCATCCTATGTCCTAATGTAGTCCTCGGAGGCATTTCAAACTGCACCTCAGATTTGTATATTACTATTCGTCTGAAAGCCTGATTAGACAGTTCCAGGGAGGTACAAATGGTTACATTGTTCTGAAGCAAAAGCAGGGTTTTTCTTTGTAGTCTCTCAACCACTGCTTTGAATGGGCAGGTACTCTCCTGCACTGAGTCCCTGCACTTCTTTTATTTGAAAAGGAGAGTACCTGCACTTCTCAGAACTCCTGCAATACATTTAATGAGAGCGAGCGTAGCAGCATTCTTCGGGAGTAGCAAACAGGTACTGTGGGTAGTGAGTACCTGCTTTTCTATATTTTCGTTTAAAGCACTGCTCTCAACCTTTTAGTTTTAAACAGCCCCATCGCCATTAAGCATAATTACTAAGTTAACTAATGCATCCTCTCCAGGGACCTGTGCTTGACTCCATTGGCACATGTTAAAATTTTGGCTGGCTCACCCAGCATTTCATCTTTGTGAGAGCAATGAGTACCGTTGAGTTTGATAACATCTGTTAGCTGTCAGTAGCACCAAGATAATTTGTCTGGGGTGACCCTGAACTGTTAACCACATTTTTTGTTTCTCTAATAACGAGCTTGTCATGCATGTAAACCAAAACCCAAAATATGGTAAGTATGTTACATCCTTCCTCTACAAGGACAGCTCTCTTTAATTCTCTGGGTACACACAATTTATTAAAGCAAGGAGTACATGTGCAGTTAATAATTTTTCTTTCCTGAACTTGGGTTAAACACTTGGAAATTCATCTGTGCGATGCGCTTCTTCTGTGCAGCTACGAGGGGCCATTGTTTTTTTTAATAGTGTGTTTTAGTTACTCTGAATAACCTAATTTTAAAAGCTAAAAATGAATCTGCACCTTATTTGTATTATGAAACTGCATTCTGCTCTTTGATAAAGTGATAGGCAAGGTTTGAAGGGGAACTAGGACACAGTAAGATGCCATCTTGGTCTCCGCTCCAGTCGTTTTCGGCCCGCACTATAAAATGTATCCAGGAGCACAGCTGCTTTGTTAGTGCAACGCACTGCCACTGTGCGCTTCGTGGGACCATTGTGTTTTTTTTATAGTATTTTATTTATAGTATTTATTTTATTTATAGTATGTTTTAAATACTCTGGATGAGGGAGGCGGTGTTTGGGGGGGGGGGAACTAGGACGCTGTGACAACTATCTTGGTCGGCGCTCCAGTTGATCTCGGCCAGCACTATAAAATAAAGCCCGGCGTGCAGCCACGCGGCTAAGGCAAGCCCGTCTGTGTCCTAATGGGACCAGGTGCAGGAACCCTGCCCGACCCATCAAAGTAAGTTGACCTATTCCTCGTCACAACTACTAGCTCTTCGGGGGTCTATCAAGGATGACTGTCTTCATTCAGTAATCTGTCCAAGGGGGAACTTCTTTGTAAGAACTGCTCTACGCCCCTCGAATGCATCCATGACCCCAAGACCGCCAATATCGGCATGACCAGCAGGCATATGTTTATAATCAATTGTAGATCCCTACCGCACCACAAGTTAAAACTTTTATACTTCCTAGAGGAGGAAAAACTAGATGTGGTTTTCTTGACAGAAACCTGGTTCCATGTAGAGTCAGGGCCCGACCTCACTCAGGTTCTGCCCTCTGACTACTACATTTGTGCGAAAGACTGAGAGAATAAGAAAGGCAGGGGACTGCCATAATACTTAAAGAAGCCTTTAGGTGCCTCCAGGAAACCCCTTCAGCTCCCGGCTATGAAAGCATGATCTTTGCCATTTCACTGTCTCCTACATACACCTTCTCAGGGGCACTCCTCTCTACTGGCCCCTGGCCTGAGTGGCCAATTTATCTAGGCCATTTCCAATGCAAATGCCAATCTGGCATGCAAAAACCCAGCTTCACCATATTGGGAGATCTCAATATCCACCTGGAAGAGCCCACAGACCTTGTGGCTACTGCAAGATCTTTCTGCCATTCAACTCTCCCAATTGGTATTTGGTCCCACTGATGAAAAATAGCACCTGCTTGACCCCATTTTTACTAACGCCCCCCTCCTAAACTTGCTGGACATGCTCCCTGTAATATGGTCTGACCATTGCATGATCTCCATGGTCCTGAATGCTCCACGCTCACCCCCTTCTCCCAGTCCAATCACCTGGAGAGACAGCAGTTGGTCAAAAATAAACAATGAAAAATGGAAACATGTCTTGACACTGAGAGACCCAACCTGGGCCTGGACCACTTAGTCACAAATGTTAAGGTCCCTCAGTGGATCAAACATTCGCTCGATAAAATTAGCCCCATAGAAGTCCAAACTAGATGTGCCAAAGATAAATCCTCCCCCCTAGTATACCTTCTACCTACGGACACTAAAACAAGAGTGTAAAAAAGCCGAAGGGGAATGGAGGAAATACTACGATGAAATAAGCATATCAAACTATCGAGATACAATAAGGAAATACCATGCCGAAATTAAAACTGCCCAAGCTGCCTACTATGATACAAAAATCAATTGCACCTCTAATTCCCCACGCAAAATGTTCCAGATCGTTTTTTAATTCTTTTTTTTTTTTAATCAACTTTATTGGGTTTTAAAACAATGGCACGACAGTTCGTAGCACATGAGCATACAGTTCAGTTCTTGATTATTATTTGAAGGTCCGTTAACAGCCGCATTCACATTACAGTCTGACAGAGAGGAGACCGGATCTACAGAGACAGTAGTAACCAACACATACTGCCGTTAGCCCACAAGGCCCAACCATTTTCCCCATACTCGGATCATAATTGGCCTTCGATAAGGAAACTGTTGGTCATCCCCAGCCCGCCATCGTAAGGGGCCCGTTGGCAATGAACAGCCATGCGTGGCCTTGAGTTACCCTAGAGAAATGCTGTGGCCATTTTGTCTAGAGCGTGAAACCAATGGCACGGAAGGTGGTGAGGTAGATTTTGCAGTGCATACAAAAATCGGGGGGCGCCATCATCTTGAATAGGGCGATCTTTCCTAGTGGATTCAAGGGAAGGGACTGCCATTTACTAAGGTCTTCCCTAGTTTTCTTTAGCAGTGGGGTTAGGTTGAGGGACCAGGTAAGTTCTGGGTGGAGTGACACCCAGATCCCCAGATATCGAAAACTAAAGCGCCTCACTGGGATGTTGGATTGCCATGCCACACAGTCTCGGAACGTGTAAGGGTACCAGAATTGATTTGGCCGGGTTAAGTTGTAGGCCAACGCTTCCCCAAATAGCTGCAGGATTCGGAACCACGGTGGTCCTAACGAGCGGGATCCACCATGAAAAGAACATTGTCCGCATACAGAGCGATACGATCTTCATGGGAGTCCTTCCATTGCCACCCCTGTATTTGTGCATGGCATCTGATAAGTCGGGCAAGTGGCTCTATCGCTAGGGCAAAGAGAAGGGGAGATAGGGGGCAGCCTTGCCTTGTTCCCCGACGGATGCAGAAGGCTTCGGTGAGAACACCATTTATCAAGACTCGAGCCGACGGGTTGGAGTAGAGCACATGCATGAGTCCCCGGAAGTGTGTGCCGAATCTTGCTCTAACCAGCACACCCTTCAAATATCGCCAATCTACCGTATCAAAGGCTTTCTCAAAGTCTATTAGTAGCACGGCCAAGTAGGGTGTGAGGAGGTGACGATGGGCCAATGCAACATGCAGGCTCCGCAAGCATTACCTTGTGCTAAGATGGGGCTTGAAGCCACATTGACCGGGGTGTATCAGACTGGCGAGTTCTGGTTTGACGGGTGGCTAGGATCGTGGCGTAGATTTTAACCTCTGTGTCAATGAGTGAGATCAGAAGGTAGTCCGAGCAGGGGGGTGAAGGAGGGTGCGCCTTAGGCATGACTACAATCGTGGCCATATCAATGTCTGCTGGAAAGGCAACCTTCTCCACAGCTTCCATGTATAGAGCATGAAGTTGCGGTATCAAAATATCTTTAAATGCTGAATAGTACTCCGCCGGGGTACCTGTTTGGGCCCGGGGTCTTTCCAGCCCCTATTGTGGAGGTGGCGCACCGATCTCTTCCAGCGAAATGGGTTGGTCTAGCAGATGAGCGTCTGCTTCTGAAAGCTGTGGGAGAGGTACATCTTGTAAGAAGTGAGGATTAAGCTCCAGGCCCAAGGACAAGGCGGCTGAGTAGAGGAACCCATAATATTCAGCTAAGGTCTGCGCAATGGCGGCAGAAGCACGCTAAGTGCAGCCCTCTGTGTCCAAAATCTCTGTAATTATCCATTTGGCCAGGGGATGAGAGACAAGCGAGTAGAGAAGCTTGCTATTTTTGTCTCCCTAGCCTTAACCTCGGGCCGTAGAAGACCTTCACATCTGCTTTGCCAACTCTAGGGATACATGGCGTGTTTCTTCACGCAGAAGCTCGAGCTGTCTGGACACGACGTCTTGGTCAGCCGCATTGGTGGCCTGTTCCAGACAGAGGGCTCGAACTTCTAGCCGGTAGAGGTGTTACTATATCGGGCCAAGTATTTCTTTTTGAGATACCCTTTAGCAAAGCCTCTGACCGTGGCCTTGCTAGCCGCCCACAACGTACCCAGAGAGTGGACCATTCCCTCGTTATGCTGAAAGTAGTGCCTAAGCTCCTCACCCACTGCCTGTTTATAGACCCTATCCTGAAAAAAACAGGCATTGAGCTGCCAGATGGGATGCAGGGTGCCAGTAAGGCCTTCCGATCGAAGGAGGAGGGGCGAGTGGTCAGAGATTCCTCGTGCTAGACTTTGGATGCTGGTGACAGCACGACATTCAGGGGCAGGCATAAATATCAGGTCAATGTGGGAGTGAGTGTGATGGGCTGCGGAGGTGTGAGTGTACTGACACAGTCAGGGATTCCACATATCGCACAGTCCAAACCTGGACGCCCACTCTGAGAGGCGTTTAGCGCCGGTTAGGGGAGGGAGGTGCCAGTAGCGTTGCATGCAAGGGCTAGTATTGCATTAAAGTCCCTTCCGATCACCATCCGTCCCTGGGGAAGGGACGACAGCAAGTCTGCGAGATCTCGGAGAGAGAGCTCAAGGGTTGCCAAGGGTACATAGATCGAGACAAGATTAAGGGAAGTACCCCCACTCTACCCGCAACGGCCACAAATCTTCCTTGGGGATCCTTGATGTCCCGGGTGACTGTGAAAGGGAAGGAGCGGCGCAGGAGAATCGCCACCCCACGAGAACCTCGCGTGAATCCTGCATGGAAGACCCTATCGTACCCTTGGTGTGCTAGGAATGGACAGTGATTTCCCATGAGATGTTTCTTGCAGCATTAGGGCACTACGGCGGGACCTCTGAGTATTTTAGGACCACAGTACGCTTCACACAGTCCAAGAGCTCGTTGACATTCCATGAAAGAATCTGATGGGGTTCCAAATCAAAATGGGGCAAGGTCATGTTTGTTACTGATTAGAGAGTAAGTGCACCCATATGGGGAGTATGTGGGCGCCCGGCTGCTAGGTCCCAGAGACTAAGGTGGGGGCATCTCCGGTCCATGTAATCTATAAGCGTGTGGCTGGAAGTGTCGTGCCAAGTGCTATAGATAAAGAGAAGAGATACAACAACAAGTAAACAGATTCCCCAACAATTCCACCACCCCACCACATACTTCTTTCCTAGAAGCATCTGTCGCCCTAAAAGAGAAATCAAAAAGAATCAGAGTGATTTGAGAGCGGAGTGGTGGACCCCTCCATAATGTAGGATCTTGAGTGCTTCAGGAGTCTGGGACAATCACAACATTGATCCCTTCGTTAGATCACCAGGCTCCGGTAAAGGTCAGTGTCCTCCGAGCCAGCTACAGGAGAGATATTAGACCCCTGAGTCCGACTCCAAGTCTTGTGAAAGTCTAAGTGGTCCGGCAGACTCGGGGGATCCAGTCATGTTCCTCGTGGCTGCCACGGGCGATGAGGAAGTCACTCTTTGAATGTTGTGCCCTCTGCTTGAGCAGGTGCGCATCCTCTGAGGCTTGACATCCTCACCCGTTGTAAATCTGAAATGTGCTTGCAAGGGGGAAGAGGAAGTAGTGCTTCGCAGGTTGAGCTGTTGCTCTTCTGTTGCCCAAGTCCACGCCGCCTCTGGAGTATCGAAGAAATTACTTTTATTAGTTAGGACCACCCTGAGGCGGGCTGGGAACAGGAGCTGATACTTGAGGTTGAGGGCCCGTAGCTTTTGTTTGACTGCATTATAAGATCGACGCTGTGCTTGCACCTCTCTAGCGTAGTCTAGGAAGATCACCTTACTTCCTTGGTAGGACAGGTTAGGATGAAAGCGGGCCTCTTGCAGGATGGCATCCCTGTCCTTGGAATTAAGGATACGGGCAATGATTGGTCTGGGCAGGACTCCCAACGGCGGCTTAGGCATGAGGATTTGATGGGCCCGCTCCACAACGAACCATGCCGAGAGGCGATCCCAGGGCATCCATGTCTTGATCCAGGTCTCCACGAAGGTTGCGGCCTGCGTAGGTTCTGCTCCCTCGGGGATGCCAACGAAGCAAAGATTGTTCCGACGGGAACGATTTTCAGCGTCTTCTGTGCGCCGATGGAGTTCATTTGTATGGGATAGCAGCCGTGAGATCTGTGCCTTTAAAGTCACAACGTCATCTTCCATGGTAGATGGACGGGATTCAGCCTCCGAAATTCTAGCTGTGGCGTTACGAAGATCTTGCCGTATGAGGGCCATGTCGACGTGCACCTCTCCTAGCTTGGTCTCTACGAAGTCTTGTGAGGTGCGTATGACCTGAAGGGTGGTGGCGTGATCTCCCTCTAGCAGAGGAGTCTTAGCTGGAGCAGCATTATTAGTGTTGGAGTCTCCCGTGGTGTACTGATCCATGCGGATTTGAGATGGATGCGGTTTCACTACTTTGTCTTTGCCCATGGTTAGTTAATGGAGAGAGGGAAGCAATTTGGGCAACACAGTTCACCCCTGAGAGGGGCAGCACGGCGACCATTGAAGATCTGGGAGCTCGGGATGCTGGCTGACTCTCTTCCCCCCCCCCCCCTATTCCCCCAGTCTCGCCCCAGGGAATCTCTCTCTGAAGATCCTCTCGACGAGACCGCAGGGGGCGCCCACCTGAGTAGCGATGGAGCCTCAAGCCAGAAGTCTCAGGGCTGCCCCACTTCCACCAGACGTGCACCTTTATCAAGGGGGGCACCGCAAAGGGCCTGCCCTCTTGTATCACAGCTGAATTTTCAGGGTAGGAAAGGGATGTCTGCGTTTCTAAAGTCCGTGAGATGATCACCCTGCACCCGAAAGGGTCTGCAGGGCAGCTCGTGACGTAGTCCTGTAGCAGTTCCTGCCGTCTTCCCTCCCCGCAGTTCAAATGACACCAGCCTGTGGTCCGCTCCTGGCTTCCGACCGGGGGATGATTCTCCTCAACCCCAGTTGACCCGAGGGGGCTACCGCCTCAGCAGATGTAGTTAGGCCCTTTAGGGTGTCCACAGGAGAAAGCAGGTCTGCCTGTATCTCGCTCTGCCAAGCAGCAGCAATGGACGCACGTATCTGCATGCCAGTCTCCCGGGATCAGGCACTCCTCCAGGTTCCGCACCCGACCGGTGTCACCGAAATTGGGGTTTAATTGGCCGGGGGAGCCCAGAAGCCAAAGGGGCTCTGCTCGGGCGTCAACATTCTCCCTGGTGGAAACAGACCAGGCTCAGGCTCTCCACCCGGAGCTCCGGACCTGGAATGATGTGTCTAGCGGGCCTCCCTCTCAGCTATGGGGGTTGGGGGGAGAGTCCAGTCCACCACCCACCAACCCGGGCCGCCTCACCTGCTGGGATGTGGCTGCAGGAGACTCCTCAGAGTGCGGCCGCTGCCAGCCTCCAGCGGCCGCCACAGAAGCAACCGCACGGGTCAGCCCACGTCAGAAGGCCCCAGGCTGACTACCTGGGCCCTCTCTCCCTCATATGTGTCAGGGCGGGCACCAGACCGGAAGTTACTGTGCAGGCCTCGGAACAGGGACGAGGCGGGGGCAGACCGACAGAGGCCCCACCAGTCACCCGGATGGCCTGAGGACCTCAGCAGCTCGAGTTAGTCAATTGGTGACAGGGCCCTTTCAGGGCGCTGCCATTTTATATCTGGGCTGCGGTCGGTTCTGAAGACCCTCCAGTGCAGGAGTCTCAGGACTTGCCTGAACTGACTCAATTCATTCCAGAGGGACAGGACCTTCCAGGTCTTTGATGGACCCTGTACCTCTGACATATTCCCTCTGAAGTGTGGAGCGCCTCACTGCTCAGCATTGAGCCCCACGCTATTCAGCCTATATATGCTTCCACTGGCAGACATTGTATCGCCATTTGTGATTTCTATAATATCATACGCGGATGATGCCCCACTGGTTTTCTTTCTAACTTCCGAACAAGATCATCAATCCCCCTCTTTGGCTGCCTGTTTAGAGAGAGTTGATTAGTGGATGAACAGGTCCTGCCTACAGCTAAATGGAGATAAAACTCAGCTCACGATATTAGGGAATAATATCAATCTCCATTTGAGCCTGGGCTGGCCAGACTCCCTGGGTACGCCTCCCTCCCCTAAGATGGTTATGAAATGTTTGGGGGTATGGCTGAACAAAACTTTGTCTAGAACTCTTGGCCAGCTGCTAATGCATTCTCAAAATACTCCATTAAATCCTGCACCTGTTCCCTCCGTTTTCCAGAAGGCTTGTGGTCCAGGCACTAATCCTTTCTTGCCTGGACTGTGGAAACTCACTTTATCTAGGGGCTCCAAAATCCGTAACCAGAAAACTTCAGTGCAGAATTCCACAATCCGAACTCTGCTTAATATTCTGAGACACAACTCAGCCAGACATGCCTTGGCATCCCTCCACTAGCTTCCAGTTGTTCAGAGGATCAAATTTAAATCCCTCTGCATAGAGTACTTTTGGATAATACCCCTTGATCCAGCGCAACAAATATAAATTCTTCTCTTTTGGATATAACCTCCAGGTAAAATCACACACAGCAACTATACCTTATGACGGTGGGGCCCATAACACCGCATAACCATACACTCTCTCAATTGTTTCCCTGGGTCACATCCACTACTACCAAAGAGAAGAATGAGGTTGCTGGAGGAACGGGATACCTTATTAAAATCAACAGGATATTTCCTTAATCATACATAATCAGTTTTAATCCCTGTCGGTTCTATGACATCAAGGTATTCCGCTCATTGGTCGATGGACCAACTAGTAGAATAAGTTGATGGTGATTAAGACCAGCTCAATCACAGTCAAACCTTATTAAAATCATTACACTTATTATTGAGCTAAAGAACCACAGACTCGTAGTTTTAATTATAATAAAGTTTATCTACTTCCTTTAAATGCATGAATAAGATTCAATTTTATTAATCGTTTTAATACATTTCAATATTATTATAAGAAATAAGCTTTAGAAAGAAGTTTATGCATACCCCTTTTAGATGAAGAATAAAAGTTCACCAAAGCAGATAATCACAGCATGGAATCCCCAAAACTGACTGTCTGTCCCGCTAAACAGGCCTCCTCGACGGACCTCCTATACAGATTTCCCGCATCGGTCTCGTTCCTTTCCCCAGTCAAGTTTAAAGTTCAAAATGAAAAATTCTATTAGAAAATGGCCTATAGAAAATAGCATCAGTTTCTTCAGCATCAATGTTCAGTGTTCAAAAATAATGCATGAATAGCGCTCCTCCTACTTAAGAGTAGGTCCTCTTATACCCTACTACTAGCTTACTAAACATAAAGTTGCAATATTTGGGGGCGAGAATCACGCTAATTGGTCCATTGGAGGGGTGGCAAGCATCACCTCATTGCCCTCCTTGTTCAAACCGGTTCTGAAATTGTTTGATTTTATCCTTTTACACGGCTTTTGGGTAATAGCAATCCGATTGACAGTTCATTAAATGTATCTTGTTTCTCGCAACTTATTTTAAACAGTCCATTGTTAATTTTCGGCTACTCGTCGTTTGTTCTCACGGATTCACGCTGAGTCTTTTCTTGGCATATCCTTCATGTCAGGTCAGTCCGACCTTGACACTTCTCACTCTGGGCTCGACTCGTACCCACGTGATATACTTCTGCGGCTTTCTTTTGCTTGGAAGCCATCTCTGCGTCTGCGCATTAAGCCCATTCGTCTCGGCAGCCATTTTTACAGCACAGCCTAGCAGGCCCGAACGAACTATCATGAAAACAAACACAATCGTAATTAAAATAAAGAAAATAAGCCTTTCTATTTCCCACCCGTCATTTTAAGTACCCCAATTAGGTGTTACCTAGCAAAAGCGACATTTAAAGCCATGTTTACTTACCATCTGCATTCTTTTGCCACAAAACATTTTACTACATAGCACAAACATGCAATTTCACTCTAATTAGTACGCAAATCACTGGATTAGTATTACTTCACTTTTACAATTGTAAATAGGTTAACTTTGCACACATTTGTTACCCTTTATATAAGTGTTTACCAAACTGGTGTAAAATATTGATTAATTAACACGCAATTAATAATGTCAATTTATTAGTATGGTTATTAGGAGGTTCCAAAATTTTTCTTTTACCTCGCTCCATCACCCTCCATCTCTCAACCTCTGATTTCCCTTTATAACCCCATTGGAACTCTTCGATCTACTAATGCCCGATGGGCTGTGGTTTCCACTATCAGAAGGGTGAAAAGTGGGGGGCGGTCCTTTGACCACAGTGTGGGTAAACAATGAAACACTCTCTCCCATACGTTGCGGACAGCCGACAATTAATTGTCTTAGCGGAAACTTCTAAAAACCTGGCTATTTGAGAACAAACCCCTCTAGAACACTCTGGTTAGTCTGTGCTGGACTACCAGCGCTGGGATGCCCACGGGTAGCTACGTGCTATATAAATGTCACTTAGAATACGTTAGGTTTTAGAACTGATGAATTATGAGGCTTCTATATTGGAATCCTATCTGGTTGCTACCCATGTGAATGCAATGACGCACACAATGGCTGTGATTTTAAACAGTTGATCTCTACTTTTATTTCATAAATACTGGAAAATTCTGCTTTTTCAGTACTACTAGCAGTATTACGAATCTCCCTATTACTCTTTATGCCTTTTCCCAGTAAGTCTCATTCCATCTCTCACTGAACTAACCCTATGATTGATGAAGGGTAAAGACCAAGGTGAGGCTTTATCCTGAAATACAATATAGTCTTATTGACCGTTTTAAATTCGTTTTTGCTGTTGCTTTGGCCTACTCTCAACATGCTTTTAATGGTAATTTATTGCTGTCTGGTGAATCTTTTTCTGCCTCGGATGTATTTTCAAAATACATCTGAGTAGTTGGAGTATAACATATTAGGCAAAGCGTTCCTGCCATATGTTTATTTATTTTTTGCCTATCAGTACATTAATCGACTTTTTATTAATAAAATGTGCTGCTGTTCCATCCTGCCAACTTTGCTTAGAGTTTTTCTTCTTTGTCCCCTTTTAAGAGTGATTAATATGTTTGCTGTTCTTCTGTGTCGTTGGCGTTGCCTTTGTGAGGGTGAAAATGTGTTTTGTAGCCCTCTTGTTGGTTGGTCAAACTGCAAGAAAGCTTTTTGGTTGAGAAAAAATAAAATGTGTAAAAGCCAATAAGTAGACAGTGAGCTACAGGGCATTTACATATCATGATGGAAAAAATTGATAGCTTTTTGCTAAGACAAAATAATATGCGCATGCTACTGGAGAGGTAGGCAGATCCAGAGCATCGGCACTTCTGAATGCATGGAGTGTTCAGTATCCTCTTCTAGCATTTCCGGTGTGTGTCAGGTTTTCTCACTCTGAATGCCTGAGGGCAGCCAATGTCAGGTTATTTATGCATTGTTTGTTAATATGCCTAGCAATCCGAATGACTGTTGCAGCATCTGTCATGAGTGATTCTATTGCTTCTCCCTATATATACTTTTCTCCGACAAGCCAACCATGCTGCTCCAATAAGTGAACCGTGCATTCAACACGTCAAAAGTAGACACGACCACTGGCACTTTCATGCGTGCAATTTGCTATAAGTCTTTTAATTGGGGTATTGGCCGTCTCAGGGGAGTTCCGAGATCTTTGTATCCATCCAATCCCATCTTTTGTATAATAGACACAACCCCTGGCAGCATAATGCATACAGCTGGGCTGCAAGTCATATAGGTAGCTAAGCATTTGACACCGAACTCAAAAGGTACATCGGTTAAGTTATACAAACACATCTGTATCCTCTCACCAAACTATATTACAGCCATTCGGAAAGATTGAACTTAAACCTCCCACACATACATAAATATAGAATGGTATGAAAGATGCATAATACTGGGCAAGCGTTGTTCAAAACATAACCACCTACCTTCAAGCAGTATAACCTCACAAGCCAGCAGAATGAAACTAAGGGCACTGTTGATCAACACAGGCATCCATGCGTATGAAGCTTCAGACAAATCCATGGCTTGTTCTAGCAGGCCACGTTTAATATAATCCTTCACTGAGCAATACATTACCTTATTCCAGCCTTACTGGTAATTATCCATTACGACTAAATATTGTGAAACATAACTCCTAGCACATCATCACACGTTCATCTGTACTCTGGTGTGTGATGGTAACTTCAGAACCATGTGGGAATTCGCTGGACTGCCAAAAGCATAACCAAGCCATATCAATGATAGATGTGCACTATGCCAGTCACATAACATCAAATATTAGTTTATTACTTCACTGTTGCATCATCAGTAGTTTCGACTACTTGGTTAACAAATTTGAATTACAACATTGAGAGCTGAGCTGCTTCCCCTTTCCTTTAATAAAAAGTACCGTAAAGGTGGTTAAAAAGTGTGTTTAATTTCGGATAAACCATTCCATTTATGGTGTTAACTGAGTAAATATTCGATGTCATTCTTTTATTTGAACTTCTGTAATTACAAAGTCTATTTGCGTGGTTGCTTCAGTACCCCTCTTTCACCACCTCCTGGTAGCACAGATCATCGGCGCTATTAGTCCGTAAGTGCCTGCCGGAATTCAAGTGTCTTCTGTGGATGTTTGTCATGTGATTGGGATACCTGCAAACCGATTTTAAATCAGTAGGAAGAGAGATCCAAATGAGTGGCTTGGCTGGAGCCCCAGAAGCGGTGTGATCCAGTCCCGTTACTCTACTGATAACTGTGAAGGAAAGGTTTTTGTCTCTGGTGCCATTGAAAAGTGGTCCAGATTGCTCCTTAGTGTGGACTTATCTAAATCATTTTCCAGGTTTTTCTTCACTTTGCTCTTCTGGGAGAAGGTGGAGGACTTTCGAAGCTTTGATTGCATGCTTGTACTGGTTGAGGTTTAGGGGACTTGTTCTGTGGTCTTTGTAATTTGATTTCTGGGACATGGGGAATCCGACACATTACATTTTCTAAAAAAAAAAACACTATGAGCTTCATAGTCTGATTATAGCTTGCATACTTTGGTTTTGAAGTATCATTTGACAAGCAACCCTTGTTCTGTTTCTCTGCATTGTGTTGTGAAACAACAATCTCATATGTTCGATTATGGTATGGAAAACCAAAGATATTAAGAATGTTGATGTTAAAAGGAGGTGGTCTCATGGAAGTCATGTTGAAATCTAACCCCCATTTCCCAAAGTACAAAGAATTAGACTGCTCCTGCTGCCTTTCCAGAATAAAACTGAATTTATAGGTTTTTAGCTATATGCAAATGACATTTTATTTCTCATCCACCCCTTTTTTTTGTTTTTTTTGTAGGTTTAAAAATGGCTTCTATGTTGACACGCTCTATCCGGAGCCTCCCCATCACAACCACATCATGGGCAGCACGCTTCAGTAAGTAGATTTCCTTCTTATCGGTGTCAAGTTTTTTCAATGCTGTCGCTTTCTCAAATGAAATCCCACTTTGCTGATGGGGGAGCAATTCCTTCAAACTTCCTTTCTTCAAGGTGAAGCTACCTGCTATGCTGTCTTGGCAAGGATTTCCTACTCCAAATTGAAAGGGGTGTTAATGAGAGAAAAAAATTGCCACTAGTGATGCGTTTATGCCCTTGAGAGCTGCAAAAAGAACAATTGATGGACAGAATGCAGAACAATGTCATACATTCACCCCAGTACAGAGATCTGGGCCTAAATTCATCGTTTTTTTGCTCACCATGCCATTCCAGTTTGGACCCAGCCATATGCAAATCAGTCTTGACCCTGCGCCCAATGGGAACAGTCCAGCCCGAACTGCCAGGCCAGGTCCTCCCTGGACTGGAATCAAGCATCCTAGGACCGGTTTCGGGGTTTCACCCCTCTTCAGCCAGGATAGCTTGACTCCAGTGGCATGGAGAGCACGGGACCCACGTCTGGGCATACCCGTCCCACTCGGGGTGACAAATGCAAAAAGAACAATTGATGGACAGAATGCAGAACAATGTCATACATTCACCCCAGTACAGAGATCTGGGCCTAAATTCATCGTTTTTTGCTCACCATGCCATTCCAGTTTGGACCCAGCCATATGCAAATCAGTCTTGACCCTGCGCCCAATGGGAACAGTCCAGCCCGAACTGCCAGGCCAGGTCCTCCCTGGTCTGGAATCAAGCATCCTAGGACCCGTTTCGGGGTTTCACCCCTCTTCAGCCAGGATAGCTTGACTCCAGTGGCATGGAGAGCACCTACACGACAGACAGATTCATCTATGAATGTTGAAGTCTTAATTCGAACTCGCCTCGAGCCAGACTTTAGCCGTCTGTTGTTGAATACCAATACTTAGAGTAGGCGCAGGCTGAGCCCATTGCCTATTATCTGTTGGCTTTCTTGTCAATCTCATGTGCTGCTTACTCGTGGCTTTCCATCCTCGTCTTGTTTGTCCTGTCCCCAGAGCATAGTCTGTTTAACTTTCTTTTTATCAATGACTTGTATCTTTCCGTGGCTCACATCAGGGGAATTACTTTTGTTCCTTTTCTGTAAGTACTACATGGGAGTGCATGTGTGTTCTTGCTCTCTAGTTTGTTACTTCGCCCTCACATGCCTGCCCCTTCACTTTCCATATTGCTCCTCACCCCTCCCAGCGCACCCGTAAAAGCACAGCAACAGGTTTGTTTTTTCCCCCAAGGTTTGACTAAAGAACACACTTTATCAGGTTGGGTTTATATCCTTCATTCCACAGGCTGCATGAATGCCCAGGCCTTGGAACATAAAGGTAGTATTTATGGTACTGAGGCGAGCTGCTGCAGTGACTGGACTAGCGTTTAAGACGAAACGTGTACTTATCCTCGAGCTTGAGCAGAACACAGAAAGGCCAGCTCATTTATTCTATTGCAGAGTCTGCTTTAACAAGCTTTTTCCGTCAAATTATGACAGCTCCTTATTCTGATCCTCAGTCAGCACTTAAGTTGTTTTAAGTGCCTGCAACACGTCCTCTGTCATTTTTAAGGTGGCTCATATACGACAAGTTTTTAAAATTCTATTCCGTTTCCTGTGTGAAAACTGTTTGGAAAAAAAAATAAACCATGCTGTTTTTAAAGTTTGAAAATACTAAATTCAATGTTCAGTTTTGTGATGCATTTAAGTGTCTGATTACTTTTCCTTCAGTATTTTGACTTTTATTCAAATACCATTAAACTATAGTTTTGATGTAGCCTTCCCCCAAACAATCCAGTAAAAATTTAACATTAGACATTACTTGCCAGATGTTCACTATACTTTGTCCTTTTTCACTTATAATGTGGCATCAGCATTGGTTTGCATTTCTATTCTAATCTACATATCTTATGTTTACTTTGTGAATGAAATATGAATGAGAGTATGTCAATAAGTCATCCCTATGAATGATCACTTATTTTCATTTCAAATCGGTCTCCTCATCTGTCAAGCCACACCCCTTCCTTGATGTGAAAGCAATTTATGAATTTGTTTTTGTAAATACATTGTTTTTACTGACGTATCACACCTTAGAAATTCTTTCTTTTACCTCTCTTCCAGGCGCAAGATCTGTGAGCTGCTCTTCCCCGCTCAACTCTCCTGGTAAATTAAGCTTTCCCGGCCTAATTTGCAACAGATTAAATGGCTGCTTTTCCTCTCTGTGCTTTATGTACATTTAACCCATGTACAGTTGGATTCACACAGTACACAGGTCGTCTGAGGAAGTTGTCTGTACTAAGATTATTTTGTGGAATGCAGTATTTAAGGGCCTCCTGAAGTTTGGGCTTCTAACCTGCCTGTGCTGGTTCTGTATGGTGTTTCTCTGGTGGCTTAACAGTTCCTCAAGGGGTTTGGGCTTTCATCCTGCCTGTGCTGGCTCTGTACAGTGTTTCACAGGTGACCTGACAGGTCCTCCAGGGGTTTGGGCATTCATCCTGCCTGTGATGACTCTGTACAGCAGCTGCAGGTGTTTGGGCTTTCATCCTGCCTATGCTGGCTCTGTACATTGTTTTACTGGTGGCTTAACTGCCTCCAACGTTTTGGGCGTTCATTCTGCCTGTGCTGGCTCTGTATAGTGTTTCACTGGTGGCGTAACAGTGCCTCCAGAGGTTTGGGCTTTTGCCCTATCTGTGCTGGCTCTGTACAGTGTTTTTCTGTTGGCTTGAGAGTTTCTCCAGTGGTACGGCTGTCTATCCTGCCTGTGCTGGCTCTATACAGTGTTTCACAAGCTGCTTAACTGCCTCCAAAGTTTTGGGTGTTCATTCTGCGTGTGCTTGTTCTGTATGGTGTTTTACTGGTGGCTTAACAGTGCCTCCAGGGGTTTGGGCTTTTATCCTGCCTGTGCTGGCTCGGTTTAGTATTTCACTGGTGTCTTAACAGGCTTTCATGTGCCAGTGCATGTTTACCAGTATATTAACCGTGCCCCTGTCTTGGCTCCTATCGCACTTGGGTGGGCTCCAACCAAAACAACGCATCTGGGGTAGCTCACTCCCTGCCCAGCTATATAATCCTTGGAACGCTGCCAGAGAGAATAATGATCATCCCACACTTTGAATTCAATTTAGGAGTGTTAACCTGAATACTCCTGAAATCTAGCCAACTGACCTGAAATTATACTGGAATATATAGGCTGCCTCCGAATCTATCCCTCACTCTCCATTCAGATTCCACATTATGCTACACACTGCAGTACCAAGTCTGGAGCCTCAAGCACCCTACTAAAACTCAAGGCTTACAGATGACCGCACTACCAACAAATGTTTCCTACTCGAACAAGAAGATTGGATAATTACCTACTCGACCAGTTAAATACCACTTAAAGCCTCAATAAGAAACAGAAAAGTGCCATAAATTGAGACTGTACAATACAAAAAGAATTACATCGTGTCAGAGAAAATGCCCTTCACATAGACACCTGCTTTGCTGCACCACAAGGCTGTGTAACTAAGCATAACACCGATACCTGTCACATTTCAGATCACTTCCTGTAACTATTATCCCCTAAATTGATTTGAAAAAATCTCAGGCTGCCTCGTATCTGACAACTTTGCAAGCTATCACAGCATAGTCTTCAGACCACTCATAAACGTTTTTTAAAGTTGCTTTAGCTCATGTATTTTGTTATCATTGTCCAGCTCAGGTCTGGTAGTAGAGGAATTCTGGTAGTAGAGGAATTCTGGTATGTCAGGTTAGTACTTTTTTCTTTGCTGCCAACCCAACCTATCTCTCTGTCTTGGTGGGCTGAGTTCTACAATGTTGGTGCGTGTCCATCCTAAACCTTTCCTACCTTTTGTAGTAATAATTCTGTTTACTCTGTGTTTCTCCTCTACTTTGGGGCATGTATGTAGAGGAAAATAGGTAAGTGGAAAGCTTGTCCGAACAATGCAGCCCAAGAAAAACAAATCCCATACATTAATACCAAAGAAAAGGATGATATATGTGATAGTAGTGTGAGAAGTTTTTGAAAATGCCTGGAGTATAAAGTGATAGAAAGGTAGTCTGGAACGTAGTTCCGTAACCATGTGTACGGAGTTAAGGTTGAAAAGTGATGATATCCTAAATGTGGACAGTGTAGCCCAAAAAATGACTTATTAGGACTTTAACCAGTCTTTGGGTGAGTCTGCTCCTAAAGTGCTGTGTACTGTGGTACAATGGAGAGGAAGGCTTGATAAGAATTCATCTGTTAGTGCAGTGTAAGCAGTGTTGTGCTGTCTTTATTCAAACAGCACAACCAGCAGTACATCAGTTATACAAGTAATGTTTTGACCAGTTTGTTTACATTTAACAATTTGTCGTTTGGGAGAATATCACCATGAGGATGGACTACCATTCCCACTCATTCGAAACCCCATCACTGCCCTCGAAATGCCTGCCACTGTCCCCAGATTTTCTCCCCATTTTTTTGGGACATCCTCTATTTTGGTTTATTGTTTGTTCTGCTAGCCAACACCAATCTAAATCTGCTTGCCAGTCTCTTACTCTTGGAAGTGCCCTAGCCCACCAGCACCTGGCCAGGCTGCGCTTTGCCCCCACCCCTGCCAGTGCCAGCCATATTTTGATGTATCTGGGCCAGTCCTCCTCTCCGGCTATCACTAATACGAACCATTGCGGCGTTGGGTGGGTGGGGGGGGGTCACCTGTGGCATGATATCCCTGATTGTCCCCCAGTATTTTTGTTTCCGGGCACTCCCAGAGGAGGTGGTAAAATGTGCCTTCTTGTCCACACCCCCTGTGGCAAGGGGATGATTCTGCTCTGCCCAGGCGGCTCAGCAAACCATGGGAGCGGTATATTTCGTGTAGGACCATCAATTGAATGAGACGGAAACGGGAGCTTACCCTGGAGGGCTTCCATTCAGTCTGTCCTACATTGTACCCACATCACCTTTCCACACTAATCGTAGTGGTCCTATGAGGTCTGGGGCATTATTCATTAGTTTATTAGCGAGATAGCCTTCTCCTCTAGGGGGTCTGTCAGAAGCTTGTCCTCTAGGGGAGCTTCCTCCACCAGGTCCTCACCTTTGCAGATATGTCTCTGCAGGGCATGGGTCAATTGTAAATATCGCAACCACTCCCCCAGGCCCATTCCATACTTTTGTTGAAGGACCTCGCACGTCACGAAGGCCCGAACCCTTGAGACATCTCCTAATTTTTCAAGCCAGAGAAGTTCCCATTTACTCCAACCTCTTAGCATACTAACTTCTGCACGTTGGTCGCCTTCCCACAAGGGAGTCATTTCGGTCAGCCTGCCCTTCAGGCCCAGGTATTTTGTTGCTTCCCTCCAAATTTTGGCCACCGTTGGCGTACGTGCCGGTAGACCTCGGATTCCCTTCTCATCATAGAGCAGAGAGCCGTATCCCCTGGTTCCCATATATAACCTGTCCACTCTATAAACTGGCTCCGTCCTGTCTCCAAAGGCCCAGCCGTTCACTGTGACCAATTGGGATGCCCAGTAGTACAGTTTTTGCATCCGGGATCGGCAGCCCTCCTTCCTAGACGCACCTTTGTAATTTGTTTAACGCTATATGTGCAGTCCCTCCACTCCACAGCAGGGCGCGCAACTCCGCCTCCATTAAACAAAAGAATTGTTTGGATTTGGTAGGGGGCAGAAAACTCGATATATTTAGACGATTTTTTTATGTATGATATAGAACAGCCAAGTAAATGCTTATTGTACCTACTTGCAAAAGTACCCACTTAAAACCATTCTGATACCTCACTTACTAGTCAACTGAAAACTGTGAATAACTCTGGAAGTTAGCAGAATGTTTTATGTATTGTAGTGGTGAGAAGAAGTTAATTAGGGTTTTTGTATACATTTAACAGATTGGATGAAGAGGCTGTAGTTTTTTTTGGAGTTGTCCTCTGGTCTAAACTTTTTGTGTATTAATAGTAGTGTATTGTAGGAAACTCCAAAATGCAGGGAAAACTTAGAATTGGAAATGTAGTTACTTCGGAAGAACTATGTTCATAATGTATGTAAGAAAATGTATATGTGGCTATTTTTTTGTTTTTATATTTTAGTTGCATTTTTGGCAAATATACACATGGAATAAACCTATTGAATTTGGACTTTACTTGTTACAAGCTGCTGTATGAGCTTAGATTAGATTTATGTGGAACTTTGAGGTTAGCAGAGCTCAATTATTTGTTGCATCCTGCTACTCTATCTGTGTTTCCTTAATTTTTGAGGCTGACACATGCATGCTAACTCAGTATTTCTCATCCGCTGCAGCCGTCAAGGCCCTTTGTGTACTGTGGTCCTTTCTATGCCAGTGGGTCAGCTGCACTTCTGTCGGCTTGCCCAGTTCTATACCCAGTGCCCCAATGCAGTTCCTGTCGTCATTAATTCTTTACTTGTGCCCTCAATTCCAAACCTTCAAGCATTTGTCCACCTCTTACTTCTCCAAACCATAGAACCTGATCCTCGCCTAACAAGTCAGTCAACAGGCCACTTTCTTCCATTCACCCACCTTCTCTCACCCACAATGTACCCCCTCTTGTTCAAGTTACTAGGTACCCAGAATTTTCATCTTCTCGATGAAGAAATAATTTCTACTACATAGTTTACACAATCACCATAAAATCCATGAAGAATAAAAAGAGATCCAAGAATGACTTGATTAAGAGTTTACCAAGGCTCATTTGTGTGCGCTAGCATCAAGGTGATAAAATAACTTGGTTATAAAACTCACCACTTGGAAAACTACAGAGCCGTTAAACTGCATGCAGGAATTACTTCCTGCTGTCACAGAAGACTTATCATGGGGAATGTTCATTCTGATGGTAGAGCCCTTAGGGAAGCTATTTATGAAAAGCTGCTCCTGTGGTTAAAACGCACTGAAATATTCCTCACTTAGAAATACAAAGCCTTTTCCCTAATGCTCTGTAATATGAGAATCTGCATACCCATAAAACTAGACCGCAGTAAATATATTGGCTGTACAACATACAGCATGCATATCGTCTTAGCTTCCTGTCTTCCCCAAGACCATTGATGCCTTCCATCCCTCAATTCTCGTCTTCCATCTGTAGGAATGCTTTTGTAGAATGTCAGTATTTCTTCATAGTAATTAGTAACTCTAATTCTAATTCAAGCGAGCAGTATGTGGCTTCACATAGGTGTGAGATGCAATGTTGTAACTCTGTACACTAGTAGATTATGTGCACCACCTCTAAATAGGTGTTTTTTCTCTTGCTCACTTCTCCCAATGGCCATTATTTGTGTTCTGTAGATAGATTTTTGATTTAAGTGTGTAGGAAACTGGGTTTTTGTTGCAGTAGACCCCCCCCACACACTTTTTGTGTAGTATGTGATGCAACTTAGACTGAAGTGTACTGGTTTCCTGCTAACCATGTTCTCAGTTCTCTTTCCCCAAAACATCTGGTCACTTGATCCCAAGGGGGCCAGGCCTTTAGCACCTCTGTATGTCCCTAGTAAGTGGTACTATCTATGTCCTAAGTATGGTACTTGGGGGCATAGGTACTAAAGAGGGTCCCTAAGAGCTGCAGCATATCTTGTACCACTCTAAGGGACTCTGCACCAAACTCCTACAGACTGTCACTGCGGGCTGTGTGACAAAGTGCTTCAAAAAGTGAAAATACGACATGGCACACAATTGTGAGCCATGTTCCCTAACAATGTATGTAATATTTGTAAGTCACCCCTACAGGAAGACTTGAAGCCCTGAGGCAGGGTGCATTATATTACATGTGATGAAATATGTGCATGAGCAGATATGCCCTGGTGCTTGCCCCTTCATTTACTGACAGTACAATTGAACACCGAAGCCATGTTAAGGTATGTACTGGGCACTAATCAAAACGAGTTTCCCAACTACATAATGGCTTCACTGAAACCTATGGTGTTTGGTATCAAACAGCTCGTATTAAGAAACCCATGCTGATCCAGTGATGGATTTATTAATGTATGCACCTACAGGGTTCCTTAGAGGTGCCCCCTGAAACCTACCAGGACTCTAGAGTGCTGGCTGACTGGTCCAGTCTTCCACCACAGACGAGTTTCTGACCCCCAGGGGTGAGAGCCCTCGCTCCCAGGAAGTCCGGAACAATGCCTGCTCTGGAAAGAGGTGTAATCACCTCCTCCAGGAAGGTTGGTAAATCAGCATATCAAGGTAGGAGGCTTCAAAGGCCTCTAATGCCTTTGATATGCGACCCAAGGCTTTACTAGACAGGGAAAATACCACCCCCTGCCCTGGGCCCATCTGGCACCCGGAAGGGCAGGAAAATTAGCCATGCAGGAGGCATGCTAGACTGCCAGGCTGTACACACGTTTAGGGTGACCAGCTTGAAGTGAACATGAAATTAGGAATTCCACCATCTTGTGTGTGGTGGAATTAGGCATTCTGGGACTGGGGATGCCCACTCCCCAAAGGAAGTGGCCTTTTGGGGGGGGGGGGGTGTCATGACCCCAGGGGTAAGTAGCCCATTGGCTACTATCCCTCACTCCCCTTAACGCCCCTACATTGAGTATTTAGGGGACCCCCTGATACCAGGACTTCAGATTATGATGGACAAAAAGAAGTGGATCAGAAGACTGCTGACCTGAGAACTGAGGAGCACGACTGATTTGGCCCCAACGCTGCCAGCCTGCCTGCTCCACCCGACCCTCATGGAGCAGCCAACTCGTCCTGCCGCTGTGCAGATTCAAAGAAATGCGGAGGGCTGCCAGTGCTCCGCCACTCACCAAAGAAACTCCCTTGGAGTATAGGAGCTACTCCGCTGCAGCTGCAGGCACCAAAGAAGCAACGCCCAGTACACCGACGTGCGCCTACGGGAACTGCCAACACAGCAGCTGCCCAGGAAGCTGTAGCAGTGCTCCTAAAGTCAGATCCATCCTCCCTCCAAGTGTGGGGGTGCCAGGATCGACCGGAGCCAGACAACACCAGTACCAGGGGTACTGGACCCCTTGCAGCAATTTAGGCTTGTTGTGTCCAGTCCGGACACCAACGCCGAGGAAGACCAAACTGCATGCCAAGGGACTTTAGGGCCAGTGAGACCCCACTCGAGAGTGGCTCTGCGGTCCTGTTTGCCCCTCTGCAGCATAAACAAAGGCTAAAAGTGAGTCTGGAACTGACGCCACCCAACAACTCAAAACACCTCTCTACCCACGCCCCCAAGTCCAAGGGAGGTGCCGGTGCCAACAGGGTCCCCAGACTCACCAGAACAGAGCCCATCCTTGGGTTGTTCAGTCACCGCCTGCAGCCTCTTTCTGCAGGCCTCCTCCAACCGTGAGACTCCAACACCGGACCCAATGCCAAAAGACGCCACTGCACCCAAGCCCCACAGCCCGAGGAGAAGTGGACCAAAGGTGTTCCCACATGCCCGAGCATCTCAAGGGTCGAGCACTCTTGTGGATTCCCCCGGACTGGTCCCCTAGTCCCAGCCTCTCTTCGACCTGACCATTCCCCATTAAAGTACATGGGGCACCCAATGCCGTAACACACCTCTGTACCCGGACGCCCCAGATTCTCCGTAGGTGACCTGCTGGTGTGTCCTTGGACCTTGCCCCATACTCACCTTAAGTCCCGGAGAACAGTCCCGTAAGTCACTGATAAGTGCCCAAATACAGTACATGTTTTTTCCCCATAGGATAACATTACTACTCCCAAAAATTGCACTGTCAACTTTTGAAAACTGTAAAAATGTATAACTCTAAAAGTACTTAGCTGATTTCGATGATTGTGGTTTCTAATTCATATAAAAGTATGTTATTTTTATGAATAGCTTTCGGATTTCTTTGAGTGTCTCATTTATTGCCTTTGTGTATATAATAAATGTTTAGCACTACCCTCTGATATGCCTAATTGTTCACCCACATTACCACAAAAAAGAACATTTGCGGTGTCATTGGTGCCTCTGTAATTCCTTTGGGGTTTGCCTGGACACTTTACACAGTGTACCTCCTTTTGGTCCACTATATAAAGAGCCAGCTTCCTACAAAGGGATATTCTCTTTTTGACAAAGTTGATGTCAAACATGCATTGGACTGTAGTATTGTTATCTTTCTAATTAATTACTTTCAGCTGTGCAGACCAAGAGCAAGAAAACTCTATCCAAGCCTGGAATGAAGAATGTGGTAGTTGTTGAAGGTGTCCGAACACCATTCTTGCTATCTGGTACAACGTAAGTATACAAAATTCCATCTACCCTATGTATTGTTTTTACTCCAGCTTTTTTTGCTTTCTGGGCCTCTGCTGTAGCTTACGGCCTGCTGACCCTGTCTCAGTCACTATATGATGGAAGTAAAATTACATTTTCTTGTAGTCTCTGCAGTCACTGCATATTGACACAGTGCTCACTTTGTGTCAAGACACTAGGCTGGCATTGAAAAGTTCCAAGTATTTGTCAGTGTTCCATTCTGAGTTAACCATAAGAGTTACGGACCAATACAGACCGTATGTAAGGATTTTGGGTGTGGATCAGGATACTTTATCGTCCTATCCATAATTTTTTTGTGTGGTCTTTGGGAGCTTGTCTGTCCCATAAATTATTAATTTGGCATTTTATTCCTAAAATTCTGTATGTTCATAGTTGGCTGATGGGTTCAATTGTGGAAATTATTTGTTTCATTACTTATGAGAGAGAGAATACTTTGTAACTTTTCCAGCCATCGTGAAATAATGCAGTAATTCCTCCATATGTTTTGTATAGAAAACCAGTGACCACTTGCAAATGTTACTGATTGAGCTCTCGTGCTGTGAGCTCAAAGGAAGAAAACCTTTAAGAAGGACTCTATGTTGATATTGGATGGGGCTGAGATCCAATGCCGCCGTTATATTGTTGAAATGAGCTCTGTGTTCTTCTGAGTGTACCTTTACTTTTGTAGCCTATAATTATTGGGATGTTAACGAGACTTAGGGAAATCTAGTTGTGCTTTAGGCGATATCATGTGCTTAACAGCATTTTAATGTTACCTTGTGAAGGAGAGTCTGTTTGCTTAGTGCAGTTTTCTTTTATTATTCTTAGGCATTGGGAGGAGCTGGGCATTTAGGTCCCTTAGGCTATAACATAGTGAATTAATGGTGTTTATATTTGTTCTAATAGCTTTGACTGCACATCTCATGTTGCTGAGCTCAGAAGACGAGGAGCTTTTCTTGCTACAGATTTCCTGTAGGTTGCCTTGTATATTATTGAGAGACACATAGTTATGTGTAGAGTCGGGTATGAAGGGAATAGGATCCCTTTGTGATGAGCTATTGTGTTCTATTGGAGTCTGCTGCCACCTTAAGTGGCAAAGAGGTTTGTCAGACCATTTCTGGCCCTTCTAGACTAGTGGTGCAGGCTTGTTAGTCACTTGCCACTGTCAGTTCTGGGGGTGAAAGTAGGATAGTTTGTGAGGGTGTCAGAATAGTGGGGAATTAAAAGTATTGGTAAGGCCAGATCTAGGAGAGAATTGGCTTCAGATCGCAGTTTTAACTAGAAGGATGTTTTGCAGGATTTGTGAGAGTAGTCTTGGGATTTGTTGTATTAGTGAGTAATAATTCTCACCTTACAGATAACGTGATTTTTCAAAGTATTTATGTATTTTCACGGTTCGTCATTGTCATAGTAAAAGGTTGAATGATTTCAGGTACTAATCAGAGGCTTGAATCTGTCTGTTACTATTTCTGTTTATAAAGATGGTTATAGTTGTAATAGACCGCTTTTGCCTAAGGAAGTTTTTTGTTGTGCAGTCTACACGCAGCGTCTCCTTGAAGAGCTCTGTCTATGGATAGCAATTCTTGGAAAAGATCATATCTGCTT
Organism: Calotriton arnoldi; assembly: GCA_963921515.1. Classification (NCBI taxonomy): domain Eukaryota; kingdom Metazoa; phylum Chordata; class Amphibia; order Caudata; family Salamandridae; genus Calotriton; species Calotriton arnoldi. The sequence continues at coordinate 954,878 of CAWUFW010004170.1, forward strand.
TCATGCATCCTCTTGTGCGACAGTATTGGTCGGTGATCAGGGTTTCTAGACACTCTGTGTAGAGCCTATGTTTGTGGTTCTTTGAACTGTTTTTGGAGAGATTTAATGGGTGGGCTGCTTTCGCAACATTAGAAAGTGGAGCATTCGTCTTATTTTGAGCCATAATTTTTGGAGTCTGAAAACAGTGAAAGGAGTGGGGGTGGTGAATACAAATCACTGAAATGTTGTTCTGTATCTCACAATTTGAATATAGCCTTTCGTAGCAGATGTTTGAGAGGGCAGGACGCCAAGTTGAAAGCTCACAGCTTCTAAATGCAGAAACCATGGACTGAAAAGGGAAAAACAAATCTTGCTAACAAATAAACAACATGCATTAAAGCACCTAGGTCAAAAATAACTACAATGTTGTCTGTAATATATGCAAGTGAAAAACGTTCATATCGATACAAGCATTCGCTTTTTAAGGATCCTATGCAATCTATGGGCAGAAGCCGAGGGCAAAGCGATTGCAAGTCATCAAATACAGGATGAAGAACATGCTTCTCTGACTCGGCGGAATACTATGATGTTGCTACTAACTATAGGAAAAAAACACCAAAAACCTTTCTGAACGTCCTACTGCCTATACCCCTAATGCTTAATGGGATAAGGTTTTTTTTTTCTCCCTGATACTGTTGGCATCATTCTAAAGACAGTTGACTTGTTTCGCTATTGTTTTTTTACCACCCGGACATAGTATGTATATGTACTCAATGATGTCAATTACTGTACATGTATGACTCATGGCCTCTTTCACCTTACTAGAACCTGCATGAGTTTTTCATTGATTTACCACTGTTTATTTTATTTTGATTTTTGCTGTTATTTTTACTTGCCTTTACCCAGTAGCATAATGCTCCTTTTTGTTTTTCCATCATTTGCAAATGTGCGCATATTGGCTGCACAAAAATGCTGCAGTGCATATTATTTGACACTTGTCTTTTTTTATGCTATAGGCTATACTTTAAAAGCTAACCCAATCAATTTAAAAAAGGATCCTATGCAATCTGCTTAAGTTGCCACAATCAGTAAATCCCTTTGCAAGGATATTTAGCCCGTAGTTCAAGACTTAGAAAGGCGCAAGCCCCAGGTTCCTCAAGTTGACACAGTCCAATCAGAGACTACCTCATCCTACCAGTCCTATGTAAGATCCATAAATGTGAAAACTTAATCCACAAAAAAAGGCTCCAGTCTAACCTTGTGTACAAGCAGGTCATCCTAACATGGTATATTGGTCCCCTTCACAATTCTTGGGGACTTTTAGACTCTTGGGTCATTCTTCATATTTGCCATTGGGTTTAATGCAACAGTTTCAATCGAGCTCAGCACCAGTAGTGGCACTGCCGGAGACTGTGCTGCATGTGATCAAAATGCCGCTGCAGGGCCATCTTTCAGGGGCTGTCTTAATCCGAGTTAAAGTCTGTGTAATTATGTCCGTCATTTATAAAGCGACTAATGCCTTTAGGCAGCTGTTGATACAGATGGGAGGCATCAAAAAGAACAGAAATCCTACCCCTGCCACAGTTGTACGCATTTGTGAGGTAAAGTTTGTCAATAAGTTATCCTTCATCTCCCAGGCAGACAGTGTGGTAGAAGTGATTCAGCCTTTGCAGATCCTTTAAAAAGTTTCTATTTCTGCTCCCTTTACATCGCCAGAGGACGGTAATTCATGCTCTCATAACCTCGCGTCTGGACTACACCAATGCTCTGTACTGGGATCTCTCAGCTTTCCAACTTCAGAGACTCCAGCTGGTGCAGAACCGTGCAGCCAGACGCCTTTTAGGGATCCGGAAAAACAGTCACATTCTTCAGCACCATAAGGAATTGCACTGGTTGCCAATCCGTGAGAGTTCATTTCAAGGGGCTAGTGCTGGCCCATAGAGTCTTTTTTAAGTTGGGTCCCCGCTACCTGGCTAACAGACTCGCGCACTACCTTCCAGCAAGAACTTTGCGCTCCTCAGATGCCCTGTTGGCTGTTGTGCCAAAAACCAAAAGGAAGAAATGGGGCAGCTCCTCTTTCTCGGCTCTTGCCGCTTTCTAGCTGGAATGCTCTTCCCCTTGAACTGAGAACCAATAAAGAGGAAGGTTCCTTAAAACGGAGCCTTAAAACTTGGCTGTTCAATCTGTCTTTCTAATTAATTTCTTCTGACTTGTGGTCAATGAATCTTAGAGCCTCGACACTCCTCTGAGTTGCTGTGCGCTCTACAAAAACCTGATTGATTGAAGTACTTGACACTTGTACAAATAATACTAACTGGAGCAGTTTGCACTACTTTCTAAAATCCTCACTTTGTTATGCCAAACTCAGAACAAGGCTACGCTTTACTGACACAGTTCAATAAATGTGTGTTGTATAACATTGAGTTACATGACCACAGTACATTTAAAATGCACATAAATGTGTAAGAATACTAAGACTTTAGTGGTCTTGAAGCAAATAATTAATAAAATGCAACAGCGCATGTTAAGGCACACATTTTTTAATAGTAAACCTATATGCATCACGGATGGGAAATTTGCATCCCCCGATGCCCGAGCTATCTAGATTTATTTCCAAGGCAAGTAGTTTTAATGTCCATTTTATCCGAAGGACAAGCAGTCTTGATGATAGTTAAAGTAGGGACAGAACTACTGCCCCCTCGAGCAAACAGCTAATTAAAAATCCGAAGCAAACATTTCAGTTATTGAAGGTCTAATGGCCTATGATTTGCTGAAATCCAGTGACTGCAGTTACTATTGTGAGTGGCTGGCTCAACCATGAATCTACCCCCAGGTAAAACTTTGCTTCTGATTGGTGAACTCAGCCATGGAGTGGGACTCAGGACAGGCTCAAGGCTGCTGTTATTTGTGAAATGGAGATTGACGTAAAGCAAATTCAAGATGCTTTTTCTGCAGAGCTTGAGACACACGTCATGGAGCAGGATAGCACAGCTCCCATCAGACTGCCAGGTAAAAGACTGAACGGCGGGGGAGGAGAGGAATGGAGGACCTCTCAGTTCTGTCCCTCAGTTTCATTTGCAGTTACGTTTGCTCCTCCATGTGCCACGTGCATTTCCTTGGGCCTGGTCTCTGGTCCTTTCTCTCTCTCTGGGCCTTGTAGAATCACCAAAAGTCTACCAGTCGGCTCTATTTCTGGTGCTTTGCTCCCTGGGCTTCTGGGGGTCGTCACAAGTCTGCTCATAGTGGGGATTTCCATTACCTTTTACTTTACCTGAGCGTCCCATCTGAGCTGATGCCTGAAGCATGCACTATGGTCCCCATTACCCTCTTGTGCTTCCTACTTGCCTGGGTTCTCTACACAGTGATTGTAATCAGCAGAATATCAGTGGCTTTGTGAAAACGATTTGTTCTGCAGTACTTCCACTTCAGCAGCATCAGTGAACAAAAGGGTTGCTAAAGAAAACAGGAAAGGGTAGATTTCTGATAGTGTATTTTCCATAAATGTCATGTATTCAGCACATTAAGTGGCTTTGTAGGAGTTTCAATGCAGTGCCAAGCGTGCCTTTGCGGAGGCAGGACTGCAACAGACCGCTGTTGTAGATATCTGTTACATGATAGCTGTTCCTATTACAGGATAGGCACAACCTGATCCTCACAGGGTCTTATGCTCGGTAACTTTAAGTCTCAGTGTGAAAACCATTTAAATAATGTTTTAAACATGGTGGTGTAGGGGGGCGTGGCCTGGCAGTCCAACATGGCGGACGGTCCTTAGCGTGGGTCACTTAGCCCTGCAGAAATCTGTCAATAATACTGCCGCATCGGCTCATTAATCTACCTCTTTGACACTGCACAGCTCCTTGCCTTGCTCTCCTGCCACCCGAGACCGCCGTGAAGTCGCCCGCCATAGCATGTTAAGCGGCCTGGGGCTGCGACGAAACTGAGGCCTAGAGATCCCCGGCCTCGTGGAAGAAGACGCGCCGAAGTGGGCGGCACACTGCCGGGAAAGCCCGCGACGCGTTCAAGAAGAGATCGTGGCTGTGCCGTGCATCCCTGATGGTTTGGAGGCAACTAGACTGGGGACGCGGGCTGCTACTTCCCTGATTGACGCCCTGCACCCGGATCTCGGCGGCCATATTGGGCTGTGGTGCGGTGCAGTCACCCCGGGGCTTGCATCGCAGTGAGTGGCTGAGGCTGTGCCCCGACTGCAACTTTCCAGCTGGGGACTCGCCTTGTATGCGACCCCTGACGGGCGTGATCTGTGGCCTGGCATAAACGGAGGGCGGGGGCGGCTGGACCGGAGTCACGGGCTACCTTCGCCCTGATTGATGTCATACACTCGTACCTCAGAGGCCATATCGGGCCGTGGCGTAGCCATCTTTGGGCCCGCATCGCTGTGGACATCAGGCGGGGCCCCGACAGTAATTCTCCTGCTGGGCTTGCCGATGCACGGTCCCTGACTGGAGGGACCTGGGGCCAGATACGAGCTGATCGGCGTGGCTGGACCAGGTACGACAAAGGTGCTGGTGAGAGCCCTCTATCTCCCCCCTCGCTCCTCTCTTGCTGAGACCGGGTGGAGTTCCGGGTGAATCAGGCAGTGCAAAGGGTCCAATTTATCGTGCGGCGGCGCCCTGCCTGACTCGAGGGGGGGGGTGCCTGTTAAGGGTGGTCTCGAACGTTGAGAGATTTGACCCCCTCAGGAATATATCCGTTTATCTCCACAACTTTGTGTGCAGAGACTGGCACTATCGGGAGACTGGCACAGATAGCTCAGGCCGTGGCGGCTGAGATGTGGTGCACTCCGCCCGGCCCTGCACTGCTTTCATAAACGTGGGCTCTCCTACACGACAGTCTCCTCTCAGTGAGACAGGGAGGCGGATCAACACCGGACGGCGGCAGAGATTGCCTGTCGGGGAGAGCGGCGACTAGCAGCACAAACAAAGACGAGCCCTGGGTGCTCTGTCCGTGCGTTGCCTGCCCACACTGAAGCCTGAGGTTGGGAGTCCCCGAACCGACAGAGTGGGGACTGTAATCCTCCGCGTCCCTGATCCACCCTTCGTGGAGCTAGAGCACAGGGGTGACAGGAGATACCCGCTAGGGGGGCAGGGGAGTGCCCGCTCGCGAAGGCGGCCGAGCTAGGCCTCTGTGCGGCTTGTGGGTGTAGTGTCCCTCCTCAAATACCATCTCCCGCCGCCCCACCGGCCTGGTCTGGCCAGATTCATCGACTCCATAGCGGCCTCGATGCACCAGTGTGCAGCTGGGCACGTGCCAAGAGGTGGCCCCCCATAAATTCATACAGGATGACAAAGGATAAAATGCCAATGCCCAGTGCCCCCACAAAGCAAAGCACAATGAATAAACACAGCGGCACTGTGGCCCAAGCACCCTACCCTGGGGACCCGACATCACCCATGCCAGATAATGCTGCCTTGTTAGCAGTGATCACACAATCTAGAGATATGCTGGAGGCCAATATTGGTGCGGTGGGCTCAGATGTCCTGCTACTCAGGCAAGACCTCCGTAATGCGGTGCATCGCATTACTGAAACGGAATCCCGAATCTCGACGGTGGAAGACACTGTAAATACTTTTCAAAAGAAAGTAGTTAAGGATGGGCCCGCAGGTATAACCTCTGCTCCGTAGGATTTCCAGAGGGCTGTGAGGGAGGCAGCATGGAGGACTTCCTTACCAAATAGTTGACAGACTGGCTTCCACCCAATTCAGTGTCTACCTGCTTCATAATTGAACATGCACATCAGGCTCTTGTGCAGAAACCACCGCCTGGAGCCCATCCCAGACCAATCATTGCTAGACTTCCTACAACTTGCCAGGCTGAAGGAAACCCTTACCTTCACCTCCCACCACATAATGAACTTCCCGGACTATAGTAGGCTGGTTCAGCAGCGCCAACAGTCCTTTGTGGAAGCTAGGGCCCGCCTGCGTGGTCTGAAAATTCAATATTCCATGCTGTTCCCGGGCGTCGAGGGTGTCCTACCATTCATGGACACACTTCTTAGAAACACCGGAGGAGGTGTTCAACTGGACAGATGAAGTTGTGAAACTCAAACCCCAGACTTCACCTAGGATAGACTCTGTATCTTCATCTGGGTGCCCCAGTCATAATCTCCTCAAGGTCGCCGACAAGCAACGCCATAGGTTGCGCTCCAAGAGACGATCCAAGGCTCGCAGCAAGTCCCACATGCGTTCGACGGGAGGCCAGCTGGAGCTGACAACATCCTTACCAACTCCTCTAGAGCTGTACACGGATATATAATATACTTGACAGCAAGAACAAAAGGGCTACTTTTGTACTCTCATTCCCTTGATTTTCAAGACTCTTTAATGTACAAGGGAAGTTTATCGGGGATCTGTTGGCAGGGAGTAGACTCTGCCCCCGTTGGGGGTGGGACTCTCACCGTGCCGCGACAGATGCTTCAATGTTCATGAGGTATTGGGGTGGGAGGGGGTTAATGAGAAGTTGTTGTTTGTTTCCAGTGTCATAACTCTTAACTACATACGTAGTTCCCCATCAGACCATGGCATCCATACGTCATCTCACATCCATATGCCCCACTGCTAAACAGGCCACCAGCCTTGACAGATGCTCCGGGGAGGGGGCTCCATATCATCAGCTGGAATGTTCGCGGTCTTCTAGATAAGATCAAACGGGGAGCCATACTCCGCCAGGCTACACGCTACAAAGCAGATGTCCTGCTTTTACAAGAAACCCACCTGTTAGGTAATAAGACGCCTTGCTTGGCACGGTTTGGTTACGTCCAGACTTTTCACTCTGGATCTACCAGGGGTTCCCGCGGCGTAGCGATCTTAATTCACAGCAGAGTTCCCTACGTTCATGACAAGACATGGTCGGATCCCCAGCGCAGGTACATTGTAGTATCGGGTACATTATATGGCGAGCAACTCATTCTGGGTAGCTTATTCGCCCCCCTGCCTCTAGCCTGGAACCTCGTAGAGCGCCTGATGACACTATGGACGGAGGTCCCCTCTGGCCTGACGACCGTTGGGGGAAACTGGAACGATGTACTGTGCCCACAAAGCGATAGATGGAGCAATACAGGGCGGGTGGGAATACAGGAGTCGAGGCTACAGTTACTGATTCAGGGGAGGGGATGGGTAGACACCTGGAGGAGACTCCACCCAACAGATCAAGAATTCACATATTTCTCTGGTGTCCAGGAGTCTTTCTCTCGCCTCGACTACACTTTCATACCTGCAATCCACCTCCACAGATTCGAGACAGCAGAAATTCTGCCTAGGGGCCTCACCGACCACTCCCCCGTGTCGCTGCGACTAGACCCCAGATGCTCCCCATTCAAATGGCGGCTCTCGCCATGGCACTTGCAGGACGAGCAATACAGGCTACACATGCATACAGCCATCTCAGATTTCTTTTCTTACAATACAGGGACGGTAGAGTCCCTCGAAACCTTGGTGGAGGCTATGAAACCAACTCTCGGGGGTAGATATTGCATTCTGCACTGCACAGCGTAAACCGCGCCGTGAGAAGCTGATAGACAGAAGCCCATCTCGTAGATTTGGAACGCAGGAGTAGGGGGGAGGATGGGAGGGTGGCACGCCGACAATTGTGTAATGCGCAACAAGTATATGCCAGCGAACTGTTAGATGAGGCTAAAATGGCATGGTTAGCTACCCGCAGTAGGATATATCAGTGGGGAGATAAATCCAGTGCCCTGCTCCACCATCTCTGTCAGCAGACACTCTGCCCCTTAACCATACCAGGTATACGCGGTCCCGCCGGGGAGATGCTCACTGATCCAGTACAAATTGCGGCGAGTTTCGCCGAGTATTTCAGACTTGTATGCCCCCAGGGAGACCCTTACAGTGGATGCTATCCACCAGTTCTTGGATGACCTGCCTCCGCGGACCTTGACTGACTCGGTGAGGAAAGAACTGGACGCCCCTCTGACAATTGAGGAGCTTGAGTGCCCTATCCAATATGCGCTCGGGTGTAAAGCGCCAGGCCCGAATGGCTTCCTGTGCGAATTTCACAAAAAGTACCAATCTCAACTGACCGCTCCCGACTTAGCAGCACTTAACGCCAATGTGGATAGGGGGTGCCTCCCACCGGATTGCCACCACGCGGAAATAGTGGTCTTCTTAAAACCAGGCCGACCCCCTGAAATCCATACCTCATATCGCCCAATATCGCTTCTTAATTTAGAGGCTAAACCCCTGGCCAAAGTAATCGTCAACCGTATTGTCCCACATATTACGGACCTGATTCACCCCGACCAAGCTGGCTTTCTGCCAGGTCGCGCAACATGGCACAGTATTCGCTGTGCTCATAATGCCGTTGCGACAGTAGACCGTATAGATGGACCAGCGGTGGTACTCTTTGCAGACATTGACAAGGCCTTTGACTCGCTTAATTGGACATACCTTTTCTCACTCCTGAGTCACCTGAATATTGGTCCCCGCCACCTCACATATATTCACCTTGTATACACCGACACTACCGCTTCTGTTCGCGTGGCAGATTCGACCTCGCAGACCTTTTCCATTTGGCGGGGTACCAGTCAGGGATGCCCCCTCTTCCCTTACTTTTTCGCACTGGCTATGGAGCCGCTCGCAGCTTGGATAAGGATAGACGCCCAGGTCCGTGGCTTTGAGTGGTTACGAGAGGTCTCGGACCGCATTGCGCTCTATGCGGACGATGTACTGTTCTTTCTTACACACCCCAATAGATTGGGTTTGTGGCTACTTGGGATTATGCAAGTCTTCGGCGAGACGTCTGGTCTTTTTATGAATGCTTGTAAATCCTTCCTATGGCCATTACGAGGTGGAAGCCAACTGGGTGAATGGACATATGAGGTGACACTGGTCCCAGACGGGTTTAAATATCTTCGAGTGTTCCTGTTGGCCTCCCAGCCCATTTCATGGGATAAAAATCTAGCCCCACTGTGGGTACAGGTCAAGGAGCAGGTGCTCTCTTGTTCGCACTTAGCACTTTCCCTGTTTGGCAGATCTGCCATATTAAAAATGGTTTCCCTCCTCGATCAACTTCAAAATCACCCTTATCCAATACCACCCACCTGGTTTCGACAAATGAATGCAATTCTCTGTCCCTTCCTCTGGGGTGGGGGCTCAGCACGGGTAGCCCTAAGAACCTGTTTTCAGTCCACATACTGCGATGGTATGGCGACTCCAGACGTCCACGCATACCATGCTACTTCACACCTTCTTATCCTTAACTACTGGTGGTATGGGGACAGACTAGATCCAGCTTATGCGGTCGAAAGTTGGTTAATGGACACTGTCATTACATTCAGTCCTATATTCGGGTCCGACGCTCAAAATGTTGCCGCCAGCAACTAGGACGGTATTTATGATTTGGAGGCAAATGCTGCGCCAAATGGGGTGGTGGGGTAGACTGACAAAGGAGGACTCCCTTTGGCGCAACAGCCTTCTACCACAGTTAACTATGTTGTCCGGATTCGGGGGCTGGGAGGCCATCAGTATCCCTACGGTGGGGTAAGTTCTGCATGGTCGGACTTTAAAGTCCTTCCAGGAGCTTCAAACTGAATGACCTGCCCCGCTCACAGTTTTATAAATACCTCCAATTCCGCCATGCATTCTCCCCCTACATTGCCCATCATGAAGACATACCCGAATTTAATCCCATCGAGGCTAAAGACTTTATGGGGGACTTAGGCTACCATAAAATTACCAAGATATACCGAACACTTGTTACTAATAGCCCCAATACACTCGACACGACACTGGACGCCTGGCAAAAAGAACTAGGCCCCATAGATGACGATGATTGGGCTGAGGTGCTGGAGTCCCCACATGGCGCTGCTATCGCTGCACGCCTCCGACTCATACAATTCAAATATCTCCATCGGGTCTATTTCACTAGACACAGGCGCTGGCTGGACTGGTCGCCTCTCTTCTTTGTCTGCGCTGCAAAATCGCAGATGGCACTCTCACACATACCGTGTGGCAATGCACTCCGCTTTCGAAGTTTTGGAGGGGGGGGTGATCACTTGCCTTTCGGAAGTGTTGGGATGGGATGTTCCATATTCACCACGACTGGCCACGCTACATATTACTGAAGGAACAGTGGGTAAGCGGTACAAGCGCCATCTACTACTCCTTCGCCTTACATTGGCGAAACGGGATATTGCATGGAAAAACACGTCCCCGCCATCAGTGGGGGTTTGAAAGAGGGGACTTTATTTCTGCATTGGACTAGAGATACCAATATTCAAGGCGAGGGGATGCCCCCAGAAACACCTCAGGATTTGGATGAGGTGGGCGGACTATCGGGACTATATTTGGAGCCCATTCCCCCTGCACCAACAATTGGGGAATTGGTGTGACAACAGGATGATGAGAGACAAATTGAGATATAACTATGCAATCATTCGATTTGGGTGGCCGGGAACTACACGTTTCAGACCCTATATCAGATACATGGCACTGCTGTTTATTATTTGGGTTCTTCAGTTATTCCTAGATCCTAAACTGCTTTATCTTGATATTTCAAATGTCGACATCAATACTGCTACTATGTATATTGTATTACTGAAAACCCTGGATGCACCAGGGCCGATACGGCTGTTGACATTAAAATGTTGTTGTGAAAAATAAAAACATGGTGGTGTTGTGTTCTCATGTGCTTACGTAGACTTATGTAAATGCCAAGCTGTTTGGTATAACACATAAGTTAGCCTTTAGTCTTTAGCCAAGCACAAGCAGTTTTGACAGGTAAAGAAATAGAGCCCCAAGATAATAGAACATTTGCCCAAGAACACATATTGTAGTTGAGTGGAGCAGCATTAGAAATTTGGTTCCCTCGTTTGATCGCTACCAATCTAGCAACTGGGCTGCATCTTAACAAACATGATGTATTGTGTGCAATTAGAGCCTGGGCAGTATATCTCATACATACCCCAAATGGAGTACTGTAAAATGCCTCGCAATGTGTTAATGTAGCACATTAAAAGGAGCTTATTATAAGCGGCACTGGAAAACTGACTTGAGTTGTGGAGGGAGTGTGATGGGTCTGAAGTGTCCTAATGTGTCTCCTGCGTGTAGTGTGTATATCAAGGCCCATGTGTCCTTTCCATCAGTAAGGCTTAGAAGTGCCTTGCTGTGAACACCTCCGTATGTCTTGCAGTCTGTCCTTTGACTTTGATTTGGCTTCTCTTCCCAGTGCTTTTAATGTGTTATAACACCTACACCTTGCAATAGGGTTGACCTTTTAAAAAGCACCACAAAGCATAGGCTCTAACCACCAAACAGGCAGCAGTGAAGCTAGGAAGAACCAACATTGCAATGCTCTCAGAGGCATTCAGTAGGATAGTAGCCAGAAAACAAAGTGGATGCAATTGCGTAGCGTTCTTTAAAGCGACTACCATCTTCGGTTAAAAAAACCAACAAAAAAACCAACGAAGGCACCAAAACTAGGCCGTGCCCTGCCTAACACCTCCACTATATCTATCCACGTCTAACCACTATCTTCTCATGCACCATAGCAAACTCTTGAACCATCTCTATCCACTTCTGACCCTTTCCATTCTTTTCCACTCAATCAACCCCCAACCTTTCTCCCATCGCTAGATACCAGGGTAACCCTTTCACCATGCTTCGAGGACTCTAACTCCTATCTCTTCTCTTTCTCCTTGTCTAAACCTTACTGCTATTTTTAGTTCCCTGTCTAGCTTTCCTCCCTTCTCTAACTCCATGGCTAACCTATCAATCTTCCCTCACTCTTTTCTGGCCTCCAGCCTAACACCTTTTGCAACCACACAGCCATCAGTGCCTTCCCTGTGACACTTAAGCCATTTCTATCTGAGAATCCCTGGACCACCACTGGCTCTCCTTATAAATCCTAGGCTACCACAGGCTCACGGTGTAACTCCCCTAAGACATCATTGACTCCCTGTGTAACCCCTCAGTCACGATTAGCTCCCTGTGGATCGCCATGCAATCCCTCACCCATCTATAGATCCCATCAAAATCGTCTCCCTTGACTAATTTTGCTGTAAATGTCTTGAAGTGTCTTTGGTTTTGTCATACACTTAATGACAAGAGTGTTCCATGATTGTGTGTCAGGGCGTGCCTGGATCATATGCTTTACTGGGAAAACCAATCACTTGGATTTACCCTCCCTACTTTCGTGCACAAGCTCTACTCCAATTTCTGTAGTCTCTTGTACTTGTTCTTTAGCTGCTGTCCTCAGGAAGACCCCGCCACAGTTTGAAATGCTGAGGATGCTATCAGTTTTTTGATTTTTGGGAACTGGTGCAACCTACTCATACAAACCGGAGGACTAATGTATATGGATATTACTGTCCCCTCCAACCCAACTACTTTCCTGTGCCTTTTCCTTTCTTGTAAATGCCCTAAAACATCAAATCTTCCTCTGCCCATATTATCTCCATACCCTTCACCACACCACTCTTTCTTAAAGCTGCCGTTGGTGTCTTACATATGCAATCACATATCCTTCTTTCCTTTGAGCAACCCTGTCTTCTGACATGCAAAGCACAATGTAAAACTGTTTCACAAGCCCCTATGTATGGTTGGTCTCTCCTTCGCCTTCCCTAAATCCAGGCCTACAACATGCCCCAGCATCCTCTCAATCCCTCTCCACTCAACAGCTGAGGAATATTTTGAGGATACAGATCATTTATGCTTTTTTGATAGGAGATTTCTTCTACCAGCCACCTTCTTCATGCTTCTTCCTGGGCTCCTGCCTAAACCATAGTGTATTTGATGTAAAAAATGCCAGTCTGAGTCCATTTCTTGATAACTTGCAGGTAAACAAGTGATGTTTGGGCCAGACCACTCTGCAGACATGATCCCTGATTGATTCCTTTAAAAGTAGATCAATCAAATATCAATTGTTCTTTGTCTTATGTCTGACGTGTAGACAGTGATCTGTATTTTGTTACAGGGTAGACTGCTGTCACTGGAGAATGACGGTTGTGGTAAAGGCTGACCACTCCTTCAAGGAGCCTACTAAAAAAAAAATGAGTTGTCCATGCAGACTAATTTTGCAGCTTACCCTCAGGTGGAATCTTTTGTTTAATGTGCTGCAGAAGTCTTATTCTGCACTGCGGTATCTATGACTGGAGAAACATCACCGTTCCAACTACAACTGTTCTGAAAGTGCTGATATATCATACGATATGTTGCCAATACTGATGGCGCATAATTCATTCTTCTGATATGTTGTCCTTATTTATAACACAGGATTTATTCAGCAGTTCATCATGAGCATACAAATGCGTTTTCGTAGACCAAATTCCTCGCAGTTTGTATCATGGCACATCAGAATCCTCCGGGACTGAGAAGATTCACAAGAGAAGGATTTTCATATCCTTGGCCCTGATACCAGCTACTTGCATCAGTTTAGTAATTTCACGTGTCACCACTGCTGCTGCACAACCGGTTATTGTGTTAGTTTAACTAGTTAACACAGGTATGGCCAATGGTTCTGCGATCTACTGAAGCCTTCCAAGACTTTCAATCAGCTTTTTCCTATGGCAAGACTTGGAAATCTTTTTTGTGCCTCTGTAACACAAATTGGATTTTGTTGAAGATCCTACTGATGCCTCACCAAGTTTAATGGTGCGCTCTCTTTGAGACTGCTGGTAAGACTGCCATACCTTAGGCATAAGCCTGAGCCTCCCTCCCTGGCGGCTTGCTCAACCGTGGGCCCAGGTCCAAGAGTTTTCTTTATTACCATTATGTGTTGCAATGTCACAGTCACCCAAATGAAAATCTTTCACATCATGTGTGATGATGCTTTGATGTTAATTGGACTGAAATCTGCAGAATTGTCTCATACGAAGAAAGGAGTTCTGACTCCTGCCCTTTACTGATGAATTGGAAAAACCATCCTTTGTTCTGCTGAAGAAAACCTAGCTCTACTTGAGGCACACTGAAGAATAACATTTATGTCCATCTCTGACATAGGACTGGATCACAGCTGTATTGTAGAGATCAGCTTGGGTCTAAAATGTTTACTGTATTTTGTTTGCCAATACCTAATGCAAAATGTATATTGTCATATAGTTTTTTTCCAGTACATGCACATCAAGGAAATTTATAATGCATACTGTTATCCCAATCAAAAGTGTCACTGTGTAAAGTCAATAGTGCCATAGTCTCCACTATAAGGAGTAGACACTTTCTTTGGAAGCTCATCTGATTTGAATCAAGCAATAGGCCGGGCAAGTTGATTTCTGTGGCGTGTTGTCCCTTGGACTAGTACATTTTAAAAAACTATTCCACATCCCTGCTTTAAGGAACATATATAGGTTAATGAAAAATTTCCTAGCTATCGTAACGGAAAGTTTCAATTCTATTAAGGACTCGTAGGCGAGGATTATGCTTATCTCTCTTTGCTTTATTTCAGTAGCAGCCATTTTAACTTCAAAACTCAAACCACATTTCGCAAACACCCTCGGGAAAGTGGTTAACAAAAAAAGAAAGAAGGGACAACATATCCCTCAGTCCAAGCAACCAATCCGGGCACAGGGTCCACGATATAGTCCTTTGTCTACCCCTTGCTCCTCTTTCTTTGCGCGATGTACGCCATTAGATTCTGCCTAGCCGTCCTGCTTCCCAGCATCCGATACTGGAACAAAAGGACAACGTCAGATCCAGAAAAAACCAAAACAAGGTCAAACCTGCAAGCAAGGGCATTGAGGTTAACAGATCATAATGCACAGACGTGCTGTAGCAAAACAAACAAAGCACCACAAGCTTTACAGGAGCATAGAGCAATGCAATGATCCGTAAGCTCAAACAATGGATATCAATCAGAAATATACGTACTTACTCCCAACGGGCGGGCTGTCTCGTAGAGATCCACGGGTGGGATAATCCTCGCATCCGAGTCCTTAATAGAATTGAAACTTTCCGTTACGATGGTTAGGAAATTTTTCATTCTTTGTCAGGACCGGAGGCTTTGGATTATGCTAGTTCAAAGCTTACTTACCACCAAATGTGCCATATCCATAATTGGTTTGAAATAAAACCTTTTAAAGGTAGAATCGGAGGACCAATCCGCTGCATTCATAATGTCCTCTAGGCGTGCTCAGAGTGTGAACGCTTTGGAAGCCATTGCTCCCCGAGCCGAGGGAGCACCAAACTGGCGGAGGCTAATGCCTGCTTCCTGCATAACCCAACGCACCCAACGTGCTATCGTTGGGGAGGAAACCGCCTTCTGTGGTTTTCGGAGAGCAATCAAAAGTTGTCGCTCCCCTGGAGGTCTGAGTTCCGAAGGCATGTCTTCATAAGCTTGCAAGCAACGCAAAACACAAAGCTTAGGTGAGTCTGGAAATGCCTGGTACTCGATCACTCGAGTATCTGACTCTTAGTCCTACGTCTGATGGTGAAAGACACTCCCGAAGTAGAGAAAACTCTGCCCGTAATGTCTAGGGCGCGCACATCAGAAACCCTTCTGCATGACACCAGACAAAGGAGCATCGCTAGTTTTGCTGACAGCTCCTTTCTTGACAAATACTCATTAGCCTGCCAGGACAAAAATAGATTCAGCACTCTATTCACATCCCACAACTCAGAGTATCGCGGTTCTGGAGGAAGTGACAAGCGGAGACCTCTCAGGAGCCGACAAACAAAAGGATGCTCCCCCACTGGTTTGCCTTGAACCGGGGCATGCCCTGCCGAAATTGCGGACTGAAAAGTGTTCACCGAACGGTAGGCTAGCCCCTGATGGGCTAAACTTGCCCAAAAATTCAGAACCTGTACGACGTCCGAGCCCACGGGATCACAACCCCGTCGCAGACACCAACCACACCATCGTCGCCAGGCAGATCTATACCGCTTAACGGTACTATCCGACCAGGCCTTGGACAAGAGGCTCTCAGCGAATTCCGAAAGGCCTGGGAGCGACCATCTACCCCTGTAATCCTCCACGCCATGAGGCGCAGGGATCCGTTGAGCACCATCTGATGAGGAAGGTGGTCCGGACTGAGAAGAAGTTAGGGAAACCGGGGGAGTTGGATTGGAAAATCCAAAGAAAGTTCCAGAAGAACTGGAAACCAAACTTGGGACCTCCAAATCAGAGTGATGAGAACCACACTCGCTAGTTGCCGCCTGATGTGAGCTGACACCCGGATGATCATCGCGAAGGGCGGGAACGCATTGGCCTGTTCCTGCGTCCAATCTTCCAGGAAGGCATCCGTGGCCACTGCCAACGGGTCCGGCCTCCAGCTGAAAATGCGAGGAAGTTGATAATCCAGTCTGGAGGCAAAAAGATCCACGGAGAAAGGACCCCAAAGATTCTGCACCAGAGAAAAAACGTCCGGATGTAATTTCCATAAACTGGAATCCCTGAAGTGCCGCGACTGCCAATCCGCCACCAGATTCTCCCGACCAGGAAGATATTCCGCCGACAGTGAAATTTGGTGGTCGAGGCAGAACTGCCAAAGGTCTGTCGCCAGATCCGAAAGCACCTTGGAGCGAGTGCCCCTAGATGGTTGATGTAACGGATCGCCGATATATTGTCCATTTTTAGCAGGACACAGGACTGGATCCGTTCCTTGGTCCAGCAACGCACAGCGAAGGAGCCCGCCAGGAGCTCTAAATAATTGATGTGTAGAGCCTGTTCTTGTGGAGACCATGAACCGCCTGTGAAAAAATCTCCACACCTGGCGCCCCAACCCGATCTGCTGGCGTCTGATTCGATAACCAGGTCTGGAGTGGAGCCAAATATTGCTCTTCCATTCCAGGCCTCCATGTGAGAGAGCCACCACCGAACTTCGTGTTGTGCCTCCTCTGACAAAGCAACTAGATGGGAATAATGGAGCCCTCTGCGAAGATGTTTCGCTTTGAGGCGCTGCAAAGCCCGATAGTGTAACGGACCCGGAAATATCGCCTGGATGGAGGCCGAGAGCAACCCCACAATCCGGGCAATCTGCCGAAGGGGAACCGTTCCCTTGGCCAAGGTGCGTCGCAGCTCGTGACGGATCTTTGCCAGCTTGCGCGCTGGGAGGCTGAGAGTCGCCTCCGTCGAATCGATCACAAATCCCAAAAAAGTGACCACCTGGGCTGGAACTAACAGTGACTTTTTGGTGTTTATTACAAACCCCAAGCCTTCCAAAAGACTGACTGCCTGTTGCAACTGGTCGCGAAGCAATCGCAGGTCTTGAGCCAACAAGAGCATGTCGTCTAAGTACACAATTAGCCGGGTCCCTCACTCCCGCAGGAATTCCACCACCGGCTTGAGCACCTTCGTGAAACACCAAGGGGCGGAGGAGAGCTCGAAAGGGAGTGTGGTGAACTGATGCACCTGATGACGCCACTGAAACTGCAGAAACTTCCTGTGAGGTGGAAAAATAGGAATGGCCAAGTAGGCATCCTTTAAATCCAGCCGGACCATCCAATCCGTCGGTCTCAGTATGTCCCTTAAGAGGTGAATACCCTCCATCTTGAAATGGCGATAGATCAGCCATTCGTTGAAATCACGGAGGTTTAGGACCGGACGTTGCCCCCCATCCGTCTTTTCCACCACGAACATGTTGCTGAGAAAACCCTGCGGATGCAACACGGTGTGACAAATAGCCCCTTTGTGCAAGAGCGCGGAGACTTCTGCGTCTACTAACTTCTCCTCCTGGTGTGAAAAACGAATGGGGCGGGGTGGGAACGCCTGTTTTGGGTTCGCCGCAAAACTCGATCTGAAAACCTTGGACTGTCTGCAACACCCAAGCGTCTGACGTGACTGTTTCCCACACATGCAAAAACTCGGCCAAGCGGCCGCCTACTCAAACCAGAGAATCGGTCGAAACACTTACCGGTGTTAGAGGAGTTGTCTCCTCCACGGAAACCCCGACCTCTGGAACGCCTCCCTCGTGAAGGGTAGAAATTGTTGTAGCGTGACTGGGTCTGGAATTGCCCTTGCCTGGAGCCTTGCCCCCTGGAGTTCTGGGGGGCCGGGCCGGTCGAGCGTCCCCTTCCTCGACCGGCCCCACGGAAAACCCAGGAGGAGAAAACCTTTTTTATCGAAGTCTGGGCCTTGTCAAGAGACGTGAACGTGTTCACGAACTTGCCCAGTTCTTTGATAAATGGTTCTCCGAACAGACCTCCCTGGGCCCCTGCCTCGGAGTCGGCCAAGTCTCCTAACTTTGGGTCCCCTTTTTTTTTTTTTTTTTTAATACTTTATTTTTCAATTATAGAATAATAGTCACATTGCATTGCAAGCAGTCGTCGTACATATCAATCAAATCGTGCCTGACAGGTAAATACAGTGTATGGAACATTATAGCGGTCTATCTCATGGTCCAGGTCAGCTCAGGGGCAACCCAACCAACCCACCTCCCCCCACCCTCCGTCACCCGTCTCAAAAATAAGGAACCCAACCAGGAGTATCTCCCACATGTAACATTAAAACACGATAGAAGCCAACCCTCCGAATCTGGAAGGAAAGTCATGGCTCAAAAATAAGAATAACATCCCCTCAGCCCACCCCCTCAGGCACGAACCCAGCATTCACCTGTGTGGCAGAGGCTCGCTTGGCAGTCTCGAAATAGGACCTCAGCGGCCCCCAAATGTCCCGCGGCCGCGACCTCGCCGGCACAAGCCCTGCGTACAATTCAGCATTGGTGTTGCAGTGTGTCAAACTCCCCAGCCAATCCTGCAGTTTAGGAACAGACTTCCTGCCCCAATGTATGGCCACCTCTCTCTTAGCCAATAGCAGCCCCAAGGATGCTAGTTTCCTGATTTTTTAGGAATCTGTGTAGTGTACCCTAACAGGGCTATCTCAGGCAGTGGGCTCAGTGGAAGTCCGACTATCTTCCTCAGGGTCTCGTGTACCTCCTCCCAGTAGGATTTCAAGCGGGGACATGTCCACGCCAAATGTATAAAATCAGCGTGTGGTGCATTGCATTTCAAGCAGGTGTGTGGCCGTTCAGCGTCTATCCTATGTGCCAAAGCTGGGGTAAAATAAGCGCGGCGGAGAAATTTAAAATGTAACAGCTTATGGCGACTGTTAAGTGAGATGTCCTTGGTGGCCCCACAGCACTTGACCCACTGCTCATCCGTTATGGTGCACCCCGTGTCTGCCTCCCAGGCCTGTCTAAGGCTGGAGTCGCTTGCCGGCAGCATCCCGGCGCAGGCTTTATACATTTTAGAGATAAGGTGTGTTCCGCTGGGGGACTCCAGCACCAGTGTAAGCGGGAGGAAAGAGTCTGGCTCAGTCGGATAGGTGGGGAAGGTAGCGCGCAACGAAGACTTCATGCGACATAGTAGGAATCTCGTCATGAAGTTACAATCGGTGAACCGGGCCTCCTCGTCTATCGAAAACACATGGCCCCCTGGGAAAAAATCACCCACTTTTGTAATATCCAGCGTAGTCAACGTGTTCTGCACTAGTCTCTCACCTGTGACTGGGAACCATCTTGCATTAGGTAGGGGCAGGGCGGAGGAGTATAAGTGTGTGGCGCCCGTACGCTTCTTCAGCTTACCCCACGCCCAGGCAGTTGTGGATACCGTCTGTATGTCGTGCTTGGCACGTGGGAAGCCTCCGGGAAGCACCTCGCATAATTTGTCAGGGAGCACCAGGTCTGCCTCTGGTCGCAGGAAGGGTATGTGTGCATCCGGGTGGAACCAAGCATACGGGTAGTGACATTGCGCTATCAAATAATAGAGATGGAAGTCCGGCACATTGAACCCGCCCCTATCGTATGGGAGCGTCATTGTAGTCCAGCGAACTCGCGGCCTCCTCCCGCCCCACACTAGTCTAGTCATGAGCGTCTGCAAAGTACGGAAAAATCCATCCGTAATATTATTAAAGAGATATAAAAATTTAGGAAGTACCACCATCTTCAATATGGCCACCCGGCCAGCCAGAGACGGTGGCAAACGTAGCCATCTTTCGACCTGTTCCTCCAGATTTCGAAAAGTCTGCCCGTAATTCAAGCTAATGATTTGAGTGGTGTCTAGATGTATGTGTATACCAAGATATTTCACCGATTCCTGGCACCATTCCAGGGGAAATTCACATTCCCATTGGGCAGTGCCAATTGTAAGCGGGAATATGATTGATTTGTGCCATTTTATTCCTAGTCCTGAAAACCGGCCAAAACGAATGATCTCTCGGATCAGAGGGGCCAGGTTAACGTGCGGCTCCCGGACGTAAAGGATGGTGTCGTCGGCATAGAGAGAAGCGAGTAATGGACCAGTGTGGAACTGCAGCCCCCTGTGCAAATGGCGCTCCTGGAGATGTCTGACCAAAGGGTCCATTGCTAGGATGAACAAAAGCGGGGACAGGGGACAACCCTATCTAGTCCCGCGATATAGCCGAAAGGGTTCGGACAGGGTGCCGTTCAGACGGAGTCGCGCCGATGGCTTACTATATAACAAGGAGACCGTGGAGATGAAACCACAAGGCAGTCCCATGCGCTGCATCACTTCTACCAGGAAAGGCCACTCCAAAGAATCGAACGCCTTTTCGGCATCCAATAACACCACGGCCGCGGCGACCTCGGGCTGTATTCTGTGCAGCACAGCGAACAACGTGTGGAGATTCAAGGACGTGGACCGCCGGGGAACAAAACCAGACTGCATCGGAGAGATGATATATTCCATTAGTTGTAAAAGTTTGTTGGCGAGCACCTTAGCTAGAATTTTGTAGTCTAAGTTCAATAGAGACAGCGTTCGATATGAACCGCATTGTTTATGGTCTTTGCCGGGTTTCGGAAGGAGTATGATTACGGCCTCCCTTAGCGTGGGGGGGAGCACCTGCCTCTCCAATGCCTGCGCGTAGACCTCAATTAATTGAGGGGCCAATATGTCCTTAAATTCTTTATAAAAATCACCGGTGAAGCCGTCCAGTCCCGGGGCAGAGGAGCTTCGCAGGGTATCTATGGCCAACTCCACATCAGTGACTGATATGGGCTCTGCCATAAAGTCTAGCATGTGCCTCTCCAGGAACACCAGTGCGATCTCATCTAAATAAGCAGTCTGGGCAGTGCCATCCGGGTCAGCCCTTGAGGAGTATAATGTGGTGTAGTAGGCTAGGAACTCATCTCTTATGGCCGATGTGTTTGACAATATGGCACCGGAGTCTGAGTGTAATTCAGTTATGTAGGATTTGCTGTAGGGTGGTCTTAGCATTTGTGGCAATACTCTGCCAGGACGCTCGCCCTCACCGTACCTACGCGCTGTTTGATATTTCCCCATATATAGTATCTCCCTTTCGGCCGTGTCTCTATATTCAGTCAATAGGGCGAGTCTCTCCGCCTGGTCGTTTGGATTCGGGAGGGAAGAAAGCCGCGAGTCCAGCCGGGCAATATCTTGTTCAATGCGGGCCAATGTAGCACGGAGATCTCGTAGCACTCCGGCTTGTTTGGAGATGCATACCCCCTTATAACTGCCTTGAAGCCCTCCCACAGTACCGCCGCTGTGTCCACAGAGCCAGTGTTGATCTCGAAATAGTCCTCTATTGCCTCGCGCATCTCCGTCTTGAACACCTCATCCAGGAGGGCCCTACCAGGGAACCGCCATTGCCTTTCATACCCCTCCGGGCGTGGGAACAATAAATGCAGAGTCACTGGGGAGTGGTCTGAATATGTGCTTGGGAGCGTGGAGAGGGAACTAAACCAACCCACAGCGCAGGGAGAGAGAAGCCAGTAATCTATCCTCGACCAAGTACCGTGTGTGCCAGAGTAATGAGTGTAGTTGGTGAGATTGGGGTTGTGCTGTCGCCAAATGTCAAGCAGTGAGAACTGGGCGCTGAGAGCCTTCAAGGCTCGCCTCGCCCGTGGTTTAGTGTCTGGTGCGTTGGACGAGCTATTTAGCGTGGGATCCATTAATAGATTTAGATCCCCCCCTAGGAGCAGCGCGTGAGGATCATGTTTCGCAATCCGGGCGGTTAAGTCATGAAAAAACTCGGGGTCGTCCACGTTAGGAGCATATATATTAGCTAGAGTAACTTTGTGGCCATACAAGGTTCCCGTGACTACAACAAATCTACCCACTGGATCTCGGGTCACATCAATAAGCGTGAAGGGAATTCTCTTGTTTATCAGTATGGCCGTGCCTCTAGCGTAATGACTATAATTGGCAAAGTATCTCTGTGAGCCCCAGCTAGCACCAAATTGAGCCGAATCTGTGGGGGGGGGGGTGTGTCTCCTGTAAGTAAACTATATCGACCTTGTGGCGGAGGAGGTAATGAATCACCTGGCGCCGTTTGCGAGTGTTATTAAGACCCCGGACATTCCAGGTCATAAGGGTAAGGGCTGAAGGCCCCTGTATATTACCTAATCGTGTCATCGAGATTCTGCAGAACCCTCTTCCTAACATGTCTGTAGTGCAATGTTGACTCAGCAAGCAATGTGAACAGATAGCATAAATTAGAACAATCGTGGTGTGCGAACTTACCCAAAACCCCCACCCAGCCACCTACCAACCCTAAGGTGGCCAACCCTTCGCAAAATAGCACGCTCGGGGATCATAGTGATCGCCGGGCAACTGATTGTGGTCCAATAAGTGGGCCGCAAATAGGCAATAAATCAACTTTTTGGATATACCAGAGGGGGTGGCAGCTCCGAATCAAGCCGGCCTAGTGCAGTGTCTGTATAACAACAACATATCCAATAACGCAATTTCCCAATTAAACAATGTGAAGTGCACCAGGAATCTCAAGGCACCCCTATTCGGCACCAGTGTTCGAAAACAGGTCGACGCTAGTGACAGAGCCACTGTGATGTGGGGAGGCATGTGCACTTCCTGCCGTGTTCTGTGAATTCCGTGTCTTATGCATGCGGCAGAATTCCTGGGCCTCTGTGGGGGTGTCAAATATTCTCGATCTGCCGCCCACATCCACCTTCAGTCTCGCGGGGTACAGCATGCCATATTTGAGTCCAAGATTTCGCAACGTGGCCTTGACCCCCTGGAACTTGCGTCGTGCCTCCTGAACCATTGGAGTGAAGTCTGGATAGAGTGCCAATTTAGACCCCTGCCATTCAACCGTGCCGCGTTCTCGTGCCAGTCAGAGCGCTGTGTCCCGGTCCCTAAAGTTCAGCAAGTGCGCGATGATGGGTCTAGGGGGGAGGGCCCGGGTTCGGTCTAGGTCCCAGTGACCTATGGGCCCGCTCTACAACAAAGCCTGGTGTAAATGCCTCACTCCCAAACAGATCTGTAAGTAGCTTCTCAACAAAGAGGGCCATTGGGCCTGCTGACGTTGTCTCCGGAACCCCCATTATGCGGACGTTGTTGCGGCGTCCACGCGCCTCCAAATCCTCATTTTTTATGGCCACTTCCCTGAGCAGACGCTCCGCCCTCTCCAATCGCTTCAGAGATTGTGCTGTCCCGTCTTCCAGGTCAGAGACACGAGCCTCAACAACGTCGAGGCGTCTGTCATGGCCCTGCACCTTGGCGCCCAATGATGCGATCGTCTGGTCCAGGGAGTCAAAGCGAGAGTCCAGCGCCCTGAATCCCGCCTTCATTTCCAGCAGCAATGAGGCGACGGAGGCCTCCGAGGTTACAGGAGGTGCCGTGGCAGGACCCTTTTCAGCCATGTCGGTGCCGTGGGATGTCGTGCTTTCACTTGCTTTCTCGAAAGGCAAGGTTTGCTGCCTGGGGTCCCTGCGGCCCATTCCGTGCATGCAGAACGGTGGAAGGGATGGGGGGGGGATTCCGCTGTACTGAGGTATTCGCAGCCAGTGGTGGAACCGTCCACTTGTACCAGCAACAGGCGCCGTGTAGTTCAGGGGAGCCGGACGGGGTCAATTCAGCAACTGGACGATAGCTTAGGCCTGCTGGTCAGGGCAAAGAAAGATGGCGGCACGATTCCCTTGGGATATGAGAACTGTGATGGCAGATGGGGGTTATCACAGTGCAGGCGGTGCGCAGTCTTACAGTTCCTGGACTACTCAGGCGGGGCCGTGTAGCGCAATCGCCCACCTCCGTGCACCTTAGGCCGAGTTGCAGCAGTCTGATGTTGCGGGTGGGTGAGCCAGCGTGTGCGCCAGGCACCGTCGCGCCACTCTCCAAGGCACCTCCGTGGGTCACCACAGGCAAATGGGACCTTCTTCTAGCATCGGGCGCGCCCCCACTCCCGCCGCAGCGTCAGGCCCGCGTCCAGCCCCTGGTGGTTGAGACCGGAGGGCCCTATCCCCCTCACGGGCTCGTGGAAACTTGGCAACGGGGCGGAACGGCCAGCCCAGCAGCCGCAGCAGACCGGGACAGCCGGAGAGGGGAAGGGAGCGCGGCAGGCTCGGGCCCGACTCACCCGGTCCGTAGATGCGCAGTCCACGAAGATCTCCAACGGTGGCAGGCGGGCGCTCCACGTCGCGCTCCGGGTCACCAGGCGCAGCTGCGCCGGCCGGCCCCACACCGCCTTGAACTCGACGAAACTCCGCCTCCGTGAGTCGCCGGCGCCCGACTTTCAGGCAGCCGTATGCCGCATCGCCTCCGCCGCCTTTACCACTGCTTTTGCGGGCTAAATGTGAGCATTTATCGGGGGAAATCGCTCATGAGGCCGGCTGGTTTCTGGAGCTTCACTCGCTGGCGGCCATCTTTGCCTTCGGCTCGGCCACGCCCCCTTTGGGTCCACTTTAATTAAGAAGGACCGTCTGTGCTCTGTTGATAACGCACAATTGGCGTTCCCTACGAACACCACAGTACGCTGCGCCCAACCTGAGAGCGCTTCCGGAGAAATCAGTGCCCCTGAACTCTTGGCATCTTCCGCCATGTCTAGAATCATGGTGAGGGGCCCGAGGGCATCCAGCAACTTGTCTTGGCATGCCCTCCAAGAACGATCTATCCCTTTCTTAGGGTTCTTAATAAACTTCGCAAGAAAAGTCGCCATCCTGGGATCTAACTCCGGGGTCTGTGCAACCTTCCCGTCAAGGCAGGGGCGTGGGCACTCGGAGCGAAGACGGCTACGGGCCTCTTTGCCCATGGGGGTGCGGATCCTACCTGCCACGTAGCCGGCAACTTTTGCTGAAGGGGTCCACTCGGAGGACCATGGGTGCATCAACAAGTCAGGGTCCAGCATATCGGACCCAGTATTCGGAACTGGCGGCTCCGTGGAGCCTGTTGATGCTTCCGGGCGCCACGGTCTTGATGGACCGGGTTCCTCATCCGTGTCTGCCTGGGTGTCGTCCTCAAACCCCTGGGATGGACTGGGTGGACTAATTGGAATAGGTGAAGGGGACGGACCTACAGGGGGTGGTTGGGGCGGGTTCTGGGCCAAAAAGGCGGCCCATAAACGCGTGAACGCGTCTTGATCAACTCCTGTCCACTTTGGGACGTTTTGCAGGCACCGGGTCCCTATCATCTGCATCCTGAGGCGTGCTGGGAGCAGGAGGCGCATTGGGAACATTAGGTGCTTGTGGGGCCCACTTAGCGCATAGGTGCTCTAGCTTCCGTGCCAAACGCTCCTCCATAGGGGCCATGACGTCCTCTACTGCCCTATAGATAGACTCATCTACTGCGTCGTAAAACGCGTCAACCCAGGGTAGCTGGCCTGGGGATCCTCCTCCCATTGCATGTCCGCCTGTTGAGACATGATCACGAGCCCTCCGACTCTTAAGCACTGGACTTGCCAAACTAGTGTGCCAGTGACACCTCCACAGCAGTATACGCTGCGTACTATAATGCTGGGGACCAGCAGATTAAACGGGCACTGCCCCACTTAGAAACAAGAGGCCCCAAGTGAAAGCCTCTGGGACACCACCCTGCTGAGATGAAAAATTAACAGGCTGAGCTATGTAGATATATGTAACTCCCTGGGACAGTGTCCCCTCAGGCCTCTCTTCAGCCTACTGCCAAGCGAACGCTATGCCAAATGCACCCTTTCACGGGCGTCAATAAACACACTCACACCTACTCAGAAACTCGTTCTGAGCGTCACTTGAGGCCAAGAGCAGTGCTCTACAGACCCTCGTCTGAGGGCGTAGGTCTCCAGGGAGATGGCGAGGCTTCAGGCAACGGCGGGCGGAATGCGAGCGATCCCCCACAGAGTTCGAATTCCGCTCCCCGTTGCCAATAGAGACGCTGACACGCTGGTAAAGCGTCACAGCGCCCCTGGCGGCTGGAGGTAGAGACCGCGCCTCGCCGCAGGGGTGCAGCCGGTCCCACGTAGGCCCGCAAGCGGACCCGCGGGCCGCGACGATAAGCGCAACCAAACAGCCAGGTGAGAGAACCCCAAATGCGCTGCCCTGGGCCGCAAGCAGCGCCGGAGTGATCGCCGAAGGCAGAGCGATTACGCCGCCACCTGAAAACCCAAACGGCAATAGCGCACACAATTAGAAAAACAGTAATATTGGGCACAATTGCATTGAATCAAAGAAATAGCAGTGGCGGGGGCCGAAGCGCGGTCCTGCGACTGCTAGGACAATTAATACCACAGTGTACATAAAAAACACTTGGGAAATGAGAAAAACACTTATCTCATGGCTGCGTAGCAGCAAAGAAAGAGGAGGAGCAAGGGGTAGACAAAGGACTATATCGTGGACCCTGTGCCCGGATTGGTTGCTTGGACTGAGGGATATGTTGTCCCTTCTTTCTTTTTTGTTAACCACTTTCCCGAGGGTGTTTGGGAAATGTGATTTGAGTTTTGAAGTTAAAATGGCTGCTACTGAAATAAAGCAAAGAGAGAGATAAGCATAATCCGAAGCCTCTGGTCCTGACATAGAATTCAGTTTCTCCGTTCTGTAGCCTTTATAGACTCGTCTTGCTCTGTTGTAATTATGTGTGTGACGCTTTCGTACTTCTTCTTGCAGCTATGCAGACTTGATGCCTCATGACTTGGCAAGAACAGCTCTGCAGTAAGTATTTTTAATTGGGGAAAGGTATCTGAAGAATTAGCCAGCAGAGTTTGTCCTCTGTTAGGATCATGCCCTGGCTCAGGGCGTTTCTGATGCTTTGGGTACAGGTTTTTTCTCAGACACTGTTAATACTGCTCTGTTTGTTTGAAATGGCCACATAACTGGGATCTGAGTTAAATGTGGGTGCCAGACTGGGTTTTATAGATTCATCACCTCTCCATGGATATGCCAATATTTGGGGGTAATTTCCTATAAAGTGACTCTACTCCCTTTATGTAATCGACCATGTTCTATCTGTGCTACTTGCTTTTGGATACACTCTGCTTCTTGGCTGCAGTTTTGTGTGCCTGTACGAGAGTTCCCCAAAACTGTATGTGCTCCATCCAGTATTGTCACTGGTTGGCACCCTGTGACCCATGAATGATTGCATTTTTGTCAAGTGGTCTCATCCTAGAATGCAGTCCTCTTTCTTTTGGCAATGCTGAGCGGTACAAATGACTTGCCGCTATGAAAAGATTTCATTGTTCCAAATCTAACCTACACAAGATTTAAAAGCACAGACCTAGTCTGGCCTTGCTAAAAGTTGATACTGTAACCTGTTACTACTGTCTTCAACTATAAACCGTGCAGTTCTGCAACACAACATTTTATATGGTTCTTTTGTTCTCCATGAGCTAACAACTATACTTGCAGGAATCCTAGTATTACTTTCTCTTGGTCACTGTGGGTCTCCTACAGGAGCCTGTTTAGTTTCTTTACAAATCTGTGAATAAATATCAGTGGCCTGCCAGACCAACCCTAAATTGTGTTGTAGCTTGTATGATCGATTGCTCTTCGTAGCTGAACTTGAGTCTGTTTGCTGTCTAATGCATGTTTCTTTTTGCCCTTTCCAATATCAGAGGTTTGCTAGACCGCACATCCATTCCAAAGGAAGTAGTGGATCACATTGTGTATGGAACAGTCATAATGGAAGTGAAAACCAGCAATGTTGCACGCGAGGTGGGTGAAACACTGTATTGGATTGGCACAGGTGGGCATTTACTGAAAGTCGTGGGTTTTGTTTTTGTAAAGAAAAAAAATCATTTTAAGTAACACTTGAAAATGAAGAAAAAGTTGGGAAGAGGTACATGATGCAGTGTCCACCTTTTGCGTTCTTGGACTTGCCCACTTCCGTAGTGATAAATGGAAAGCGAGCGGGTATGCTGCCTAACCATGCCAGGCTTGGAGTGTGCTGCTTTGCAACAGTCAGTGCTTCTGCCATCCAGCTGAGAGGAGTAACTGTGACCTGTGTGAAAGAGAAACACATAGGGGTGTGGAAGGAGGTATCAGAAGACTGCGCTGTTTTGAACTAGCTTTTACTAGAGTAGGGGGAAATGTAGCAAAACGTAGCAGCAGGCAATTTCTTTTTTTTTTTTTGCGTATGTGTGGTGTACCCATGACTACTTCTCGCTCCTTGTTTTGCTTGCACTAACAATTCAGTAGTTAAGGGACTAAGGGAAGCGAATGGTTAGGTATTGCACCTACAATTTGAGTGCCATAGACAAATCAAGGTTTGCCCTTATCTGGCGTCTAAGTCAATTTGATTGGCTACAAATTGCCTTTAAATTATTTACATCATCCCACACATCTCTGAAATCCATTCAAATTTTGAGTGGGATATTTATTTAAATATGTACAAATCTACTGAGGTAACTCTTGTCTTCAATTTCTCCCTCAAATCAGTCGACCAAAGTTATATTGTCGAACTGCTGATGAGACTTCAGTGAGAGTTGTGTTAACAGTGGGTCATGCAGCTTTGACATCTGCTTTCCAGACCTATGATCATGGCTTTGTTCAGAGGTACTTCAATTGTGCAGTTGAGTATGGAATAGAATGGGGTATTGAACACTATGTTCAGCTTACAATGAACTAGAAAGCTGAAGGAAGGATTGTGGAATTGTGACACTGTTTTCCAGAGTTCTGCAGGCTTGCCAAAGTCAGTACATTTAAATGATCGAGTCATGGGATGCTAGAGAAAATCCTGCCCCCCAACCGATTACTCAGGAACTGTCTCTCAGAACGCAGCAGTGTGTGGGCAGAGCCTCCTTGTGACAACCTACTCACTGGCCCCTTCCTTCCTGTATTAATCAAGAACTGTCTAATTTGTTAAACCGGTTTCTCGTTTCTTCTGCTGAGAGTATGAACGTAGAATATAGCCTGTAGGGTGTGTTGCAGGTAAGAGTTAGTGTGTCTTCACCTGCCCGAGCTTTCCTTCCTTAGATGTATCTGCCATGAGATGCCTATGACTTTTGTTTGTATTTTGCTTCAGATACAGTACCTACAGTTGGAGGTCTGGGCTAATATTCTGATTTGAAACCTCTTGGCACAGCTTCATGGCAGTAGTTTGCAGATAGTTCAGTGTGTGAGATCTAGATAATAAGATGATTTTTGGGTAATACAGCTTCTTTACCCCACTCCCTGATAATTGGTGGTGTGATTTTCTGTTTGCCAGGTATACTGACTCCAAATGTTCTGAAGTCTTTTTCTGGTTTATTCCTTTATTGGGAAGCAGTTGGAGGTTAATAATATGAATTTTCATTTGTAAGTGCTTGGCATGCCAGAGAAGTAGGATCATCAAAAAAATTTAGGGCTTCCTGGGAAATGGAAAAAAGCCTATGAATATTGGCTGTTTAGACATCATCTGCTTTATAAAATGGAACCAAGCCCCTTCGTTCTCTGTTCCTCTCTCCTAATGGATATGAGAGATGATGGAGGATTTGAAATGGTCATGGCTGTTTGGCTCTTTCTAATACCCTCCCTGTGTAAAGCTTCGGGAAGCAAAATAACCTGTTACTGGAACCCTTCCTATGATACTGCATAAGGGCGTATTGTGCACTTCTGATTAGCCTTAAGAGGTTGGCTTTGACTTTTAAGCACTTTGGATAAAATTTGAGAAACCCATCAAGAAGGGTGGTGTTTGTCTTCTACTGGCAACATTTCCCTGAGGGTTACATTGGTTCATGTAGGTATTATTATTTACGTAATCTTTCAAAATCCTAAAGTTTCTTTCACATTGTGCCGACATTGGACAATCACAGAAAGTCTTTATCAAAGAACTGAATTAGTTTGGGGAAGGTGAATGTAAAAGACTGTCCCAAATGCAAAACGTTTGGTTATAGCAAATATTTAATATTTAATCTGTACAATGAAGGCTGCACAGTCCTCATTGGGACTGGACAAAGGTCTCAGAAGTAACCTAACATGTACTAGAAAGCTGTCTCCTGCTGTCCTCCTTCCTCCCACTTCTCCTATTACCTTACTCACCCCCCTTTCCTGTGGAGCCAATGGATGCTAGTTATTAGGGTATAAGACGAGGCGTTGGTGGTGGCTACAGCAGTAGCCTTTTAATTTTGCTTCACCTCGTAAAGGTCATTAGATGTGACCGCAATATGTCCATGAGGGCCCTGACAGTAAGAAAGTTGTATTTCTTTGAAAAAGTGGTGGATATAGAATATGGATTCTTACTTTGTAACCCTGGAGTGTAGCTACTCCTTCAGTCAAGTCTTCACACTAACCCAAACCCTCTCTGTTCTCCTTTGACAGATCGGTGTTCTTTTGTGTAGTTGGTTGTATATTTTAAGAGTCATTGTTTCAATGAAACTGTTCTTTTCAGTGGCCTGTGGGGACATGAGCATTAAAGACGCAATTGTGGCACATAGACGTCTTGGATTTTTACTTAGACTGCCTTTTGGAAAGGAAGCACATACCTCCAGAAGAGCAATAATTGGGTAGAATGTGGAGATCTGTGTGACTCATTCAACATTTATGCAGCTGCTTCCTTTAATCTCCATGCACAAAGAATGTATAGAAATTTTGACCAGTGCTTTCATATTATTACTGTATCTCAATTCTGCTTCAAAATAGTTACGGTCGGAAAAAACAGGAGTAGTTTATCGAATCAGAAGATCAGATTGCTCCACTCAACTATGAATTTGATATGAATTTTGGCAAAGCTGGTACTTGAATGATTCTGGTATATTGCAGAAGTACTTTTATATAGAGCTAGTGTTGTATAGGAATTTGTTTTGAAACCAGCAAGTTGTAGTTTTGTTTTGAAACCATTTGGTCACACTGGCATCTTTTTTTTCTTTCTCTCATGTGCTTATGATATGTTCATGCATTTTGTTGGGATTTTTTTGGAATGATTTGTTTTTTATATAGTCCCTATAGCCTAACTTTCTTCTGCTCCTTCGTTTCTTCTGTTTTCACGTCATATTAAATGTGTTGTACTTTTTACTTCAATTGTTGGAACAAAATTATAGTGAAACAAGTATTTGAGAAAATAAAAAGGCAGCTTTTTACGGTCACTGTGATTTTGTGAATAAGATTACAAGTTAATGTTTTCATTAACTTGTATGACCCCAGTTGTTGCAAAAGATACCAGAGATCACAAAATTTAAACTGTAGTGCGAGTAATTGACTTTCCACAGAATAGCCCAGGCTTACAAAGGCAGAGAAGTAGGATGCTTTTTGTAAATCTGTGAAACACGTAATCCTGTCTTGTTTTTAACATCTTTCTGTAGGCTGCCCTTGGAGCTGGCTTCTCTGACAAGACTCCAGCCCACACAGTGACTATGGCCTGCATTTCTTCTAACCAAGCAATGACTACCGGTAGGTTCATCAAACTGCCACCCAGTTGACTTGGGGTCACTTGGCTGTGATTTAAACAGCCACATGTGACATTGTTTATATTGAGTACACCGTAATGATATTTCGCTAACTTATTATGATGCATTTCACTTCTTTTGTGATGTTTGGTTGAATATCTTAGTGCTGTATTCATCCCTGTTTCTTTCAATTGAATGTTTTCTTATGAGATTTTCTATGTAATACAAGACTTCTAAACATTCACATTAAAAAGAAAAATCTTCCCATTGTACCAGAGGCCTATTAAACAAACAAGGGTTAACTGTCAGCAAAGTGAAGTTACACCTTCAGCCCCTTCAAGTTCAGTCCTTCTTTGGCTGATGGCTGTCTTTACAAAGCGCAAAGGCCAGCCATATAGTTTTCAGCTCGCTTTCTCTGTGTTCTGGGTTAGGGATATATATATATATATATATATATATATATATATATATATATATATATATATATATATATATATATATATATATATATATATATATATATATATATTTTTATATCCGTTCCCTACCTATTACCACCTTATACAAGTGTAACTAGTTAGAGAAATGTATTTACAATTTTCTATATATTTTCCAGCAGTTTAGGGAGAACTGCGTTTTTTTTTATTTTTTAAGTAGCACTGTAATTTTCAGGTAATACCGCAGTACTCCATAGACTTTTCCGGGAAGATTTAAATACTTAAAAAATTGAAAACACACTATGTTTGTAAAATATAGTGGAATACAATGTTTTTTGAATTTTCAAAAATATTTTTTTCGAAGTAAAGCAGTATTTCATACATTACAAAAAAATATAGAAACTTATAAATATTTATCTGATAGAGACATCTAGCTGCAGATTCCTTAACTTAGAATATACCCAGGCGTCAGACTGGATCCGGAGAATTTTTTGCAGCAGCACCTCTGCGCGCCGGGGGACGGCGCCGCATGGCTCCGCCCTGACGTCGTCCACGGACATGACGTCAGTGGAGCCATATAAGTTCCTCCCGGCGCGCTGACGTCAGTTTTCTGAGAAACTTTTCCGCGCCACAACGCGGAGCCACCACCAAAAAACTGGGAGAATGGGAACAGTGTGCGAAAAAAGATGAAAAATCAGTGAAACAAAAAGAATCGAATGGTGAGAAACATCATCCCAATTAAAAGTGACAAGCACTGTATACTGAAAGCAATTGAAGGGAAAAACAGAGCACCGCTCTGAGAAACAGCCCCGCAAAAGCGAAGACTATGCCCCCTCCCCGAGGCAAAACGACATATGAAAAGAATGTCAAGGCAGACGACAGGAAGCCTGCAATAGCAAGATCTACCCGCGAAGGGCAACAAGACCTGAACCACATAAGTAATGATGATCTACCAAAGGTCGGCAACACCAGGAATGCTGTATCCCCTGTAAGAGAACTATGGACTGAGGCACAGTCAAATAGACCCCAAACAAATTGACTGTAGTAGAGTCAAGATACAAGAGACCCCAGAACAATGGAGAAGGAGGGAGGGAAGAAGAACATTAGTAGGCCCCACACTGGAAGAACCAGGGTGTAGGGATGTAGAAGGATACATGAACCCGCCCCCCAATCACGAGAATGGGTGTAGAAGAACAAGTAAAACAGAATGAATCATCCTTCCGAGGAGGGAGGTGAAAGACACCACTCTGTAGGAAGATAAAAGCCACCCACGGAAGGAGGTGAGTGCATAAAACCCAACCTGAAAAGGTCCTCGCAGAGCGGGGGGGACGGGCGGGCGTTAAGGAATCTGCGGCTAGACTGTGTCTCTACCAGAATCGGGCGGGCCAGTCCACCACCGTCTCCTCTGCAGCAGCCTCCAAACCCTCCTAGTCCGACCTTTCAGGCCCATCAAACGCCAGTGGACGGCAGGATCTGCCATCACCTCCCCCACCATCACGTTGGCCAGGTGGGTTTTGCAGATAGTCCGAAGGGGCTACTCCCTCTTTTTCGAGACTATTCCTCCAGCCATGCCACTACCATCGCATGTCGGGAGGAATCACCTGGCCCTTCTCCAAGAGGAGGTTGTGGCTCTCTTGGCCAAGGGAGCCATCGAGCACGTTCCTGCCCAAGAAGTAGGTCGTGGTTGCTATTCTCACTACTTTCTGGTGCCCAAGAAGGACAAGGGCCTGGGTCCTATCTTGGATCTCAGGAACATCAACCGCTTCCTCCGGAAGGAGAAGTTCAAAATGTTGACGCTAGCTCAGGTCTGGTCTGCCCTCAACCCTGGAGACTGAATGGTAGCGTTGGACTTGCAGGACGCTTATTTTCACATCTCCGTCCTGCCGGCCCACCGGCGTTACCTGCGGTTCATGGTAGGCCACGAGCATTTTCAGTTTACCATGCTCCCCTTTGGCCTTACCAGCGCCCCTCGGGTGTTCACGAAAGTGATGGCGGTGGTCGCAGCTCATCTGCGCAGATCAGGGGTTCCAGTCTTCCCCTATCTAGACGACTGGTTGTTAAAGGCGGGCTCGTCCCAGGCAGTCGTCTCCCACCTCCAGACTACGGCCGACCTCCTGCATTCGCTGGGGTTCTCCATCAACGTGCCGAAGTCACACCTGATTCCCTCTCAGAAGCTCCTCTTCATTGGAGCAGTTCTGGACACGGTGCAGTTTCGGGTTTATCCTTCCGAACAGCGAGTCCGGGATATTCGGGCTATGATTCCGATCTTTCAGCCTCTATCCCGGGTTTCGGTCAGGATGACCCTGAGGCTGCTGGGCCTCATGGCCTCCTGCATCCTGCTGGTCGATCATGCCAGGTGGCATATGCGGGCTCTGCAGTGGGACCTGAAGTTCCAGTGGGCGCAGCATCAGGGTAATGTGTGCGATTACGTCCAGATCTCGAAGGGCACTGCACGGCAATTGCAGTGGTGGCTCACGAACCAGGATTGGGTCAGCGGCAGATCCCTCTCCCTTCCCCAACCAGAACACACAGTGGTGACAGACGCATCCCTTCTGGGATGGGCGGCCACATGATAGAGCCGGAGATCAGAGGCCTCTGGTCTCCGGCGGAGTCAGAGCTCCACATCAACCTTCTGGGGCTTCGGGCGATCCGTCTTGCACTGAAAGGATTCCTTCCCTCTGTCCGGGGAAGAGTAGTGCAGGTGTTCACGGACAACACCACCGCCATGTGGTATTGCAACAAACAAGGCGGGTTGGGGTCGTGGACCCTATGTCAAGAGGTCCTCCGTCTCTGGATATGGCTGGAACATCAGGGCATATACCTGGTGGTTCAACACCTGGCAGGTTCACTGAACGCCAGTGCGGACGAACTCAGCCGCAGGTGCATGATGGATCACGAATGGCGTCTTCACTCAGAGGTGGTGCAAGGTCTCTTTCAACAGTGGGGAGAGCCTTGGTTAGATCTATTCGCCGCCGAAGAGAACGCGCAATGTCAGCAATTCGGCGCGTTGGAATTTCCAAGGCGGCACTCGCTAGGTGGCGCTTTTCGTCGCGAGTGGAGTTGCGGTCTTCTATATGCCTTTCCGCCTATACCACTTCTACCCAGAGTGCTGAAGAAGATCAAGCACGACCGGGCCCAAGTCATTCTTGTGGCTCTGGATTGGGCACAAAGAGTCTGGTATCCCGAGCTGCTCAACATGGCCATCGATCCCCGGATCCGACTGCCTCTTCGGGAGGATCTTCTGTCACAGCAGCAGAGGACGGTCCTCCACCGAACCTGTCCAGCCTCCACCTCCTTGGGTGGAGATTGAGTGGTGGCAGTTGACGTCATTTGACTTGCCTCCCGAAGTCTGTGATGTTATCTTGGCAGCCAGGGGTCCCTCCACTAAGACGGTATACGCCTGCAGATGGAATACATTTGTGGCATGGTGCTCAGCAAAGGCTGTGGATCCCCTTTCTGCCCCTCTTTCTGAGGTTCTCTTGTTCCTCCTATCTTTGGCCCAGCAGGGCTCTGCTCTGGGCACTCTTAAGTGCTACCTCTCGGCCATTTCAGCCTTCCTCAGGCTTCCTGATCAGCCTTCTCTTTTCAAGTCCCCTGTTCTAAATAGTTTTCTCAAAGGCATTACTCTTCTTTTTCCTCCTGTTCCCTTCGTAATGCCTCAGTGGGACTTGAACTTGGTTCTTACTTATCTGATGTGCGCTCCCTTTGAGCCGCTTCATAACTGTCCTCTCAGACTCCTCACTCTGAAAACTGCTTTTCTGGTGGCCATCACCTCTGCGCGCAGGGTGAGTGAGCTACAAGCTCTGTCTTCCAAGCCTCCTTTTCTGGCTGTTCATCCGGACAAGGTCGTCCTCGGAACTCTACCTTTCTTAATTCCAAAGGTGGTCACTTCTTTTCATATTGGCCAAATCATCACTTTGCCCACCTTCTTTCTGCCTCCGCATCCTCCGAAAGAGGAAGAGAGGCTCCACCGTCTGGATCCAAAACGTGTGCTCTCCTTTTATTTGGATCGCACCAAACAATTCTGGGTGGACGACCAGCTCTCTGTTGGTTACGCGGGCGCTAAGAAAGGTCTGGCCCCTTCCACCAGGGCGACGGCAGCTACTACTGCTTTGGGACGGGGAGTCCCCTTAAATGACCCCTTAAATGACATCTGTCGGGCAGCTACGTGGGCATCACTGCACACGTTCACCAAGCACTACTGCCTGGACAGCCAAGTCCGGAGAGACGGCTTCTTTGGCCGTTCTGTTCTCCAGGACTTTTTGGTGTGAACATAGTTTGCAGACCCACCTCCGGGGTTGGTATTGCTGTGGTATCTATTCTAAGGAATCTATAACTAACTGTTTCTTTCAGATGAACAAGTTACTTACCTTCGGTAATGATCTATCTGTAAGAAACATAGGTTAGTTATAGATTCCTTACCGCCCCACCCATCCTCCCCGTTCTGCGAACTGACTTCTAGGGTTAAGGACATCCTTTCAGGGCCCTAGTTTTGTACACCAGTGGTCAGTGTCTTGCATTACTCTGCGCTTCTGGTGTGGAAAGTCGTGTACAGAACTGACGTCAGCGCGCGAGGGCGGCGTCTATGTAGCTTCCGCGACATCAACCCGGCGACCACGACGGACGCGGAGTCGACCAACGCCACCTTCCGACTCGCAGGGGTACTGCAGACGAAAAACTTTCTGGATCCAGTCTGACACCTGGTGGTAATTCTAAGGTAAGGAATCTATAACTAACCTATGTTTCTTACAGATATATCGTTACCGAAGGTAAGTAACTTGTTCTACAAGTAAGTAATTTTGTTGGGCCTCCATTTTTCAGTTTTCTGAAGTTTAAGCATGTTTATGTAAAAAAATATACAATAAAGAAAGCAAGATAGTAAAGCAAGCAAAGGTTTCATCAAATATTAACAGATCTACCATTAAGTCACAAAAGGGAACCTCTTGCCTCCTCTTTCTGTGGGTAGTGTGGTGGATAGATAGCACTTTAAATCTGATGTGGTAAGATGTATAAGAGCATTCCATGACGACATGGTCCATAAACAAAGACGTGGCATGTTGTAGCAAAAAGATAGACAAAATTAAAAGTTTAGTCCAGAAGTACCTAAAAGATGCCCCACCTCTCAGGCTTGCAAAAATTCTGGAATCCGTTTTCTGTTTGCACCCTTTTAAGTTTGTCCTTATAGTTGGTTATTCCATGTACTTGGTTAAAAAAAAAAAAACTGACATAATATTTTGCATTGTTTGTCGGATATGTGGTTGGCACAGTTACAATTTACAGTGCATGTTTCACTCACCCTTGGTAACTGCTTCCTTCAGGAGTTGGTCTGATTGCCTCTGGCCAGTGTGATGTGGTGGTAGCAGGTGGGGTGGAGTTCATGTCAGACGTGCCCATTCGCCACAGCCGGAAGATGAGAAAGTTCTTGCTGAACCTCAACAAAGCCAAGACCTTGGGTCAGAGGTTGTCCCTTCTCGCCAAAATCCGTCCAGATTACTTTGCACCAGAGGTAAGACTGCCACCTCCTGTCTGAATGCAACCTCAAACAAGAAGTGCCACGTAGAAGACCCTGAACAACAGCAAAATGATTGTATCGGCCATAGATAGACTGCTTTATACAGAAACTGTGTCGGATTTACATCTCCACGTTTTGTATGGTTGAACTGTCATATTAATTGTTGAATATCCATTGGTAGAATAATGACTTTCAAAATTCTGTCACTTGGCTTAATAATACGATGGTCCTGCTGAGGATTCCTTCAATATTTCCAGTTGCGCAATCTGAAGGAGGTGAGAGAAGACTGGATTTAATTCGGAGTTTGAATTAATTCAGGAAATGTCATACAGAAGTTGACATTTGTATTGAGAGGTTTTAGGAGAAGCGACACTGGTTTAAGACTGGGAGCTAAATGTATCTTTTTTGAGAAATTGAATTTGAGGAGTGTCTGTATTCTTAATTTGAGTTAA
The DNA here is from genome assembly GCA_963921515.1 of Calotriton arnoldi. NCBI lineage: Eukaryota > Metazoa > Chordata > Amphibia > Caudata > Salamandridae > Calotriton > Calotriton arnoldi. The sequence continues at coordinate 992,695 of CAWUFW010004170.1, forward strand.
CCACAGGAGACTAACTGAAGTGGCTTGAATGTGGAAAAGGGATGTAGAATCTGGCGATCATATAGAGTGGCTGACTTGGCTGTAGATTGGTTCAATAGGCAGGTTGGAAGCATCTTGTGCTTGTAGCTATTATTTGTGATCTTCACAACGGACCATGAGTGCTCTTTCTGTCAGGGTGCATGAAATTAGCAAAGTTTCTGGTTTGCTCTTAGTGGCACTTGCGTGGACTCTTTCAGGGATCAACATGTCACTTAGCAATATGATATGTTTTCCACAGAAGTCATACCCTCATCATGTGCTCACTTCAGATGGAAAGGTGGAAAAGGTCTTGCTGTGAGATACTGCCTGAAGTCATTTCAAAGACCATAGGAAGCAGATGTGAAATGTCGCCGTCTATCCCCTCTGACACATCTGCTCATTTGCTGCTTCAGTAGCGCAACCTACTTCACTGATACAAGATGCCAAATTCCATCTGGAGAGACTTCTAATAATGTAATAAAAACATTTCCTTCTTGGAGTATCAAATGATGTAGCCTTTGGTTATGTACCGGCCCTTTCAATAGAATCTGTCGGAGATAAACAGTTACTACTTCATATCGTCTTTGAAATGACTGCAAAAACCAGGCCATTGAATAGGCTCTTCTGACCGCATAAATTTGATAAACTGTTTTTTAAATTGCATTAAACAGATTTTTTTTCCAGCATTTCAACTACTGTCCAAACCGGAGTATTTTTGTTTTTGAAACTAACTTTCATGCTTTCAAATAGAAAGAAGTAGATGGCCAATGTAATCAACACTAAAATTTTGCCTTGGCTAGTTCAAGATCATTGTCGTTTTAGACAGACGTTACAAGCACATGCTGTCTTTTGGCACTGGAATTCAAGTTCAGGTTCGATTCCTTTTGGGCTTTAAGCCAAAAATGGAGAGGAGAGTGTTGAAAATCATTGTCTGATAGCTGCCAGTTTTTTTTATTTCCTCTAACAAGGTTGACGTGTCTTCTTACCTCCTCTCAGCACATCAGTGTTTTGTCCTTCATCTTGTCAAACGCAAGTTCCTTCAGAAATTTTCCAGCTGAATGGAAAAAGACTGTTCCAGTAAAGCAGTTATACACACAGTGCGGTTCGTATCTCTGAAGTCTGTGCGGTTGGGGTGTAATCTTCTTCATAGTCATTAAAGTGGTGGTTCAGTCACATCAGCAAACGCTTAGATCTTTGGTTCACTTTTCTGTCCTGTCACAAAGAGGCTGTATGCCATATAAATTGGTTCATCAGAAACATGTTTAATCCGGGTCTGTCTGTGAGTGGGGCCACATAGTCATGAATTCCTTTGCAATGCATGTATTTAACATGATGCCTGATTAACAGAGTGCTGGGGATGGCGGTCAGAAAAAAAATCATTACAAGAAATAATTTCATGATTTTATTTTATACCTCTATCTGCTTTTTCCACCTCTTGCTGTCTGGTAGCTCAGCAGTACCACTAGCTAAGAGACTTTTAAGGAACATACCAGTGCAGCCTTTTCCGTTAAGGGCACCAGGAGAGGTATCCTCAACATTGTCCGTTCCTGACCTACTCCTTTCTCTATGCATCTTCTTCTAGACGATGCAGGAAATATGTTGTTCTCAGGGTGTATGGGGTTTCACTAATACAGACTGCCTGGTTTTCTTGGGCCTTACTACCTGGAGTCTCGATAGGAGTGACACAACAGCATGACTGTGTTGAAGCAGCACCTTGTCACTTTACAGGCCAGGTTCTTTAACAGTTTACGACTTCAGTTCTACTTCTATAAACACTGAGCTAGCCATGGCCTCCAATTTGTTTAGTTGGCCTTTGTGACTTGCCATGTGATGTTACTCAACAACCAAGTAGCATATTTAATATAATAATAAAGCCCCCTAGTTTCCAAGAAAACATTGATTTTCTTCTTCCAAGTCTCTAGTACTTTTATTTGATTATATTTACTGAGACTTTGTTTTTAACAATGTTACCTTCTATCACCTCCAGTGACCCCTGTAAACCTTAAGAGGGTTTGATTCACAAATACAGCATCATTAGCATACCGAACACTGTGTATTGTACTGGTAATGCCCCTACTTGAGTGGAAATGTGCATACCTTTTCTAGAGCATTTTGTAAGTAGCCAGTCCCATCTGCAGTTCAGTTTCTGGCAATATGTTTTTTGCTGTCCTATTCCAAACAGTCCACTGACTGTACAAACAATACACAGCTTGCTGCCCCAGAGAGACTGAATTCATGCCACTTCTACTCACACTAAAGCATACAAAAACACGATGAACAGAATGCTTCAATCAATCTCAGGCATTGGTAATTACTCGGGCCGCATCCCAGTCCATCGTTCTTTTGCACACCTTGGACCCAGCTATACACAAATCAGTCATGACCCTGCTCCAGTGGAAACCGTCCAGCTCGAACTGCCAGGCTAGGTCCTCCCTAAAACCGTAAGTAACAAGCAGAATGCATTATGCAATCAGAGCATTGTATTTTTCCAAAGTGATGCACATCTTCCTTTTCCTTCCTTTTTAGGTCGAGCCTGAGTCAGCACGCATGCGCTGCTCAGCAAGGCTGCTGTAGTGGAGTATGGAAGAGAAGCTTCACCCACTCTCCACCCATGTTTGTAATTGGCTTGTGTCAGTGTCCTTCCTAAATGCTGGCGTCTGATTCGTAAAGAGGCTTGTTAGTCCCTCCTTACTACTGTCTTGTCGTCATCTGTAACCTCCCATGGTGACTTGCCCCTTTACTTCGGTTGTTACAGGGTACGTGTTCTTAAGTGTGTAAGCACTATTTTCTTTGAGTTTCTGTTGCTGCAGGCATGATGTGCTTTACTTACGTTCAGCATGCCATACCCGCTTTCTCTTTTGAAGCAGCCGGGACAATGTCGGCCGCTTCTTTGAAATGTAATAGGCCTCACATTTAAATGCAAGACCTATTTCATTGCAAATATTTTTCTTTTCTACTGTGCTATGTAGTCACTGGAGCAAGGGCTCGCGCTCCAGCTATTATGCCCTCACTCTGTCGGTGGTGCCTTGCCTGTTGTTGTTTTCAGCACCAGACACAGCGACATCCCACTGTGACCTATGCCATGCAGTGATTGGCCCCTGAGGCGGTGGGCAGCAGCTTTGGTTGTCCTTGTCGGCCGCCGCCTCTTCATCCCGCTCTGAAAAAAGCATGCATTATACTTGTACATGCTTGCCCTGCGCCGGTTTAAAAGGCGAGGCTCAGCTGACCAGCCTTGGGTAAACAATCTGAAAACTTGGCAGCTACGGTAGTGTAATTGTGAAAGCAGTCTGTATTACGTTAATGAATAGGTTCGTACTTGGAAGCCTGCAGTATTGATAGCAGGATGGCCATGACTGGCGTCTGCTGCTTCTCCAGAGCTCAGTCTGGCGGCCTGCTCCTCCGGCAAATGCATGACTTGCAGATTTCAAGCAGCAAGCTGGCAGCGCATTTGTACAGTATGGAATTTGTTTCATAGTGAATGCGGTCGTGAGGAGAAAGCTAAGTAGCTTTTTGAGAATAAACTAAAAGCCCGGGTGTCGTTTTACATGGTCTGCACTTCATAAGAATGCGAGAAAAGGCACAGATGATATCAGTAGGAATGACGCTGTGAATTATTTTATCTCGGAAAATGTTAAGTAAACCATCTAGTGGGTCGTAAGGTTATGGTTCGAAAGTTGAGTGTAACCTACAAATTGTGGGCTATAAGGGCTACTAATATTGGTCTGTCTGATCAGGTAAAAGTTTTCGGGTTTGTCCTTCAAAGTGAGTTGAAACTTGAAGGGCAGGGGATTTTTTTCTTTTTCTTTTTTTTTCTTTTTTTCTTTCTAATGTTGCAGCGCTTTAAATAGAAATATAAAAGTGCAGGTACTCGCTCTTTACAGTACCTGTTTGCTCCTGAGAAGTGCCGGTACTCTCCCATTAAAAACAAGCATTGGAAGTGCAATTGGTCTCGCATTTGTTAGAGTTGGATCTATTGCCATTGTAAATGGCAATGTTTATTACTATTGCAATAGGTCTTGTATTTATTGTAGTTATTGGCATTGTAAATGGCAATGTTTATTACTATTGCAATAGGTCTTGTATTTATTGTAGTTATTGGCATTGTAAATGGCAATGCTTTTACTTGTGTTATGGAGTGTATGTGGTGGGTTGTGGAATTATGTAGGTTGGATTAGTTAGGTGTGTAATTGTGTGACGTGGAATTGTGTGGAGGGGATTTGTGTTTAAGAATAAATAAATAATAAGAATATTATTAAGAAATTAAGATTTAAATTAAGAAATATTAATAATAAATAAAAGGCATTGTCATTTACAATGCCAATAGCTCAAACTCTCATAAATGCGAGACCTATTGCATTGCAAATGCTTGTTCTTTTATGTTTTGCTTTCCCTTGCTCTGCGTCAAAATATGATAAGTGCCGGTCTGCAAAATTGGATGCCGGTGAACCCCACCTGTAAACACCAGCTCAAATTAAGCACTGGTATCATATCAGAAGGGTTTGCAGGGTTGGTAAGGATGTAAGGAGTCAGAGGAGTTTGCAGAGTGTTATAGTATCCCCACCACAGATGTTTATCATTGCCCACACATGAAGCCGCTTCATATAAAATATTTTACCTTACACATTAACTATGCAGCATTCTACCTTGTTGACAACGCAGCAACAGATCATAAGCAGATGAAAAATAATCAGATGCAAAGATATGTGCCTGGCACAAAGAAAAAACCCGGCCTCTGAGATTGAACAGCACTTCCTGAGTGTCTGGACCACACCTTGGGAATTCCCAATATGAAGATAGCGCACAGGGTTGAGCGCTCACTGCAGAGTTTGATGTGTAACCTTCAAGTCACCGGTTCCTTTTCTTATGGTGATTTGGGTACATCGCTTCTATGTTTTTCATTTGCCACACAGTGTGCACTTGACCAACCCTATCCATTGGTTTCAGGTACAACTGTTAGATGGCTAAATGTACCTGATGCTGCGATATGCCTGGGGCTTACAGTTTCAGTATAAAAGCTAAGTGGTTTAGAGCACCAGACATCGCCTGCCGGTCATAATATCAGTAAGCTAGCGCAAATGGTCAGTGCAGCTGCTGCAGAGTTTTGGGTATGAACAGTATGTGACATGATCATCGAGGTGCATACCGGGCTAACGCACACATTGCTGCGATTTGTGTATGGCCTGCAGGACACTACTTGCTAATACTATTTGGCTAACTGAGTCTTTTAACCCTCGGAGCTCGATACAATCAGGACAGGAGCAACACCAGTGAGTTACAGCGCTAGGCAAAGCAGAAAAAACCAAGGAATTTTCCATAGTGCTACACTTGCTCATCTAGAAAATACGTTCAGGGTTAATGTCGGCAAACTACACGGTTTAGGGATGAAGAATAAGGCAACATTACTCACAAAAAACGTAAGGAGAGATCACACTGACAGAACATCCTTACGGTGTCCCTGAATAAAACCAAGTGGATATCTGCTGTTCAAAAACAACAGCCGAAAGATGTGTCACACTTCAGCAGTATTGCTTGTACTATCGAGATAAAACAGGGGCGGGTCAAGGAAGTAAAATATGGGAGGAAATGAGGAGAAGCACATGGGCGAGTGCAGGAGGGAGGCGGGCGACAGGTAGCAGGGCAGGGGGATAGAAGGGGTATGCAGAGTGCTGTGCACATGGGTCAGGGAGCTGCTGCTGCTGCAGCGGCCAGTCAAGCAGCAGGACGAGGTGGCTCCAGAAAGGGAGGCTGACTGAGGGTTGGGATGCGGTGGCTGTAGTAGGAGACGGGTGTGGCAGCCGCAAAAGCCTCCTCTTTACTGGTGCACTAACAAGGTGGCCATGTTGGAAGACAGCCTCATCACGTGGACTGTATTGAAGGTAGTATTGTTACATACTCGGGCGCAACAGGACATTAGGACCACTGATGTCAATACATTAAATAACACACTGGTATTACATATACGAATTATGAATAGCAAAAACAGGAGCATTGTATTAGGTTATAATACTAGTCATAATCTGTAGCGATTGCCTGAACTGAATAGTAATGTCTTGCAAACATTGTGCATGAATAATAACATTGCGTATTTTTATGTATGGGCAAGCAGTGATCTGGGAGGGCTATTGTGGGCGGGTTGCGGAGAAGGGTAAAGATGCTGCACTGGGCCATGTGCAACGGAGTGCGGCCGCAAATACAAAACTAGAAAAACGTTTTTAAAAGACTCACGTCGGGTGAACGTGTTTTGTACCGAAAGCGTGTTTAAGCAGAAACGAACAAAAACACGCGCCTTCCCCTGGCCGCATGTCTGGGGCACAGCTATACCCGCAGCCCAGCGGCGAGGCGGCGGCGGCAGAGAAGGCAGCGGAGAAGGAAAACATCCCGGGTTGCCTGGCGAGCGTGAAATCCGCCATCCGTCCACTCCTGCAGCCTCAGTGATATACCGGCGCGCGCGCACACACGCATCCACTCGTCACGCGCTTGCCTCGAAGTAAAAAAAAAAAGCAAGACACATTTCAAAAAAGAGATCCTCGATAAACAACAGACCCAAAAAATAAAAAGCACTAATACCAGTAAAGGGGCCAATAGCCATAGGCGTGCCCAACAGGGAAAAAGGAGGGACATAAAACATGGTTAGCCAATAGGAAGTACAAGATTTTGAAAGACACACTCCAAAAACAAATAGGAAAACGGAGGCAAACGGAGGCGGGGATTCCCCCACTGAAGCATATACTGCATGTCTCACCGAGACAGCGCATGCGCTGCCTAGGCGAGACCTAATAAGGTGTTGTGGGGTTCAGAGTCCACGCCCCACTTTTGCTCCAATCCATGTTGGAGTCCGAGAATTAGCCAAATAGAGTTATAGTATCTAGAACATGAGGCAGTAAGGTTTCTGCGTTTTGTAAAGTAGGAGCAAAATATTGTATGAGTACAGAATCAGTTTTATTTCACCAGCTCCAGTTTCTCTGGCTGTCATTACAGCAGAGGTTCTAAATTTGACTACTAAAGGATCAAGCTCCAGTAGGAAATGAAGGGGCCATAAAGCCCATCTGTTCCTCTGGTGAACTCTCCCACATTTAATATCTGTCTCTCTTTCTCGGTTCATATCTTCTCTTTCAGTGTTTGACTTTTTCTGTGTGTCTGTCTCTTTGTGAGTATCCCCCTTTAGCTCGTACACTATATCTTGCCAGACTGGTTTTCTTTCACTTTACTCTTTGTTCATATCCTCTTGCTATCTGTCCCATCCCTCCTCTCTCAATTTCTGCACATTGGCCACACCAGTACCACTGAACAACAACCCGTAAGTCCCACGGTTGGGTGGACAGCGGTTTAGGGTGCTCAGAATGGTTGCATCCACATTGCAGCAACCTCACCATAGCCCTGGACTTGATTTTGTTCGCAAATTTGGTTAGGCGTTGGGAATGTAAGGCTGGCTATTTATATTACAACAACAGGAAGTAGTATCCGTCGGTGCTCCTGCCAGCACTAGTGTAAGACCCGGGTTCAAATCTCCTCCCTGCTCCTCTTCCAGTCTTCCGGGGTCTATGAATGGCACAGGGGTTACAGCCTGTCACATGTACATAATATTTCCACATTTTCAAATGACAGGAATGCGCGTGAAGCACTGTGTAGAATAACTGTTCAGCTGGTGCACTTCCAGTTCTGTCTCAGCTTTGCAGGTTGATGGTGTCGTAGACATGTGATGTGGCCAAGTGAGTAAGATGCTTGCTTAGACACCAGGTATCATGGTTCAACCCAACAGGTACCTCATTAACAATCGAGTGAGGAGGCAAAATCGCTTCTTTTCCTCAAAGCAAAGGCAGTTTATTTAGAGTTAAGCACTCCATTCTGTTTCATCCTTTCTTAGAAATTTTATTTTCCTTTTCCTTTTAATGACTGTTAAATCGGTTTGCATTCCAATAAATTGTGTATTAGGTGCACATATTTGTGTGCACTTTAATGACGTAGTGCACTTTAATGGCGTAGTGCACTTTAATGTCGTACAAGAGACATTCGTTTGCTCATGACAGATACTATTTTGGTAGCAGGCATTTTGCAAATAAATAATGCAGTGGCTATGTGGACGTAGCGAATCAAACTTCTGCTACTTGCATGTTCTGTGCTGGCAGGTCATGGGTTTGAAACTAGGACAACCAACAAATAAACTTGCGCCCTAACATGTATTGTACACGTGGTGCTGGCAGTGCCGGACGGCATGGCTCGTGAGTGGGAGGGTGGGTGCGGGGTCAAGGGGGGGAGGGGTCACGCAGGGAGAAAGGGGGTTGCACTGAGGGAGTGCGCAAAGTAAAAAAAGACAAATAACTTACCTTGCCGCCGGGTCCCACGTCGTTGCTCCTGCTCTTTTGGAACTCGAGGAACAGGAAGCAGGCCCCACTGACCAATGCAGCATTGTGATTGGTAAGCATCCAGGCTCCCTGACCAATCACAACGTTGCAATGCAGCGTTGTGATTGGTCTGAGTGTCCTGGTTGGACGCTCAGCCAGGGAATGGGGGCCTGGGCATGTTCTCCATGCAGGCTGTAATGCACCCTGCATGGAGAATGGGGAAAGTGCGCATGACTGGTTTGGGTGGCCCCAGAGGGCCGATCAAACAGTTATTGCGCAGTTTGGAGTGGGCACTCCTCCCCTGCTCTGCTCAGTCAGCAGAGCAGCTCCGCCTACCCGTCCGCCCGCAAAGAGGCAAGAAACATAAAACGATAACAAAGTTATCATTTTTTGTTTCTGCTTCTCGCACTGCTTGAAAGCAGTGGGGCGACGCTCCTCCACCAGAGCAGAGGAGCAGCCACTGGGTGCCGGTGAGTTAGTTTTAATCCTGATCCCTCGTCGGGTGTTTTAAGCGTTATATAAATTACATTACAATATAGACTAGATTTAAGTCCATGACTGCACCCTGACTGTATTACTGTTAGCCATGGGCTCCACGCCTATCTCTGACCATGCTGGCTTCATGCTACAACACATTCTCTTTGCCAGTGTCACTGAAATTATGTGGCAGTGGAGGATCAAATATATGGCAGCTTTGACGAACTGTGTGGCTAGAAAACGAAAAATACGGTGCATGATTTGGCACTATTTTGTAATTTCAATGCACATTAATGTTGTCTGGTCAAAAATTTCACATAATAAGTAGCACTGAACACACAAATACAGCAATTGAGGGAGCATCTGCCAAAGCTTCGCACATGCCTGTCACACTTTTTTGTGGTTACTTTTGATCCCCTTCGATTAGAAATGAAATGCGCTTTGCTGAGTACTGCAAATGATAAGGCAGGTGCTATGTGGCAAGTGTGGTTAATCCATTATTATATAGAAAGCACTGCAGTAGCATATTCTCATAATTGCAGTGGCATTTGATTATACACAGGACCACTGGAATTATCTGGCAGGAGAGGACCAAATTATGTGGCAGAGTTAATAATATACGGCACGAAAAGGTAAATTATGCAGCCTATTTTGTAACAGTATTACTGCATTATGTTGTCATTTTCACCCTTGTTAATACTGTTATATCAAAGGTTTAACCCTATTAGTAACTCATTAACATTTAAATACAGCAATAAACTACTGGAAGGTGAACATTCAACCTTTTGGAAGGGCCTTCCACTGGGCAGCAGCCTATGTTAGTGCATTTTTAGTACATTTTGATATGTTTGAGAGCGCTGAAAAAAATGCAGTACCTCATTCTTTACGTCTCGCTTATAACACTTTTTTATTATAACTTTTCAGCATGCTGCATAGCACTCACACTGCTCTACAACATATCTTAAAGACATTGGCAATGCCAATAGCTCTGGCTAAACACATATAAGGTCCCGAAAGCGAGACCTATTGGCTATGCAATGCTTGTTGTCCACTGTAGTTCACAGGCTTCCCTAGAGTGTCCAAGGTCACACCACTTTGAAGTGGTTAAGGTATGTTTGTGGATTGTCCTCAGGCAAAGTCTAGCAACAGCCTACCATTGCTAGGTGACATCCAGTAACACAGGAAGAGGAGAGGCATATTAACTGGCTGAAACCTACTTTGACCAAACCAAATAACTCCATTTAAGGAAGAAGGTCCTGTGAAAGGAGCATGCAGTTTGCTGTGTCCAAAGACAAATACAAATCTGCAGGGAGACAAACCATCTAGTGCAGCAGGCACACTGTGTGCCACGGACACCACTAGTCAACCTTACTTTGTAAAATGCATTCAGAAGATCTACCTGCAGAAGCTCTGTAGATGAAAAGCACAATAAAACATGGAGCTTCTCCAGTGCAGTTGCAGATGTTCATGTTTACTAGAGGTAAGGTATAGGACACGTAAGGCAGCTGGTAGGAGAGTCCTAGAGAACCCTTAATCTTATGATGTGGCACTTTTACATATTAGTAAATATTTCATACATTTAATAGAATTTGTTTCCAGACATAACTGCTTTTAGGTCATTTAACTTATCTTACATGGTAAGAAAGACATTTATTAAGACTTTCAGATATTTATATGTAGAGCGTGTTAACTGCTTTTCGTTTGGTCCTCAAGTCACAAATCTGCACGGTCAGCTTGCTGTATAGGAATTGCAATCCCACTGAGCCCCTTTCTGAAGTGATTGATGACTTTCATTGTCAGTCATTAAGTGGGCGCAGCTGCTCCGACATGTTTGCAGATCAGTGTAGCTGACAGCTTTCTTCATCACAAAGTGTGTATGTTTGTTAAGCATATGGGTAACCTCAAACACCTTTTGTCAGACCTTGTTCAGAGGGAGCACGGGGCAAGCAGGAGCTACTGACGGGCTGGAGCTGTTGAGGCTTTGGGGTTGCTTGCTTTTGGTGTCCTGGGGTCCGTGCTGGTATGGCTCTGCAATTGTGGGTCAAGTACAACCCCTTCAGCACTTGAATCTCATTGTTAGCGATGGCAAGTAGTCACAGGCTTCTCAGGGAGGTAGTGTGGGGTGCGTAAGCTGAGAGCTCAGCAATCACTTGGCAGCACAGTAACCGATAGTCCAACCGAATGCTTCACTGTTTTAAAGATAAGTTCTTTTATTTTTGTAAACACATTTTTATTGCATTTGCAGAAAAGAGGAACAAATACAAACAATGGGTCATATAGCCATATGTGATACAATACAGAGTTTGTCTCCATTCTTTCTCCCGCTCTTTCATGTAGTGTCTTAAGGATAAAATTTCGGCACGTAACAGTAAATTATCTGGGGTAATCAATATAAACTGAGTCAGGAGTCGTGCATACAATATCATCATGCAGTAGGCTGATTGCCATAAACAGTACCCAACAAAGACAGTCTTCCCATCCCCTTATCCCTCCCTCCCTCCACCCACATGCGTGCAATGGCTCTTCTAAGCATTGGACATGATAGGAGTTTGGGTATTTCCTCATCGGAAGACTTTGTTGTGTCATGTCATGCCATGCGCGTCTGTGTGTCGTCCTGGGACTTTAGGAGTCCGTAATGCTAAGCGTAAAGCACTCCTAACCCTTCAAGGTGTTTCAAGTCGGGATCCCAGCCCATCAATGATGTTAGTCAGGGAGTGTCTAGTCTGTTCTCCTGTGAAGGGAGATGAGGGTGCTGCAGCGCTTCCACCAGTGTTTCTGTATATGGAATGCCACTAGGCGGTTATACCTTGCATAGAGTCAAGAGATTCCCCAGAACTGCACAGAGCTCAATGTAAACCCAGAGTCCTCTATTAGTGGTAGTGTGGGCAAGCAGCCTTAGGCCTAACACAGAGGTGTGTAAGACATACATATTGACTAATAACTGACACACAACTCAAAAAGGAGATTCACACCAATTTTATAAAAATAAGCTTTGTTTAAGTTTTATTTTAAGACCAAGATCTTCGCAAAAAGGTAAGTATGTTTTTCAGGAAAAATACTTTAGTCTTTTATAAGTCGACAGTGCAATTTTCAAACAGTTCAAGGTTATCCTATGGAGGAAAACAACAATGCGGTTCCACAGGTATGTACCCAACTTACAGTTCCAGTCTTCAGGGTTTAAGATCAGCAGAGGGCAAGGTTCAGGTAAGCAACAAGTCTGCACCACCAGGGCACAGGGACGGCCGGGTGCAGAGGTCCAATTCGGAGATGGGCCCAATGCGTTTCAATGGAGAAACTCGGTTGGACAAGCAGGCTACAGGCGTCGCACCGGAGGCTGCACAATCAAAACCACATCAAATTCCAGGCAAAAAGTGGGGGCTAACCATGTCAAAAGAGGCACTTTCTCACAGCTGCTAAATAGTTAGTTTCAAAGTACGGGAGGGCTAAGCCCCCCTCCTCTGTTGGCCTTTGCAATGTGGACAATGTTACTCCTGCGGCCCGACCCCCAAATAAAGCCCGTAGAAAGCATGGTGAGATCTCGGAAGAAACTCAGGGGGGATCCACACCAGTAGGACCACAAAATAGTACAACAATCAGGGTAGGGCCACCATTTTTAATGAGGCAATCCTCCCCGTCCTGGAGAGAGGAAACGTGGACCAGAATTTAGCACTGGATCTGACCGCGCTAACAACGTTCCCCACTTTGCCCTCTAGGAGATCTTCAGGGTCATGATAAATCTTCACCCCTAGGTATGGCAGGGACCTAGGCTCCCAGATCATGCCCCTCAATCTGTCTGGGATGTCTGTTTGCTCGTGTGGGGAACAGACACGACTTTTGCCAGTTAACCTTCAAGCCTGAGATCATCCAGAACTGTTTTAGGAGCTCTTGCGCCTTCCCCAACATCTCGGAGGAAGAGCAAGAGCTCATCAGCGTAGAGCACAATATGATGGACCTCATCTGATACCTCTATACCTTGATGCGCATTTGCGACCCTGGTATGACAAGCTAATGGTGCCATGGCCTGGGCAAAAAGCAAGGGCAACAGCGGACAACCCTTCCTGGTGCCACGTCCCACCCGATAGTTCTCCGATATAATTCTACCTGTCTGCACCCTGGCCGAAGGGTCCATGTATAACGAGCTGGGTCCAAGCAAAATATTTCGGGCCCAGGCCAAAACGCCACATTACACTATAGAGGAAGGCACATTCTAGGCTATTGAACGCATTCTCTATGTCGATCGCAAAAATCACAGCCTCCTCTTTGTTGTATTTGTCTGCCTCCAACAACCTAAGGAGTCTCCTGATGTTAAGGGCTGTATTGCGTCCCTGGATAAACCCCACTTGATCTTGATGTAGGAGTGTGGGCATGTGATGTAAAAGGTGGATAGCTAGAAATACACTTAGGATCTTATAATCTAGAGTTAACATAGACAACGTTCTGTAGGCCTTCTTGTCTTGAGTGGGTTTCACAGGCTTCAGAAGGGTACAATCAAGGCCTCCCATGTAGTCTCCCCGTGTCTCCCCGCGCCTCCCGCTGTTCCACTAATCGGGGGGCCTAGGTCCTCCACGTAAGTGGCGTAAAACTTCACCGGTAGCCTGTCCATGCCAGAAGTTTAGTTTCTAGCCATATTTATGGCTGCCCTAATCTCAGGCAGTGTAATAACGCCACCCAGAGCATTCACATCCTCCAGGGACTCAGCCGGTCTGGCTATCGGCTCCAGAAAGGCCTCAATATCAGCAACTGAACAGGTAACCTTACTACTATACAAGTTAGAATACTAGTCGTGGAATGCAAGATTGATGTCTACCTGGCGGAGTAAGGTGTTGTCACTGTCTCCCCTAAGCTCCACTATCCCACTTCGCTGGGTTGGCAGGCCACGCTAGTAGCGCACCAGTGCTGTCCCTCTCTGCATGCGCTCTTAACATATAGTTGTAATCAAAGCACCTCAGCCGCTCGACATGTTCTGCTACTTTTTCTTTTGCCTCTAACAATGTAACCTGCGCCTCTAGATGCACGGGTCTGCGCCTCTTGGGGTCTGTCTCCTCCGCCGCAACCATCTCCATAAATGGAGTCCTTCAGACTACCACCGACTACGAAATACACTGACCCCCTGTTCACCGCCTTAAATGTGTCACACTTTATCTGTGGGGTCGAGGCGAAGCCAGCAAAGTATTGTCTAATGGTCTCTAAAACCAGGTACTCTAGAGTTTCCAACTTCAGCCACCACTTTGGGACACAGGGTCTGCCCTACCCCCAATCCAGTCTGAGCAATAGGGATTATGATATGATAAAGTCCTGGAAAGGTATTCACTAGATCTGACTGATCTATGCACATTAGGTGTACACAAGAATGCATCCAGCCTCACATGTAGCATATACAAGTGGGAAAAAAAGGAATAGTCCTGCTCCCCTGGATGATGTAACCTCCAAGAATCAACTAGGCCCCTCTGAGTCTGCAATTCCACAAGCACTCTGGCCAGTCGGATGGTTGGGGAGTCCCATAAGGGAGGATGAGAGCGACCCAACATGGGATCGGCCACACAGTTCTAATCCTTCCCCAGTATGGCTCGGCTACCAGATACGGGGCCATTACTCTCGAAAGTGCAGGCAGAAACATTGTCTAGTCGACATTGGGGCCATAAATGCTGCCTGTTGTGATGTTTCAGCTGTCTACCCTTCTGGCAACCACCACATAGCAGCCTGCTGGGACTTGTCCGGTGTGTTGAAAGGGTACACTGGGCCTAATCCACACTAGAGTACCCCTAGCGAAAGCCAAATAGTCAGTATAGTAAGCCTGTCCCCGTCACCTACACTGCAGTGCTGCACCCTCCTTAGCAATAAGATGTTTCTTGCAGTAGTGCTATCTGCACTCCTCTCCGATTGAGATATGAGCAGATCTTATGCCTTTTGGTCATAGTGTGCATCCCCTAACATTCAATGATAAAACCTTATATGTTACCGCAGATGCCATGAAATAGCAACAAGATATCTCGATTGACCCCCCCTACAGACGCGCATCCTCTCATGATACGGTACTCCACATTTGTGCACATACAGAAGTCCTTACGCCAGGCATGCCTTAAGCCCCATCTCACTACAAACAGCAACCATCCCAACGCCAACTCCCTAGGCCAAGAAGAGCTACTCCCCTCATCCAAACATGCAACCAAAAGGCATACATTTGTGGGTGTACCCACAACAACTTTAATGGCGTAAAAGCTGTGACCACTCCTCAGCTTCTCTGCCGGGTCTGCCCCACCCGAATTATGACATGTTCCCAAGGTTTGTGACACTTAGTACCAGGATAAGTCGAAGTACCTATATAAACTGTCCCGCTCCATTATTAGCAATCATTCACATACATACACCGCTCACCCCCCCAGGTTATAGGAGTTAATCTGCTGTGCCAGGTGTGACTCTAGGCAGTTAAATATCGGAGTCCTCTGCTGAGCTAGTATCTCTGGTGCGGTCAGAGTTCTGGCCACCTTCTCCACTCAGTGAGGATATCAGGCTTGCTCCGCCCCATATAATTTCTGCCACCGATTCGAATACTCTCTGCCGCTCCCTCTGCACCTCAGCTCTCGATGGAGCCCCGCCACTCCCTTTCTTTATCTTCTTGCGCCTGGGAACATGCCGTGGCGACCCCCTGCTGGGCCTAGCCTGCGGGTGTGCCTCAATCCAGCCCCACACTTCCTGTGGGATCCGGAAGGACTGCACTCCCTCCAGTGTAACCACTCACAGGTGGGCCGGAAACAACATAGCATTAGGATATAGTCGGGAGGCGGAGCCGGCGCTTAGTCTCCAGAAACATGGAACTTTGCTTTTACACCCCCTTGGTAAAGTCCGGGAAGATCATGACCTTACTGTTGGCTACTTTAAGGTTCCCCCTCAGTCCGGGCTGCGTTAAAATATGGTCGCGTTCCCTGTAGTAAGGAAGCCTGGCCACCACCGTGCTTGGAGGTGCCCCCCCCCCCTCGACCCCCCCTCCCCTGGCAGGGGTGAGCGAGCTGGAACTCTGTGCGCCCTCTCCAGGGTGTAGAAGAGGGAGAGGCCCTCCGGCTCCACCTCATTGCGTAACCAACGTTCAAAATAGTCCCTCATTTTATCTACCTCTGTGCGTTCTGGCAGGGCTGTGATTCGTACATTGTTCCTTCTTGATCTGTTTTCACTGTTCTCAGCCCTGAACTCCAGCGTTCTGACTTTATCTTCGATCGTGGTCAGTCTGTCGCAAAGTGTGGAGACATCTGGAGGTATCTCCGCCAGTGTACGCTCGGCCGTCGTGACACGCTCCGTGAGGCGCCAGTGGTCATCTTTCAAGATGCCATAATCTGTCCCTATGGTATAGATCTTTGTTTCCAGTGCCTCTCTAGAAGCAGTGATGGCCTGCATGACATCATGGAGTGTGAATCGCTCCTGGTCTTCTTCCTGTGACAACGGTAACATTCCCATCATCTCTCCTGCAGAGCCCGCAACTGTTGTTGGGCCAGTCGGATCCTAGTCGCACAGCTGTTACTTTGCCCGTGGTAGTCAAACGGCAACCCTCATCTGCCCGATGTCCGCAACCCGAAATAGTACTAAGCCAGGAGTTCCCAGCGCCCACAATCGGGAGCAGCCCGCGGCAGCCAAACTGTACAGTCCAGCACATACCTCGCAGTCCTGTAGGGTGGTCCTATTCAGCACACACAGTGTCTCTCTGTGTGTTGGCAAAGAGGAAAGGCACTCAGGCAGGGGGCCCCAGTTGCCAAAACAGAAGTATTGTTCTGGGCCCCACGATGAGCAAGGCAGATCTCTCCCCACAGTTTATAATGGTATTGTTGCAAATGGGGGGTTAATATCCAGCTGGGCCGGCCTCCGCAAGGTAGCGAAAAAGTTAATCCCGTTTATATGGCACTACTCCTTATGGACCCAAAATGTCTTGCGAAGTTAGGCGCAGGTCTCCTTTTCCCATCCAGCATCCCAGAGTGCCACAGGCATCCAAGCAGTGCAGATTCCCTTGTTCCTCTGCACAGGCCTCTTCTCAACAATCCTGAATGTACCACCGCTCCAGGGCCAGGTGGGGGGTGCAAGCTTGACTCAATGCCCCCACCACTCACCAGACCCCGGGTTCATTCTGAGTCACCCTCTCACTGCAAGCCTGTACATATACTGACCCCATGGGGACCCCTGGAGCAGTGAAGTGCACCCAGACTGCCCTGCGAGTGGCCATCGCAGTCATTTCGGCAAGCTTATTGTGGCTCGCATACCCACCATGACAGCGTGCGCAAGACGCTGGCCGTGATGGGCTGCTAGCGGTGCTGGGCTCAGGAGCGGACAGCACAGGTCGGTAAGCGGAGCATGAGTGTGGTGGCCCTGCCGGGCCAGTTTGGGGGGCCCAGAGAGCCACGGAGCCAGCTCGGCGGCCCGAGTGCCTGGCCTGAACTAGTAAATGTGGGACGTGACGAGGAGACTCAACTGGGCCTGCACTCCGTAAGGGAAATGGCACTCCTGAAGTGTCCTGACTGGTGGCAGGCTGGGCGGAGAGCTGGCAACGAGTGCGCACAAGGGACTGGCTGCGATCTCCACCACTGCGCCCCTGAAGAGCTCACCGGCCCCACCACGGATCGGTGTCAGGTGAGAGTCAGTGCCTGGGTTTGTACTCTGACTGATGGGGCCGGACGGGCCCTGGAGCGGCCCGTAGAAGGCCTGGCTGCTCCTGATGGTGCTTTCCTTATCTGCAGCGACCCATTACCAGGCTGAGCAGAAGATACTGTGTCGCAGTTTGTGACTGCCAGGCCACGGCATTGCAGCGTTGTGATTGGCTTAGGGGTGGGAGCCTGGCAGCCTGCTTCCTGGTCCGACCTAGAGTCAGACACAGGCGAGCAGGAGAGTAGACCCGGGACCCGCCGGCGGCAGAAAGGTAAGTTTTATTATTATTATTTTTTTAAAGCAACCCGCGTTCCACCGTCCCCCACCACCCGCGAGCCGTGCTGGCTGCCCCTGTTTTTATTGTGGATCCTGACTGGAACAGTTCATACTGAGAGACTGTGCCCACGTTCCTCATGGCATGTAGATCACTTTCCTGTCTTCCTGTACTGGTGGGCCCGGACACCACTGGGGTCAAGCTGCTTCTAACTCTCTCACAGCCAACCTCCTGCCGGGTTGGCAGGCTTCGTTCCTCTCTCAGGCTGGTTTGCTTAGAAGTGCTTCAGGTCAGAGAAATAGCTTCTTCTCTCCAGGAAAACTTGGTTTCTGGGAAGTTGATTGTTGTGCAGACACCATCTCTTGTTGCACAGCAAACGCCGGAGTACTCTGCAGAGCACTTCCCTTCAAGGTTAAAGAGAACTTGGAACTGGAACCGCAAGCAGGTCCATGGCTTCTGCTCCTAAGCTGTTGGACGTTCTCTGTGTGCCCTTTCAGAACTGGTTTGAGGTAGTTCTTCTTTCACGTGTCCTTTCAAGGCTGCTTTCCAGGCGCAGCCTTTGTGTAGACGGATGCTCCTCATAGAAAGGGTAGTTTCTAGACTCAAGCACCCAGAACAGAGGCACACAGGTGTGAGGTTTTTGCACCTGGCTATCAACAACCACACTGAGGAGTGATCGGGGAATAGGCTAAAGACTGGCCTGCCCAGCCGGGGTCCCTTACACCTTGGACAGCAGAGACTGCAGTTGCACCCTTCATTCACACTGGCAACCTGATGGAGGGGCTACAGGAAGACTAATCAGAAGCTCGTTTTAGCAAAAGGCCCAGACTTCTCTCTAAAGGAGACTTGTCTCCTCTGTCCCCTCTTCACTGTCCAGGTCTCCTCCCCCCAGCTCCAGGAACACAGCAACACACTTCCAATGTCTGGGAAAACAACCTCCCCTCCATCTTATGCAGAGGAACAAGCCATAGGATTCCAAATGGAACCCACATACCTTGAGTTCTCTGGCTCACTCATACACACAGTGCAAGTACCACACAGGCCACATACACGAACATGCACAACATACACTTGAGCTGTTAAGATCTAGGATTAGGGATCTAGGCTCGGATCTGGGTCAATACATAGAAGTGAAACTTTACATGACTGGGCCTGTCCGCCCCAGTGACGCAGATAAAAACGTCTGGTCGCAACTATGGATTCACAAAATATACATTGCCACCGCCACCACTGTACATTCTAAACCCACAACAGTAACAGTTGGCCACTGGCAGTAAATAAGGGCACGTTTGGTTTGACCCTTCAGGTGACGGTACAGATTAAAGACCTTGCTCTTGTCATGCAGCTGATGTTCTTGCCCCAACAATTTTATTTTGCTCAGACAAAGAAGTGTTTTTGCTTTGATCAGGAATGTTAAAATGTGATGCCAATATGTCATTTTTAAGCAGTATTGTGAATGGTGATTTTAACTTTTTTCTCCCCAGCTGCCTGCTGTGGCTGAATTCTCTACCAGTGAGACCATGGGGCACTCTGCAGATCGCCTCGCTGCTGCTTTTGGCGTGTCTCGAGTGGAGCAGGATGAGTATGCCCTGCGTTCTCACAGTTTTGCCAAAAAGGCTCAGGATGAGGGACTGCTGTCAGATGTGATACCATACAAAGTGCCTGGTAGGACTGCATTTTTAATCCGTATCATTGGAATTGTGCTCTGGCTGTGATGAATTAATGGATGAGACAAGTGAGAAACCACAATGTGTTTTACTCCTATTAGATAGTGAAAGGGTTGGTGTATACGTATGGGAATACTGTGTAATGAGGAATTGATAGTTATCTCAGATTGTAATACCTGTTTAGCACTAGAATTAGTGAGTGGTGTAACATTGGCTGACTCTTGTTGCTGTACATGTTGTTCATTGGGTAATGGAATTGTTGAATTTGAAACTGATTGCACACTCATTAGATGCACATATTTCCCTGGGGTCACACATTTTCAAGACCTACCAGTTCACTTTCCGCAGTCTAAAGGCCCATATTATTCCACCAGAATTCAATAATGTAACATACCAAATCAGCTGATGGCACTTAATGTGAGTGGTCACCCACTCATGTGCCAATCAGATTACCAATGCTTTTCTGTAAACTTTTACTTAAAGCTTTGACCTTTTTGCCACCAGTGAGACTCAAATAGTTATATTTGCTGGGCTTAAGAAATGTATGTTATGGGTAGTTTATGCTACTCTCTGTGATAGCTGGATATTGAACATTTCAAATAGCTGTTATGGAATTTAGGGAACATACAGTTTTGGTTGCTGCTTGTTAGGATGCCAACTTCAGATGCAGAAGTAATGTTGCACTAACAGTGTAATTAGGAGTGGGCTATTTGTTTGTTAATCCACAGTATGCGAACCCTGCGGGCAGTTTTATCATTCTCACAGGATCCACATCTGCCTGTGATTCCTGAACAATATAAAAAAAGGGGCTACGGTTGAAATGCCATGCCTGCACATACGGTTCTTGATTCTTGCACTGAGAATTGCAAACTATATGGGGAGTTTTCATTTCTCACTGCTAGAGAGCCATGTGACAAATGCAATTACGGTAACACTTACCATTACGTTGCCAGACCCTTGGCTTTATTTATGAAAACAACTGTGCTGGGCTTTTGCTAAAAAAGTGTTTTTTCCTCAGAGTGACCCTGATTTCTCACTATAGACAAATAGACAGGCAGCATGCCGGATACTTAAGTAAAGTAACGCTCTCTAACACTGTAAATGTTTGTTACTAAACCAGAAAATGTGTATCTAGAGGAGGAGTTGGGTGACTGCTCGATCTGGTAAGAGTAGAGATGAGTAAGTCTAAGATTTAGCTGTAGTGGCAGAGTTGTAGTAGTTTTCCGGGATTGTTGCTAGCATGAAGCCATGTAACTTTCTTGACAGTACAGTATCTCCCTGGATGTACTGCTGCACCTTACAATTAGGTGAAACAACTCATCCAAATTGTTCTCTGACATGTGGAAGTATAATACAGCATTGGCAGAACAATTCCATGAAGGGTAGTATCAAGCAGGATTAAGCTGGATTGGCAGGTGTGCCTGAGCCAAAGAAATGCAAAGGTTGTTGCTGTTTAAGACATGGCTACTTTGGCAGAGTTGTATCAATACCTAAAGGCTACTTATAGGTTTTATTCAGCTTAGATTTCATTAGTAGACGTATCCAGACCCTAGAAAGAAGTAGCAGGGTTAATTGTACCCGTTGGAAGAAGGCTGTATTGGTAGAGCTGGTAGCTTTTGATGCAGGGTATGATATAGCAGTGTTGTTCAAGATATCCAACATTGTAAGAGTATTCGTAGAGCAGTTAAGGATAGGCCTGTTTCATCAGACCTCATTAGCAGTATGTAGTTGGAAACTTTTTAGGATAGAATATTGCTTAATTGCAAAAACTGTGGCTGCATGTTTCCAGAGCGAACTTAAATAATTGTGCCACTAGTTGGTTACCACTAACTAGGTTATATACTGGCAGTGGTTTGCAGAATTAAATTTATGCCATTTGTACTGCTTGTGCGGTTTATGCTTCTCACTGGCCTAGTTATTCTCAAGGCATACATACTTGCTGACTTGAAATTAATAAGCCCACTGTTTTGTTGACTTTCATCCCTTTAACATTGTGCATTACAGTATGATTCATACGTTGCTTCTTTTTATCCTGTATGTGATCTGTGTCATTTTAAAATTTGTAGATTTCATATGTAGAATATTCCCTTATTATCAAATTAATTTTCATACTTTATTTTGACAGGGAGAGATACTGTGGTAAACGATAACGGAATCCGTCCTTCTTCCATGGAGGCAATGGGAAAGCTAAAACCTGCTTTCATAAAACCCCATGGGACTGTCACTGCTGCAAACTCCTCCTTCCTGGTAAGGTGCAGCTGTTCCCACATGTTTCTATACACAGACATCTTTCACAAAAATGTGCAGCATTTTATTTTTGATGAAACCCAGGGTATTCATAAATTGAAGTTTATCTGTGGTAACACCTTAAATCGTGTTTCATGGCAAAGCTCTTTCTAACAAAGCATGTTGAACTCTGTGCCACTACAAGTTACTCCACAAAGTTAGATGACTTGTCATCTCTCTGCACACATCCCGAGTCAAAGTTAACTGAAAACTATTCTCTCTCCCTCCCATTTGATGCAGCTTTGACTGAAGTGTACTGGGTTCCTGCTAACCAGGTCCCCAGTACCAGTGTTCTTTCCCAAAACTGTATAATTGTTCCCCCCAATTGAGAAAACTTTTAGGACCCTCTGTAAGTCCCTAGCAAATGGGACCCCTGGTACCGAGGGCCTGAGGTGCTAAAGAGGGTCCCTAAGGACACCAGCACAAATTGTGCCACCGTAAGGAACCCCTCACCAAGCATATGCACGGCTGCCACTGCAGGCTGCGTATCTTGGTGAAAACACTACATGTCACACATCCCTTTGTGCCATGTATCCTAACACTGCATGTAATGCTTGTAAGCCACTCCTACAGCAGGCCCGACAGCCCTAAAACAGTGTGCTGAATATTACATGTGAGGGCATACCTGGATGAGCAGAAATGCCCCTGTGCTGGTCAGTCCTATTACTACCAGTATACATGACCAGAGAAGCCATTTTAAAACATGCTGAACACTGGTGAAAACGAGTTCCCCAGCTACATGATGGCTTCACTGAAGACCGGGATGTTTGGTATCAAACATCTCATATTGAAAAAGCCACACTGATTCCAGTGATGGATTTACCAATACATGCACCCCGAGGGCACCTTAGAGGTGCCCTCTGAAAACCTACCAGCCTCTGATGTAATTGCTGACTGGTTTCTGCCAGCTTGCCACCCGAGACTCTGTTCTGACCTCCTAGGGTGAGAGCCTTTTGCTCTCAGGAGACCCAGAATAAAAGCCTGTCCGGGAACAGGGTGTAACGCCCCCTCTCACAGGATGACCTGCTGATTAGCCTCCCTGGCCAGAAAGCTTCAAAGAGCTGCCCCCTTTGGAATGCGAATCTGGCTACCCTCACATGAGAGGTTGCTGCCCCCTTTGTCCATAGCCCCTTTGGCACCTGACGAAAATTAGCTAGTCAGGTAGGCGCGCCACCCCAAGGCTAGTACCACCTCTAAGGTGGGCTACACTGAGGTGGGTACGATTTTTCAGAATTAGCCATCTTTGTGATTGCATACTTAGGAATTCTGAGATGGGGTTATGCCCACTTCTGACTGGAAGTGGTCACATACGGGGCGTAATGACCCCAAGAGTCATTAGCCTATTGACTACTGCCCTACACTCCCCTAACACCCCTAAATTCAGTATTTAGGGGAGCTCTTGGCACCAGAGAAGCTAATCCTAATGATCTAAGAAAAGAGAACACCGAAGAGCCGCATGATGGCATACTTAGGAATTCTGAGACAGGGTTATGCCCACTTCTGACAGGAAGTGGTCACATACGGGGCGTAATGACCCCAAGAGTCAGTAGCCTATTGACTACTGCCCTACACTCCCCTAACGCCCCTAAATTCAGTGTTTAGGGGAGCTCTTGGCACCAGCGGAGCTAATCCTAATCTAAGAAAAGAGATCACCGAAGAGCCGCAAAAGCAGAGAAGAGGCACCTGACATGGTACCAACCCTGCCGGCCTGTCTGCATCCCTTGTCGAAAATTGCACCAAAGTCGACTCGTCCTGCAGCTTTTGACTCCAGAAACTTCAGAAGACTGCCTGCCATCAATAGAGGGCCAAGACCTCCTGTGAACAGTGGACCTGTTCTCCTGCACCCCTACGTCCCGAGCATCACAAGACTTGAACCTCCCTTGTTGGTTCACCACAACTGGCCTTTCAGCCAAAGCCTGCAGCCTTTTTTCGCAGAGACCGATCTCCATAGAAACCTATTGGGCTTGAGAGACAGCTGGGAGAAGCAAGTTAGCGGTCGCGTAGGTGGCCGACAGCAACACGCTGACCCGTGGTTGTCTCTAACTAATGGACTAACCTGAAATCTTCCATGGCCCTTGACGCTCTTCACGGACACTCCGGCACCCCCTGGAACTGCTCTCGAGTAGCGCTGATTTTGGGAAGTCTTTCCGCCTTTAGGCGCCTTGCAGTGGCCGCTCTGAGCCATTCAGATTTACTTTCTGCCGTGCTGCGGCATCAATGGCGGGGATGGGGCCCAAAATTGCCAGCGGAGCACAGAAGGGGAAGATCGTTCACACACCCCCCGCCCCCCCGCGCAGGCTGCATCTGGCTCAGTGATCAGGGTAGCGAGAATGCAGGAGGGCCGACTCAGCAGCCAGGCGGACGATGCGCTCTGTTGACCCAGGATGCAGCGCCTCCTCCAGAGGGGGAGAGGTGGGGCTGCCGGCAATCCATGTCCGGCCGGCTCTACGATGGTTGATCGCCTGAGGGGGTCAGCAAGGAGACAAGGCCTGCAGACGCGGGAAATGCCTGGAGCAAGTGAATCGGATCGGCCAGACATCGCGTCTACAGCACCCCAGACGCCGGAGGATGTAGCCAAGCCCGGGTATCTGGATGGCAAAAAGCTGGCAGCAGGGCTCTACCAGGATGAAGGTATGCCGGCGCCCTCTCTCTCCCTGCCCCGGCCCTTACGGAGGGAAGTGGAATGGGGGGCCTTACTGCCCCAGCTACTGTGACTGTCGAGGAGGTTACAAATTGCACCCATAATACATTAAATACGGGGGATGGGCGCTCTGCGATTGGAGAGGACCCGTATTACCCTGGGGGAGCCAAAGATGGAATTGATCTGCATTCAAGGGCTGTTTTGAGCCTTGCTCCCTCAAGCTTACCCCCTCCTGATATACACAACTATAATTCCTCTGACTCGGCAATACATGATCATTCTTCAAGCAAGGGCTATAGCAGAGGGGCAGAGAGTGGCAAATGCGACCCGGAAAAGGAGCCAAGCGATTGCTTTTTCTCTCTGTCCGATGGGGCGAGTGGTCAGTGGATGGGTCTGATTCCTCTTCCGATCTCAGCGAGAATGACAGTGACCCAGAAGAGGACAAAAGGGGCTGTGCCTGTACAGCCCGCAAGATGTGCAAGAAGGCTGGCCTGCGAGTATCAGAGGGCAAGGATTTAGCTTGGGACTATACACCCACAGAATGCCTAACCGGCTCCCCTCCGGGGACTCCACAGGGCACCAGTGGTTCTGATTTTCCCCCCCACCACCCCCCACCCACTGGGTGCTATCTATCAGGCAATTTTAATGCATCGCGAAGAAACTTGTTAAGATAGCCGTAAGGCTTAGACCGCATTAAGAAAAGTCCAAGGGGTGGTTAGAAAACTCACTAAGGCGTGCAACACCATTGGGGAACGCTTGACAGATCTTAAAACAAGAATTACCATGACAGTCAGATCTTCCCACCACTCTGGTACAATCGGAGGCGCATGAATCCCAGTTGGTTGACATACAATGGAAGCTGGAAGATCATGAAAATCGTCAGAGGCGTAACAATCTTCGCCTGTTAGGGGTCCCAGAAGGGATCGAGCGTTCGGACATCCGGGCCTATGTGGTGGAACTACTACATGCAGCCCTCCCCGAGCTAACAGGTTGGAACTGGTCACAAGAAGTGCAGCGGGCCCACAGAGTACCCTTTGTGCTGAGGCACCCACTTAGGGAGGCTTCTAAGCCACAGGCTATTCTTTTCTATGTTGGAAACCTTCCCCTAAGACGAGCAATCTTTGCGAAAGTAAGGCCTGAAGCAAAGCGATTCAGTGGGGATGTCTCGTTTTTTGTGTGACCAGATTTCTGCCACCCTACAATTGAGAGACAATGGCGCCTGCGGCAGTTGATTAAGCCCTTTCAGGACAAAAATGCACAAGCCTATTTGGTTAACCCCGCACATTTGAAGGTGGTGTGGGGGGGGCAAACTCGATTCTTTGTTTCTGAGATTAAGGCAAAGGAGTTCCTAGACGGCCTTAAGCCATAAGAACTGTAAGAATAGGGTTAAGTGCGTCGATAATCCACGTATGTATTCAGGTTTCTTACTCTAGAACTGGGGCTAGAATTAGGGCCTGCTTTCTTTTCTTTCTTTTTTCCCTTTTTCTTTTCATTAAGTAAGAAATGTTTGTATAATTTCACAGGTCACACGTGCTGCACCCAGCTCTTCACAGACTGCATTGCGGTCTGGTAGCTTCTCAGGGTTGGGGGTGGGGGGGGGGGGAGGGGGGCGGGTTGGGAGGAGCGAGAGGGTTCCTGGGAGATGGGTTAAGGCTGGACGAGAGGCTGGGTGGGGTTTGTTCTGGGGGGCACAGGGGAATGGTGTAAGGGGGAGGGGGGGGCAAAACGAAAATCTTAACCAGAGATGGAATTAAGGCAAACACAATGTTTTTTTACTTGGCAAAGCTGCGATTAAGAACTGTAAGGTATTCAGAGTACGGACTAGATGGGTAAAATAACTATATGCTCGGTAAATGTGGGAGGGCTGAATGACAGGATGAAATGGTCAAGGGTGGCCGAGTTTGTGAGGCCGATTGCCCCTGATGATATGTGCATGCATGAGACTCATATCCCATGGGATAAAAGGGAGCTGATGGCAATAAAGGGTACAATATGCTATCCTGTTCCTCTCAGAGTTCCAATATTCGGGGTAGCTATTCTAGCTAAACCCCAAATGGGATCGATTTAGGCGTAAGCTTTCAGATGTGCATGGTAGGTGGGCATTAGTTGAGTTTGGGGCAGGACTCAGTTTGTGCAATATATGGGTCAAATCAGAATGGCCCGAAGATATTTGAGGATCTCGAGGTTGAGCTAGAATCCTGGCCGCACTCGCTGGTCATCTGTGGAGATCTCAACATACACCAAGCAGTTGAGCCCGGGCGAGCCCAGCGATATCAGGAGAAAAAACCTCGAGTTTATAAAGCCTTGTCTTCCCTGATGGACAGCCATGGCCTGGTAGACACATGCAATATCAAGCATCCTAACGATCCAGGCTATACCTACCACTCCTGCTCTCGTAAGAAATATGTTCGACTTGATTATTTTTTAATAGCAGTAGGTCTGTTAAGTAAAGCTGAAATTAGGAAGCTACCGAAGGTAATCTCAGACTATAGTCCTCTGATTTTGGAGGTCGAGGCCCAAGCGGCTACCAAACGGCATCACAAGTGGACATTCAATAGGAAACTGCTGGTGAATGTAACTTTTGTTGAGCATATCAAGAACTGGACGCAGGGGTTCTTTGACACCAATAGGTACAGTGCTCCACGAGGTACAGTTTGGGACGCCTTCAAAGCCAGCCTGAGGGTCGCGATCATCAGCTTTGCTGCCCACGCGAAGAGAGCGCGTCAGGCTGAAAATGGGAGGCTGCTGGGGGAACTGGCCGAGGCAGAGCAAGAACATGTGACACGGATTGCACGGGGCAAGGAGTGGCACAAACCCAGCTTAAAATTATTGCTTTAAAAGCGGAGATTAATAGCTGGCTTACTCTGAGATCGGCCGAAAAATTCCAAACTCACAAGAATGGAACATACGAGTACGGAGAATCAGTTGGGAGAAGGCTTGCGCCGCACACACGGCAGAAAGCAGCTAGAAGCACGATAACCTCAATTAGGAAGGATTCAGAGACTAGCGACATACTTCGTGTGTTTCAAGAATTTTATCAGTTATTATATAAGGAAGATAGCGGGGTACCTCTGAATATCTCTCAAGCAGTGTCAGAGGCGGATCTCTGCGCCACCCTAGATCAATCCGCAAGGAACGAGCTAGCG
Organism: Calotriton arnoldi; assembly: GCA_963921515.1. Lineage (NCBI taxonomy): Eukaryota > Metazoa > Chordata > Amphibia > Caudata > Salamandridae > Calotriton > Calotriton arnoldi. The sequence continues at coordinate 1,020,171 of CAWUFW010004170.1, forward strand.
GCAGATATAATGCTTGAAGAGGTCCTAGCAGCCTTACACTATCTACTCTCTGGGAAAGCTGCCGGCCCTGATAAAATACCTCTTGAATTTTATAAGACACTTCAATCTCAGCTAGGCCCTATTTTATTAGACCTGTTCCTGGGGTACAATACAATGGGCTCCCACCAGAGTCTTGGGAAGGTACCAATATTATTATATTTCCCAAGAAGGGCAAACCCCTGGATAACCCGGCCTCTTATAGGCCGATATCACTGATAAATCCTGACACCAAGATCTATTCCAAAATGCTGGTGGGTCGACCAAGATCTATTACAAAATGCTGGTGGGTCGGCTGGGGAGGGTCGTAGCCCATCTGGTGTCACCCTGGCAGAATGGCTTTATAATGGCAGAGGGACAACTGACCATATAAGGCGGGCTATAACTCTGTTTGACATCACAGCAGAGAGGGGGACGGATGGCTATGGCCCTCCTCAACACCGAGAAGGCTTTTGATCGGGTGGCCTGGAGGTTTTTATGGGGAATACTCGAATTAAAGGGTTCCGGCCCCCGAATGATCACCGCTATTAAAGCTATGTATTCCAACCCACACTCACGGCTTCAGTTAATGGGTGAAGAGTCGGAAATTATAAAGGTGATGAGGGGGACCAGGCAGGGGTGTCCCTGCTCTCCCATCTTGTTTGCTCTTTATATAAACCCATTGATCGAGAAGATCCTAAATAATTAGGGGATAAAGCCGATTATCTGTGAAGGGTATGAGACTACGGGGCTCGCATATGCTGACCACATTACCATTGTCACCACTGACCCCGAAGGAGCTATCAGGGAAGGCGAAACTGTTGGCGGAGAGTGTGGGCAAGCCTCCGGCAATACTTTGAATAAAGGGAAAACACAAGTCATCTGCACAGATAATCTTACATTTCAAGACCTACGGCGTGTGGATACAGCTGTGTACCTTAGCATTCGCATTAGCCCCAAAGTAGACACTATAGGTAGGATTCATTTTAACGCCCTGGTCATAAAAATCTCAACAGACCTAAAACGTATAAATGGGCTTCATTTATCAACTATTGGCAGGGTTAGTGTTCTAAAAATGACAATGCTTCCTAAGATTCTATATCTCTTTCGGTCATTACCTGGGGCTATAGATGAATCAATATTGAAAACACTGGATTCTATCTTCACAAATTTTATTTGGCAATATGGGAAGGTGAGGTGATCATTAACGCATCTGTCTCTCCCACATGGACTGGGTGGGTTGTCTGCCCCCAAAATTACATTCTAATATTGAGCGGCTCTTCTACAGCAAATGCGTATGTTATTTATTACGGATAATGACGAAAAGACAGATCAGGAAAGCCACAGTGCCCTCCCCACAATCTATGAGCTTGCTTTAGGGGAAAAGGCTGATGGACTGCTGCTGCGGCAGCTAGAGCCGAGCTACTATAAGAAAATCCGATTCAAGGTAGTACTCAATGCCTGGAAAATATGGAGTAAGGTTCGCAAAGCTATGAAGATCCCGAAATATTGTAGATATACACCGTTGTGGCGCTCCTCCCTTTTTCCACTCTATTTTATGATGTAATGGGAAGGCAGTGGGAGCAGCATGGCCTGACAGCAATAGGGGACCTTTATCTCCTTGACCCTTTTACTCTGCTGCAGCAAGGGTTTGGTATCCCTGACAGCCAATATTTTAAATACGTACAAATTAAGGAATACCTCAGCAACTCCAGGGCGGCCATAACCCTAGATAAAATACCTCTTGTGGAGGTAATTGCTCAGGCTGACTGCAAAATAAGAAACATGTATAGCATTTTGCTGGACGGTCTGCTGGATGATCTCGAGAAGATTGAAGCAAATTGGGCTAGGAACTAGGTGACCCTGATGCTGATTTAGATAAGGCAATAGCATTAGCCACAGAGATCTTCTTGTCAGCAAGCTTGAAGGTGCAGCATTATAAAACACTATTTAATCTGTATTTTACCCCCGCCAAACTGTTTGAGTGGGGTAGGAGAACAGACCAGTGTCCTAGGTGTGGGGAAGGCCCTGCCACACTGATACATATGTTTTATAACTGCAGCAGGTAACTCCCTCTGACTAATGGGCTGGAGCTCTTCTGGGAAGGACTGTTAGGGTGCAGGATCAACCTTAGCCCAACTATGATGATTTTAGGTTATGATAGATACAGCTGCTTGGGTACCACTCAGACGTATTTTGTATTTGTATCTGTAGCTGTTGCCAGGATATTAATCGCCGCCAGATGGATAGATCCGGGGCCCCCCTCGTTTCAGTTCTGGCTAACCCGGCTGTTGGGTATTTATAACCAAGAGACAGCTTTCTATGAATGCAGGGGTAGACAGGCCAGGAAGCTGGGGAAAAAATCTGGTCTCCCATTATGGATTGGAAGAACAACACTGACTGTGTAACTAATCAGCTTGCCGGCTGCTTATAGCTGTTTTAGTATTGATACACCAACCTCAAATAATTTATAACCAGGATAGTTAGTAGGCACTGGAAGGGTTGCTCTTATCATTTAGGCTTCACTCCCTTGTAGTTTTAACCTCAGGGGTGGCCCAACCCATCTCTCCCTAGGTAGCTGCCGGTATCTGATGTACTATAAATAAGGATGAAATGTATTAACTATGCTGTTCTTATCACTATTTTATAAACATCATGTAACCATATTTTTTATTCATGAATTTTGTATATTACTGTTTTCCATTTTGTGCAACCGACAATATGTATTTCGGAGTATAATAAAAAAATAAACCTATTGGGCGCACAACGCTGTTTTGCACCCTACACCCGCCGCCCCTGTGCTGCTGGTTCTGCACCCGGCAGCCCCTGTGCCGCTGGTAGTTTACTGCTGGTGCCCTCATGGACCTTGCCCTCCACTCACCTTAACTCCTGGAGATTGGTCTTGTAAGTCACTGTACTATACCTGTTTGCAGAACTTTTTCTTCCTTCCATAGGATAACATTGCAGAACTCAAAAATTGCACTGTCCACTTGTTGAAGTGAAAAGAATTTATATTTAAAATTACCTGAACGATTTTTCTCTGATGCCTAAACATATATAAAGGTACCTGGTATTTTTATAAATTGGTCTGGATCTCCTTCTTGAGTCGTGTTGTCATTTATTTATCATTGTGTGTATTTGCAAATGTCTTGCACTCCTCTGTGTTAAGCCTAAGGCTGCTCGACCTCACTACCCCCTAACATAGCACTTTGGGATTGCATAGCAAGCGCCTGTCCACTCGTAAAGGAACCCCTGGACTCTTCACACAGTATATCAGATTTGTGATATATCTCACTCCGAGCCAGCTTCCTACAAGTGAACAGTGTGTGTAAGCCTGTGACTCAAGGACACTACTTGAGAACCGTCTTGAGGAGACTATTCACTGTTCCCCTCAATGGCTTCTTTGTCTAGGGCTTTATTGGTTAATGGCAATCATCACATTTTCATCAGATCTGAGATGTGATAAAGTTAACTATCTCTTTTTCTGTCCCTGTTGTTAGCTCCTTGATAATCTTTGAATCTCTACCACTTCATGCCCAATCAAAGCTTCTCATACATTTGGTCCTAGGTTTTCTATAACCCTTTTTGAGTATCTTCATATTACAATCCTTTGCAAGGGCAGAGCAAGCCAGGCAAAGGAGAACAAGAATCTGGATTATAGCAGCATATGAATATATGAAACCTCTTCTGTGACTTTGAGAGCCACCAACTTATACTCCCTACTGGCATGGCATTTTTGCGTGAATGGGCAGTGGTTTGTAGATGACTTCCTATGGAAATGATGCAAGACTTCAAAGATAGTTAATGAAGGCTTACAGGTGTCATATCAAGTCTCAGATCTTTCAACTTTTATCCACTGCCATGGCATCTCCATCCCTTCACATGCCCTTCTTTATTTTATGTATAAACTGTCAGAAACCTGGTCACCAGCAAGTAGCAGTCAACCTTTAACATGCAATACTATACTTGAATGACCTGGGGATAATTAAATGCATCCCAGGAAGGTGTAAGTGGATACCATTCTAGCAGCAGGTATGAAAAAGGACACTGGTGCTTTAGAATAGTGTTGATGCAAAAAGAACTATTGATGGATGGAATGCTGAACAATGTCAAACACTCACCCCCAGTCAGAGATCTGGCCTAAATCCATCGGTTTTCTTTCTCACCACGCCACCCCAGTTTCGACCCAGCCATATGCAAATCGGCTTGACCCTGCTCCCCATGGGAACAGTCCAGTTTGAACTGACAGGCCAGGTTCTTCCTGGAACGGAAGCAAGCATCCTGGAACCTGTTTCGGGGTATCACCCCGCATCAGCCAGGATAGCTTGAATCCAGTGGCATGGCGAGCACGGGACCCTCGTCTGGGCATCCCCGTTCCACTTAGGGTGACAAGTGCGAAAAGAACTGATGGACAAAAATTGCTAAACAATGTCAAACACTCTCCTTCAGTCAAAGATCTGGGCCTAAATCCTTCGTTGTTTGTGCTCCGCACGTCACCCCAGTTTGGACCCACCATATGCAAATCAGTCTTGACCCTGCTTACGTTATGAAGTGTGACACTCATTTACTGTTTCAAGGCAAATTATCTCCATGTGTTACCTGACAAGCGGGGGTGGCTAGGTACAGGACCCCTTTGTGGGAAACTTAAGCTGTATGACATTGGTTGACTCCTAAGCTTCTGGGGAGGCCAGTCTTGCTGGCTACAGTGGAAACACAGTGCCTTTCCAGTTTGAAGCTGTGCTGCTTCTCTTATTACTTTCTTCCCTATTTTTCCTTTTGAGAACATGGCATGTTGGTAAGTGACCCATGAATGTGCACATGTCCACTGCTTAAGAAACCAAACTTACACCAGTATAGTACGAAATAATGAAATTTAATTTCCATGGCTGGTTTAAGATGCTCTACTCCCTGTAAATGTGTTTTTGGTAGTGCTCTACTCTAGATGGCTGTGTTTGATCTTGTGTGTATTTGTACTACATGTTATATAAATCTTGGGCATTCAGACATTTTCTTCGTATCAGTGTCTGACTATACTGGGGTATGATGTTCTCTAAAGCCTCTGAATTCAAACATAAGATTAGCATAGTGGGCCTTACCTTTCTTTAGAAGTTAAAGGATGTAAAGTGTTGCTTCAGGCTCCATTGGTGTGAATTTCCTTGATGTTTTAACAGATGGGTGGGGGGGGGGGATCAGTTTGTTTCTGTTTTGTAGTTGTTCATTCTTTCAGAGGATGACTTTGAGACTGGTGGTGTAAATCCCATGACAATATGAAATGGACCCATTAATTCCATATTGTTTCCTTTTCCCATACCATTGTACGCATAGGGACCTGCTGACCAGTCTGTTTTATTTCCATTTTCTCACTGCGTAGTGTGTTCAGTAAGGTGCCTTTGGCCACAGACATATCTTTTTGTGTTGCTGTACTAGATAGTAGACAAATATTATGACAGTCCGATGACCCCTCAAACTTGCTTTTAAATATACTGTTGTTTAGGACTTCATTGATCTATGACTCTGCCCCGCCTCTCCTATCGTGAGGTTCTGTGTTCAACATGATTGACAGTCTCAGGTGTACAAGGGCCTTTCTTCTTGCTACCCTCTATGGTCCGGCCTTTCCATCCATTACACCCCTTTTACCTTCCCTGGCATAGTTTTTATAATTTCATTACACCGTTCCTTCATAATCCAGTTTGTTCTGTTTGCTCTTTCAGACCGATGGCGCATCTGCTGTTCTCCTTATGTCAGAGGAGAAGGCCCTTGCTATGGGATACAAGCCAAAGGCCTACTTAAGGTAAGTGGAGATGGTGCTCTATTCTTGCGTGACGATCCTCACATTTCCTCCATTTACCTTATGGTTTCTTTCATGCAGGGATTTTGTATACGTCTCTCAAGACCCAAAGGACCAGCTCTTGCTAGGGTGAGTGGGAAAACTATTTTTCTCCTACCTCCATTTTACTATTGAACGTTATCTTGATTATTCTTGGACTAGTAATTACTTTTGCATTTTCCGCTATGTAATTGGCCCTCTTGCAATTTCATTGCCTAGTTTAAACAATCATTTGCAAATGAATAGGTTTAATCTCCTACGCTCTCTACAAAATACAGGCATGCATCTGTTCTAGATTTTGGAGAGAGAGTTAGCTATCCTTGCACCTTAGTGTACATCCTGCGTACGTTCACTTGAATTGGTTCTCTTCTCCGAGCCTGGGTGAACTTCAGTGTATTCAAAATTCCATCTGTGTCGTGGCACCATCATACCATAACTCCCCACAGTATACCAGCATTAAGCTGGGGTGGGCTCCATCATCTCCATGCATACCCCCAGTACATCATGAATTGCCATCATCATGCGGCGATGCACATTATAGCAGGAGTGGCTGCCATGGATGTCCACAGTATGCAAGAATTACACATGCTGGCGTGCACACACTTCAGCAGCTTGGTTTTTCCCAAACTTGCCTTCTGCTGCTGAGCTACCTTCCTAATTCCCGCTAGTACTTTAATATTACGCTAGTACATGAGGGGATGGCTGCTTTCTGATTGGTGCTCCCGGGAGGAGGGGTATGGGTGTACACGTAGCCTGTGGGAGAGGTAGCAGTAGTGCCAGAGTTTGGCAGGGGTCCAGGAGATACTCAATCTGCCTGAAGATGGGAAGTAGAAGTGCCTTGCAAGAGCATAGGGGCCACATAGGGTAGGTTTGGGTGCCCGGGGAGTGTTCTATCCAGCACTTGTGGGTCCATTCTCGAGTGTGTGGGCATAGTTCACAGCAGTAGGTAAACCTCCAACTCTAGTAGCAGCTTCCTGCTTCCCCCTTGCTAGACAGGCTAGAACAGAAACATGTTTCACCTTTTGCTGTCCAGGTGGAAGGTTTACTACACCTACATATCAACAGTGTACTTTGTTTTTCATGGACTTTAAAACAAAAGCATAACACTTTGACTCATGATGTAGCAGCACCATTGAAGCAAATCCTAAAAATTGTTACACAGTCCTTCAACAGAATTGTCTGCATATAATCGAACTATTCTTTTTTGTACTGGCTCTCAATTTTCCTTCATGGGTTATAAAATGGAGCTTGGTTTATGTTTCCCTATATATCTTTCAGTAGTGCTGTAACTTGTCCATAAGGGAATTTTGTCTTAAAAGATAGCAACAATAAATCTAAGCTAGGTGAATGCATCATCCATGCAAGATGGCATCCTGTTTTATGGCTAACACTGTATATTCTTCACGTTTTGAAACCGGTTTATTGACTGTCACAAAGCTGTGTGCTACTTGCCATTGGCATTAGAAGTGAGGGTTGTAACCTTCTATTGGCATTTATATAGTATTTTCTACCTGTGGCAAGGCTCTGGATCTCTTGAAGGACGTGTAGCACGCTACTCACATTGAAGATATTGCCATGCATTTTGGGTTAATTTGGAAAATTATGTGCATGTTGGACACTGTACATGTGCACACAATAGTGTGTTCTCTTCTAGTCATCTTCATAGTCCTGTGAAGATTCAATCTGTATGTCTTTTGTAATGAGATCCAAATTACCAGAGGTGTCTAGAGGTCTGAGGAGTCTGTATTCGCTTGATTCCACAGCAGCTTCTGTCTACACCTAAACTTCCACTTTCTGTGTTGCTCTAGGCATCACCTTGCAATAAAAGGACCTTGATTGAGAGTTCCTGGATGCAATCCAGAATCCGTGACCCACTGGAACTAGTCCTTGTCTGTCTCCAAATAGAAAATGGAAACACCTTGGTGATGCACTACATCCCAATTGGAGGAGTGTTTGAATTTTAATATAAAACGCTGACAATTGGTTGGCTGTGGCTTTCAGTCATTAGCCGCAACTTTAGTTAAGTACTGTTGCCTTGGAATCAGTATTTTTTTTTAGACTGTCTGGACTTTGATGTGCACTAGCCCAAACAATACACTTTTCAGAGATGGGACCTTGCTTGTGGCTGTCCTCTTCCAACCCCATATCTCTGCCAAGCCAGGACTTGAGTTTAATTCTGGTGAAACCCTGTTGCTGCTCCGTTTCCTATTTTATTTATTTATAAAGTTTTATATAGCGCAAACATGACCCACGGGGGTATCAGAGCGCTTTACAGTACACTGTTATCACACATTATACATACAATCGGAAATCGCATACAATACAAAAGAGGTAGACATTGGTGTTTGGATATAATCGGTGGCAAATAGTCATCAGAGAGTTAGTTTTAGGATGTTAATTTGTTCATTAGAAACATTTTGAAGGTGGTAAAGGAGGAGATTCTGCGTACATCTGGGGGAAGGGTGTTCCAAATCTTCGATGCGATACCTGAGAAAGCTCTGCACCTAGTTCTTTTTGTGGAAGGATTGAAGTTTTAGTAGTAGTGAGCTCGAACTTCGCGAATGTCTGCATCCTCCCGACCGCTCTAGTTTTTGTGCTAAATAGCTGGGGGTGTTGCTATGTAGGGCTTTGTGTCATGCAGGCGATCTTTAGTTGTATTCTCGCCTCGTAGGGTAGCCAGTTCAGAGCCTTCAAGGCCGGGGTGATGTGGTTATTTCTTTTTATTCCGGAGACCAGCCTGGCCGCAGCGTTAAGCGATGCCCTGAGCGGTGCTAGCTTGTATTTTGGAAGACTGCATAGAGTGGTGCTTCCATAGTCCAGTCTTGGTAACACTAGAGCTTGTACCGCCATTTTTAGATCAGTCTGTGGGAGGAAGGGTTTCAGTTTCCTTAGGCTACTCAACTGAAGATTGGCTCCCTTGGTGGCATTGTAGATTTGTGCCTGCATATTTAAATGTTTGTCCAGGGTGACTCCCAGGGATTTTGCGGAGTCAATGATGTATGGGGCGCAATCAAAGGAAGTTAGATGCTTCAGCCATAAGTCTATCTTGGGTGTGTGATTGGGAGGGGAGATGAGGAGGAATTCAGTTTTCTTGGTGTTGAGCATGAGGTGGTTGCCATTGAGCCAACTTTGGGTATTATGAAGAATGGCGTTGAGGGAGATGAAGTCATCTGGTGAGGAGATTTTCATATATAGTTGTGTGTCGTCCGCGTATAGGTGATATATAGAATGTTTGCAGAATTCAGCGCATTAGCAAGGGGTTCCATGAGTAGATTAAAAAGGATTGGTGATAGTGCTGATCCCTGTGGAACTCCTAGGGTGACCATGGATGGTTGAGAGAATTATTGTTTCATCTTGATTCTTTGGGTTCTGTTGCTTAGGAAGGAGGTGAACCATTGTAACACTGGACCGGTTAGGCCCATTCTTCGTTCAAGTAGGGACAGTAGATTGTCGTGTTTAACCGTGTCGAAAGCGGAAGATAGGTCAAGAAGTATCAATAGGCACGATTCGTTATGATCTAACATTTTTAGAATGTCATCCATTATGTGGGTGAGTGCTGATTCGGTACTGTGGCCTTGACGGAAGCCGGATTGGTGTTTATCAAGGAGGTTGAAGTTCTCGATGTGGTTGCAAAGTTGAATTTGTACACATTTTTCCAATAGTTTCGCCAGGGTGGGGATGTTGGATATAGGGCGATAGTTGTTGAGGTCTGTGGAGAGGGAATTGGCTTTCTTTAGTATAGGTGTGACCTGCCCTATTTTAAGGCAGTCCGGTATGGAGCCTTGCCTCAGAGAGGCGTTAACAATTTTTGCCCATAGGGGTAGAATAGAGGTCTTTATCATTTTGAATACAGATGGGGGTAGGGGATCAGAGAAATGATTGGCAGGGTTGATCGCTATCAGGGTGTTATAGTTTTCGTGTTCCGGGATGGGTGAGGAGTGCCAGTTGGCATTGTTTTTTGGAGCTTCGATCGGAAAGCTAACCAGGTCCTTGATCTGTGTGTAAAGAATAGACTCATGGTCAGTAGTTTGTTGGAGTTCTTTTCTTGGATTGAATGTCATTTTCAATGGTTCTAGTCTTTTCTAGGAAGAATTTGGCAAGCTCGTCGCAGTTAGGGGTAGCCTGGTTGCTTAGCTCCACCACGTTTGGAAAGTTACGCGATTGTTGTTTTACGATTTCGAATAGTTTTTTGGGACGGTTAGTGGCTTGGCTCAGCTGTGTTTTGAAGAAGTCTGCTTTAGCTTTTAAGATTTTTCTGTTGTAAGTATTTCTCAGCGCTCTAAGTTGGTATAGGTGATCAGTGGAGGGTGCTGATTTCCATGTTCGCTCAGCTAGTCTTAACTTGCGCCAGTCCGAGTTTAGGTTCTCATTGAACCATGGTTTGGAGATTTTGGTGGAGACGTTTTTTTCTTGGAGGGGCGCTGTGGTATCAAGAATTTCAAGCATAGTGGCATTGTAAAAGTCTGTGAGATCATGGACGTCGGCCATGTCTGTTGAGGGGATCAGGGCGGAATTGCATTGGGATACCAAGGCGTTGGGATTAATATTTTGGATATTCCTTTTCCATTGTTTTGTTTTTGTAGGTTGGCTTCGTTTTGGAGTTAACTCACTGTTGTTGGAGAAGAAGATGCTGTAGTGATCAGTCCAGTCACATGAGGTGATGGATTCTAGTGATATAGTGTTTGTTTTCGCTATGATGAGGTCTAATGTCTCCCCCTTGTTGTGGGTTGGGCTGTCACAGAATTGGGACAGATCCTGGTCTGACAGAAAGGATTTGAGACCGCTTACATCATGATTGCCAGTATTGTTCCAATGGAGATTGAAGTCTCCCAGAAAAATCTGCGGCACTTGTGAGTTGTCGTTGGCTGTAATGACTTCCATTAGTTCATCAATGAACTTCAGATTGTCACCCGGGGGGTGGTATATTATGTGAAGTTTGCAGATGATGCCCTTGTCATCAGAGATGTTGGTGCAGAGATATTCACAGGAGGATAAGGAGATGGAGTCTGCTTGATTAACTGTGATTGTGTTTCGATAGATGCAGGCTAACCCACCTCCGGGTTTCACAATTCTATCCAGGCGACATATATCATGACTAGGGGGGGACCAGTAGGTCAAGGATGGGAGCAGAGGAACTATTTAGCCATGTTTCGGTGAGGATGATGATGATGTCCAGATCATTCGAGAGGATGAGATCATAAATGGCTGCAGCATTTTTGTTAGCCGATCTGCAATTGATTAGTGCACACTTTAGTTTGCTAGTCGAGTGTGAAGGTAGACTGCATTATGTTGACCTTTGTGAGGTTTAACCTAATTATGGATCTGTAGTTGTGAGTGGGTTCTCTGTAGGGGTTGGGTCGGATGGATTGGATAGTGCCACCTAGAGACTTGCTGCTGTCATTATGGCTGGTGTATGATATGAGAAGGTCATGCAAGTCATTGTCAGGTAGTCCATCCATTGCCCTCGTAGGACGATCCGGGTCGTTGGGGGAGGGTATTTTACTCCGTCTTGTATAGTCTAGGTGTGGAATCGTGGTGAAGTATCTGCTGGTTTGCTGACTAATTCGGTTCACGGTGGCGCTAGTTGCTTTATTAGAGTTTAGGAGTTCATTGGTGATTGATGATAGATTTAGCATTTCATCCTTGAGATGCGCTAGGCCTATGGTTAACTCGTTGAATTGAGCGGTTGAGAAGAAGAGAAAGCTTTGTTGTGATTTGCGAGAGAGAAGTACCTTCTTTATCAGGAGGCCAAACGGGAATGCCTGGGGGCATGTTGTGAGTCTGGAGCCAGGGCAGAAAGGGCGGGGCTTCTGTGCACTACAAAGACCTGTCTTTGAAGTCTCCCCCACTTCAGAGGCACCACTGGGTATAAGTACTGGACTACAGACACCACCAAGACAGTAAACTTCTGGACATGTGGATACTCTGCCAGGAAGGACTGCTGTGCTGCTGAAGGGCTGCCACTCTGCTGAACTCCTGCTATGTTGGACTCCTGCCTTGCTGTTCTGGCCTGCTGCCCCCTTGCCTGGGTGAGAAGGACTGAACCTGCATCACCTGACCCCAGAACCCAGAGGGACTCCAAGGGTATCTGGCTGGTCTCCTGATCTTAAGTCTCTGGGACATAAAGTACTTCCAGCCCCTTCTCCTGTACTATGCCATCTGTGAGTCTATCCTGCTAAGTGGTGCCACCCCAGTCCTGGACCTCTGGGACACAGCCTATTCAGTGTAAGTGAGGCTGGGTCCAGCTTCTCTCTCCCATCCTGCCCGTTTGGTCCATCAAATCACACCTAAGCTTCTATTGTGTGTGTCTGTCTAGGAGGAATACACAAAGCCCACATGTCACCTACCTCCGAGATGTGATCAGAGACAGGCAGCAGGCACCAAATTGCTAAAATAAGAAAATGCCAGCTTTCAAAAAGTGGCATTTTCATAAATGCAATTTAAAATTCGACGTAATCATAAGTTTAAATTTTAAATTGTGATTCCAGAGACTCCATTGTAAATTGTGATGCCAGAGACTCCAAACTTTAATCAGTTATATCTTCCCATTTGGAAATTACTCTCCTAACATGGAATAAGGTAATCCCAGTGTTATCCCATGGGAGATATAGGCTTTGCTGTAGTGAAAAACTAATTTAAGAGTTTTTTTTTTTTTACTACCAGTACATGTAAAACTTAAACGTACATGTCCTGCTTTTTAAATACACTGCACCCTGCCCCTCTGGCTGTCCAGGCCCTACCCTAGGGGTGTCTTATATGTATTAAAAGGAAGGCTTAGGCCTAGCAAAAGGTTTATTTTGCCAGTTCGAAATGACCATGTGAACTCCACACACAGGCTCTGCAATGGCAGGCCTGAGACATGGTTAAGGGGCTACTTAAGTGGGTGGCACAATCAGTGCTGCAGACCCACTAGTAGCATTTAATTTACAGACCCTCAGCACAGGTAGTGCACTTTTCTAGGGACTTATAAGTAAATTAGATATGCCAATTGGGTATGAGCCAATATTGCTGTGTTTTAGGGAAAGAGGACAAGCACTTTAGCACTGGTTAGCAGTGGTAAAGTGCCCAGAATCCTCAGCCAACAAAAACAAATTCAGCAAAAGTAGGCGGAATGCGGCAAAAGGTTTGGGGGGGTGACTGCAAAAAGGGCAGGAAGGAAGTTTGAAATAGCAAAGCTAAGCAATGTAAATACGGTGAAATTATAGTAATCTTATTTATATTGTCAAGCTCTGCATCAAGGTCATTCTCACCGAGGTGGAAGCGTACACGTTTTTATGAACCAGTCTGATGGAACCTCACTACATGTCCTTGAGAGAAGGTTTGAGGCCAGTATGAACATTTTTCTGGTATTTTCTTTGTTACTGCTGCGCCAGTATCTAGTTTTCTGAACCACAGATTTATACACAGATTGTGCCTGCAGATGTGGCTTTGGCAGTTTATGCTTCACCTGCTTTTTTTATTAGGGTTTCTTGATAACACGATTCATTTGCATTCTTCACTTTTCTTTGTTTAGACCAACCTATGCCACTCCTAAAGTTCTGGAGAAAGCAGGCTTGACCTTGGCCGACATTGATGCCTTTGAAGTCCATGAAGCATTTGCAGTAAGTGTTCAAATGCATTTTTTTTTGCTACTTCCTCTCACTTAATTCATTTCATGTAAGTGTGTTGTATCCCTGACTTGCCTGTTGATCCAGGGATGGCATCTACCGCAGTTTTGCTTAGACCTATAGGATTCACTTAATAATTAATAGACAAGACCTTGAGTCTCCTGGTCAGTTTAGGCTGGAATACAATATCCGTACTTTTGTTTAGATTTTTTTTTTGGTTCCACAAAAGCTTCTAGCATGATATGCTGTAGAAATAGAAACATCACATACATAGGCAATGAATCCGAAAAGACTTTTGCGTCACTCAGGTTTGGGCCATAATGATATCAGTGTCACACATTCTCTATGTGCCATCTTGTTTTCCATCACAGTAAGCTCTCTTTCAGTTGGGTTATCTAACTGCCCCTCTTGACATCAAAGTCCTTGGCGTGGCTTTATGAAGCCATGCTGTCATATCCATTTATGCTTTCTGGCTAGCCCTGTACATCTTTTCTCCAGTGGGCTCTACAGCATTGAAATCCCACTGGATGTCATCAGAAATGTGCTCTGTGACCTCGAATGGCTTTGGTGTTGTCTCCATATCAAGGCATCCAAGCGCAGCTTTGATGGAGAGATGACACCTAAAGTGTGCTCTTCTTGGTAATTTCAACTTCTGTCCTCTACAACTAGACTATGTATGGATTTCCAATGGCAGCCATATCATCTGTAATAAGGGGGCAGCTTCAGGCCTTTTTTCTAGGATACTATGGATTAGGAGGCTGCTTACTGCCCTACCACTAAATGTAAAGCCACATGCAGGTGGGGATCTTTTGCTTCATAATGACAAAGACTTGCATATTACGGATTTATGTATGTATATGTGGCATTTGTTTAGCGCAAACTTAGCTTAGAACACATGGGGGGGGACTTATCTGGGTCAAAGGCAAGCGTAAGTCTAGGAGTGATAGAAGAGGTAGCTGGTTTATGGATTGTCACTGCATCATAAGGTAGTGTTCTTTAAATAGGTGAGTCTTCAACCTTTTCCTAATTTGGATGATGCTTGGGGCGGTCGTTATGGATACAGGAATGTTTTTCCTGATCTTGGGTGCATCGATAGAAAAGGCCTGCTGCCCTGTTTTTTCTTTTTTACACCACTTCGTCTCAAGTCTGATGGTAGGCTGGCTGCAGGTATTTTGAAAGCCACCAGAGAAGATAAGCTTGTGTGCAAGATAAGCGAGGGTGATGGTCATGATGGCTTTGTAAATGATACAGCTGGTCATTAAGGTGGTGCGGGCCGGCAGCGGGAGCCATTGGAGTTCCTTAGGATGGGGTGATGGGATCATATTTCTTTTGTCCCTAGATGAGATGTGCCACAGGGTGTAAAAGGCCTTAAGTGTGGCGAATGGGAGGCCATGAAGCAGGGCGTTACCACCATCCTGCCTCTGAGCATTTGTGTGTGTGGGGTCACATGTGCCTGAGCAGGTGAATTGTGAAGTCTATTGGACTCTACATCGGTTGTGCCATACAAGATGGTGGATGCCTTTGAGGCTACTGGTGTCCATCTCAGACACCAAATCATGCAGGTGCACCTCCACTTTTCCTACCTGTAAGCGCTTGTCTCTGTGGAAGAGGTAACTAGCAAGGCCGTTTTGACATGGCTGTATTCCCGGCCAGAATGAAACTTCCCTTGCCTTTGTGCTTGAGCCTTGTATAACTTTAGAAACCACCTTCTCTCTGAAGCCCTTCTATATTCCTCCTAAGCTAGCCCAAACAGGACTAAAGAGGGCCAACAGGACTGCATGACCCCAGGTATGAGCTGGTCTTGCCCCTGCAAGATTTGAGGATATCCCAAAGATTTGAAACCTGCAGACCACTTGGATGGCCAGCCCTGGAGATCAGTGGAAGATAAATATTGGTTTAATTGACCAGTTTGTTGTTTGTACTTGACCAAGAAGAACCTGCACAACAATATAAGGAAGAGAGACAACGAAGAGCCAGATGTGGTACTGGTCCCTCCAGACTGTAAAGTATTTGAGGGGCAGTCTTGTTGAAAGAAGGGAGACAGACGTTCCTGCCTGCTGAAGAGCTAGAGTGCCGTTGCAGCTTCATTGCCTATCAAAGCCAGGCTGCTAGAAGAGCCTACTGGGGACGGCCTCCATGGCGTAAGCCTATCCTGTAAATGTGAAGAAAGCCAGCTGCCTAAAGCAAGCAACGTTGAGCACGAAGACATCTGCTCAACTCCCGT
Source organism: Calotriton arnoldi (assembly GCA_963921515.1). NCBI lineage: Eukaryota > Metazoa > Chordata > Amphibia > Caudata > Salamandridae > Calotriton > Calotriton arnoldi. The sequence continues at coordinate 1,035,844 of CAWUFW010004170.1, forward strand.
GAAGGGGGAGCCTGCTTTGTCCCAGACCCCCCATGCCCCTAGGGTAGGGTGACCAGGCGTCCCGGATTTGCCAGGACGGTCCCCGTTTTTCACCAGCTGTCCGGGCAGATTTCGAGAAATTTAGCTCATGTCCCGGTTTTTGGAGAGGGTCAACTAAAAACGGGGGGAGGTGTTTTTTATGTTTTACAAAGCAGGGATAGTTCGCAGTTGTTCCAAGAAAGCAATTTAATTCACAGGCAAGCTACTGGGTTTAAAAATTGCATCTTATGTATGTTCTTACTGCCTGTTTTGTAATTCTCTGCTGAGGAGCGCTGTCATTCTGTGCGCGCGCTTGACGTAAAATTATAGTCCTTCTATTTTTGTGAAATGTCCCGGTTTTTTGCTTTAAAATTCTGGTCACCCTACCCTAGGGTGCCATGTACATAACCTCTGCTGCCACTGTATGAAGCTTTGGAGAATCCAGACTTCGACCCCTGCCAGGTGGTCCCATTCCATCACCTGGGCGGTTTCCTGCAGATTCTGTAACCTTCAGAGTTTAATTTGTAGCCCTTATGGTTCTAGTGGCTCCTGGACTTCCCTATGCCCACAGTGGGCGTCACCGTCCCATAGCACGCATAATTCCCTACAGATCAATTTAACTTCTTCGCTACATTTAAATAACGGGTAGCCACCCTAGAAATATTAGAGGCACTATATTGTATTAGGACATGTCTACAGAAACTGAACATCAAGACCGCCGTCTGGAAAAAGAACCCTTTCAGGGCAATATGGTAATTAATCAGAAACTGGAGAAGGGGACATGCACGGTTTATATACAATCTATCAGAACATGTAATACTCACAAACATTGGGCACATATATCAGCGTGCGCATCATTTCCTGCCTTTGTGTACAGGACTGTTGTTAAAACCCATCTGTCACTGTTCACATGTTCTTGCTTTTCATCGCAGGGGCAGATTTTGGCAAACCTGAAAGCCATGGATTCTGATTGGTTTGCACAGACGTACATGGGCAGGAAAAGCAAGGTGAGGCCAAGAAATGGAAATCTGTGATTAGCATACTCCTTGGAAGAACTTGCCTACATTGTGTTTTTGAGAACTGCGTATCACAGTGGCTAAACATATAGTCTTGTCCTTCGCTGTTCAAGTTCTTTGAAAGTCATTTTTTTAAGACTTTGAAGAGAAATGACCAGCAGTATAGATTATTTTATAACGCCCTTTATGGTCTTGAAAAGATTGACAATTACATTGTGTAATATGTGTATTAAGCCAATTCCTATGGCAAGCATGCCCAGCTATATTGTCGTCACCTCTTCTCCGTCGTAGAGCCTATAAGATGTATCCTCCAAATATTCAACCTGATGAATGGGCAGGAAGATAGTCAAAATCTGTTTTTCATTCTGTAAAAAGGTAGAGGTTGTTTATTATTGAAGTTAATGCGTTCTTTTTTTTCTTCTTCAAGGTTGGAGCTCTACCCATGGATAAGTTCAATACATGGGGTGGTTCTCTGTCCCTGGGACACCCTTTTGGTGCCACTGGATGCCGGCTGGTAATGGCAACTGCCCACAGACTAAAGAAGGAGGGCGGCCAGTATGGGCTAGTGGCTGCATGTGCAGCAGGTGGCCAGGTAATAACCACATTAAACTTCCATTACATTATCTTGAGGTGAAGGACCACTAATGGGGATTAAATAAAAAAAAAAAACTAAATGCTGCAGAGTTTCTTTACATAGCATGGGTATGATTCATCCCGTATGCATCAACCTTTGTGAAAATGACTGGTAAAAGGGAGGGTATGTCTTGGTTAAAGTTTGGTTCTCATAGTGTTTATATTATGTAGGGACTTTTGATTGAAGGTTCAGGACTTACTTTTTTAAGACAGTATGCACTCATATGAATTGAAAATGTTTGCTTCTTTCAGATTAGAGACTTTCTCATGGATTCCATCTAATAGGGTAGAACATGGTTACAGTGGATTTGAGTGCAAAGTTAATAATTATTTTGGGCCTGGCTCGCAATGTATTTGATCTGAATTTACTACTGAATAGCTGATTGACCAAACATCTCTCACTCAACGGTGCTCACCCTATAAATCTCGGAGCTTAAGTATGGAAGAGATGTTAAATCTTTCTCAGACTTTCCAGGCATATGCTTGATTCTTTTAACCACATGTGTGGTGGCATCTTTACGTTGCATAGACTCTGCATAACCAGTGTTAAGAAAAGAATATTCAAAAACCGATTTATTTGCTTTTTTTTTCCCATCACTTTTGCAGCACTTGAACCTGTGCCATTCAGGTTTACGTTTATATGTGTACATGGTTGTGGGAAAGGAGAGATGCATCTGAAGTGCACACTTCCAGTCAGGTGTCAGTCGTGGCCTGAAGTACTTGATGGAAAAGGCAGAACACCCACCCAGTCACGATGTTGTGGTTATTCGCAAACCTATGCAACACATTTCTCACACCCATCTACAGTACTTTCTTCTTGGTCTTTAAAATATCAACCCCATAAAGGTGCATACATGCTTCTGCAGTGCAGGTGTGATGGGTGGGTGCTTCTCAGAGCAGCATTACGTTTTTTAAACCTCTTTAGAATTATCATCTGGTATTTTATACACCTTGAAAGCCCTATCTGTATTCTTCCAGGCAAAAGCATAAAATACCATTGCTCTATTCAGCCTAGGTTATTTTTGGCTTCTTTTTCAGCATCTTCATGTTACATTATATTCCATGTTTTGGTGAATGCTTGCAGTAAGTGGATCACTCCTGGAAAGCTTCACAGTATAGCCTAGTCCTGAATATACACACATCCTTTTGCCAGAGCTAGATCAGGCTCCGAAAAGCAGTTTTCAGCTTACTTTATTCCTTCACCTCTCTCCAAAACCACAAGCTTGGTTTTTTAAAACATTGCAGTGAAACACCATGTACTATGTTGGTTTGGGTTCTGTTCAGAATAAGTGCTTGAAATCTGATTCCCATTGCAGTATTGATTTTCGATCAGCTACGTTGATGCTCACATGTTCATCTTTTGGTGATATCTTTAGACCAACTACATATTTATAGTGCCCAGTACTGCTGTATGGGCCTGATGTGCACTGCATATTCTTTTTCCCTTACAATTTTGTTTCTTGGACCTGCTGCTACACCTTTAGCTGCAAATGCTAGTTTTGTTATTTCTTTATAAAAATCCTAAAGGCACACTCAGTCAGTATTGATGAATAGAGTGGCTCAGTAGAGGTCATGGTGGTTTGCTACAGATTGAATGATATAGTCCAAATATCTTGTATGCAAAATTTCCTCTGGTTGGCACCCTACTATCCCTTGATTATTGTGTTCTATTATGAACCCTGTGTTTCTTGCGAAGGGGGGATTTTAAGTTGTGGTTCACCCTTGGCCCCTCTGGCCAAGAGGGTATACCTGGTTCTTTAGTAAATGATTATTTCTTCCCATTATTTTGTTGCCAATGTAAGATCTAGCAATCAGTACTGTCAATATTATGTTTGGCTAAAACTTGCATTTTGCCACCAGAGACCAGTAACCATGTTCTCTTTCTGTTTTCCTTTATTTTCAGGGACATGCAATGATTGTCGAACTTTACCCCCAGTGATAGGATGGGGTATTTCAACAGCAGCCCGTTCAATGCACTAATAAAACCGAAAATGCACACTTCCTGTACTAAAAGAGCATTTTCTTGACCTGTAAATAATTCTAGTTGCCTTGTCTGCAGTTTTGGGAAGAAAAAGTATTGGAGCACTTCAATGATATGGTTGTAGCACTGCAAGAGGTTGTTTACCAAAGCCTTACAAAGAAGCATATGGGGTTCATTTTAGAAACCGCATTAGAATAGCAGCTTGGAGCAATATCATTGTGAACAATGACTTCAAATTGTCTGGCTTCTTCAGGCTTATAATTCAGATTTTTGGCTTTCTTAATGCTCGCCATGTTCCACATATTGCAGAATATTCAGTCTCATGAATTTGTTTTTTAGATCGAGCGTACTAGAGATGGAAATTGTTGCTTCCGAGTCTCATTAAAGAAAGTTATTTTGATGTGTTTCTTTTCTTGAAAACCTTGTGAATGTGCTGTTGAAGATTTCACACAAGTGATGATCCTTTTTGTAAAGTTCCTGTCATGTAAGGTTGAAGTTCTCCAGAGGTACCCTGCAGCTGCTACTTCCTTTATGACACAAGTAACTTATGTGCTGTATGGCCATTTGCTGAGCTTGACTGGAGCCTTTTCTGATTGCCCAAAGTAGTTAACTCCATAAGAAGCTATTACAGACACTCCTTTCTCTCAAGAACTTGAAGTCCTCCTCTATTAGGACTAGGATTGACCAGAATGATGAACCGGCTACACTGTCCACTGTGAAATTACTTAAGCAGGACCATCTCGCACTGATTTTATTTACAACAAACTGCATTTGTCCCAGTATCTTTAGAAGATAACTAATCCGATACCCTCTAAAAGGAATAGTATTTGAGTGCTTTACAAGCCTGGATCTTGCTTTAAATTCTTTGTCCTTCTTCACTCTTGCACTTTTTTTAGGGAGAAGGTAGTTTAGATACTCAATAGTTCGGCTTCAGGCCATGTCTTGGAATGCTTGAATAAAGCTGTCAGCCTCTGTTTATACATGGGACCTCTAGTTGGTTGTTTTTTTGTTTTGTTTTTATATATCCAAACATTCAACAAGAATAAGGAGGAGCTCCTATCTTCTAAAGGTGAAATGTTTTCAGAGATTAGGGGAACAAGGCCTCCCAGGGATGAATCTTGTTTGTTTTTAAACCGCCGTTATTCTTGACTTGAAAGACAGCTCCCAAATGCCAGTTTTATTCTGTTGATACTCAAATTATCATTAGCATAGATGATATCCAAGTACTCTATGAAACACTCTCTAGATACTTTATTATAATAGTCTCCTTAATTAAAATAGTTGACTTCATCATGTTTCCAAGGCTGAAGCACTCCTCCTCCGTTCCCACACCACATTAAGAAACACACACATTTGAAGGGTGCAGTCCCTCACAGGTTAGTGATCTGGGTATTTACTACCTTGATGAATCACTTGGCATGAGCACATATGCCGATTTCGTGAGGAAAAATATATGTTCAAGGCATGTGTGCTATAGATACACATGCTTTGTATAATTCTGCCGTCTAGTGTTGGGCTCGGATGATTACAAGCTTTTGTTCCAAGAGGTTTTCTTCGAGTCACGAGGCTGTGTGACTCCTACTCTTGGTAATACTGCGCATGGTCAACGCCATCTCCAGATTGTTTTTTTCCGCCGACAGGTTCAGATGTAATCTCTTGCGCTCCGGTTCGAGACTCCTTCGGGCTCCCTTCGGTTCTCTAGTAGATCTCCACTCAACGGTATTGTCTCGATCGCGTAGTTTTATTGCGTCTGAGTGATCACCCTTCTGGGTAGCTGGTCCAAGGCTCGCTTCCTCACCCACGGGCCACGCCCAGCTGGGCCCCTCTTTCTCCACTTCCAATATCCTTTTGAGAATGACCTGCAAATGGACCGAACTCTATTCTGCTTCTGTCCAAAGTGTCACTCTATCCCCTTACGACCAACACTCCGTTTGCAACCTATGCCTCTTGCCCGATCATCAAGAGGAAAGCTGTGAGGCCTGCAAGTCTTTTAGATCAAAAAAGACTCTTCGAGATAGACGTGCTCGATGGCAAGAAATGCAGCGTAGGCAAGCGGACGATGTACTGGACATCTTCGGTCAACAACAGGAGGAGGACGAGGAAGCTTCGCAGCACACAATGAATCACTATCTAGGATTCCGAGTTCTAATCCAACCAGGACTCTGCCACCCTTCAGTCCGCACAGAAGCTTCGGACAGTGAATACTTTTAACCCTGTTCCAAAGCCCCAAACATCGGCTCCGACCAAAAAGACTACTTAAGGTCCGCCACTGCAAAAAGACCGAGGCGTGCACTGAAAAACTGACTCGGAAGCCCCGCCCTCTGGCTCGTCTCCAGCTCGTCTCCAGCTCATCTGTCTCGGCACCAAAACTAAAACATACTATTTCGGATCCGACCACAGCTCCAACCATATCGAAGCTTCCTCCACTGAAATGCTTCATTTTGGGGCAGGAATCTCCACCGGAGCCGATCCTCAATGTACTGCAGAAATGGATCGACCCGAAGAAAAAAACACGCTCCAGATTAAGCCTGGAACTAAGAAAATAGTGCTTCAACCAGCAAAACCTCACTCTTCAAAAAAGAACAATTAACTTTCAAAGCGGCTTTGGATGTTCCTCTACAGCCTCCAAAGAACAACGATGCTGCCACTAGCCCATTACACATCCCTATTCCAGCTTCACCTAACCCACAAACACCACCATCTACTCCACCACCTCACTCACCACAGTTATCTGAGGCAGGTAACATGTCTGCTCACTCACCCATGGCAGAGGATGATGAGAATATATCATAAAACATACATCCTGGTGATGCTTGGGTTGACTGTTGTCGAACCACAAAGGGATACCGACCCTTATATCTATCCCAACCAACCGTCACCAACTAATGATGCTTCTGCATATCAGGATTTAATATCAAGGGCAGCAGCTTTGGATAATATCCCCTTACATAAGGACACAATAGAGGAGGATTTTCTTTTTGAAACTTTATCTGCTGCTCAGAGGGGGGCACAACACCTACCACTCCTTAAGGGCATGGTGCGTCACCAGGAAATTTTTAAAGACCCTGTCAAAGCTAGTGTCATAACACCTCACATTGACAAAAAATATAAGGCTGCACCATCAGATATATATATATATATATTTGAGGTCAGTTAACCCCAGACTCTCTGGTAGTCTAAAATGCGAGTAAAAGGGCTCACTCCCAAACATCAGGAGATGCACCACCTCCAGAGAAAAAGTCTAAACTAATAGATGCTTCTGGGAAACGTGTAGCTGTACAAGCAGCTAACCATTGGTGCATTGCCAACAGCCAGGCTCGATTAGCTAGATATAACAGTGCCCCCTGGAGCGAAATGGAGGGGCTCCTCCAACACCTCCCAGAGGAACACGGGTAAAGGGGCAGGAAATTGTTAATGAGGGAAAGCTCATTACCAACAATTTCATAAAATGTGCATTAGATGCAGCTGACAACGCTGCTAGAGGTATAAATACTAGCATCCTATTACGTAGGCATTCATGACTGTGTTTCAGGATTTAAGCCTGAGGTACAAAAGGCAATTTTAAACCTACCTTTTGATAAGGAGCATCTTTTCAGCCATCAAGTGGACAGAGCCCTTGATCAAATGAAAAAGGACACGGATGTCACACAATCAATGAGGGCTCTACAAACCGGCACATACCGTGGTTCCTTTCGCAGGCCCAACCATAAGCAAGGTGCAAGATCTACCTCCTCAGGCAATCCAAAAATATTCTACAGAGGAAACTATTTTAAAGGAGGAGGTTGTGGGAATAATACCGGTACCTTAAACAACTGTACCAAGCAATAACTTCCTTACCATTCTCCCAGACCACTTAACACCTGTCAGGGGTCGTCTTCAAACTTTTCTCCCTATTTGGAAATAAATATCAACCGGTCAATGAGTGTTGGATATTATCCAACATGGTTACTGTTTGGAGCTCATTAAAACTCCAAATATCCCACCTTGCAAACACAAACTATCAATTCAACATCAACATCTCCTACAATAAAAAATAACCGCTTTACTACAAAAAGGAGCAATAGAACCAGTTCAAAAACAGTTTCAGGAAACCGGAGTATACTCGCTATACTTCCTCATTCCCAAAAAAGATGGGTCACTACGACCTATTCTAGATCTCAGACCACTAAATCATTACATCATATCGGAACACTTCCATATGGTCCCGCTTCAGGAGATCATTCTTTTGCTACAGAAAGGAGATTTCATGGCTGCCTTAGACTTAAAGGGCGCCTACTTCCATATACCTATTCATCCCACACACAGAATGTATCGGAGGTTTCAATTCCAAGGAAACCATTATCACTTCAAGGTTCTTCCCTTTGGAATTATCACGGCACCAAGGGCATTCACAAAACTTCTAGCTTTAGTGGCAGCACATCTATGCACACAAAACCTGCATGTCTTTCCATATTTAGACGACTGGTTAATAAAAGCAAACAACCTCAGCCTTTGCGAACAAAATACTCAACAAACCCTAACCTTACTACATCAATTAGAGTTCATCAACCTTCAGAAGTCACATCTACAACCAGCTACCATACAGTCATACCTAGGAGCTATGCTCAGCACACATTCAGCATTTGCATACCCAAATGCAGACAGAATACATAGCATTCTTTAATTCAACAGTTTCAAACAGGGAGTCAAACCCCAGCAAAAACGTTTCTGTGACTACTAGGCATGATGGCATCTTGTATTTCAATAGTTCCACATGCCAGACTACACATGAGACCTCTCCTAGAATGTCTTTCTCATCAGTGGACACAATCACTGGGTCAGCTACACCATCTAGTGTTGGTAGACAGCCGCACACATCACTCTGCAATGGTGGAATCCCAGTTCCACAAATAATTCTCACAGCGGATGCTTCCCAAATTGGTTGGGGTGCACATCTCCAAAACCTCACAATTCAGGGGGTATGGGTTCTCTATATCAATCACCTAGAGCTGCAACCTGTTCACCTAGCAGTGAAAGCCTTCCTACCTCACAACACAAAGTTGTCTTAATTCAACAGACAATATGACAACTATGTATTCTATACAAATGCGGGGGGATGCTCTCTCTCCAATTGTCTCAGCACAGAAAATCTGAAGAATAGCAATACATCACAACATTCACCTCCTAGAACATGTCTGGGGACAATCAAAATTGCAGACTTTCTAAGCAGGACTCAGCAACTAGTCCATGAATGGGAACTCCACCCCATGGTCCTTCTACCATACTTTCAAAAATCGGGGTTCCCACAAATAGATCTGTTTGCAACTGAACAAAATACAAAATGCCCAAACTTTGCAAGCAGGTATCCACACCAACAATCTAAGAGCAATGCTTTATGGATGAGCTGGTCAGGAATATTTGCATCGCTTTTCCTCCTCTCCCACTACTTCAATTAGTGGTCCGGAAACTCAAGCAAACATCTTTTACAGTGATACTTATAGCACCAACATTGGCTCGCCAACCATGGTTTTTAACACTGTTGGAGCTATCTCTGGTTCCACACAAGAAGCTTCACCTCAACCCGGACATTGTCTCACAGAACCACGGAACACTAAGACATTCCAGTCTCAAGGAAATGAATCTTGCAATTTGACTCCTGAAGTCTTAGAATTTGGGTACTTAAATTTACCACAGGAATGTATGGACAATCTTAAGCTTGCAAACTACCACAGGCATTGTTATGCGGCTAAATGAAAAGATTGTTATATACAGTCAAGAACAAAACATCAACCCTCCTAATGCAAAAGTACAGAAAATAATCACTTATTGCATTTACAGACCACAGGGTTGGCGTACACTTCTGTACGCTTACACCTTCCGGCTTTTGCAGCCTATTTGCAAAATAGACAGCACTTTTCATTAGTTAAAATTCTTGTTATTAAAACTTTTATGGAGGGACTTAATAGACTCATTTCTCCCAAGCTTCCTCCTGCACCAGAATGGAACTTGAACATTGTATTAACACGACTCATGGGTCCTCTTTTTGAGCCATTCCACTCTTGTCAATTGCAATACTTATCATGGAAACTCCCCTTTTTAAAAGCAATCACTTCACTTAGAAGGGTCAGTGAAATTCAGGAATTAACCCTTAACGATTCTTTCTTCCAAATACATAGGGTCAAGGTAGTACTTCAAACAAATCCTAAGTTCCTCCCAAAGGTAGTTTCCAATTTTTATAATCAATTGACTTACCGTTCCCCCCCCCCCCCCCCGCAACCCGATTCCGTTGCTGAAAGGGCATTACAAACTTTAGATGACTTCGATAGTCAAACGTCAAATAGCTTTTACCTGTTCCTTCTAAAGCTCACTCCATTGGGAAATAGGAGCTTCCATGGCTCTTTTTAAGGGAACAATCCTATCGGGCCGGACTGGGAACGCAAACCAACCCTGGCAATTGAATTGGACCGGCTGCAGGTGGGGGGGGGGGGTATGTGTGGGGGAAGGGGGTCCGCCTGGTAAACACTGCAGCTGCTTTTGTTACAGTGGGCCAATATTGCAGCTTTGCTGCAAAACTCCCCGTAACCAAAACGGCCTCCACCCTGGTGGCCCTCCAGGGAAACGCCCGGTGCCCGCTAAGGCCAGTCCAGCCCTGATTCCTGTTGCTGATATTTGCAAAGCAGCAACATGGTCCATTCCGCACACATTCACAAAACATTGTGTGGATGTCTTTGGACGTCAACAAGCCAATGTTGGCCAAGCGGTCCCAAGAACATGTTCAAGCAACTGCAACCCCCACAGGTTTACCACTGCCTAGGGAGAGGGACTGCTATACAATCTATGCAAAGCATGTGTATCTACTGCACACATGGCTCGAATTATATTACTTACCCTGTAAGCATCTGTTCTTAGCATGTTCTGTTGATTCACATGAGCCATCCGTCCTCCCCAAAAACCCTGTGTAGGTTGAAGTTCATATACTTGATATACTTGCATCATACTACTACATGGCCATCACATAGCTGATACAACGCCAGGCAGGGCGGGGGGAGGGGGTAATGGCTTCTTGCAAAAAGCAGACTAGAACACGCTATAGCCCATAGCTCGGTGCCCTTAGAATATCACAGATGACGGACAGGTTAATAAATGGCAGTTAATGATAGAAAAGACGAACACTCACCCTGCTTGAGGCTGCCCAACAACCAACATTGCAGGGGGAAAGTTCTGAAGGCACAAAAAAACCACAATGCTATGTATGAAAATAGTGTAGTTGTATTGCCCTGTTAGAAATGGGGGTCTCTAGTTGGCAGAGGTAGGTACCTTTTGACCAAGTAGGGGCCCTTGCTTCTAGTCAGGGAAAGGGAGGTACACTCCTGAATAACCCCTGCTCACCCCCTTGGTAGCTTGGCATGAGCCAACAGGCTTATGTCAGAGGCAGTGTGTAAAGCATTTGTGAACACATACAGTAATACAGTGAAAACACTACAAATGGACACCACACCAGTTTAGAAAAATAAGTAATCTTTACTAGACTTAACACAAGACCATACAACAAAAATCCACAATACTGTAATCAAAAAATAAGACTTTAAAATGGTAGAAAATAGCTTAGTTCAATGTAGATGGTAAATGCGACACTTTACTCTCAAAGTACCTGGGATGCATCACGCAATACAAACAAAAGGGTCGCAGGGAAGTTGATGCGCCATTCTTTACACTCAGGGGAGTGGATGCGTCGGTTCCTTACTGCAGCACAGGGGAGGTGATGCGTCGCTTCCTTACTGTGTGGGGAGTTGATGCGTCGTTTCTTACTGCGGCCCGGTTACGATGCGACAAGATGGCGCCTCGATGTGACGGTGCGATGCGACAAAATGGCGCCTTGGATGCGACAATGTGGATGCGATGCGTGCACGCCCGACGGCCGTGCGGCGACTCGGTGAACTCTGGAGCCGCGACAGGCCCTGCGACACGCTTCTCCGGTGATGCGACGGCGACCTCTGCAGCAGCGACACGCTTCTCCGGTGATGCGACGCGCTTCGTCGGTGATGCGACGGTGAACAGCTACGGCGGCGGCACGCTTCTTTGGCGATGCGACGGCAACTGCTGCGGCGGCGACACATTTCTCCGTTGCGTCGCGCTTCCAGCGACACGCAGACACAAGAGGTACCCAGAATAACAGCAGGCACCTCTCTGCAGGTATAATTCCCAGCCAGGAAATTCAGGGGGAGCTGGTGGTGAAGTCTTGGTGACCCTGTGACTTCAGACAGGAGGCAAGCTCAGTTTCAAGCCCTTGGAGATCTTCCTCAAGATGATAAAAGTACACAAAGTTCCTTTTCTTGGAAATGAGTAACCACTGCAGGCCAACCCCAGACAGTAACCAGCACTGGGGCAGTCTCCTCCTTCAGCTTCCTTGGTTTCTCTCCTTGACAAAGGTCCGTCTTGATTCCCAGAAGTGATCTAAAGTTCTGGGGTCTGGGCCCCAATATTTATACCAGTAAATCCTTTGTTCTCTGAAGGCAGAGAGTGTCTGTGCCCAGCCAAAACCAGTTCTGTCCTCCCTGGTGCAGCTTCCTGGCAAGAGGTGGAGACAGCATTGTTTGAGAGCAGACCTGGCCCAGGTAGCTGAAAGGAAATCTCCTCTCCCCTACTCTCTATTCTATGAGAGCTCAGGTCAGTGAAAGGAAATCTCCGCCCCCTACTCTCTATTCAATGCAGGTCCTATTCAGCCCAGCCCTGACCCATCGGACTGCTGGAGCCAAAGCCCTCTCCAGCCCCCTGTCACTCACAAACCAGACATGGAATACACAAACCTAGCAGAGGCATGGTTAGGCAAGAAAATACCTACTTTCTAAAAGTGGTATTTTCAAACACAGAATGTAAAAATCACGCACACTAAAAGATGTATTTTAACATTATGAGTTCAGACATACTAAACTTTATTTTCCTATCTTGTTCCTGGGTCAGTTATGATTATAAGATGTTATAATCAAACTGCCCATTCTGGCCTATGGGAACAGATAGCCTTGCAATAGTGAAAACGAAATTGGCTGTAATTCACTATCAGGACATGCCACACACACCAGGGCATGTCCTACCTTTACATACAATGCACCCTGCCCTTGGGCCTACCTTAGGGGGCGACTAATATGTAGAAAAGGGAAGGTTTGGGGACTGGCAAGTGGGTGCACTTGCCAAGTCGACATGGCAGTCCCAGACTGCACACAGGCTCTGCAATGGCAGGCCTGAGCCATATTTTACAAGCTGCTTCTGTGGGTGGCACAACCAGTGCTGCAAGCCCACCAGCAGCATTTGATTTACAGGCCCTGCGCACACATGGTGCACTGTACTAGGGTATGACCAGTAAATCAAATAAGCCAATCATGGAGTTACTAATCCAATACATTCATTTACAATAGGGAGCACTTGCACTTTGTCACTGAATAGCAGTGGCAAAGTGCCCAAAGCATCTAGACCAGAAAAAACACAGGAGGCAACAGCAAAAAAAAAATGGAAGGGAGACCCACGCCAATGGTGCCAGGTCTAACATGCCCACTGTAAGAAGTCTTGATTAACTGTTGAATAAAATCTGTTTAAAAAAAATCACATTGCTGATACATCTCATTGCATTCTCCTACCTACGGCAAAACAACGTTGGAAGTAGAGAAAGAGGTCTGGCTGGGCGTGGACCGAGGAAGCGAGCCGAAGACCAGCTACGCAGAAGGGTGATCACTCGGATGCAATGAAACTACGCGATTGAGTCAATACCGTAGAGTGGAGATCTACTAGAGAACTAAAGGGAGCCCGAAGGAGTCTCGAAATGGAGCGCAAGAGATTACATCCAGACCAGTGAGCTGAAAAAAAACAATCTGAAGATGGCGTCTATGACCATGCACAGTATTACCAAGAGGAGGAGTCACACAGCCTTGTGACTCGAACAAAACTTTTTGGGGCAAAACAATTTGTAATCATCCGAGCCCAACAGTAGATGGCGGACTTATGCAAAGCATATGAATCTAGAGCACTACATGCCAAGAACAGATGCTTACAGGGTAAGTAAAATAATCCTTTTAATAATTTATTCCAATTTTCAAAAAAATCATTAACTCCATCCTCATGTCTACAATTCTGGTAGGGTCTGTTGTGAGTTTACAACTTGATTACAGGAGTATCCTCTAATTTGGTTCCTAAAACCATAATCAAAAACGAGACAAGAAGTTGTTTAGAGACATTTTACTGTACACATGCTCTATTAAGTTTATTGATGGCTGTATAGTTGGCAGTACTTCTCTAGACACTGGTCTAAAGTGTTTGTCATTGGACTACACGCATCCCAGCAAGTAAAGAGCTCAGGGTGGCAATGGGGGTGTGATGTTCATATCCTTAGAGATTCCTGGCTGGAGTAGGCTTTTTCATGGATTTTGAAACTTTAAAATAGAAAAATGGCATATGTTGCATCCTACTCACCTCATGTTCATACTGGCACATTGAATCAACTGCTTACCTCTGTCTCGGATGACAGGTTTATTATAAGACATAGCGCAATTTGCATGTTAGTTTTTCTTGACAGCCTTCATGGTGGTGCTGCTCATTCCGGCTGTTCAAGCACAGTAAGAGAAGGTTGTGGACTTCTTTCAATCAGATTTGTATTATCTTTGTCTAGTTGCTGAGTTTAGGGAGGCTCTCCAACTTCTCACCACATAACATTAATCTGCTGAGCCTCCCATGTTTCGGTGGACACCTTGGATTCCAGTTAAGAACTCAAGGATTCCTCTTAAATCTAATCTTTAAGACTGGCTTAATATATCGGTTTTGTTTGGGTGACTATACCTAGAGATGGTTATGCCTTTTACCACCTCTAGAGGTGTTCTTTCGCTTTGAGGGAGCGTGCCGTGGCTTGATACTTGATGCAGCTCTTTCAGTATGTCGGGTGTAAGCCTACATGCATAGATTCCAATTTTAGGAAGCTGGCTCTTTATATAGAAAAAGAGGTATACTGTGCCAAGGATCCAGGTATTCCTGTACTAGTAGACAGTGGCTTGCTCTAGCAATCCCAATGTGCTCTTCTACTGGGTAGTGTTGTCAACCAGCATTAGGCTTATCAGAGAGGAGTGTTAGACATCTGCAACATACACAGTCAATAAATGATGCACACGACTCAATAAGGATATCCACACAAATTTATAAAAATAACCTGTATCTTTGTATATATTTAGACACCAGACTCAATATGATCAGGTAAGTACATATTGAGATAGAAATACTTTTAGTTTTCAGAAGTCGACACTTATTACAATTTTCAGAGGTTGTAATGTTATCCTATGGAAAGAAAAACAAATACGACATACAGGTAGAGTACATCAACTTACGAGACCAATCTCCAGGACTTAAGGTAAGTATGGGGCAAGGTCCAAGGCAGCACCAAAAGGTCACACTGGGCAGCACTGGAGCGGCTGGGGCAGAGGTGCAATACAGTGTCGGGCGCCCAGTGTTAGTCTATGGGGATCAGTGTTCGTGAAAAGAGGCTGCAAGTTTGGACTAGGGGCCAGTTGAGCAGAACCAACAGGGGGGCTCAGGTCTCATGATGCTCGGAGATGTGGGGACACCTTTGGTCCTCTTCTCTACAGGTCAGGGGCTACGAGAGCAGAGGTACTTCAAGGTGTCTGGTTTTCGTCACCGGAGACATTCGCGGTTGAGGGGGCCTGCACATTGAGGCTGCAGGCGGCATCA
This sequence comes from Calotriton arnoldi, assembly GCA_963921515.1. Classification (NCBI taxonomy): domain Eukaryota; kingdom Metazoa; phylum Chordata; class Amphibia; order Caudata; family Salamandridae; genus Calotriton; species Calotriton arnoldi. The sequence continues at coordinate 1,051,195 of CAWUFW010004170.1, forward strand.
GAAAGTCCACAGAGGGCAAGTCTAAGGTGGCCTTCGTCTCTGGAGGGTAGGGGGACCACGCTTGCACTGTTGGCCCAATTCAGCTGAGGCTAGGTGGCTCGGTGCAGTGGTGCTTTCAGGTATCTGGTTTTGGCGGTCTGGAGTCCTCACAGGTCTATTGGACTGCCTGCAGGATGAAGGGAAGCTCTGCTGCTTCACGCGAGTTGCTGGTTCTTGGGTGAAGTGCTGGCAGGTCTCCCAGGCTTTGGAGACAGCAGCTGCAGGACAAGTCGTCTTTGGCCAAGGGCTCTCCTGAATACTAAATTTAGGGGCATTAGGGGCGTGTATGGTAGTAGCAAATGGGCTACTTACCCCTGGGGTCACTACGCCCCCATATGACCGCTTCCTGTGGCAAGTGGGCATAACCCTGTCCCAGAGTTCCTAAGTTTGCCATAAAAAAAGATTGCAGACTCTGAAATTTCTCATTCACTTCAGGTAGCCCACCTTAGGGGTGGAACTGGCCTGAAGGTGAACACGCCGCTCTAATTTTCCCACCTTGCCCAGGTGCCAAACGGACCCTGGGCAGGGGGGGGTTGACAGCCTCTACTGTGAGGGAAGCCAGATTTGCATACCAAAGGGAGTGAGTTCTTTGAAGCGCCCTGCCTTGGAATGCTAATTCGCAGGTCGCTGTGTACTTCATAGGACTGCCCTACTTCCCAAAGTCTGCCCTATACCTTCAGAGGACTGCCCTGCTGCTTTGAAACCTTTTCTGCTTGAACCCAGGACTTCCAGAGTGACTCCAAGGGCCATTTACTGGCTTCCTGAGCAGAGCCTCAGGGACAGAAAAAGTTTCAACCATCTTGAATCCACATCTGGACCCCGGCTGAGTGAGTCCTGATCTTCCAAGTGGTGCCCCAACAATCCTGGACCCTTGGAAGTGGTGCTAAATGTGCCCAGGTAGCCCAAATCCAAAACTTGGGCCTTAGTAAATTTTCTGCCATATAGTGCTCTGAGAAGCGAGAGGAGACTAGGACCCACCTGCTTGCCGATCCACCTGAGGTGCATTGCTGGTCTGTCTGACTTCATGGTGGCTTCTGCAGCTACAAATCCGGTCCAGCGGGTCTTTGTTGGAAAGGTATCTGGTCTCCTGGAGCCCTCGTTGGCTACACCCTTCAGCTTTGTCCAGCTGGAGATTTTCAACTTCCAAAGAAAGAGACTAATTCCAAATGTAGAAATCTTCACTGCAACTTAAACCATTGTCTCTTTGATGATGACGTCTCCTCGGACACCACCCGCTTTACCTTTTCAGACATTTTTCTACAAACGTCTGAAGGTAAGCAGAGAGCTAATCCAATTTGTGTATCTGAATCGCGGTCAGCCATAACTCGACTTTGCCCCGGTCTTGTGCCACTAGATGTCAGCAATTGGAGATTTGGGGCCAGATGTACGACCATTTTTGCATGCGCAAAAGCAGGGGAAAATATTTTTTAAGGGCAGGCAGTGGTCCCAGGGACCACTGCCTGCCCTTAAAAAATGAAACGAAAACGTTTCAATTTTTTTTTTTTAAATGCATCCCGTTTTCCTTTAAGGAAAACGGGCTGCATTAAAAAAAAAAAATGCTTAATTTAAAAGCAGTCCTAGACATGGTGGTCTGTTGAGCCCAGCAGGCCACCATACCTGGGAGGGCCTGCCATTCCCAATGGGGTCGCAAATTGCGAGAGGCTCATTAATATTCATGAGCCTCTCAATTTGTGACCCTATTGGGAATCGCTAACAGTGTGAAATACACTGTTGTACATTGGAAATAGCGCCTCGCAAATTGCAAGTCGCAAAAAACTCGCAATTTGCGAGGCGCTATTTCCACGGTCGTACATCTGGCCCTTGATCTTTTAAGCACTATTTTCCACTTTAAACTTGAAACATGTATAACTCCGGTACTGCTGGTTGGATTTTTCGTCATTTTAGTGTCAAATAATTTATTACATTTTACTTTCATGTTTATGAGTGTGGGATATATCATGTGTTGTGTTTTCACTATATTGTTTTTTTTTTTTATGCTACATAAATACTTCATACGTTGCCACTAAGTTAATGCTGACTGCTTCTGTGCCTAGAGAGTTAAGCATAAGTTTGTTTGGTGACTTTTGTGGTTCACCTTGACAAGGATTGTGGCTGTTGCTTGAGAAGGGCTCGCACCCTCAACCGCTAACTCAGTTTCTCACACAGTGCTTCAGTTGTGGCTCGGCAGCTGTGAAGGAATTACGGCTTGAAGTACCTACATCAAGTATAAAACCATTCTCCCTGCTTCCTAGTCTGTAGGAATGGCTCACTCCACGTATGTTCGGCTATGTAGACTTGACCTTGGCTCCCAACAAAGAACACAGTTCAGCTTCAAGACGTGGTGCTTGACTCACTCAGTTATCCATGACCATACACCAAGATACGTGGTCCAGGAATCTCATGTTCACTTGGAGTTCCGTCCAAGATGCTGGTGACTAACCTCTAATCAGAGTAGTTTTTGGGGATAGCTCCTTCTACTTTCAAGCCTTGTCTCCATGTAAATCACACTCCACGACTGAGATTTGAAGCAGAATGAAGTACAGACGGGATTTGAAGATGCTCACTTTGAATGTGTACCCTAAACTCAAGGGATTCCTCAGTAGCTCTGAACCTCCATCCCTTGGGGGCTCTGAAGCAGTCCTACCATGGTATGAGCACTCAAGAGATGAACTCTAATAAAAATACATGTCGGTCCCGATCTGTGTTGAGCACTGATGGCTGAAGCTATGCCTCTTACAGTATAAACACATAATATAACTTCACATACAAGGAATCTAATTTAGAATCATTTACTTAGTCTGTGTAGTGAAAACCTAGCAATTACGCCTTGGAGTAGCACATTTCGAGCCACCTTGCGCTACAGAATTCAACCTTACAGCCGCCAACACATGCTTCCTCTTCTGTGACATCGTAGATCAGCAACTATTTAGATACCAGTTTGAAACAAACATTCTTCTGTGGAGATCGCTTGTCCGCTTAATTCTGTTGCATTAATTGCACTGAGTGCCACTGTATCTTTCAGTAGAGCACTAGACGATCCAGTCCTGTATCAATCGAGCTGTTCCTTCTTTGTTGTTGTGCCCACTGTTATACTACTTTATACTTAATGGATCTAGACCTAGGGGCATAGTGGAGGTCATGAAGCACTGTTAATCTAAGGCTATGCTAGTAATACACTGCAGAATTAAAGCTTTCAGATATTATATATATATATATATATATATATATATATATATATATATATACACACACACACATACATATACACACCTCTATCTATATATATACACACACACACATATATATATACACATAAATAGCATGAGCTGTATTGACCTCCTGTGACTCAGTAAGTCATGCATTTAAATCACTTTATTGGAAGGCAATATAAAAATATACTAACAACTGGTAGAAAAAAAGGCTGTAAAAAGGACCATAGATTCATCTAATTGACATGCCTGAAGTGAATGTCAATAATTAAGTGTGTAGAGAATGTTAAAGCTCGAAAGACTGACCCAGTAAAGGTGTGCCCAACATCATCAACTTCATTATTTTCTCCACCAATATGTTTTGGAGGTACCCCTTGAGGGTCCGTTGTAATACTTTTTTCTCTCAATAAGTGTGAAAACAATAACAGTCTTTTCAATTAATGTGGATGAAAACTCCTGTACAGCAGTGAACATTTTTGTAACTGGTGTTGTGACTAATCTGTGTAGCAAAATGGGTTCTGCCCACTTAATATGCCCAGATTTTTTACTTTTGGATCACCTGGTTTTGGACTTTTTACTGTGGGTGAGCCTCGCACCTGGTGTGTCACCCACGGTAATCACACAGTACTCAGACTGTGCTTGTTTACCGTTGGTGTCTGCCTTTTAAAATAAGGCTTCTGTGGCGCAGCAAGAGTAAGGGGAACTTGGCTGGATGCACATGAACACATGTGGGTTGCGCTTGCGAGACTACCATTGTGTGCAGCCTGGTAACTGCGTACAGGTAGCCTGGTGCAGAGGCGTCTCTGCAGTGTTAGATATTGACCTGGGGAGGTTTTATAATATTGGACATTCCTCGGGGAAGTCAATGTGGTTTACGGTTTTGTCTGCAGTGACACTTTATTATACACATGAGGGAAATGTGAGTGCAGTATCGCTTCCCTTTGGCCTACAGAGTCCAGCGAGATATCAAACTGGGATGAAAATTGTTCACCCAATTCAAATATGACCCAAGCAGATAAATGTACATCTTTTGGGTCATCCAGAATGTTCATATTTCTCCGGCTCCGCTCAGGATCAGAGGCCAGGCCTTTTGTCGCCCTGCTGGACCAAGTTACTTACATTGCTCTCCAGCAGCATGAACTAAGGCCTACCCACACAAAGGGAGCAATTAACAATGCTTTGCTCTGCTCCTGAGGAGGAAGGGGTGGGAAGAAAATCTGCATCTGTTAATTAGCTGTCACACTGTACCAGGGTTGGGACAGACCACTGAATAGAGGGAGCCCACACGTCTGGAGCCAACACAGGAGGGGGCTTCTCTTTAAAGTTTTGGTGGGAAACTCCTTGGCAGTGATGTCAGTGAGGGGCGGAGCTGCGCCCCAGAGAGATGTGACTAGTGACTTTTAGATAGCGCCATCTTAAAGTGTGCCAGCCTGCTGTACAGGAGAGTTGGGACAGGAATGCAGAGGTGATGTGACACCCTAGAATGGGTCAGAGGTATCTAGCTTCTAGAACTTTCCACCCCCCTTAAAAAAACACTCTTGCACAAGGGAGAGAGTGCTTTCTGTCGGAGCTGGACACTGGATCTGGATGGTGGCAGCTCCATGGACTGGAAAGACAGACCCCCTGATGCCCCCATGGACTGATGACTCTACCTACAGTTGACCCTAGGACCAGTAGGTCTCTCTCTAGACCAGGGAAGCTTGTCCACTTACACTCCCTAAGGACCAGTTGGGGGAATAACTGGACCTCTGCACCCACACAGGAGGAGAGAAGCACCAGAGGACAAGAAACAGGAGAAAGGCTGGCACAGAGAACCAGTAGAACCAGCTCCTTGCAAAAAGTGTTCCTGGAGGCCTGAGGAAAAGGCTCCAGGTTGTTTGGGCTCTCCAACAGAAGCAAAATGAACCCAAGATCTTGCAAAAGAGCTCAACGGGGCGTGATAGATCACCGGGAGAAGGATTTGACATTTGACCCCCCGCAAAACTGAGCGCCTGGATCTCTGCTGCCAAAAGTCTTTCAAAACCCCAGAGGTAGGGTAGGCCAAGGGTCAATGCAAAGTTTATTAATTATTGATGAACTTTAGTAGGGGTTGTGTGTGACATCTCCTCCTCAGATCTCCCAATCCCCAAGCCATTTTGATTTTGCACAAGGTGGTCTGGGAACCCCTCTCAGGGCGCCGCCACGAAAAAGAAGTGCTGTCACGCCCTCTGCCCACCCCTGCCCCAAGGAAAAGCATGGACCCGGACTCCATCTCGAGGACCCGCCACGGATTGGAACCTGGGGAGTGCTGTCACCCGCCCCTAGGGAAGAGCACATGGGCCTGGGACCCCATCTTTGGGTACCAGGGGAGTGCCATTGCGCTACACCCAGCTGTGTTGGGCTCTCTCCCATGTCTGGGGGAAGTGGAACAGCCACTACAAAGAAAACACCATGCTGGTATGGAGCGGGCAGGAGAGAAGCATGCTACCAGCAGAGGAGGACACCGGCCAGGGCAGCCCCAACGAAAAGTGTCCATTCAGGGTACTCGGATGGGATTTGGTTACCACAGCAAAATTTTAAAAAAGAGAAAGAAAAATGAAAGCTTCATGGCAGCAACAAAGGAATGCGTCAAGAGCTGCCTAATTAAAATACACGCTCCCTCGAGGGAGTGCCCCATAATGCTCTGTGGGGCTTCGTTTTGCCCAAAGCTCACTTTGATCTGGTGACCCCAGGACTGCAGGGGTATCACCAACAACCAAAAAAGAATGTGGGGGTCTGCAGGAGTGCAGCAGCCCCTCCACCCCCTTTCCAGGAAATCCTAAAAAAAATGACTGACCCTAAGTTAAAAGGGTCAAAGAAATTATGACAGTCATTGCTTTTTAGCCAATACTCGAACTCCCCTTAGGCTGGAACATTTCTTCCAACACCACCGACGCCAGCACCAGCGACACCCTAAGATGCATCCTCCTCAACGTGCGCTCCATGCACAAACACGCCGTGGAAATCTGGACTCTACTCGACTCCCTCTCGCCCGACATCGCCTTCTTCACGGAGACCTGTACCAACGCCTCCTCCGCGCCCGACATCAACACCACCATCCCAGACGGATACAAGATCCAGAGGAAGGACCGCCCCAACCACCCGGGTGGGGGCCTCGCCATCGCCCACAAGAGCATCCTCTGCCTCACAACCTCCAGCGAAACCTTCCCCTCCACCGAACACCTACACTTCCAGATCCAGACCACCCCCAACGCCACACTCCGAGGAACCCTCATCTACCGACCCCCCGGCCCCCGCACACCCTTCGCCACCTCCAACAAAGACTTCATCGCACCCCACGCCATCGCCTCAATGAACTACATCCTCATCGGAGACCTGAACTTCCACTTCGACAACCCCAGCGACCCCAACTCCACCATCCTTTGTGACAACCTCGCCAACATCGGACTTAAACAACTCGTCACCTCACCGACCCACAGAGCAGGACACACCCTCGACTTCATCATCGCTGCAGGAAACAGCGTTCACTTCAGCCACACTACGCAACTGCCATGGACCGACCACCACTGCGTACACTTCGCCGTCGACAAACACAAGACACCCAAACCAGCCCCACGCCCACCACGAACAAACTGGAGCAGGGTTACTGACTAACAACTGAACTCCACCCTTACCCGAGACAACCACACCTGGGCATCCGACATAAACGACGCAGCTAGAGGACTTCACACTTGGATCTCTAACTGCGCAGACGAACTCGCCCCGCTATGCAACCCCGACAAACTGTGCCCCAGAAAAGCCGCCTGGTTCACCACTGATCTCCAAGAAGCCAGACGCACCTGCAGACACCTGGAGAACAACTGGAGAAACACCAAGACAACCGAAAGCTACACCACTTACAAGGACGCCATGACGGACTACCACAACCAAATCAGAACCACCAAGAGGAACTTCATCCACAACAAAATCCTCGCCAACTCCACCAACTCCAAGGAACTCTTCAGTATCATTCGGGATTTCACCAACCCACACAGCGAAGCCACAGACATCACCCCGTCCCAAGACCTCTGCGATAAGCTTGGAACCTACTTCCACCTTGTTAGACCTGTCAGCCCTAGGGTGGTCTTACCCTGTTTTTTTCCCTTTCTGCGCCTCATTTTTGCCACCATATTTTTACTGGACCTAGGTCTCCGGGCGCCTTGCCACTGCTGGTCAGTGCTGAGGTGCAGGTGCTCTCTCACCAAAGATGGCTGCCACAGGCCCCTGCTACTGCAGAGGGCCTTCCACACATACACGCTAGTCGCCAGAGTCAGGCTGGGACAAGGGATACAGTAGCCATCCCGTCCCCGCCTCTGGGCCCCATAGCTAGGTAGGTGGAAGGTTCCAGAACCTTCCGGGCTGTGGGAGGAGTTACACTTTGCCGCCTTTGGGAGGGTCACCTGACCTAGGGGTATAAGAGGCTTGGAGGGAAAACCTGGAGTTAGTTAGGTTGAGGCACCGCTGAACCTGGGAGAACCTGCGCTGGAGTACAGACTTTAGGGCCTAGGGGAGACCTACACTACTGCCGCTGACAGGGTCAAGGCCCTGCTGCCGTAAGATAGATGAGGAACGCCCACCACCCACTGATCTTGCCCAGTGTGAGGGGACCCAGGGAACCATCTCCAGCGTGCCAGGAGGAACATACAACCCTCCAGGAATCACCAACTCACAACCCCCCCTGTTCATAAAGAGACTTTGCTGCATCCAAGAATTTCAGGACTAGAAAGTGAAACCCAGTGAGAGGGGATCAGGAGGCGAAGCGCTGCGTCCTAAGCGCTAGGCCTCCACCCCCTATCCACCTATTCAGACAGCTGGACTGTCCCCCAAGAACCATCCTTACACAGCCTGTGAATAAGGCTGTCAGCGCGCCTGCGCTGCAACCCCCAAGTGTGGAGAGAACTTGACCCCCCCTTTGGTCACTGACCTGGTGACCGGATCACCGCGCGGCCGCCGCCGCTGGAAGAAGGGAACTGAGGCCGGGGGATCTCTCCCCTATTCATAGCTGTGGTGAGGGGCGCCGTCCGCGCCCTCACCGAAATCCCCCAAAGTCACCGCCGGGCCCGAGACCCCTGCCGCTGCCAGCGCGGCCAAGAAGAACACCGCCGCAGCCCGAGGGCCGCGTGAGTTCAACTGAGGCCTGCTGCGGCCTTCCGGCCCGTGGACGCTGTCGTCGAGGAGCCGGGGACGCTGACCGCGTCACAGGTCGCGCCCCGAAAAGGCCGCGACGGGATTGGCCTGCCAAAGCCAATCGCCGGAGAAGAGGGCGTTGCCAGGCAACCACCGAAGGCCGCGACGTGATTGGCCCAGCGGAGCCGAGCTCAACGACGTCAGAGGGGCTCCACTACCAACGGGAGCCCCGGAAGCAGAGAAGGCCGCGACGCGATTGGCTCAGCCGGAGCCAATCGGGAGGACGTCCCCGGGGCTCCACTGCCAACGGGAGCCCCGTGAAGAATCGCCGCCGCGCCAGGATTGGGCGCCGCCGAGAGCAACGCCCCCAGCACGTCCGGAGGTGAGGAGGACTTGCGGGTGTCTGCGCGGGAGGCCGGAGCCGTCTAAAGGGACTGCCGGCTCCCGCTCCGAGTCCCCACTCACTCCCCTGACTCCACGGGGGCCGGAGGAGGGGCATACCGGCCCCCCAACAAAGGGAACCACCACGCGAGAGGCACAAGAGCCTCGAGAAATTGATCAGCACCGGCCGGAGGGCCGCGAGACTCGCGCCGGGCCCCGCCCCCACCACAGAGGGCCGGGCCAGAGAAGAAGCGCCGTAAGGCCCCGCAGCCCGCCACAACACCGCAGGTGAGCCCAGGAGGCCCCTAGGGCTCTAGGTTAAGCCCCTGGGGGCCGGGGGCCACCCTTGAGGAGGGATCACGGAGGGAGGGGGCCTTTAATGACTTTGGGACTACAGGCCAGGCACATCCTATGACCCTAGCCTCCCGGGGAGATAAAGAAGTTCCCCCTTATAGGAAGCCCCCAGCTGCTGGACATGTTGAGGGGTTCCCGGTAGGATTCCCTCCCGCCTAGTGTATCATAGGCTGTATAGAGTACCTAGGCCTACTGTATATATGTTGATGTATAAACCGTGTTGCGCCTGTTCTAGGCCCTAGTTGGTAAAGAGCACCCGAATGAGCAGTGGTGCTGTGATTTTAATGCGGCCTTTTAGTGGCCAGAATTGTGAAGGGTCTTTGTAAATGAACGCGCACTAGTTACCAGAATGTATAATTTGAATAATTGAATGCCATCTTGATTAAGATAAAGGAACCTGATTGTTACTTATCTAAGCCTGGTGTGGTGTCCGGTTATTGCGTCGCATTTCTGAGTTAATGTGAGAGTGTGCTGCACAACTGCCTTACACATTGCCTTCGCGTGCCTTTCCCCGCTTTGCGCCATGCTACCATAACGGTCTCGGTAACCCCGTTTCCAACATTGGTGTTCAGCGGTGGGATAAGGACTGGTATTTGTGCAGCACCCTACAGTGACTCAGTGTGCGCCGCAATTGGACACCTAGGAAAATAATAAGTAGGAGGAATTCTATTGTAAATTGCCAGTTGTATTAGTCCTGTGTTAAGACCTGCTGCCTTCCATTTAGGACCCCTTCCTTAAGTTGTCTGGGACCCCACCTAGGAGGATGGAGTTTGAGCTAGCCGACCTAGAGAGGTACACGGTGAACCAGCTCAAGGAGTTCTGCCTAGAGAGGGGGTGGCCGTCAAGCGAGGTGCCAGGAAGGAGGTACTTCAGAAGGCTTTGAGGGCATGGGTCATGGCCCACCCGGAGGGAAGAGGGGAGGAGGAGGAGCAGAGGGAGACAGACGACCCAGGAGAACTGAGCCTACTGAACATTGACGTCAGCGAGAATGTGTTGCCAGGAAGACGTTCCAGGGCAGGCAGTAGTGCGTCAGGGGGAGTGTGTCACCAGAGGAATTCGAGGACAGAAGGCAGCAAAGGCAATTGACATTAGAATTGGCTAAGATGGAAAGGGAGCGAGAACAGGGAAGGCTAGCCATGGAGGAAAGAAGGCTTGTACATGAGCTTAGCCTGAAAGAACTGGAGCTCCGAGCCTTGCAAATGGAAATGGAAGGCAAAGGAAATGGTGGCAGCGTACCTACTGGGGTTCCACAGGAGCCCAAATTTTACCTACCCAGGGAGGTGATGGCCAGCTTTAGTGTGGGTGATGACATAGACAAGTGGTTGACGGCGTACGAGGTAGCTTTGGTGGCCCATAGAGTTCCTGAGAGCTACTGGGGAGGAGGACTTTATAGATACATACCTCCACTAGTCAGGGACACACTGCTAACCTTAGAAAAGGGGGATCGAACCAACTACCCTATCATGAGGGAGGCCCTGCTCAGGAAGTTTGGCCTCACCCCTGAGAAGTACCGCCAAAAGTTTCGCAACAGCCACAAGCTCACCACACAAAACTGGGTAGATTTTTATGATTATGCCCGGAAGGCATTAGAGGGTTGGGTGCGTGGCAGCGAGGTTGACAATTACACTGGGCTGTACGACCTATTTTTGAGAGAGCACCTCCTCGAGAAATGTTTTCCGGAGCTGCGCCAGTACTTGGTGGACCGCAAGCTGACCAACCCAAGGGAGCTTGCAGAGGAGGCAGACACGTGGGTCAGCACTAGGGTGTCCCACAAGGGAGCCGGGGCGGATCCCCGAAGGGTGGACAGGTGTTCCCCCAGAAGAAAGAGGGGGAGATAAAAAGAGGGAGTTCTTTAAAGGTCCCCAAAATAGACCGCCTGGGAGAGGGGTAGGTTTCCCATCCCAATCTGGATACCAGAAACCCACTTACCCTGACAGGAGTCAGCAGCCCAGAACTGTCCGGTGCTACGAGTGCGGGGAGGTTGGACACTACAAGGGGGATGCCCAGTGTCGCAAGAGAGCCCCAGCCCCCACAGGAGGTAAGACCCCCGGGGTGGCCAGTGTAGCGCTTGGGGAGGAGTTGTCCCTAGGTAGGGGAGGTGAGTGGACAGGCTTGACCTTAGTTTCCCTGGGGGATAGGGAGATCATCCCAAGGGTGCAGGTACCCGAGAACACTGCCAAGTATCGGCAGAGGGTCCTGGTGAACGGGGAGGAGGTGGAGGCTCTGAGGGACACAGGTGCCAGCATGACGATGGTGAGACGTCAGCTGGTGTCCCCAGAGCAGGTGATTCCTGAGGAGTTCCACCCAGTAGTGATGGCTGATAATAGCCTGGGTCATTACCCCGTGGCCCAAGTTCCCTTTGAGTGGGGAGGAGTGTCAGGTCTGATGAAGGTTGCGGTGAGCCCTGCCATGCCAGTTGACTGTCTGCTGGGCAACGATTTAGAACATACTGCCTGGAGAGAGGTAGAGTTCAATGCCCATGCTGAGATGTTGGGGTTACCAGGATGGACTTGCGTTATCACGCGGTCCATGGCTGCCCGACCAGGAACTCAGCCCGGGTTGGAGCCTGAAAGAAGGGCCCAGCCCACTGCTGGACGAGGAGATGTCCGGGAGGAAACACCCGGTGAGATGGATGGGGAGCCCGCGGAGGTGACCCCGGAGTCCGCTGAGGTGGTTGGTTTTCCCGTGGGGGACCTGCCGACCCCTGCAGAGTGGCAGGTGGAAGGAGGGCCTACCCGGGAAGAATTTTGCCGGGCACAGAGGGAGTGCCCTACGCTTGTTGGCATACGGCAACAGGCCGACGCCCAAGCAGCTGGAACAGAGACTGGTAATTACCATGTCTACTGGGAGGATGGTCTCCTCTACAGTGAGCCTAAGGCTCCGGTGCATGGGTCCTCAAGGGCCGTGGTGGTCCCCCAATGCCACCGAGCCTTTCTGCTAGAGTTGGCGCATGAGATACCACTAGCAGGACACCTGGGCCAGGACAAGACGTTTGCGCGCTTGGTCCCACATTTTTACTGGCCCAGGATGCGCGTCACTTCTGACACTTATTGCAAGACCTGCACCACTTGCCAAGCAAGCGGCAAGACAGGGACTAAGGTGAAGGTCCCTCTAGAACCTCTCCCAGTGGTCGATACCCCTTTTGAGCGAGTGGGGATTGACATTGTCGGGCCGTTGGATCCGCCGACTTCAGCTGGGCATAGGTTCATTTTGGTGCTAGTAGACCACGCCACCCGGTACCCAGAGGCAATCCCTCTGAGGACCATCACAGCACCGGTGGTGGCGCGGGCCCTCATGGGGATTTTTACCCGAGTGGGATTCCCCAAGGTCGTGGTGTCAGATAGGGGCACGAATTTCATGTCGGCCTACATGCAGGCCATGTGGAAGGAGTGTGGAGTGACCTACCGGTTCTCCACTCCTTACCACCCCCAGACGAACGGGCTCGTGGAGCGCTTCAACAAAACCTTGAAGGGGATGACAAGGAGCCTACCCGAGGACTTGAGAAGAAAGTGGGACGTCCTCTTACCCTGTCTGCTCTTCTCCTACCGAGAGGTGCCGCAGAAGGGGGTCGGTTTCAGCCCCTTTGAGCTGCTCTATGGCCACCCCGTTCGGGGGCCCCTCAGTCTTGTCAAAGAGGGGTGTGTGAAGTCTTCCTCGAAGCTTCCCCGTGATGTGGTCAGCTATATGCTGGCGTTCCGCAGCCAAGTGGCCAAGCTGTGGAAGGAGGCCTCGGACAACTTAGAGGCAAGTCAGGCCGTCATGAAGCAATGGTATGACCGGAACGCGCGGACGGTAGAGTTAGACGCTGGACAGAAGGTGTGGGTCATGGAGCCAGGAGAGCTTAGCGCCCTCCAGGACCGATGGACTGGGCCGTTTGAGATCTTAGAACGAAAAGGCCAGACCACGTATGTCGTCGACATGAAGACCCCCGTCAACCCCACAGGGTGCTCCACGTCAACCGCCTGAAGCCACACCAGGAGCGTTCCGAGCTCACTCTCTTGATGATAACGGATGGGAGTGAGGAGGAAGAGAGTGAGCCTCTGCCAGACCTTCTGGCGGTCCACGAGAAGGATGGTTCGGTAGAGGGAGTAGTCCTCGCCCCATCCTTGACCCCAGAGCAACAGAGGGACTGCCGCCAGGTTTTGGGGCAGTACGCCTCGTTGTTTTCCCTCACGCCTGGAATCACGCACCTGTGTACCCATGATGTGGACACAGGGGACAGTCCGCCAGTGAAGAACAAGTCTTACCGGCTGTCCGATAAGGTCAAGGCTAGTATCCAGAGTGAGGTGGTAAAGATGCTAGAACTGGGGGTGATTGAGCCTTCCAGTAGCCCTTGGGCTAGTCCGGTAGTGTTGGTGCCGAAAGCGGCCCCCCGGGCACCACACCAGAACTTCGGTTCTGTGTGGATTATCGTGGACTCAATTCGGTCACCAAGACCGACGCTCACCCGATCCCTCGGGCGGATGAGCTCATTGACCGGCTGGGAGCAGCCCGGTATTTGAGTACCATTGATTTAACATCAGGATATTGGCAGATCGCCATGGCGGAAGGAGCAAGGGAGAAGACTGCGTTCTCCACCCCCGAGGGCCACTTTCAATTCCAGGTGATGCCCTTCGGGTTGAAAAATGCTCCCGCCACTTTCCAGCGGTTGGTGAACCAGGTGCTGTCTGGCCTAGAGGCCTTCTCTGCTGCCTACCTGGATGACATAGCTGTCTTCAGTAGCAGCTGGGAAGACCATCTGCAGCATCTCCAGGAGGTGCTGCAGGCTTTGCAAAGGGCTGGTCTAACCATCAAGGCCAGCAAGTGCCAGATTGGACAGGGATCTGTCGTGTACCTGGGACATCTGGTGGGCGGAGGTAAGGTGCAACCCCTCCAAGCCAAGATTGAGACCATCATGGCCTGGGAGCCCCCAAGACCCAAACAGAGGTCCGAGCTTTTCTCGGCCTCACGGGATACTACCGCCGGTTCGTCAAGGGATATGGAACCATCGTGGGCCCGTTGACGGAATTGACTTCCAAGAAACAGCCACGCAGAGTAATCTGGACGGCTGCCTGCCAAGATGCCTTTGAGACTCTTAAACGTGCCATGTGCACCGCACCGGTGCTCCGGACCCCGACTTCGGCCGGGAATTTATCGTGCAGACAGACGCTTCTGAGCATGGCATAGGAGCTGTGCTCTCGCAGCTGAATGACGATGGCCAAGACCAGCCAGTGGCCTTTATCTCCCGACGACTACTCCCCCGGGAACAGCGGTGGAGTACCATCGAGCGGGAAGCCTTTGCTGTGGTTTGGGCGGTGAAGAAGTTGAGGCCATACCTTTTTGGTTGTCACTTCTTGGTCCAGACCGACCACAGACCCCTTCGCTGGCTCATGCAGATGAGAGGCGAAAATCCCAAATTGTTGAGGTGGTCCATTTCCCTCCAGGGGATGGACTTTCGGGTGGAACATCGACCCGGTGTAGACCACGCCAACGCTGACGGTCTCTCCCGGTTTTTCCGCCTTAGTGAAGAGAACTCCCTAGAGGTTGGGAAGCTCTCCCCTCTTTCGGCTGGGGGGACGTGTGTTAGACCTGTCAGCCCTAGGGTGGTCTTACCCTGTTTTTTTCCCTTTCTGCGCCTCATTTTTGCCACCATATTTTTACTGGACCTAGGTCTCCGGGCGCCTTGCCACTGCTGGTCAGTGCTGAGGTGCAGGTGCTCTCTCACCAAAGATGGCTGCCACAGGCCCCTGCTACTGCAGAGGGCCTTCCACACATACACGCTAGTCGCCAGAGTCAGGCTGGGACAAGGGATACAGTAGCCATCCCGTCCCCGCCTCTGGGCCCCATAGCTAGGTAGGTGGAAGGTTCCAGAACCTTCCGGGCTGTGGGAGGAGTTACACTTTGCCGCCTTTGGGAGGGTCACCTGACCTAGGGGTATAAGAGGCTTGGAGGGAAAACCTGGAGTTAGTTAGGTTGAGGCACCGCTGAACCTGGGAGAACCTGCGCTGGAGTACAGACTTTAGGGCCTAGGGGGAGACCTACACTACTGCCGCTGACAGGGTCAAGGCCCTGCTGCCGTAAGATAGATGAGGAACGCCCACCACCCACTGATCTTGCCCAGTGTGAGGGGACCCAGGGAACCATCTCCAGCGTGCCAGGAGGAACATACAACCCTCCAGGAATCACCAACTCACAACCCCCCCTGTTCATAAAGAGACTTTGCTGCATCCAAGAATTTCAGGACTAGAAAGTGAAACCCAGTAAGAGGGGATCAGGAGGCGAAGCGCTGCGTCCTAAGCGCTAGGCCTCCACCCCCTATCCACCTATTCAGACAGCTGGACTGTCCCCCAAGAACCATCCCTTACACAGCCTGTGAATAAGGCTGTCAGCGCGCCTGCGCTGCAACCCCCAAGTGTGGAGAGAACTTGACCCCCCCTTTTGGTCACTGACCTGGTGACCGGATCACCGCCGCGGCCGCCGCCGCTGGAAGAAGGGAACTGAGGCCGGGGGATCTCTCCCCTATTCATAGCTGTGGTGAGGGGCGCCGTCCGCGCCCTCACCGAAATCCCCCAAAAGTCACCGCCGGGCCCGAGACCCCTGCCGCTGCCAGCGCGGCCAAGAAGAACACCGCCGCAGCCCGAGGGCCGCGTGAGTTCAACTGAGGCCTGCTGCGGCCTTTCGGCCCGTGGACGCTGTCGTCGAGGAGCCGGGGACGCTGACCGCGTCACAGGTCGCGCCCCCGAAAAGGCCGCGACGGGATTGGCCTGCCAAAGCCAATCGCCGGAGAAGAGGGCGTTGCCAGGCAACCACCGAAGGCCGCGACGTGATTGGCCCAGCGGAGCCGAGCTCAACGACGTCAGAGGGGCTCCACTACCAACGGGAGCCCCCGGAAGCAGAGAAGGCCGCGACGCGATTGGCTCAGCCGGAGCCAATCGGGAGGACGTCCCCGGGGCTCCACTGCCAACGGGAGCCCCGTGAAGAATCGCCGCCGCGCCAGGATTGGGCGCCGCCGAGAGCAACGCCCCCAGCACGTCCGGAGGTGAGGAGGACTTGCGGGTGTCTGCGCGGGAGGCCGGAGCCGTCTAAAGGGACTGCCGGCTCCCGCTCCGAGTCCCCACTCACTCCCCTGACTCCACGGGGGCCGGAGGAGGGGCATACCGGCCCCCAACAAAGGGAACCACCACGCGAGAGGCACAAGAGCCTCGAGAAATTGATCAGCACCGGCCGGAGGGCCGCGAGACTCGCGCCGGGCCCCGCCCCCACCACAGAGGGCCGGGCCAGAGAAGAAGCGCCGTAAGGCCCCGCAGCCCGCCACAACACCGCAGGTGAGCCCAGGAGGCCCCTAGGGCTCTAGGTTAAGCCCCTGGGGGCCGGGGGCCACCCTTGAGGAGGGATCACGGAGGGAGGGGGCCTTTAATGACTTTGGGACTACAGGCCAGGCACATCCTATGACCCTAGCCTCCCCGGGGAGATAAAGAAGTTCCCCCCTTATAGGAAACCCCCAGCTGCTGGACATGTTGAGGGGTTCCCGGTAGGATTCCCTCCCGCCTAGTGTATCATAGGCTGTATAGAGTACCTAGGCCTACTGTATATATGTTGATGTATAAACCGTGTTGCGCCTGTTCTAGGCCCTAGTTGGTAAAGAGCACCCGAATGAGCAGTGGTGCTGTGATTTTAATGCGGCCTTTTAGTGGCCAGAATTGTGAAGGGTCTTTGTAAATGAACGCGCACTAGTTACCAGAATGTATAATTTGAATAATTGAATGCCATCTTGATTAAGATAAAGGAACCTGATTGTTACTTATCTAAGCCTGGTGTGGTGTCCGGTTATTGCGTCGCATTTCTGGGTTAATGTGAGAGTGTGCTGCACAACTGCCTTACACATTGCCTTCGCGTGCCTTTCCCCGCTTTGCGCCATGCTACCATAACGGTCTCGGTAACCCCGTTTCCAACACACCTCAAGATCAAAAGCCTCTACAACAACTTCGTCGACCATCCACCTGACGCCAAGGCCTTCCCCCCGCCCCCCCAGAGACACCAGTCAGCCCACCATCTCCAACTGGACACCGATCACGACCGAAGGCACCTCCTCGACCATGAACGGCATCCACTCGGGGGGGCCCCCACCAACTCCTGCCCTACTGACATCTACCACAGAGCCGCGGCCGCCATCGCACCCGAACTACAACGCACCATCAACACCACCTTCAAAACTGGCACCTTCCCAGATGACTGGAAGCGCGCAGAAGTCAGGCCCCTGCTCAAGAAGCCCACAGCTAACCCCACCGACCTAAAGAACAACCGGCCCGTCTCGCTCCTTCCCTTCGCAGCCAAAGTTTCAGAGAAAACAGTCAGCAGGGAACTGACTCGATTCATCGAAGAGAACGCCATCCTCGACCCGTCCCAATCCGGATTCAGAGGCAATCACAGCACCGAGACCGCCCTACTCACCGCCACAGACGACATCCGCACCCTCCTGGATCAAGGCCACTCCGCACCCCTCATCCTACTCGGCCTATCAGCGGCTTTGACACCGTCTCCCACACTAGTCGCCAGACTACACGACGCCGGCATTCAAGGAACAGCCCTGGACTGGATCCGATCATTCCTCACCGTAAGAAGCAAAAGGATCAGACTGCCACCCTTCCTCTCCGATCCCACGAAAATCACCTGCGGAGTCCCGCAGGGGTCATCACTGAGCCCGACTCTCTCCAACATCTGCATGGCCCCCCTCGCAGCCGTCGTCCAACAACACGGCCTCAACATCTTATCCTATGCTGACGACACCCAGCTCATCCTCTCCCTCACCAAAGACCCCATCACCGCCAAACTCAACTTCCAGAAAGGAATGCAAGACGTCGCAGTCTGGATGACCAACAGCTGCCTGAAGCTCAACGCCGAGAAGACAGAAGTCCTCATCCTTGGAACCACCCACTCAGCATGGGACAACAACTGGTGGCCGACCGCTCTTGGGAGCCCACCCACCCCCTCAGACCACGCCAAAAACCTCAGCATCGTACTCGACTCAGCACTCACCATGAACCGACAGGTCAACGCCGTCACCTCCAGCTGCTTCAACACCCTCCGCATCCTACGCAAGACCTTCAAATGGATCCCCACTGAGTCAAGGAAGACGGTCACCCACGCACTCATCATCAGCAGACTGGACTACGGAAACGCACTCTACACCGGCATTAACAAGTCCCTACTCCGCAAACTCCAGACAATACAGAACACCGCCGCCAGACTCATCCACGGCATCCCCCGGCACGAACACATCAGCCAACACCTACAAAGACTCCACTGGCTCCCAGTGGAGAAAAGAGTCACCTTCAATGTTCCCTCTAATTTGTTTCCTCTGTGTGCGGCAGTGTAGGGTCTCAGTGCGCTGCAGCCATGGCTATGTGCACCAGGAACCACACTGCGCGTGTGTGCAGCGCCGAATATCACTACAAACGTTTGCTTAAAACCCTAGCAGCCCAGCTCTGTTAAGAAGAGACATTTTATTCCTCTGTCTGATGTAACATTTCCTATACATTGATTTACACACTATGATTCAGTGTCTCTGTGTAATGTGTATGCGATGTAAAGTGCTTAACACCTTACACTGGTATGAGTGGCGCTATTAAACAAAATAAATATGAAAGAGAGAGGAATTATGGAGACTTGAGGGTCCTCCTTCTTTTAAATTGCAACCACGACATACACGTTGATTTGTATGGAGAACGCGGTTGTGTTCCTACACTGCACACGACCTCCGTGGGGCTCCTAGATACTCACCTTAGGTGGTTACTTGGGTCTCCGACACTACTACGGCCTCTGACTATAGTCTTGATTCGAGTCGTGGTTCGCATAACATTATTTTAGTATATGGTTTGGTATCCCCCTGGGGACCACTCTGTTTTCCGTACTATTTACCTGTTTCTATTGCAAAGTATTGTGTGTATTGTGTATATCTCTGGCTAGGAGATATTTAAATGTTTTAGTGAGTGTCTTACATTAAATACATATTTTTATAAATACAATGTGGTTCTTTTTCTCTTACTCTATACCTATAAGATTATGTTCTGGTAAAAAAGCTGCTTTATACTCCTTCTGGACTAAGACTGAAGGCTGTTCTTCACAGCTACCACTTAGAGAGCTTGCTAAGGTTGTCTAAGACCACTAAAATCATCATAAGGGTTGTCTGGATCAGTGCAAGGTGTCCACTTACATAAGTGTACATCATATACTGAGCCAGCTTCTCACATGTGGTAAATGTTTTCACAATATTAGGAGGGCAACCTAATTTCCTTGCTCACTTTAAACTTTCCAATTTGAATTGCATGTATCTGTAATCACTCTTTTGTTTTCAATTGCTTTCCATATTTTGTCTTTCAATTAATTTCTAGACGTTGGTGCCTTTTTCCATAAAGTTCTTTTTATTAAGTATCCAATTCTAAGACGCTTAAAACAGACCCAGCCAAGGCGTTTCATCTCTTATAGGGACTTTATCAGGGTAATTTGATGTATCCTCCTTCTCAAAATTCTTCTTTTACATTAGTTCCCCCTTTAAATGTCTGGGCTCCTTTCGAACAGCCTTACAGTGTGTGTGTGTCCTAGTCCTATCTGATCGATACCTCACCTGAACGAACTAAGAAGGGTGGAAGGCTTTTTTTAATCTTGCCAAGATGCAGGTCTGAGCAGATGGCAGCTGCAAGTGTGTAAATGACTGATCCATCTGTCGGGAGTATTCTCTTCACTAACACTTGCTTCCCTTCTCTTTTTGCAACATTGTCGTGGTGTCACCAGGGCTTTAAGTGGAAGCTTTTTCAATATTATATGAAAGCCATAGTTGCTGCTTATTTATCTCATGCAACTAACAACCACTGACAAAGCCAATAGTCCGACTTGTTGTAGGTATGATGTTACTTGTTGTATCATATATCTGGATGCAATGACAGAAACAGGAAAATACAAGTTGGGAGCACACTATGCCAAGCACAGAAAAGTTTAAAAAGTCACACAATCACCCCGCAGCCCAGCAATATTAAGAAGAGAAATACAGCAAGTCTACAAACACGGTGTGTGCTTTACACGCCATGTTTGTAGAGTTGCTGCATTTCTCTTCTTAATAGAGCGCAGCTGCAGGGTGATTGTGGGCCTTTGTTAAAGTTTTCAGGTTAATCGCAGAGCCCAACTGGAGCTGCAATTAACAAGAAAACTTTCAGATGAAGTGAAACGGGATGACTAGGAGTGGGCAGTGCGCTTAGAGGCTTTTGTAGGTGAGAAAAGTGATCACTGAACTGCTATGCAACTTTCAAATCCTTGAGAAAATACAAACTTAGACCAACATTACAACGCTGACAAGAGATCTGTGAAAACCTGCACCATCACTGCACTGGTACATCACCTAGTCCCGTAGAATGCTCAGGTCACAGATCATCATGCGTAAAAAACACTCTTTCTAGATGTCAGTTTCTCAAGACAATAATAGAACAATAATTAAGACCCTAAAAAGACTCTGCTCCTCCACTGCTCGAGACTACTGTTACCATCATCAGTGTCTCACTGGGTCAAGGTTCATCTAGTCTATTCTTCAGACTTGCCATAATGAGCATCTACATTAAAAAAATAGAGAAATACCACAAACATTTCCCCTTTCTTCCTTCCTCTGACCCCATTAAACCTGGAAAGAATAATCACCCTACAATTTGAAAAATATTTAGAAGCAAGCCAACTATTGAATTCCCATTAGTCACTTTTCTGTCCCAACCACAGTACGGAAGCTGCACTACTAGATGTATGGCAAGCTCCTATTACAAGACAGTCTGCTTAACCTGATGAATTTCAGAGCTGAGTTTTGTACAGAAGATCACCCCCTTTCGCCCTAATATATGCAAGTACAAAAAGCGAATCTCATTAACAGTCAAACTGCTTCTTGTTAAAATGTCACATTTTGTCAAAAGGGGTTGTTAAAACTGTACTACCAGCGTGACCATAACAGACACTCAAGCAAGTCTCGGTCATTGGCAGCCTCATCACAACTCGAAAGATGGCTGGAGAGTTTCGCTGTTTTCAAATTTTAGATGGATTTAATTTATACCAGCCATTGTTGCTGCGTATTTATCTTATGCAACTAGCAACCACTTACAAAGTCAATAGTCCGACTTGTAGGTATGATCAGGGCTTTAAGTGGGCCGGGTCTCACCGGTGCTGAGCACTGGCAGTTTTTAAAGGGGGCCTCGAAACGGGTCTCTATCGGGCTCTGTTTTATATCCTGGCCCAGGTAGTCTGTTTTTTCCAGACTGCAGTGACACTAGGCACATCGATGTGCGCGTGCTCACACTGCTCACTTCTCACTAGTAGAGAAGTTAGGGCATGACGTCATCCCTGGTGAGCCTTGTAGGTAGGGTGACCAGGAGTCCCGGATTTGTCTGGACCGTCCCGGTTTTTCAACAGTTGTCCCGGCAGATTTCAGAAAAAGTGCTCAGGTCCCGGTTTTTTGAGAGGGTGAACTAAAAACAGTGAGAGGCATGTTTTTTAGATGTTCCAAAGCAGGGCTAGTAAGCAGCTGTTATAAGTAAGCAGTTTAATTAACAGGCATGATGCTGGTTTTAAAAATTACATTTTATTTATTTTCTTAGTGCCTGTTCTGTGTTTCTATGAGGATGAGGACTGTCATTATTTGCCACTTTATTGATGTAAATTTGTGGTCCTTCCTCTATTTTTGCGAAATGTCCCGGTTTTTGGGTAGCACGCTCTAGTCACCCTACTTGTAGGGGATGGGAAATCCTTTAAAGAGAGTCATTTTCTCTCTGGATTTCCCTTCTCTTTTGAAACTCAGGAGCAGCAACATTGTCGTGGTGTCACCAGGGCTTTAAGTTGAAGCCTTTTCAATATTACATACAAGCCATAGTTGCTGCTTATTTATCTTATGCAACTAACAACCATTGACAAAGCCAATAGTCCTGACTTGTAGGTATGATGTTACTTGTTGTATCGTATATCTGGATGCAATGACAGAAACAGCAAAATACAAGTCGGGCGCTACACTATTCTAAGTACAGATTTTTAGCTTATGTGTCTTAAGCCAGGGCCTTAATTACACTGGCCACGCCCCTTTACAAGACCCCCAGTTTTGTCATCCCACTTAAAGCCCTGGGTATGATGTTACTTGTATCGTATATCTGGATGCAATGACAGAAACAGGAAAATACAAGTAGGGTGGCACACTATGCCAAGCACAGAAAAGTGTAAATCACCCCACAGCTGCGCTCTATTAAGAAGAGAAATTCAGCAAGTCTACAAACACAACGTGTGCTTTTCACGCCGTGTTTGTAGAGTTGCTGCATTTCTTTCTTAACAGAGCTGGGCTGCGGGGTGATTGTGGGCCTTTGTTAAAGATATCAGGTTAATCACAGCGCCCGTCTGGAGCTGCAATTAACCTGAAAACTTTAACAAAGTCACACAATCACCCCGCAGCCCAGCTCTCTTAAGAAGAGAAATTCAGCAAGTCTACAAACACGACGTGTGCTTTTCACGCCCTGTTTGTAGACTTGCTGAATTTCTTTTCATAATAGAGCGCAGCTGCAGGGTGATGGGCCGATTGTGTGCTTTTGTTTAAAGTATTCATGTCAATTGCAGCTCGTGACGGCGCTGCAATTAACATGAATACTTAAACAAAAGCACACAGTATGCACCGCAGCCGGGCTCTACATGAAAGAAACACCCGATTTTCGCGCCGCTCGCTTTTTAAAAGCAGCGGCGCGAATGTTCTTGTTTGATGTGCTGTGTGTGTGCGCGCTCCACACACAGCACTGCGCGCTTCATGTAACAGAGGTGCGCGCACGTTATTGGGAACAGTGGTCACCTTCAAAATCCTCACTCACGCCTACAAATGCCTACACAACAACGGACCCAAATACCTCAATGACAGTATCAACTTCCACGTACCCAAAAGAAACCTCCGATCCTCCAACCTCGCACTGGCCGAAACCCCGCGCATCCACAGAGCCAGAGCAGGCGGAAGATCCTTCTCTCACATCGCAGCCAAGACCTGGAACGAGCTACCGGCAGACATCAGACGCGCCCCCTCCCTGAACACCTTCAGGAAGATCCTCAAGATCTGGCTATTCGGCTAACAGATCTGTGGAACCCCCCCACCCCTCCCCCCTCAGCGCCTTGAGACCCTCACGGGTGAGTAGCGCGCTTACAATTCCCTGATTGATTGATTGATAGGAGTGCAGTGACCTCTGTTGGTTTGCTCTATGATTGTGGCCTAAGTTGATCATAGAAAGAAACAGACACATGTAATGTGGTTTTTGCAATGCTTAATTTGCTGTTATTGCTCCTGTGGCTGCATGTTTGTGGCCATAGTTGATCAAAGAAAGAAAGACATACGCAATGTGATTTTTACTATGCTCTATTTGCTGACAGGAATGATTTATCATGAAAGGTTGCACTGTTTCATTCATTATAGTAACTGCAAACGGTTCCCATGCTTTAATAATTGTAATAATTACAGATGGATTATGGTTACTGAAGTCAGTGATATGGTGATGCATTAGGAAATGTGACTCTGTTCTTTAAGTGTTCATGCTTGATTTAAGGTGACGCCCTTGTATATGGTTTCTGCTATATTGTATGGGAGGAGGTGCTCTGATTTATGGGCTTATGACCCTTTAGGGGTCAAATGTAGTGTGACCAAAGGTATTTCCACCAACCTTATGTATATTTGTAAATTACTCTGTAGTAGTAAGTAGTGTGTGTAATATATGTACTTTTCCTTTTCTAAAGAAAAATCCCAGACTGGACAATCATTTATTGAGTATGCCAGTGTTAAAATTAAGACTTGGCAGATACCCCACTAAGCAGGGCACGCAAACCTGGATACAACAATGGCTAACCAGTGAATTTAGACTGTGTAGATAGCCATGTGAAACTTTACTACACATTGTGTGTGTATCCAAAATTGCTTAAAACACATCGTGCATTTGCAAGACCTTTGTTACTTAAATTTATTTTTTATTTAATTTTTTTTAAAGTTATGTATAGCGCGAACAAGACCCAAGCGGGTATCAGACCGCTTTGCAGAAGCAAGGTGACAGACAAACGGGGCGACAATAGTGGCAAAGCAAGAGTAATATACAGTAACAGTAATATACAACAGTAGTAACAGGAATGTAAAGACAAAATAATGAAGGATATCGGAGCCATGACATTCCAAATACCATAGGTAGGCAATGGTCCAAACAAAGCTGGGATAAGATCTGCTCGTCAGCCCCTTATTCTATGTCTATTGGGTGTGTCGATTCCATTGATTTGTCAAATGATAACGTTTTTAACAATTGCTGAAAAAATGCTGACATCTGTAGTTTAAATGTATTTGTTTATGCCCTTTTTAAAGGTAAATTTTACAGGACTGGATAATAGAAGAATAGTTGTTTTTAGGCATCTGACACTTTGAATTTTTATGCAGCTTGAATCAATGATTCTGTTTCTGGTAACCTTGGAAATTAGGCCTTAAAGATCATGTGAAAGCATAGAGGCACTTTATTGTTCATCTGCACGATGTTATATAATGTTTATAGCTTTATTGAATTGTTTAATGACCTGCTATATTATCATCCTTATGGTGGTCAGTTTTTTAGCTATTTGTGTGATTAGTCTCTATAGACCATGGGCAAGCACTTAGGCACTTTATCGTCCATTTGTATAATGGTATATAATGTTTACAGTTTTTATCGTATTGTTTCGGGAACTACTTTGTTTGTTACTTTTACTATGACCATTGAACGACTGTGATAAAGATGTGTATATGTGGTATCAATGTCCCAGTACGGTGTGTAACCATTGAAGCATTTCTTATGTACAGTTGTATATTAATTAGCAAATTAAGGGAAATGAAAAAGGTCCTAGTTAATTAACATATCAATTTTGTTTAGATGACTGAGGAATAGTTTTTTATATGATACCAATGTTTTAAATTGTAATGATTTTTGTTAATCAAACAATGAAGAATTACTTACTAATGCATGCCAGTGAAGGGTGATTACTAGCCCACACCACCTCCTATGAGTAAGCCTTCGACTACTCTGCTCCACAACCGCGAGAGTCAAGTGCTACAATAGAGTGTTTGGCTCCCAGTGAGGGGGGGTAATTGTGGACCTACTAGTTGCGCAGGCCTCACAACTAATAGCCTATTGCCTTACATTCTGTGTTTGCTTTCCCATGCTCTATATAAACGTAAACCAATCATGATTTAATGTCTTAGGGGCCCATTACGATACCCGGCGTAAATAAATCCGCCAGGCATGGAAGCGGCAAAAATCCGCCCGCACACACCGCCTGAACACCGACCACGCCATTACGATTACACAAACCGAAAACCGCCATCGGCGGAAAAATCACACAAAATACCGCCCGCCATCGTCCGAGTCGGAGTCAAACCGCCCGCCACGGACGGAAACACGCACGACAACACAAAACCGCCCGCCCTCACGGCCGACACACCGCACGTGAAATTACGATCGCACCGCCATGAGCGCGGAAAAACCACAAATATACCGCCCGCCAGCGCAAACAACGCCGATGAGAATCGACACGGCAGAAGCCATGGCGCCAACGTACCTGCACAGAAACCATCCGCACACAAAACCAATAGCACACAACATGGCCAACAAGTCCACACAGCAAGGCACGCACAAATACACAAGCACAGTACACATCCCGAAAACACCCCCGGACAAACAAAAAATACAAAGGCCAGAACCCCAGACACAACACACCTGAAAACAACAGACCATGAGGACACACCCACATAGGTGAGTACAAAAGCAGCACTCCCACAGACCACAACCCCTTGCTACATTGCAAACCAGAGAGGAGAGGAGAGGACACAGTGACACAGCAAGGACAGCAGCACACCACAGAAACGCACACATCACTACCACCACCACCACCACCACCACCACCACCACCACCAAACACCACCACCACCACCACCACCACCACCACACCCGGCACAACAAACCCCATGCACATTACACAACACACACCGCACCAGCACCACAAACACCATGGCACCACAAAGGATGCCCAAGTTCACGCCCATGGAGCTGACGGTCATGGTCGACGAGATCATCAAGGTGTACCCACAAATCTATGGGAACATGGTCCAGCACACACCACTAGCCACCAGAAACAGAATGTGGAACCGGATCGTAGACCAGGTCAATGCAGTCGGGACCCTGCCCAGAAACAGAGTCGAGATTAACAAACGTTGGAATGACGTCAAGAGCCTGGTCAAGAAGAAGGAGGGCAAAAACAGAGAGCTGGCTGCCGTCACTGGCGGAGGGAATCCCGCGCCCTTTAAGACCTTCAAAGCGTGGGAGGAGAAGGTGCGAGTCGTAATACATCCGGAGATCCTCGCCGGATTAGCAGGGGAGTGGAGGCTGGTAAGTACAAACTAATGTATACCAGCACACCGCTATGTACTCACATGCGCAACTACCATGCCACAGCTCCCAGGGACAAACACCCCCATGTCCAGCACACAATACACAACACATCACACACACATGCAACAGACACTACCACACACAGCCCAAACCGAACAACTGTAAGATGCGTGGGGACATGTGTACACTCAGCCAGCCACGTCACCACCAACAGGTCCCCAAATATGCCAGAAGCGCCACAACGAGCACCCACCACACCCATGTGTCCGCCACAGCTGCACTAACCGACAAGTAACAGGTAAGTGGCAGGAACACAAAGTGCAGTGGGTGGGAGGGTGGACAGCCCAAGTACAACACACACCAGGCCCCAGTCCCACAGCACAGCAAGGAGGAGCATCCCCCACACCCCACAGCCACGTGTCAGCCACCGCAGTGCACAACGACAGCCGAAAGGCAGACATCACGGTCCACAGCAATCGGTGTCAGTGGGTGTCCAGCCACCCCCACGACCCACAACACCCCCCACCCCCACAGACCTGCAACATGGAGCACCCCCGCTTAGAGCCATGTGGCATCCAGTACAGTGCACGCACGAACAACTTGCAGGTGGGAAACTGGACAGGGCTGGATTACTGGAGGCATGAGGACCATGACACGACCAACACATGGGACATGTCACGTAGCAGACGAACACGCAGCACCGCCCACCGTCACGAACAAGTGAACAATGTGCACACGGACATGAACAACAGACTCACACCCCACATGACCAATCACAGACATAGCAACACCCAAGGAGCCACGTCTGCATGCACAAGCCACACTGAATATAGTCCCACACGGCAGCCACTGTGCAACTCATCACACACAACCGAAACACCATTGAAGTCCTGTCCATGTAGCCCCTACTGCCTGTCAACCACACACCCCACAACTACGCCTATGTAAGACAAACAACACTAGACGCAACAGAGCGGAACAACAGAAATGCACACGAACACCACTGAACCCATCAAATTCACAGACACACCATGCACATACAACATACCATCCATCCCATCCGTCAGCCCCAGTCTCATGAAAGGCATGTCATCCGCACAGCTGCCACACATACAGCAGTCACGCTAAGACACATGCCCATGACCAACCATGTGCCAGAAGTCAATTAAGCGCACGACACACTGTGAGCAACAACACACAACATGGGCCACACCCCCCCGAGCACTGCAGTGATGCACATGGCACAGGGCAGCACGCACACCAAGGAGATGGGACAACTGCAATACGTTGGCTGGCACACAACTATCACTCACTCATAACGATGCGTCCAATGCCATGTCCAGTAATCACAACAGACAGCAAATATGCAGGCCATGTCAAGCATGCACACACCTCAAACCATGCACTGTCATGCTGCCACAACACATGTCACGTTCGGCACCCATGGCTCACAGCATGTACCCCAAAACCATATCCCCTCCCAAATGCGAATCTGGGGCATGGCCCCCATGTTGCCATATGCGTTCCTAAGCGTTCCATTTGAACCCCAAAAGCATATCCCCTCCCAAATGCGAATCTGGGGCATGGCCCCCATGTTGCCATATGCGTTCCTAAGCGTTCCATGTGAACCCCAAAAGCAAAGTACAAACCAGACCCAGGATGGGCCAGGAGCCCACATACACCAGAGTCACAATGAGTAGGGGCACAGCAACACACCCATCGGCATGGCCAATCCCTCCCATGCCACATGTGCACAGCACACAGTCCCATTGCCTAGCACACACAACTACAGATGCCACAGCCACACACTCGCCTCCGGGAAACCCATGTACGAGATTGCACGAACTGCCAATGTCAGACGACAAATACATACTTCGCCAGGTGCAACACAATAACAAATCTCATTCTCTCCACAGGTGACGAACTGCCGGATGCTGGGGATGGAGACAGCAGCCAGCACAGCCAGCCCACAAGCCCCCAACGAGGACACACGGATCTGGAGGATCTGTCATCCTCTTCGGACACGGACCACCAAGCAGGCCCATCTGGCGTGGCAGGGCCCAGCCGCTCCCCAGGACCCCTCCTACCCACCAACCCATCATCCAGGGATGCTGAACAGTCCCAGCCCCCTGCTGCCACTGTCGTTGCGGCCACACCCACGGTCATTGCGGCCACTACCACTGCCGCAACCGCCACCATCGCCGCACCGACCACCACCGCCACCACCACCACCACCACGTCTTCGCTGGCACCAGCCCCAGCGCAGGTGGTGGCCCGGCCGACTGGATCCACCCTGGGAGCCACAGCGAGGACCGTGGTGTGCAATGTGGCTAGTGGGCAGGCCGGTGGCAGCAGGACTGGTAGGAGGAGCAGGGTCAGGGAAACGCCAGCCTCCCCTGGGAGCCATGCCCTGCCTCAAATGGCCAGAGTCCTTGGGGCCTACGAAGAGGCCCAAGGACAATGGGCCAGGTCTGCTACAGACACGCGGGAGGTGCTGGGGGTGCTGAGGTCCATGGACGCCCATATGGGCCAATTCGTGTCCCGTATGGACCAACTCGTGGACCTCATGGGCCAGCTGGTGGTGGCGGTGGGGTCACAGGCAAGGCCAGCAACACCACCTCCGCCACCACCTGCTAGGGCGCAGGGTCGGGCAGCAGTGTCCACTTCCCCTGCGTCCACAGCCAGTGAGCACACCTCACCCACCACCAGCAGGTCGCCACCACACACCCCCTCCCAAACGTGGAAGGGGCCGTCCGAAGAGGAAACAGATCTCCCGGGAGGACTTCGCACGCTCCAGTCGCAAGTGAGGCAGCCAGCCAGCCTTCCGCCAGCCTTCCTTGACCAGCCACTGCATTGACTTGCTCTACGATCCCACTCCACACAGCCATCTGGATGGCATGTGTGTGTTGGACTATGGACATAGAACCAGTGGGTACACCCTGAGCTTCACGCAGCCATGACCGACAGCTCATTGTCACTGCACGCACCACTTTTGTCATCACCTTACACACAATCACATGTCACAGTTTGTAATAAATGCACCTTTTTCACTAACTGCTGTTTGTGCCCTGTGTTTTATTTGTACGGAATACAACGGCCACCTTGGGCGGAAAGGCACCTGATGCGTGGCATGGCAATGGAATCCGGAGGGCCTGTAGGGACCTAGGGGTGGGAGACAGAACAGGAGCACATTCAATGAGTGTGTCACACACCCATCACACAGTACATGTCAACAACTACAAGCAATGTACACACATCGCACAGAGCAATAGGGCACAATGCCACAGTCACCAACAGTGGCATACTACCCTGGCCATGGAGCGTTGACACACTGCACGCAGTGAACATACGGCCACCCTGACACAGCACACACACACCTGCACAGATACAGACACATCATCCGTCGTACATGGACACTCACCGTCAAGTGAAGTAGCGGGCGATGAGCTGCTGGCGCACATTCCCAGCTTCCTCCTCTCCGCTGTCCACCTCACTCGAGCTGTCCTGGTCTGCGGGCTGGGGCCCTGGTTGATCTCCGTCATCCACAATGAGGGGGATCTGCTTCCGAATGGCCAGATTGTGCAGCATGCAGCACGCCACCACTATCTGGCACACCTTCTGTGGGGAGTACGCCAGTGCACCCCCGGTGCGGTCCAGGCACCTGAACCTGGACTTGAGGAGGCCAAAGGTACGCTCGACCACACGTCTGGTCCTCCCATGTGCCTCATTGTAGCGATCGTCTGCTGGGGTGCGAGGATTCCTCAATGGACTGAGCAGCCATGCCCCATTCGGATACGCAGAGTCACCTGGGTGTGAGGGACACAGAGAACCGTTGCTATTCCAACTGGACAGGGGACAGCATCGCACAACCAGCACGCTACACCACTCCACATACTCACCGACAATACAGCCACGATCCTGTTGCAGATTGGCCATCAGTCGTGGCAAGATGCTGTTGCGCATTATGTGTGCGTCATGGGCCGAGCCTGGGAACTTTGCACACACGTGGGTGATCACCATGTCCGCAAGGCACACCACTTGCACATTCAGGGAGTGCGTGTGCTTCCTGTTGCGGTACAGGTGCTCAGTGGCCTGTGGTGGAACAAGGCCAACATGTGTGCAGTCAATGGCTCCCACAACGTGTGGGATTCTGCCAAGGGCATAGAATGCACCCTTCACTGCCGCCAATTCACGAGCCCTGGGGAATCTGATGTACCTGTTCCGGTACAGCATCATGGCTGCCAGTACATCCCTCAGCACCTTGCTGAACATGGGCTGGGACATCCCTCCTCCACTGCCCACTGTGTGCTGGAATGACCCAGTGGCGAAGAAATGCATGGCGGCCATCACCTTAGCCGTGGGGGTGACAGCAGTCGGATACACCCTGCGGGGACGGAGATGGGGCTCTAACATGGCACACAGTCGATGCAGAGTTGGCCTGTCCAGCCGAAACTTCCTGATTACCTCTGTATCGTCCATGTCCGCCAGCAATTGGTATGGGCGGTCAATGTTCGGTCTCCGCCTAGGGACAATGGCAGAGGACACATGTCAAAGCAACACGGCACATAGCAATTTCGCATACACATCACTGACATGACTGAGCAAGCACATGAGCCACAGCCCAGCTGTCAAGCTGGGACGGCACGGCCACAATACACTTACACAGGTCTCCCAACAATGGCAATGGCAAGTGAGACATACCACTGCCATGTGCATGCACATGGGGATCCAGGCCCCAATGACTTGCGGGGCGTGCTGATGGGGACTGACTGCATATTCGTCAAGCGGCAACGCCACGGCAACATGAGTGTCTGCTGAGCATGGAACTGCTTCCGAGGCTGGATGAGTATGGCACACGACGACGACGATGTGGGCACGGGCTGAGCGGCCAATACAAGTGGGACCTGTGGCACGAGGGGATATGAGACAGTAGTAGGTGTCAGCACTGCACCCTATGTACAGCACTGTACGGATCACAGCTCCCGAAACATTGACTGGTGTCCACATTGACAGCCCCATGCCAAGACGGCTGTGTGCTTGCAGTCACACGTCACAGGTGAGAGGTTACATTGCACGTGCCAGGTGGCAGACGTACATAGTGGGAGCTGGCATGTGTGTGCATGTGTCTCCTGTTCAGGATCCACCAGATGGGCGCTGACTCTGTACTGACCATTGGACACAGCATGTTCCGTGGAAGGCTTGTGTGTGTGGGATGGTGGCACTGGATGTGCCTCCGTTGGGTGGGGGGCCATGCACAGGGCGGGTACGTCGATGATTGCGCATTGTTGGTCACGGTGGGTGCACCAACTAAGATGTGTTGCCCTGTGTTCAATTCCTATGTCCGCATGATGATGGACTGTGGATGTGGGCAGACTACACATTGGTCGATGTGCTGTCTATGTGCATGTGCCTTCACACCAGGCACAGCTGCCCCTGCACATTTGACCCCTGCTGGACTCGCTGCTGGGTCTGTGGAGCTGATGCACCTTCTGCGCGTGGGGCGGACAGCTCTCCTCACTTCCCTCATTGCGCATGTCATGTCTTTGCCGCAGGTGACATGGATCATGGAGGGCCCACATGTACGCGTGGGTAGGCTACACATGATTGTTCACTGGTCGCCACCCCCAGTCAGTGTTTCGAATGGGAAGGTTGTCGTGCTGGTGGTATGTTCGATGTGGCGGATGGGCGGGCCTAGGTGCGGGCTTACATTCCGGACATGGGGGGTAGTTGGATTGGCGACTAGTTGCAGTACACACGGGACACGTCTCTTCCTTTCCACATCTGGGTCATCCCTTGTACTAACTGACAGTGATACAGTCATCTTCGCCCCAGCCCTCATGTCGTCCCCTCGCCCCCCAATATGCATGCTCACCTGCGAGGCTAGCGCTTGCACAGGCAGCCCCAAGCTCGCACCAGAGAGGGCAAGGAGTGTATGTGTGGGTCCAGGGTATGATGTGTGGCGGGACGCCGTCCACCTGCGTGGTGCCCCAAATGGAGACCCGGCCTGCATGGACTATGCATCACAGTCTTCGCCTTCCGGATCCGCCACCTGCGACACCCAGTGGCTGTGGCTGCCCTTGCGGCCATGCCGCGTCCGTCTGTGGCTGATGGCCCACACATTCACTCTTTGGCCTCTCTGGGGAGGGCTCGGGGGTGGTGGCGCACGCGCTTGCACTTAGTCGCAATGGCATGTGGCGTGGTTGGTATGATGGGCAATGGATGGGATGGTGCGAGCCACCTCCCGTGACGTCAGTGCTGCTCGTGCTGTGGTGCGTCCCCCCTACACTTCCATCTGACTTGTGCCATGCTAGACGTTGAGGTTCTATTGCCTGCGTGATATGACCAGGAGGAGCGCGAGGAGACCTCTCACACACCATGCTCCACTGCCATCCCGTGCCCTGTATCGCCTGTGCGGATTGCCTATGTTGGGGTTACACCTGGTCGACTGGGGCTGTGTGTGCCTTGTCAAGGGGCATGGCGGGCGCACAACAGGATCCAGCTTGTCCACAGAGGGTGGGCTGAGGTGCGCCTGGTACCGCTTTGTACGTGTGCCCGGCTGCTGTGCACACACGTGTTCACTCCCCCCGACAGGTGTCCTCTCACAATGCCCAGGGAAGCGGTGGTGTACTGTTCATGACCCCTCCCAACACGGCGTGCTCCAACTTGGCATGTGCGCATCTACCCGTCGCACCCACCCACCTGAGCACTGCGTCCATACGACTTCACACGACACATGTGTGTCTTCCACAGTAGTGCTACTCATTTGCGTTGACATCCAATACCAGTGGACTACATGGTCATGCCACGACTGCCGTGTACTTCACATACTCTCATCCTCTCTCATTCGTACTTGTGAAATGAGTCAGCGGAGACAGTTTTGGTTTCAAACATTATATTGAGTCTTCTGTCCTCTGTGATGCAGTATAGTGGACACTACTGGCAGCGGAATACATGTTGAGGATATACTGAGCATGATTACAAATGGGATAGGGTGTGGGGTAACATCTGCTTGGCCAAGGCTGTGCTAATGTACATTTACGTATAGCTGCGGAGCTGCGGACTTTGACACAGACGGTATACATGTAGCCTACCAGACCGCTCGGCATCATGGGCACAGTCCATCTCAGTTCCATGTGACAGGTTTGCTGCGGTTGTTCCTCATGCACGCGTGCATGTGAGATGACATCAGGGCATGTGCTTGCGTGCATGCAGCGGCGTGCCACTTGTTGTTGCACTGTGGTGGTTACTGGACATGTCACAGTCACTGGGGTCGTGTTGTTGTTGTATGCACTTGTCGTCCATGCAAAGGTCCTGGTATGGGATTCCCGGGGCGGGGGTGGGAGGGGTGCAGCACCCACAGACTCCAGGCGACCCATTCATGTCCACTGAGCGGTGTGTGTGTCCATGTGCGCTGGATCCATGTCGTGTCCTGGTTGTTCGTGCAGTTCCGTCCATGTGGGTGCGATACACAGAGCCCATGCCACTGCCTCCCACGATGCATGCGGTGTTCCTGGATGTGATGGGGAACAGTGTGCATGTCCCGGTCATATCCGATGTCATGGCGATGTCGTTGATGGTGTGGTTACAGTTGCCGGTCGTTTGGTATGGCTGTTGTGGTGGTGACTGGCCAGTCCGTGCGGAAGCTGAGCATGGGTGCGGGGTTGGACTTCATAGGTCACTCGGGGAACCTGCGTTGTGGTCCGACGTATTTACAGGTTGTCAGGTATGCGATGCCGTCCAGCAGGGCTTCCATGTCATTGGTGGTGTACATGTTTGCCAGCCAATGAAGCGGATGGTGGCTGTCAAGGTGTTGTTCGTAGGTTGTCCCTTGGAGGACCATGATGGGGCATGCTGGGTGACATTCGATGTAGCTGTTCTCGATGATCCGTCGTGTGGAGGCACAGTGGTTCCATTTCAGTGCGGGTGCGATGTTGGCCACATACGCCATGCCCCCATAGGCAGAGCAGGCCCTGTCGTGTGCGTCCAGAGGGAGGAGTAGTGGTAGCAGGTCCGCCTTCAGACATGCCGGGTTGGAGAGGCATATCTCGACGGGATGCTGGTAGGGACACCTCCGACAGTAGAAGACGGGCATGACGCAGCTGAACAATGTGATGCGGTAAGTCAGTCGGTAACTTACGTTCAGCAGGGACAGGAGATCGCATCCCAATGTATGTATCAGGTTGGTTTTGTACAGCTTGAGCTGTTCGGCGTAGTTGGGTAGGTGTGTTGCGGTTGCCATTTCGCAGCGGTTCGTTGAGGTGGCGTGCTCCAGCTGTGTGTGCAGTCTGCAATGTGCACGCTCCGGGGTTGCTGTGAGCTCTGTGTAGTCGTAGGGAGACAGGACTTGTGTTCTGTTGGCTTGTTTGGAGGACACGGGCCCTCTTCCCACATGCTTCTCAGACAGTTCAAGGTCAGTGCTGTGTGACTCCTTCCAATTAACTTGCATGTGGCCGACATGGGGGAGTGTTTTCTTCTTTCTTCCCCGTCCGTTGTGTGCTTCTGTGATATGCGCTATCTGCCCTGTGGTCGGTCTCCTCGGCATGCCTGTGTTGGTCTATTCTTGGACAATGGCTGTATTCACCGGCTTCTGTCGTAGGGCTGTGGTTTCGGTGTTGGAATGGAAGGTCATTCAGTGCTGTCTGCTCTCCCTTGTGTGGGCGGCAGGCTGCCTTTCCGCTCTGCGTTGGGCCTTGTGTGTGGATGTAATTCTTGGGCCACCTGTTGTCGGTCCCCGGGCTCTTTGGTGTTCCGTTTCATGTGTCTTGTTCATATGTGCAGGGTGGTATGGGTTTTTCAGTGTGGTACTGGCGTTCCTCTTCCCGAAGGGGCCCTGCTTCTCCTAGTTGGTGTTGCCGCCGCTGTGTGCTTCGCCATGTTTGTTACACTGGGGTGTGTCCTGCTGTTGCGTGACTTCACTGACATGTGTGCGTCGGTTGTGTGGCGTTGGGTGTTGTCCGTGAATTGGGCGTTGGGGACATGTCTGTGGCAGGCCTGTCACGTGTCATGTGCGTTCGGGGTGGGGCTGATGTGTGTGCTGCTTGGTTGTGTCCCTGTGTCTGTGTGCGACGCATGCATGGCGCTGCGGTTGGCCTCTGCGTTGTGCGCATGTGTGGCGGCGTCATCGGCGCTTTGTGGCCGTGACGGGGTGGTTGGTTCCTAGTCCCAGGTGGTGTGTACACATGTGTTCCGCGATGTTAGGATTTGGCCTGTGTGTCATATGTGGATGCAATGGTGGATGTGTAGTGTGCACGCGCTGGTGGGGGGTTGTCCGCTTTTTACGCCCTTGCACTGTGTGCGCTGTTTGCGTGCACTTGTTGTGTGTGTGCCTACCTGCGTCTCCGCGGTACGTTGCGT
Source organism: Calotriton arnoldi (assembly GCA_963921515.1). NCBI lineage: Eukaryota > Metazoa > Chordata > Amphibia > Caudata > Salamandridae > Calotriton > Calotriton arnoldi. Next base: position 1,087,097 of record CAWUFW010004170.1, read on the forward strand.
CCTTGGTGGTGCATCAGCAGAAGCATGGGAAGGGCCTGCAGTGCTGGATTCATGCCCGGGGTGCCGCTTCTTCGTTGTCCGTGCTCTGCGTCCGTGTTACCGCCTCTCTTTCACGTGCGGTGTCTCTTGGCCGTGGGAGCCATTTGTTTGCGGCATCGTAATTTATGCGCCGGGCGGGACGTGTTTCGTCGGACGGTGTGTGTCAGTTGTGCTGCGCCGCTACGTGAACGGGCGCACTTTGATGGCGGACGGTGTTGCTGGCTTGCCGGCGGTGTTTGGCCTGCTTTTCGCATCGTAATTGGGCGGGCGTGTGGACTGCTGCGTGCCGGCGGTAACTGGTGGTTTTTGCATCCGCCAGCACGGCGGTTGTGCTTCCGCCCGCCATCGTAATGAGCCCCTTAATGTTTTAATAGTCTTTTGATCCTTTTCATATTAAAAAAAAACCTTGCCTAAGAACCTAGACCACATCCACAGATCAGAAGAGAAAAGCATTCACAGGTAAGATGTAATCCTGGAGAGAACAATACAGGGGACTAGATACGATATTCACAAGAGCAGCTGTCAGAAATAGTGAGATTAAGGGGATGTAGTACTAATCAAGAAAGCTAGCCTTCCTTAAATTGAAGCTCAGGAATTTGGGAGCCACTAGTTATTAAACGGGCTGCACAATGCGCCAGTGTAGCACTGAGTGCGGTCTCTGGTGTTGTAAATACTGCACTGGTAGAACCAGGGGTTCTCTACTTACCATTAAGTACATCTAAGCTCAGTACAGTTGTGTTCCTGAAGCAGGCAACCCAAAATCAAATGTTTGACCGCCATGTGTCTGCTAAGGAGATTCCGGATTCACCAGCCTTGGAATTCTGGTGCAATGGATAGGGACACTTTGCGGCCAGTAGTGGATGCTTCAGGACACAATGCCCTTAAATGGCTAAAATTGCAGTTTTGATCTTTTCATGCCTCAGACTAAAACCTGTTATTTAAACTGACTTCAGCATAACTCATTTCTTGCATTTCATGTAATCTTCTCAAATCAATTGTATCTTTAATCCACTTATGTATCTTTACTGACCTGAAAGTTATTTAGGAGAGTGACGCAAAATGTTTTGATCTTAAGGACATTTTAGACCCAAGAGGTCTTGTTAAAAGTATCTGACTTCAGTAGGAGTATTCTGCTTTTATGTCACTTTTCAGAATGTGGTAGTGAAGTGTCCTGATAAGTTGGCAATTTCATTTGTACACCAGCTAATGAATGCTGTAGACTTACTCTACATGCTTATTATTTGAATGTTGAGGCCACCAAATAGATGCAGGAATAGTAGAACAAAATACAGTAGTTTCGAAAGTCTTTGGCTTACTAGTAAAGAGATGCTTGCTATTGTCCTAGCAAAACAACTGCTACAGTGACCGAAGAGCATATATCTTTAGAGCTACTCCTGTCCTGATGAAGGCCTCCTCAAATGTTTCACAGGGGCTGAAATTTAAGACGGATTTATGAGCTTTTTGTGGATTTGTACCACACTAATTGGGTGTCTATATTGACTCAAACCTTTTCTTTGAGACTCTGGTCTCTAAAGTAGCAAATACTTGCTTGTGACCGATTCAACTGCCTAAGGAAATCCTACCTTTTGTTACCTCAGGTTATCACATCCCCGTGGCGGGTGTATTACTACACTCCAGCCAAGATTATGGTAATTTAACTTACCTGGGCCTTCTGGAAGAGGTTTTACGAAGGCTTCAATTGGTACAGAATACCACCATTCCTAGCACCCAACATCACCTCCCTACCAAGCACAGTTGAAAGTTGTGCCACAAATGCTTCTTAATGCACCCAGGGAGCATAAGGCCAAGTATGCAGCAAAACACAGGAAGAGAGACCAGCTGTGCTCCAGGCCCAGAAGTCATTTGTGGTTTCGAACTTTTACTCCATCAACAAGTAAATGCAAAACTAAGTCAAGATGCAAGTCCCAGCAGAAGCGTAAGAAGTCCAAAAAGGTTTGCCTCCTTCCCGCTTCAGAGAGAGGTCGTGCAGTTAGCACTCCAAAGACCCCATTCTGTCATTGAGCCACACCCACTTCTGGTCATCACACAGATGTGCTCCAAATTTCCTAGGTTATTGTCGAAGCTGCAGCAAAGTGAGGCCTTAAGGGAGGCTATGCTTCAATTATAGTTCCGGTTCCCTGTGGCACATCTTCAGGCCCCATTGATCCATTGGGGGTTCCGGGTAAGGCTCTTCCGGTGGGCCCTCCCTAGCACAGTCTGACCCATCCGGACTCAATATATCCCGGCGCCAACCGTGCTATTACCCCCTTGCCCCAGACTCTGCCAGTAATCCTTGGATTTGTGCCACCCGAGCCATAGAAGTGCCGGCTTTTGACTCAGATCCTCTGCCGGATCTGGAACAGACTTTAGCACCCTCTCGGCATATGCCTTGGTATGAGATTACGAAGGCCAAGCCTTGGCTATGGAGAGCTCCCCATCAATTCCTTTGTGACGTTGCCGATATTACAGGAGTCTGGAGGAGATTTTTGGTTGTGACTTCAGTACTAGCCAGAGATTTGGGCAGGCTCCACAGGACTAGGACTGCTATGAGGAAATTGACCAGTTTTGGCTGCTCATTATGCAGATGATGGCCTCTATTTCGACTTACAAAATGCTAGTAACCTAGCCACCTCACCCGAAAATGACCTCACCTCTCCCTTGGATCCCTCACAAAGGAAAGAGCCTCATTTGCAGTGGTAATTTACAGCGCTGCTGAGGTCCTGACCATGCAGCTTCCTACTTTTGGCATTAAAGCCAACCTACTTACAGAAATTTCACATCGCGGGCCTTCCATTTCTAAGCTCTTGCTTCTGTTCAATGATGTATTGATTGATTAACTACAGCTTGGTCCAATACTGGTCCTTCTTGAGCTTCCCGATTGCTCATCAATCGGAATTCTTATAAAGCGCAAGTACTGACCCGTAGGGGCTTCAAGGCTCATTGGTACAGGTCCACTGCTGTGCATCAGTCCTTTCTGACACAACATCACACTCTGGGAAGTCTAGTGGTGCAAGCTTGTGCTAGTAAAGCCATGTCATATGCATTTCCTTTAGCTCCCCCTCATCGGGAGTCCAAGAAAATTGACGTCAGTATTCTTCCGCTTCACTTACTCATTGCACGCTGTTTCGATGGAAAAGTCCCTCATATGGCAGTAGACATGAGCCTCTGCCCTGAGTGCCCCAAATGCAGTGATGTCTGGATACTGGGAAGGATTTCTAATCCTGATGAAGCAGGGATCACACGTGTGCGCCATGACCTAGTCCTGTCTCATGTATTGTGGTCTGGTTAGACCAGGAGGGGCGTACCACATGCTACTATCTTAGTGGTAGAGGGCTACCGTTCTCACTGGAAGCTGAGTAGCACGAGCACGGTGGTGGCAGCATACCGGTTTTATAGAGAGTGATAAAGTATTATGCCCAGGCCTTCTGGCCTGTGTCATGGGAGTAGGGCTTACTGGTCCACAAAATCATTCCTCTGCTATGTGCTCAGCCTACATCCGGGAAGATGTGGGGACAGCGCATGCATGTGAGTGCATCACACTGGTATGTGCGTGAACCTATGAGTGCTACACACAGAGTTTGAGGTCACTTTTTAGGTGGCGCCTAGCGCAGCGCGCATGCACTGCTCTAGGAAAACGACCTCTTGGAATCACTCTGGACTTTTCACACGCTCGTGCGTGTGTTTTTTTTAGCATTTTTTCTATTGGGCTTTGCGTGCGTCTTTGTAAAAAGAAAGCACGCAATTGGGCAAAGGCGGGTGCATGTCCCACCTTTCCCAGGAAATGTATCCGCCCACGGCCTACGGCTTGCGGTTACGAGCAGCGGCGCGCAATGTGCCATCTGTTATGTGTCAGATTTCACACAAGCGCGCATGCACCACTCGCGGGACGCTGCAGCTGCATTCCTCGTATCCCACGGCGTTTTGCCTTCGGGAGCGAGCAGCTGCAGTGCTTTTTGAAGGTGCTTTAGAGATTTTGACTGAAACTCTAGAATACTAGAGTAAGGAGGCACCCATGCTGAGATTGACTGCCACAGCCTTCCCAAAATAATGCCAGTTTAAGGCCTCTGCTCCTTCCAAGAGACTTGACTGGATTTAGCCGCAATCACGCCACTGATCTTTAGTTTGAACAAAATCCTGTGTGCAGATCACATGCAAGCTTGTATCTGAAGCAGAGGAAAGAATGCTCCAAGGCCCGTGAAGGCAGGATATGTTCATGTGCACTGTCACTCCATTCGGCTGACAGGAGCTACACCGAGCGGGTGTTTGTGAAGTGGCGCTTGGAGGCTCGTTACGTGCCAGCCCTGGATCTGATACTCAGTACCCTGTCTCTTCCTCCACGTGCCGTGGGATCTTGCCCCGCCCACCACTCGCCTTATACAAGATGGAGCTCGCGCCAGTGTCTGCGTCACCCCCAGGCCTGTGCCTGCCCACCGCGCTGTCCCTCTCTCAAATCCAGTCACTCGATATACCGCTGCGCTGGCGACTGACTCTTCCTTTCCTCTCTTTTAATTTTAAATATCTTTTGATAGCTTTGTATAGGTGTAGTCGCCTTGCCTGCAGAGTTAATGTACATACCTGGCAGGCCCGTAGGTTTAGCGGCAGGCTTGGGATAGAATAGGTCTTGTGTAGTCTGACACATGACTGACTCTGGCCCAGTTCTGCGCTGTCTTGAGAAGCGCACCCTCTTGAAATGAATTTCGCCTAAATTACTTCCGCAAACACAACATCCTGTCCGCAATAAAGTTAGCAATAACCAAATAAGCACTCAGCATAACTTAACTTTATGCTGTCTACATCCTGTCACTCTCCTTCCTCCACATGCCGTTTGTAGGTCGAGCCTAGCGGAGGCAAAAAACATACTTCTCGGCGCTCTTCCGAGGTATGTGGCGCTATATTATTTAAGGCTCGCAGTGTGTGGGCATGCCAGTGGGGGATAATGTACTGCATTGCTAAACACTTATAAGGTTCTAAAGGCGAGACCTATTGGCTATGCCAATGCTTGTTCTTAAGTAGATATCACTCTGGAGACTTCTGTAAACGGTAATTCGTAAATTTTTATACAAAACTCAAAATCTTTATTTTTTTTAAAAGAGGCCAACACGTGTTTCGCGACTAAATAATGTCACTTGATCAGGGCCAAATAGTGATTACATAACACTTTCAAAATGAAACTCTGTTGATACAGCCAATAGAAACCTTTTTTGGGATCTATGGTCTATTTGTTTTCAGAGAAGGAGCAGTAGATAACATAAGTATTTGATGATTCTTTTCTCATTCATGATGAATACACCAATCTTGATTGTTTTTTATTAAGTTTATGATCATGTATTTTAATATTATTCGATGATTTGTTCTATATTTTTCTTTTTTTATCTGGACTGGTTTTGGACATTATTCTATTTGCTTGTATTGGCTGTATCAACAAATAGATTTTCATTTTGAAAGTGTTACATTATCACTATTTGGCACTGATGAAGTGGCATTAGTCGCAAAACACATGTTGGCCTCTTTTTCGAAAGACAAAAGATTTTGAGTTATGAATAGAAATTTACGAATTACAGTTTTCAGAAGTCTCCAGAGTGATATCTACTTGAGAGAAAGTGATCTCAAACTCTCTCTGTCTGTAATTTATAGGAGGTTGGAGCAGAGGGGTAAGCACAACCATTTTTGAGGTTTGATTAGTCTGAATTAGAGTCTTTTTCTCCCCTCGTTTTGCTTTTTCACATCTGAGTGCTAGAGTATATGGGAACAGCATGTGCCTGTGCGAATGTTCTGCAATGGTATGTGCATGAGCTTATGAGTGCTAAAATACATAGAGACAGCGCGTGCATGTGTGAGTGCACCACGCTGGTATGTGGGTGAACCTGTGAGAGTTTCAGCACATGGAGACAGCATGTGCAGATTTGTGTGCATTGTGTTGGTATGTGCATGTGAGTGGCACAGCACATGAAGGGCTACATGCGTGTTTGCGTGCAGTGCTAAGAATGCAGGTGGGCAGTCAAAATATCGAATTTTAAATATCGACCTACACTAATATCGAGTTTTTAATATCGTAGGGACAGAATATCGAAGTCAAGAATATCGTTGACCAGAATATCGACTTTAAGGTAAGTAATATCGATTTTTTTAATATCGAAGTAAGTAATATCGAAGTCATTAATATCGTTAGCAAAAATATAGTTGTAAATAATATCGATTTTTTTATTTTTTTTTAATTTTTTTTTAGTGTTATGTATTTTATATGTATGTTTAACATTATTTTTTAAAGTTTTTTCATTATTTTTAAATATATTAATTAAATGTTTAGAAAATAGTAATTTTTTGTAAAGGAAATTTTGCGTTTTTGTATCAGAGCGGGTTGTGGGTTTATAGGGGAATAGAGTGGGAAGTAATTTAATTAATTAATATGTTTTTATTTATTGTTATTCATTGTCAATTAATTATTAATTGGTAATTAATTTATATTAATTAGTTAATTTATAATTATATAAATTATAATTAATTTATTATTAATTTTTATTTATTGTTATTGTTAATTAATTTATTGTAAATTAATTATTAATTGGTAATTAATTGTAATTCATTGATTAATTGGTAATTAAATTAATTATGTTATTTTTAATGTGTAGTGGGTTGTGGGTTTATAGGGGAATAGGGTGGGAAGCAATTTAATTTTAATTAATTAGTTAATATGTGTATATTTATTGTTATTGATTATTAATTTATTGTTAATTAATTAGTAATTGGTAATACATTTTTATTAATTGGTTAATTAAAAATTATATTAATGATAATTAATTTATTATTATTTTTATTTATTGTTATTGTTAATTAATTAATTATTAATTGGTAATTAATTTGTATTAATTGATTAATTGATAATTAAATTAATTGTGTTATTTTTTATGTGTAGCGCGTTGTGTGTTTATAGGGGAATAGGGTGGGAAGTAATTTAATGTTATTTAAGTAAATATTAATTTAATTTAATAGGTATTTATTAATAATTATTTTGTTAAATAATTAATAATATATTTATTTAAAAACAATTTTTTTTATAAGTATGTTAATTTAACCCCTACGCTATCCAACACTTTCCCTACTGTTGCACTCACTGGAATGGGAATAGTAATTTTTACCCCTACGCTATCCAACACTTTCCCTACTGTTGCACTCACTGGAGTGGGAATAGTAGTTTTTACCCCTACGCTATCCAACACTTTCCCTACTGTTGCACTCACTGGAGTGGGAATAGTCATTTTTACCCCTCCGCTATCCAACGCTTTCCCTACTGTTGCACTCACTGGAGTGGGAATAGTAATTTTTACCCCTCCTCTATCCAACACTTTCCCTACTGTTGCACTCACTGGAGTGGGAATACTAATTTTTACCCCTACGCTATCCAACACTTTCCCTACTGTTGCACTCACTGGAGTGGGAATAGTAATTTTTACCCCTACGCTATCCAACACTTTCCCTACTGTTGCACTCACTGAAGTGGGAATAGTAATTTTTACCCCTACGCTATCCAACACTTTCCCTACTGTTGCACTCACTGGAGTGGGAATAGTAATTTTTACCCCCCCCCCGCTATCCAACACTTTCCCTACTTTTGCACTCACTGGAGTGGGAATAGTAATTTTTACCCCTACGCTAACCAACACTTTCCCTACTGTTGTACTCACTGGAGTGGGAATAGTAATTTTACCCCTACGCTATCCAACACTTTCCCTACTGTTGCACTCACTGGAGTGGGAATAGTAATTTGATTTTCTCCGCTATCTAATATTTTGTATTTTTTTAGCTAATGTACTGTATAATTATTTTTAAAAAGATTTTAAAAAATTTAAATTTTTTAAAATTTGTTACATATATTTATTTAATTTTTATTTATATTATTGTTTTATGTGTATAGATGTATTTATAATTTATAAAAATAAATTAAACAATTTATGTTATTAAAATAAATATTAAAACATATTAATAAGTAAGTATATATATATATTATATGTATGTTTAATGTATTTTCAAATTATATATATTACTTATAATTTTTAAGCATTTTAAAATATTTTTAACTGTTTCTTTTAATTATATGTATTATTTACTTTATTTTACGATATTTTTTTAACTTAAATTAAAAACGATATTTTTAACAACGATATTTTTACATGGATATTTTTTCTCTCGATATTTTTGTACTTACCTTAATGTAGATAGGATGTCGATATTCTTGTCTTCTATATTTTTGCTGCGATATTTTTGTAGGTCGATATTGTGACCTTCGATATTTAGTCAGTGATTCAAGAATGCATAGCTGTCTTTGAGGGGTACAGTGCATGAGAGCCTGTGGTTTTCCTGTTGGGAGTCCAAGGCCTGCTGGAGGAACATGTGGAGGTAGAGGAACCCAGAGACAGATTTGTGGATTGCTGCACTAAATCACATTTGTGTCTGGGAATGAATTATAAAAATGGGAGCTTGAGATGTCCAAATTGTCAAACTGAAGCTGTACATCAGTGTGGAGAAGCGCAGCATGTGTTCTGCTGGTTGTTTCCCGAACTGGGGAATGAGGGTCTGCCCACTCTCCCATGCTGGGTTAGGGAACATCAGTAGTGGTCGCTCGTAATGCGAAGTGGTGGGGAAGGAAAGTTGGAATACACACTAAAAAAAAACTATAAATAAAATTGCACTTACCTGCTCCGATGGCCACCGCCTTGCTCCCGATCCTTGCCTTCCGGACGTCCAGGAACTGCTGCACACTGCGCAGGCTCCCAGATGCCAATCGCAGCGCTGCTGTCATGCTGGGAATCCTATACCCAGCATGAGAGCGGTGTTGGCATTGGTCTGAGCACCCTGGTTCGGCGCTCAGACATGGACTGGGAGCCTGTGTTGGTTCTCCACATGACTGTACAACACAGCTAAGGGAGGAGAAAGGCTAAGTGCGCATGATGGTTTGGTCAGCTCACCACTCCCCCTGCTCTCTGGTTCTGCAGCTGCAGTGTCCGTATGGATGGCCCGCCCCTCCCTTGGCTCACAGCCTGCAGGATGAAAAATAAAATGATAGTGAAATGTTTTATCATTTTATTTTTGTTGGTTGCCTCTGGCTTTCAGCGGGAGAGGGAGTGAATGCTCCTCTGCTAAAACGGAATATCCGCCCCTGGGGAACATTCCCCAGGCGAATCCAGAACCAGGGTGCACCAGCTTCTGCCTGACCCAAAACCAGAGGACACTGTGAGGAGAACGAGAATGGCTGGAGAGAGCGACGTCCACTGGGATCCTGGGAACTGAGTGTGAGATTCTGGTCCATTGGGCCCGCTGCACTAATTGGGCCATCTGCCCGTGGGCATGGAACATAACCCTTGCATGCCAGGTGGGGCTGCAGTGAATCTGAAGGGCCGAAGTCCTGGTGTAGTGCTGTGGTGCAGATAGAGCCATCACCTTATGCAGTACTGTGACCCAAAATGGGAAGCTGCCTTAAGTACATGGAATGCATCCCTGTATGCCAGGTGGGGGCCATGGTGAATCCTAAGGGCCGTCACCCTAGTGCAGCACTGTGATGAAGATAGGGTCGCCACCCTGTGACCCAAAGGAGGGGTGTCTCCTTGAATGAGCAGAGAGCAATCCCTGTGTGCCAGGTGGGGGAGTTGTAGAGGAAGCAGTGAGCCATTGCCTGTGTACAGTGTGCTTCTGTGAACTCAGAGCTGCTACGTTGCCATCAGAACTTGAGTAGCGACCTCAAATCTGGCATCAAAGACAGATAATGCTTACTGCGACAACTGAGCAGCGCTGTGGAGGTCCAGACCCTGTACTGGACATGACGAAACTGCCACTTATCGCCGACACCAGCCAAACTTGACCATGACCCAGGACTTCTGAACGCTCCCAGGCCTTCCGTCCTCTCTCCAGCAGTAGCGGTAAGACTGCACTTTGAGTCACAGAGCCTTTGTGGGAGAAATCTGCTCTGGCTGAATTGAGGGTGCTAGGAAACTTTAGATTTTGAATAGCCATTGTGGGACTTCCAATACTTGTATTCTCTATCGGAGCCTACCCCGAATGTTGCCTCAAGTAAATGGGGTAAAACCCCAGTACGTAGCTAGAAGAGCAGGACACTGTTGCCAGCATGAACAGTGTAAAATACTAACCTTAAGGAAGAGTATGTTATTATTTAGGGTGTACCGTATCTAGTTTTGGGTGTGTGTGTGTGATTATGTATGTGTATATATACACACACATATATATATATATATATATATATATATACATATACATACATACATATATATACGCATACATACACACACACACACACATATATATTAACAACAGAATCCATTTCGAAAATCCATAATGATAGATGTGGCACACCAAGTGAAGGCCCAAATGTTTATTGTGCAAAACAACACGTTTCAGCTAAAGAGCCTTTGTCAAGTTTACACAATGTGCTCCACTCACCATAGAAATAAACAGTAACGTAATGAACATAAACAAAATACTTTACATGTTACAGGTTAGAAGTGGCCTGTAAATTCATACATTGCAAAATCCATTATTATACAATGTAAAATAAACATTGCCTATGACCTGCCTCATTTCATGAGGTAAATTAAATTCATAATGAAAACGAAAATTAATCATATTCAAAATTTACTTGAACTTGACATAAGACAACTTCATCAATTGATGAAATATACATGAAAATGTCCAATATGTTCACCAATGTGTGATATTCGTGAGAAATATTGAAACAGCACAGTATATATAAATAGCCAACGGAGATACCAGTCACCCAATATTCTGCCTGTGATATATATCACAGACAGCGATTGTGGAATGTGAGCTCCCTACTAAGTTATTAGCCTGTTGTTAATAATTGATGGCTGCTGCTGCTGCCATCTCTGGCACCGGCACCGCGAGGCTAGTTACGGCGTTAAGCAGCTCACCTGTTGCAATATATATATATATAGATATATATAGATATCTATATATCTATATATATAGATATATATATACATATATAGATATAGATAGGGGAGAGAATGTGGCCTAACGGCTAGGGCGGTCGACCTCGGAGCTGGGGAACCGGGTTCGAGTCTCGGCAGGGTCGCTCAACATTCTGTGATTCTGGGCAAATCACTTAATCTCCCCGTGCCTAACAAAAATGAATGTGTCCGTATGTAACGTAACTGCTTCTCATGTAAAGCGCTCTGATACCTCCGGGTCTAGAAGCGCTATATAAAACTCCACAAAAAAGATATAGATAATACTACTTATAAACGTTAGGATGTGGCTGGATATTCACTTATTGGGGTTTGGGGTTTGCTGGTTTTTCTTGTGCTGTGTTTTCACTTTATTACTGTTTGTGTGCTGCATAAATACTTTGCACAGTGCCTCTACGATAAGAATGACTGTTTCTCTGCTAAGTTACCAGAGAGTTAAGCACAGGATAATTTAGTGACTTTTGTGTGTCACCCTAACAAGGATTGTGATTGTTGCTTGAATAGGGTTTTCATCCCTCTCAACCAATAACATCATTTCTTACACCTGGTGCAGGAGTCGACACACCTCTTCAGGCTAAATTATCTGATGTTCATTTGTTTGTTTTATCTTTGGCCTGTAAAGCCTTGCTGTGGGCAATTAAGGCACACTTTATGACTCTCTGTCTTTGCCGCATCAGCCCTCTTTATTCATTCACCCTTTGTGATGCTTTTTTTTGGAGGAGGGCTTACTTATATGTTCCTTCTTTGTTAAGCCACAGTGAGACCTTAATTTGATTCTTACTTTTTTAATGTTCAGGCCATTGAACCAATGTATAGTTGCTGACTTTTAAAACTGTCTCTTTTGTTGCCGTCACTTCCACGTGACGTGTCTGTGATTGGCAGGCGCGTTCAGTGCAGCAATCGTACACTAAATTGTGTTCTATCTTTACAAATTAGTACTTTGGTGTTTTCTCTCAAAAGTGGTGTTGTTGCCCTTCCATTTGGGGCAGGCTATCATACTCCCTGTCTCTTTGTTTCTGCTGCCCATCCATCTGAGGAGGAGGAAGACAGGCTCTACTAGTTGTATTTCAAATGGTCCCTTAGCTTCCATATTGATAGGACTAGGGAACACCATTTGGACGATCAACTTTTCGTTGGGGTCGCCAGAGTAAAGAAAGGGAAGCTGGACTAGAAATGGACCTTGTTAAGATGGATTGTCTTGTGTATCAAGATGTGTTACACTTTGACCCAGAAAAAGCATCTTGAGGGCCTTCGGGCTCATTCTATGAGAACCAAAATTGTTGAAATCAATAAATGTGCATTAGATCTATCTGTTTGTAAACTTTTTACCCTCCACAGCGACAAGAAACCTTGGTCTGCATGTGCTATATAAATAAAATATAACACTAAATAATATATCTGCTTAGCTGTAAAAGAACTCATTAAATTTAAAAGTAGCAGTTCCCCTAATACAACCATGTTTTAGTGCACCTTTGTAAATGCAATAGCAAAGTATCATTGTTGGGGTACATGTCATAGATATTTATTTTACTAGGTTTGAGAAGATGGCATTTTTGAGGAATACACATGAAAATACTTTGCTGTGTTTTTTCTTCTTTGACAATAGTAACTGCCAAGAGTGAGGAGTTGGGTGGCCATGAAATAAGTGCCGCGTTGGGACACATACCGGTAACACTGGAGAATCAGACTTTGGGCAGTATTCCTTTACTTTTCAGTAGCAAATTTATTAATTGTGAATCTGACATTATACAAAACTTGTAAAAAAAAGTTATCTTCGTTCCCTGACAGAAATACAGCCAAAAAGAAGTAACGAAACATTAAGCTACTTAGAGCAGCTCAGCTGTCACTAAAAACAAATGGGAAAACATACAGAGAGCTGAGTTTGGACAGAAGAGAAAACAAGGGAACAAGGAGATGAAAACATACAGATGATACATACTGGTCATTAAACTCCTCAACTCTTGGTTATTAAGGACAAACAAGACTTTAATATATTGTAAGAGCACAGCTAATTCAGCTAGTGTGTATCAAGTATTGCTTGCAATGAGCTAGAAGTTTTGTAGTAATCTTTGTCTGATGCTTTGCATTTCCAACATACAGACATGAATACAGACTATGAAAGGGTTGACCAATAGACTTTCAGAATTACCACTGGAAATGTAAATGAGTTCCATTTAAATATATTGTATGAAAAATTGTCTTGTGGATATCCTGAATGTCCGGCTTGGATTCTGATCCTCTTATGTGGGACACCATTGATCTAAATGCTTAATTAACATCAAATTCTACAAAACAAAATCTGTCTGCGCTTTCATAAAACTCTAACATGCCAGTGTCTGCCCAAAACCACCTTGAAGGCTGTATTCTCTTGGTACGCTGACATTATTTGTGTGTTTTCCGGGTGCGATTTTTCAATTTTCTCCTTGAGAACTTTCTAGAATCTGGTGGCTTCCATGATCTGCAGCAGGTCTCCCGCCGTGCTTTTCTGCTCTGGATTTATTTGCTCGCTCCCATGTGGTATTGGTGAATTTTCTTCTGTGAAGACAAAACACGTGCCTGTCAATGGAGTATTTGTCAAGGACTTCATTTTGTTTTTGGATTCTCGACTGCAACCCTATTTATTAACTACTACAAGGTGCTTACATCATTTAGTAGTACTCAGTGTCACATCCTTTTTTTTCTTTCTTCTAAAAGGCAAAGGTAAAATGAATAAGTCTGAAAATGGTCCGGAACATTTAAGGATGCGTTTAAAAGTCACAGAGAAGTAGAAGAAAGGAGAAAGTGGCATTATATGTGGGATCCCAGTGTAGAAAAAATAAAACATTATTAAAAATGAAAGCTTCCAACCAAATTCACGAATGCTCATGATATGTCTTGCAGTGTGGTAGTGGGATACTCAGTCAACCAATCAGCATTTGTAGAGCACAGCACCACCAACCCCCTCCCCCCCGTGGGAAGAGGGAAGAAACTAGCACAGAACGGCAAAAGAGAGGGCAGAAATAACGAGCAGAAAGGCAAAAACAGAGCAAAACAGGGGGATGAAAAATGAGTAGAAAAGGCAGAACGTAGGACAAAAAAAACAAGTGGAAAAGGCAAAACAGAGGGAAGAAAAACAAGCAGCAAAGGCAAAAACAGAGCAAAAGAGGGCGAAACAGAGGGCAGAAAAATTAGCAGAAAAGGCAAAACAGAGCAGAAGATGGCAAAACAGAGGGCAGGAAAGGTAAAACAGAGGGCAGAAAAATGAGCAGAAAAGGCAAAACAGAGGCAGAAAAACAGGCAGGAAAGACAAAACAGAAGGCAGAAAAACAAGCAGAAAAGGCAAAACAGAGCAGAAGAGGGCAAAACAGAGAGCACTCAGACACACACACCCATTCACAGACCCACTCAGACACTCTCACACCGATTCACAGACCCACCCACAGTCTTACTGAGCCACTCATGAACTAGCTCACACACTCACTATGAAAGGTTAGTGGTTGCATTTCGGAAACAAAATTCAAGAAACCTTAGAAATTCACTTAAAAGTTTCAAAGGTTACAGGGACGTTATAGTTAGGAAACAACATTAAAAAAAATGTAGGAATTCACTGAAAAAGCCAAAGGTTACAGGGCCGTTATAGTTAAGAAATAGAATTAAAAAAACCTTCGAAATTCACTAAAAAAACATAGGTTACAGGGACGTCATAGTCCAGTTTCACTCATACAAAACCAGTGAAATTCAGCAGCTATAGTTAGCTGAACTAACTATCACTTACGCCCCCCTAATGTACTGCTTATGACCTCACATATTACATCACTCATGACATGGTCAGTCATACTGTGACATAGAATAAAGATGAATGACTCACACATGCTGGATAGTCATGATCACAAGATGCATGAGATCATTTATACTAGAAAACAGATTGTGAGAATGAAGATCTCTCGATGAAAATCATCATGAGAGTTGTGAGTTTCACACAATCCATCATCCTCACTTATCTTTTATAAACACCATACTTGTCATGGGAATTATACATCCTACACCAGAAAAAAAGTACACAGCTTTGGCCATTCCTAACCATGCTGGGATCTCTCTGGTCAACTGGCTAAAAATTAAAGAGAACACAAATCTACCTGCAGTAGATGCTGAAAAGGGACACACAAGATTTGCAAGGCATTCTTCTGGCCTGTTACACAAAATTAAATACTTCACTAGTAGACACACCCATTGAAGATCTAGAGCACTGCTCATCCCATTTTATGCCCAACTACTGGAAATGATACACCTCACACCTTAACCAACCTATCTAAGATCTCAAACACCTCTCCTCCTTTCTCCCATTTTTACGTGCTACAGGAAATGATATGCCTCGCAACTAGACCGACCTGTCTAAGATCTCAAACACCTCTCCTCCCTACTCCCATTTTTACGTGCTACAGGAAATTATACGTCTCGTAGCTAGACAGACCTAAGATCTCAAACACTTCTCCTCCCTACTCCCATTTTTATGTGCTACAGAAAATGATATGCCTCGCAACTAGATCGACCTATCTAAGATCTCAAACACTTCTCATCCCTACTCCCATTTTTACGTGCTACAGGAAATGATATGCCTCGCAACTAGACCGACCTGTCTAAGATCTCAAACACCTCTCATCCCTACTCCCATTTTTACGTGCTACAGGAAATTATACGTCTCGTAGCTAGACAGACCTAAGATCTCAAACACTTCTCCTCCCTACTCCCATTTTTATGTGCTACAGAAAATGATATACCTCGCAACTAGATCGACCTATCTAAGATCTCAAAAACTTCTCATCCCTACTCCCATTTTGGGCCCACCCACAGGACATAATATGCTTCGCAACTAGACTGACCTATCTACGATCCCCAACAATGCTCAGCCCTCCTCCCAACAGATCTAATCCTTCTCTCCTTTCTTAAAGATAACATCACCCTCGTCTAAATTAATATGGCCATGATACATTTTGAGATGTGGAAAGCCTGAGACCAGGTAGCTTGCCTATCGAACTCTATAGTTGATTCTCTGCTGAAACCTCCCCAAACTCCTAGACCTTTTATAACATTTCTCTGAAGTTGATTCAATAAAAAGGGTCATTCCAGCAAGAAATGAATAATCTCATTCCTAAAAATGGTAACTTAATGACAACTGCAAAGCAATAACAGTCTTGTATCATTAATACAGTACATACAGTAAGGTCTTTGCCAGATTCCTAGCCCGGAGTTTAGACAACCTTACATCATTCATGATAGGGCAAGAACAGATACACCCATGCCCAGTTCAAGACAGACACCACTAAAATGGACAAACTGCCCCACTCTTCACTGGAAGACATAGATGTTGACTGTCAGGTGGCGTGACCATGTAGTGAACAGCAGCCATCAAAACAGGTGGGACAGCAAACCAAGTTTCTAATGCATCTTACGTCTCATGTGTTGTTTCCCATGGTCATAGTCGGAGGAAGAGCAGCCCGCTGAGGTGACCAGAGACTTGCAGAAACACGGTGGGGAAGCAGCTGGGGAAGAATAAATATTTGAGGGTCAACAGAAGTCAAGGGCGCCCAATCACCAAACACACTGGCAGACACAGGTACATAAACTGGTACATAAACTGAGCTAAACACAACATCCACATAGACTGGCAGAAACAGGTACATAAACTGAGCTAAACACAACATCCACATAGACTGGCAGAAACAGGTACATAATCTGGGTTAAACACAACATCCACATAGACTGGCAGAAACAGGTACATAAACTGGGTTAAACACAACATCCACATAGACTGGCAGAAACAGGTACATAAACTGGGTTAAACACAACATCCACATAGACTGGCAGAAACAGGTACATAATCTGGGTTAAACACAACATCCACATAGACTGGCAGAAACAGGTACATAATCTGGGTTAAACACAACATCCACATAGACTGGCAGAAACAGGTACATAAACTGGGTTAAACACAACATCCACATAGACTGGCAGAAACAGGTACATAAACTGGGTTAAATACAACATCGACATAGACTGTCAGAAACAGGTACATAATCTGGGTTAAACACAACATCCACATCGACTGGCAGAAACAGGTACATAATCTGGGTTAAACACAACATCCACATAGACTGGCAGAAACAGGTACATAAACTAGGTTAAACATACCATCCACATACACCTTCAACACAGGCAAGTACAAATATTTCCATGATTTTGTATTGCACAAGACATCTATGCATGCCATTATGTCCACCAGTGCATGTCGAGAGAATTTTAGCAGGCATGCCTACCAACTTTTGGCTGAGGCTGTGTCTGCCTTAAGTCGGAGTCACTGAAAATATGTGATTCTATGGCTGTGATGTTTTCTACATAGTTATGGATTTGCTTAATTTGCCACGTACTGTATCATATGCTGCATAATTTGCAGACTTCACCCAAACAATTTCATTCTACCTCAAAGGGATCAAAAGCTACTAAAAAAGCAAGCACCACAAGTGGTCTGGCACAGTAGCAGGGCCTTTGCAAAGGTTAACTGGTCAACTTTAGCTGATTATTGCTGTGTTTAGGTTTTAAACTGGTACTAAGGAGCAGGACCGGACTGGCCATAGCAGGCACCGGGCATTTCCCCGGTGGGCTGCCAGGGTGGGGGCCAGTGTTGGATCCCTGGGGGGCCGTTTTTGTTACTGGGGGCCGGTTTTGCAGCATTGCTGCAATATCGACCTCCAGTAACAAAAGCGGCAGTGGAGAGACGGGCGTGGTGGTTCCAGCTAGCACCCTCCCTGCCCCTCCTGGGGCCAGCCGATCTGTTTGCCAGGGCCAGTTTTGGTTCCCAGTCCGGCCGTGCTAATGAGCTGCAACTTTCCCTAGTCAGTATTAGCAGTTTTCAAAATAACACATTAACACTGCTATAGATTGTGTTGCATTATGCAACATAATTCGCATTTTATTGCTGCATAATTTTGTCAACCCAGCTGCATAATTTGGTCATTCATTACTTCATAACTCAATTGGGCCTTCTTAAAATGAAAATGGCGACGTGTTTTTTAAATTAAATATTTAGCATGAGTACAACATTAACACATAGACATGCTAATGCATTCTGTAGAGAAAATTGTTCATTTACCTTTTGGGTTTACTATAGCTAATATAGGCCTGCACTTTAAAATGGCTAACGTTGGTTGCCCTCTTGCTTTGTGCCACGAGAACACCTTTATTTCTTTTCCTTGTGATAATCATGGAATGTTTTAATGAGTAATGCATTCATGGAGACTGCTGCAGAGTACAGGCTGGTCCCTGTTTCTCCTATTGTTACAGATAGTGTAAGTTTAGAAGGACGCTGAGCCAAGCCTGTATTGTGAGGAGTCTGGAGAACCTAACAAACATATAATGGTATCATCTTGCTTTAAGCTGATTGGATAGTCTCATGAGACCTGTGTGTAAGTGTGCACAATGTTAGAATTGTGCCTTTTAAGTTAGTGCAGAGTAGAGTACAGTTCAGACTGGTTTTTGGTTTGATAAATCTATGAAGTGGAAAGTACTTTTGGATGCATTAAAACTGCGGGCCCTATCCTTGGTTAGTGGCCTGAGGAAATTCAATAATACCTATGGAGAAATGATGGATAGACCAGTTCTGAAGGCTTACACAGCTATGGTGCCACCTCAGTTTTTATATGGGGCTGAATTGCTATTCCTAAGTGGTAAGAGGAAGTGCGATGCGGAAGAAAGGAAAAGTGTAAAAAAATGATTGTCCCTAACCAGATAATAATAATAATAATAATACTGAAACTTATAAAGCGCGAACAGCTACCTCAAATAGAGGTGTCCCGGCGCTAAGCAGCAAGCAACGCGTGCACAAAGTCTAGGCTCAGAGGTCAGGCCTGATTAATTGCTGAAAAGCCATGTCTTCAGCGCTTTTCTAAAACTAGTCTCAGTGTCAGCTTGGCGGAGAAACCCTGGTAGGGCATTCCACAATTGAGCCGTTCTAACTGAGAGCGCCCTACCGCCCAGACGAGCTTTCACAAAGCGAGGAGCGGTAAGCAAGTTCTGAGAATTTGACCGCAAGGCGCGATCTTGCTTATACCTGCCAAGTCTTTGTCTAAGATAGCTAGGGCATCTTCCCTGAAGAGCCCGATAGGCCAACGTCAAGGCCTTAAATTCAATTCTTTTGGCCACCGGAAGCCAGTGCAGTTCCTGTAAATGCGGAGAGACATGATGTCGAAACGGAATGCGTCTAATTAGTCTCGCAGCCGCATTCTGCACCATCTGCAAACGTCTAATCGCATATTTAGGCAGACCGAGATACAGGCCGTTTGCGTAGTCCAGCCTGGATGTCACTGTGGCATGGACTACGGCCTTACGGCAATCTTCTGGCATAAAATGTAGAAATTTACGAAGATTTCTCATTTTACTAAAACATGAAGCGGTGACCTGTTGGATTTGGGCCAAAAGGAGAGATTCGCCTCCCATCTCACCCCTAAGTTTTTAATACTTGTACTAGGCGAAGGCGGAGGGCCCATTTCTACTGGCCACCACAAATCTGAAGCAGGCACAGGGCCGTTGCCGAAAAACAGCACCTCTGTTTTTCCCGCGTTGAGTTTTAGTTTGTTAGTATTCATCCAAAAGGCAATATCTCTCAAGCAGCCTTTAAAATTCATAAAAGCCTCTGTCGTTTGCTCCTGAAAAGGGAAAACCAGCTGGGTGTCGTCAGCATAGGAGATTGCCTTCACCCCCAGTTGGCAATCAGAGAAAAAGAGGGGCTAGGTACAAATTAAAGAGTAAAGGGCTCAATGCGGAGCCTTGAGGGACGCCACACCATAGGGCTTTAGGTTTTGATTCAAATGGTTGTAAAGCGACTCTTTGAGTGCGGCCGCTAAGTATGATTTCAACCAGGACAAGACCATCCCCCAAAACCTATGTCTTGCAGTCTCTGCACCAGCATGGTGTGGTCGACGGTGTCGAAAGCTGCAGACAGATCCAGGAGCACCAGTACCACTGAAGCCCCTGAATCTAATGACCATCTCACCGACTCGGCCACCTCCAGGAGAGCAGTCTCCGTGCTGTAACCTGCCCGAAAACCAGATTGTGTATCATGCAGGGCGGCATTACTCTCGACAAAACAGGTCAGTTGCCGCTGGACCAACTTCTCTAACATTTTACCTGGAGCAGGTAGTAAGGAGATTGGCCTAAGATTGTTAAGATCTCCTGGGTCACCATTGGGTTTCTTTCTCAGTGGGAGAAGGGTAGCGTGTTTCCATTTGTCGGGAAAAATGCCAGTTCCAAGAGATACATTCCAGATATGAGCTAGCACACCAGAGAGAGAAAGAGACAATATTTTCCAAAGTTTAGGAGGACAAGGATCATCAGGGGCACCAGATCTACACTTTTGGATTTCAGCCAGTGCATCCTGATGAGAAATAGGTAGAAAATTTGTAAGCAGAGGAACCTCCACTGCTTCCAGAGGTGTGTCCAGTTTCTCTGTTACCATGGGTGCTGAAAAGGAGTCATAGACCTTTAAAATTTTATTATCAAAAAAGCTAGAGATATCTTCACACAAGGCTAAAGATGGTTGCACTTCAGTCTCTATAGCTTTTGGCTTAAAGAAGGTCTGTACTACCTTAAACACCTCTTTGCTGGAATTATCTGCCTTGTGGATACTTGAAACAATAAAATTTCTTCTGGCTATTTTTTGCGATTTATGAAATTCTTTCAGCGCATTTTTGTAGATTGCTTTAGCTAGGACACAGTAATTAATTCTCCACAAGCGTTCAAGTCTTTTGCACCTCCTCTTTTCAACTCTAAGTAAATCAGAGAACCAAGGCGCCGAAGGAGACAGTCTACAAGACTTCACCATTCTAGCTGGAGCAACGGCTTCCACAGCCGTGGAGATCCATTGATTTATTGCAAGAGCATCTACATTGGGATCTAAAGATAAAAGAGGAGGGTTATTCTGAAGGATAGGACCGAGTGCAACCACAGTCAGATTTTTCCAATTTCTTTTTAAAGAAAAACGCTTGCCTCTGGCCTGGCCGGTATTAGTCAGCCTAACCGAAAAAGGAATCAGATAATGGTCCGACCAAACCAGGGGACAGGGAGGCTCCATGACCATAGAAGAGATATTTGAAAAGACTAAATCCAAGGTATGACCTGCTCTATGGGTGGGAGCGGCTACCATTTGCAATAGATTGGCGCCTGCCAAAGAGGAGACTAGCTGAACTGCCTGTGAGCAGTGAGGATCATTCACGTGTAGATTAAAATCGCCAAGGGCCATAAAATTTGCATAATCTAGTGACTTTTGAGCAATATAATTGCAAAGATCCTGACATATATTGGCTACACAGTCGGGTGGTCTATAGATGAGTATACCAGCGAGGATGAAGAGGATTGATTTGGAGGCAAAGATTGAGGCCTTCAATACCCTGTATGTTGAGAGGGGCAGAGGAGACTAACTCCCAAGAATCTTTAAATATAATGGCCACCCCGCCCCCTCTTTTATTTCCCTCTCTATTTGCATAACACATTTTGAAACCTGGCGGGATGGCCAGAGTTATTGCTGCCACAGTGTCCATATTAAGCCAGGTTTCGGTTAAAAACATGGCATCCCATGAAAGATCAGCTAGGGCCAGCCAGATATCATCTGCATGTTTCGCAAGAGACCTACAATTGACTAGGCATACTCTAATTATATCCATATGCTTTGGTGCCATGTCCAACGGGGTGATTATCCCAGAGTTGCTCTTATTTTGCAACCCTCCCGCATAAAACAACCCCTGCCCACAAGAATTACAGCTGTCTGGCAGGCTAGTCACCGCAAGATCAAACTTATGTGGCTCGGGACAAACAGCCCAATTACAAGACAACAGCTCGTCCCGAGACCACCGTATAACCCTCTCCCGGCATTCCCAACCGGCAGCATGACTGACATAGATCCTCTATGATCCAGGCAATACGACTAGAAACCGAAATGGTTTCTTGGGCGAAATTGGCAAGCATGGCACTAATAGGATTCTGGCAACGTCTGGGCGGTGAAGAGGAGCAAAAAGTTTTCTTTTGGTGTAAACGTGAGATCCTACAGAGTGAAATGAAGTGGGCAAAGGGGGTCAGAGAAACGGTAGCTATGGTGTGTAGAGATTTGAGGGTTGATGTATGCCAGCAGAACTTTCATCCTACCATAAGTAAGAAGGAACTTAGGACAATAGGGAAAGAAATATCACAGGACCAGGATAGGCAATACTTGAACAGGAAAAGCTCTGTATGTTTTATGATAAAATCTTGGCAAGACGGTCAACAGTTCCCATATATGGATATACTTTCCAATCGTTGGCTAAGGAGAGAATTATTAAAAATAAGGATTGGGATAAATCCATGTTATGAGAATGATAGGATTAAAAGGGCCAGGACTGACTACGAAGGGATATGTCCCTGTAACCTAGGCACAAAATGCAATATTTTGCACATCTTATTAGATTGTCTAAATGTTCTTGATGCACATAAACTGTGGTTACGACCAGTCTTCCTAAAATTTGAGGTTAGGAATCGCACACAGGCAATAGACCTGTTAAATGAAATGCACTCACTAGATGTAGCATGTGCAATAGGGAAGTTTATGCTTGAAGTTAAAAAAGTTTTTGAAAAATGTGTAGAATGGATGTTTTATTACTGGTATTGTTTTAATAAAATGTACTCCAGTTTTTATAAATAATACTTGGAATCTAAATAATTGTTATATAGAATATATTTTTATATTTAAGAAGATTCTTCTAATGGATTTGGAGTTTTATACGGGTCTTTTATAGCTCTTAGTTCTAGATGGTTTTTAAATTGAGATTTTATGTTTGTATGTCTGTACATGTTTAAGGACCTAAGGTCTAAATAAACAATCCTTTGACTGACTCACTGACTGACTCACTCAGCAGAGCTATCTCTCATGTTACACGGATGTGACAGTATGAGGCCTTACACAGAAGCTAGAGTGGGGCGTCATCTCGCCCCCAAACAATCGCACAGCTAATTATGCCATGATGGCATAATTAGCTGTGCGATTGTTTGGGGGCGAGATGACGCCCCACTCTAGTGATGTTGATTATCTCAGTGCTATTTGGGCATGGCACCAAAATCAATCTGCACGCAGTCTTTGAATAAATAGGATAAGTTTTGTAAAATAGGAAATACGAGGTGTGCATCCTGTCCTCAAAATGATGCCTTACACAGAAGCGACATCCCTCAGGTGACGTTGCTCCTCTGACGTGTTTTGAGTATAACTTGAAATGAATAAGGCAGGTTGTTCAGGATCACGCAGAGCATCAGCAAGGGGAACAACACCTATCTTGCCTACACTTTCCTCCCGTCCCTCGTTCCTCCCTCTGCCTAGTGCGAGAGCGCTACGCCTTTCAACACAGTTTCTCACTCATGTCTTCTCCTCCTTTCAGCCCTCCATTCTCCTTCTTTCTCTAGCCTTTGCTTTCACACCATCTAAGCATCTATTTCACGGGCAGTCTCACTAACCCTAACACTTTGAGATAACAAGTTTTCTTACAACTTAAACTTTCCCTGAGTATGCCCCACCAGTTCCCGGATACCCTGATGTTGATTGAGCGGCCGGAGATGCTGTGAATGAGCTGCAGACTGACCGGATACTAAAGGGCCGTGAGGGGCTCTAGCCTTGAAAGGGTGCAGGGTACCCTGGTGTGTGAGATGCTAGGTACTCTGGTATGGTAGGGGTTGTCAGACACCCTGTTGAATGGGCCGCAGGACAGCATGTTGAGTGAATGGGCCGCAGCGCAGCCTGTTGAGTGAATGGGCCGAGGGCAGCATGTTGAGAGAATGGGCCGCAGGGCAGTTTGTTGAGCAAATGGGTCACAGGGCATCCTGTAGAGTGAATGGTCCGCAGCGCAGCTTGTTGAGCAAATGGGCCGCAGTGCAGCCTGTTGAGTGAATGGGCTGCAGAGCAGCTTGTTGAGCAAATGGGCCGCAGGGCAGCATGTTGAGTGAATTGGCTGCAGAGCAGCATGTTGAGTGAATGGGCTGCAGAACAGCATGTTGAGAGAATGGACCGTATGGCAGCATGTTGAGAGAATGGGCCGTATGGCAGCATTTTGAGTGAATGGGCCGCAGCGCAGCCTGTTGAGTGAATGGGCCGCAGGGCAGCATATTGAGTGAATGGGGCGCAGGGCAGTGTGATGAGTGAAGGAGCCGCAGGGAAGCATGTTGATTAAATGGGACGCAGGGCAGCATATTGAATGAATGGGGCGCAGGGCAGCATGATGAGTGAATGGGCCGCAGGGAAGCATGATGAGTGAATGGGCCGCAGGGAAGCATGTTGAATGAATGGGCCGCAGGGCAGCCTGTTGAGTGAGTGGGCCTCAGGGCAGCATGTTGAGTGAATGGGCCGCAGTGCAGCCTGTTAAGTGAATGGGCTGTGGGGCAGCATGTTGAGCGAATGGCCCGTATGGCAGCATATGAATGGGCCGCAGGGCAGCCTGTTGAGTGAATGGGCCGCAAGGCAGCATATTGAGTGAATGGGGCGCAGGGCAGTGTGATGAGTGAATGGACCGCAGGGCAGCATGATTAGTGAGTGGGCCGCAGTGCACCCTGTTGAGTGAATGGGCGTAGGGCAGCATGTTGTCGAATGGGCTGTATGGCAGCATGTTGTGAATGGGCCACAGCGCAGTATGTTTAGTGAATGGGCCACAGGGCAGTATGTTTAGTGAATGTGCCACAGGGCAGCATGTTGAGTGAATGGGGCGCAGGGCAGTATGATGAGTGAATGGGCCGCAAGGAAGCATGTTGAGTGAATGGGCCGCAGGGCAGCCTGTTGAGTTAATGGGCCTCAGGGCAGCATGTTGAGTGAATGGGCCGCAGGGCAGCCTGTTGAGTGAATGGGCCTCGGGCAGCATGTTGAGTGAATGGGCCGCAGGGCAGCCTGTTGAGTGAATGGGCCGCAGGGCAGCATGTTGAGTGAATGGGCCGCAGGGCAGCCTGTTGAGTGAATGGGCCTCAGGGCAGCATGTTGAGTGAATGGGCCGCAGTGCAGCCTATTAAGTGAATGGGCTGTAGGGCAGCATGTTGAGCGAATGGGCCGTATGGCAGCATATGAATGGGCCGCAGGGCAGCGTGTTGAGTGAATGGGCCGCAGGGCAGCATATTGAATGAATGGGGCGCAGGGCAGTGTGATGAGTGAATGGACTGCAGGGCAGCATGATGAGTGAATGGGCCGCAGTGCAGCCTGTTTAGTGAATGGGCCGTAGGCCAGCATGTTGTCGAATGGGCTGTATGGCAGCAAGTTGTGAATGGGCCGCAGTATGTTTAGTGAATGGGCCACAGGGCAGTATGTTTAGTGAATGGGCCACAGGGCAGTATGTTTAGTGAATGTGCCACAGGGCAGCATGTTGAGTGAATGGGGCGCAGGGCAGTATGATGAGTGATTGGGCTGCAAGGAAGCATGTTGAGTGAATGGGCCGCAGGGCAGCCTGTTGAGTGAATGGGCCGCTGGACAGCATGTTGAGAGAATGATTCGTATGGCAGCATGTTGAGTGAATGGGCTGCAGGGCAGCATGTTGAGTAAATGGGCCGTAGGACAGCATGTTGAGAGAATTGGCCATATGGCAGCATGTTGAGAGAATGGGCCGCGGGCCAGCCTGTTGAGTGAATGGGCTGCAGTGCAGCCTGTTGAGTGAATGGGCCGCAGTGCAGCCTGTTGAGTGAATGGGCCATAAGGCAGCATGTTGAGCGAATGAGCAGTATGGCAGCATGTTGTGAATGGGCCGCAGGGAAGCCTGTTGAGTGAATGGGCCACAGGGCAGCATATTGAGTGAATGGGGCGCAGGGCAGTATGATGAGTGAATGGGCCGCAGGGAAGCATGTTGATTAAATGGGCTGCAGGGCAGCATATTGAGTGAATGGGGCACAGGGCAGCATGATGAGTGAATGGGCCACAGGGAAGCATGTTGAGTGAATGGGCTTCAGGATAGCATGTTGAGTGAATGGGCTGCAGTGCAGCCTGTTGAGTGAATGGGCCGCAGGGCAGCCTGTTGAGTGAATGGGCTGTATGGTAGCATGTTGTGAATGGGCCACAGCACAGTATGTTTAGTGAATGGGCCGCAGGGCAGTATGTTTAGTGAATGAGCCACAGGGCAGCATGTTGATTACATGGGACGCGGGGCAGCATATTGAGTGAATGGGGCACAGGGCAGTGTGATGAGTGAATGGGCCGCAGGGCAGCATGTTGAGTGAATGGGCCGCAGGGGAGCATGTTGAGTGAATGGGCTGCAGTGCAGCATGTTGAGTGAATGGGCTACAGGACAGCATGTTATGAATGGGCCGCGGGCAGCATATTGAGTGAATGGGCTACAAAACAGCATGTGGAGTGAATGGGCTACAGGACAGCACGTTATGAATGGGCTGCAGGGCAGCGTGTTAAGCGAATGGGCCCCAGGGGAGCATTTTGAGAGAATGGGCCACAGCGCAGTATGTTGAGCAAAAGGGCCATAAGGCAGCCTGTTGAGTGAATGGGTAGCAGGGCAGCCTGTTAAGTTAATGGGTCCCAGGGCAGCCTGTTGAATAATGGCCGCAGTGCAGTATGTTTAGTGAATGGGCCGCAGGGCAGCATGGTGTGTGAATGTGCTGCAGGGTAGCATATTGATTGAATGGATCGCAGGGCAGCATATTGAGTGAATGGGGCGCAGAGCAGCATATTGAGTGAATGGGCTTCAGGATAGCATGTTGAGTGAATGGGTCGCAGGGCAGCATGTTGAGTGAATGAGCTGAAGGGCAGCATGTTGAGTGAATGAGCTGAAGGGCAGCATGTTATGAATGGGCCGCGGGCAGCATGTTGAGTGAATGGGCTGCAAGACAGCATGTGGAGTGAATAGGCTGCAAGACAGCATGTTGAGTGAATGGGCAGTAGGACGGCCTGTAGAGTGAATGGCTGCAGGACGGCATGTTGAGTGAATGGGCTGCAGGGCAGCATGTTGGGTGAATGGGCCACAGGATAGCATGTTGAGTTACTGGGCCACAGGGCAGCATGTTGAGTGAATGGGTCGCAGGACAGAATGTTGAGTGAATGGGGCACAGGGCAGCATGTTGAGCGAATGGACCGCTGGGCAGCATGTTGAGTGAATGGGCCACAGGGCGGCTTATTGAGTAAATGGGCCACAGGATAACATGTTGAATGAATGGGTCGCAGGGCAGGATGTTGGGTGAATGGGCCGTAAGGCAGCATGTTGGGTGAATTGCCCACAGGGCAGCATGTTGGGTGAATTGACCCCAGGGCAGCATGTTGAGTGTAATGAATCCTCCCACCTCAAAACCAGTCTGCCCATCACATGCTCCTGGTAGGCCTGAGTTCTTGTGACTCCCCTCTGACTTATGTGTCTCGCACCCTGTGTTAGAAGGTCGGGACTTCAGTGAGTGAATATGTCTCATATACTCTGGTGGCATTGTTAGCGATTTGTTAAGATACACACATGAGCACTGTTATTTTCCAGTGACTCTGGAGAACTGATTTATAATAGTGAACTGTTTAAGACCTGAAAGGCAAAAGACTTGTGTAGGTGGTTCATGGGAGGCACTTGTCATCCGTTGTTGTGCACATTGCTCACAACACAGGCAAAGCAGTTTGACAGCATGCATGCATGTGTAAACTGCTGCTTTTGGCCCATGTGCACGGGCGAATCTTAATTAAGAACTCATTATCACAATACACGTACGAGGGCGCGCTCGTGCAGGTAGCAGCTATCTCAACTGCTCCTCACCAGCAATCAGCGCTTAGCCTCATGAATGGATCGACGCTCACCTGCTACTGTAGCGTCCCTGTGATCCAAGCTCAGTGTCTCCAGTCCCGCTGTCGGCATTCGGATTCCAGCATTTCCTACGACGACAGCAGTCCAGGTTTCAGCTCCCCTCAACATTGGCAACTCCCAGGAGTTCCTGCGATGGAAGCGGTCTAGCCTTTTACGACTTCCTGCAAAGAGAAAATCAAACAACAAACTTTGAAGATGAACTAGTGTATCTGGTAGGAAAACAACAGACAAACCAGGTAACAGCATTTTTTTGCACATGATCTGGGATAAAGAGCGAAAGGATACGTATTAGCATGTGATATACATGGACTCCTCTGGGAGATATTGTGCTGCAAGCAATTGTGTTGCATGGAATCTACCAAGCCACTGTACACTTGATGTACAAACTCAAGAAAAGAGACCATTGTGTTAGTGGCTCACGTGCCACCTGTTTTGGAACTTTGTCTTTGAAAAGTAGCATTGTGACATTGTGACAAACAGACTGGGCACTCCTGACCAATAGAAAAAGAACAATGCAACTTTGATTGTTTAACATTTATGAGACTTCATATGGTGTAATATGTTGAATCAAAGCAGTCTAGGCTAATGTTTTTGGCATGAACACATAAAGTATATTGCAGATAATAATCAGTACAACACGTACTGTGTGTTATATGTCAATGTGGAAGTTGGTTGTCGCTTGGTAGCAGTTTATGTCTGCTCATTACAGGTACGCCCTGCAAATAGAACACAAGCACTGAATTATGCAGCATCCAGAGCAGCAGCCCAAAAAGTCCCAAAGCATTCGGCTTCCAGGGTAACAGTCTGGTGGCACAGACCTGGGCCTTGAACATCAAGTATTGTTTCTCTCTCTCTTTTCCCAACCCCTCTTCCCTTTGGGGACTACTGTCAGCACAGTGTTTCCTAATATCACTGCTACCTGAAGTTAGTCCGCAGACGGATTTGGGGACAATATTTGCCCAATCAAAACCATCTGGAGTTTCAGGTTGAGTGGCTCACAACAATTGGTGTTCCCTTTGGGCAATGGCATGGAGGATCTGGCACAAGCCATGGCTGGCGCTCCCTCGAAAACTGAACAGCTAACCACAATTATTCAGACACTGAATTAGAGATGAAACAGCTGAAAGATGAGAATTGTGCCTTAAAAGGGAAGGTGTCACAACAACATAGAGTCTGGTTTACACAATGGAAGGACACTATCTGACCCATCCTCAGTTTGTCTAAATTCGGGGGGCTCAGACCTTACCCACTACACCACCATCCACACATCCCACCAGAATTTGCAAGTGACTGTCATGAACCCTAGCCCAATACCTTTGGCTAATCCTGAAAGATTCAATGGAGACAGAGCACATTTTGCTGTTTTCATGAGTCAATGTCAGTTGCATTTCCTTTGCAAATCTCAGATTTTTCCACCGGATGAGTTCAACATTGCCTTTATCATTTCTTATTTAGGTGGTGTGGCAGTCAACTGGTCTATCCCTTTCATTAAAACAAACAATCCTCTTTTATATGACTACACAGCCTTTAAGGCGGCCATGACTCAACTCTTTTACCTGAAGTATATCATGACTATCAAGACGCGTTTGACCCAGTGAAGGCCACCCAGCTATCTCCACACAGAATCTATGATTGTCACATTGATATCATTCCAGGGGCAGTCCTTCCCTGCAGTAGAGTATATGATCTTACGAAGCCGGAAACACAGTATTTACGTAAATATCTTGATGAGCACTTATCCCTAGGATTCATAAGACATTCCACCTTGCCCGTTTCCTCACCCCTTTACTTCATCCCAAAGAAGAATGGGTAATTACGGTTCTGTATCGACTATAGATCAGTTAACAAGACCACAATTAAGAACTGTTATCCATTACCCCTGAATCTGGTCCTATTGGACCAGGTTCGTGGATCCACCATTTACACCAAGTTGGATTTACGCAGTGCCTATCACCTTATACACGTAAAGGAAGGAAATTATTGAAAAACAGCCTTCAGAACAAAATGTGGGCTCTTTGAATACACTGTGATGCCCTTTGGGCTGTGTAATGCCCCATCAGCCTTTCAATATTTGGTTAATGAAGTACTCCATGAGTTCCTGTATATTTGTGCCATCGTCTATATCGACGATATTCCTATTTATTCAAAAACTGAGCAAGAATACGTTCAGCATGTTTGGGCTGTTTTACAGTGGTTAGGGGGACAAGCCTTATTTACCAAACTGGAAAAATGCTCCTTTCATGTGAGGACTGTGGAGTTCCTTGGCTACCATTTGGCTCCAGAAGGGATAAACATGGTTCGAAAAAAGTCGGAAGCCATTCTATCTTGGCCAGCCACTACCACAGTAAAAGAGGTCTAGTGAGTCCTTGGCTTTGTCAATTTTTACAGGCAGTTTATTCTGCAATTTTCCAAAACTGAGATACGTATCACCCTTTTGCCAAAAAAAGGGTCAGCCCTTTGTATGGTCAGACGATGTTGAACAAGCCTTCCGCACTTTGAAAAATAAATTTAAAACAGCACCCATACTGCAACATCCAAACCAAGATCAGCTGTTCTTTGTGGAAGCGAAGGCTTTGCAAGTCACGGTTGGAGGATTGCTATTATAAAAGGATCCAAAGACGGGTCAGCGACATCCCGTGGCCTTTTATTCATAGAAGCCTCTGCCTGCAGAACAAAACTATACAGAACATAAACTTTTGCCGATAAAGGCTGTCTTCACGGAATGGCGGCACCATTTACTGAGGCCAAACACAGAATCACAATCTTCACAGATCATACAAACCTTCAGTTCTTTGGATCTGTAAAGGCTCTAACTCCACTACAAATGTGCTGCTTGCATTTCTTTAGTGATTTTGATTTTCTTATCACATATCGGCCATTGACAAAACAATTGCAGTCTGACATTCTCTCTAGGCTAGGCTATTCAGAGGTTAGTGAGAAGCACGCTCCTCCACTGCCTAGCATACCATCCAGTAAACATGTGGCTGTCACTGAGGTAGATACCTTCTTGCACTCTGTAAAAGAAGCACTCAAACCATTCAAAGCCCAGGAATGGACGCATGATCCCAAGCACATCATAAAAGATGGTTATTACTTGCATGAAGACAAATTTTACATACCAGCCGAAGATTTGAAACACAAAATAAGTTCTTGGCCCCATGACTCTGCAATAGCAGGTCATCCTGGAGTCCAGAAAACCTTTGATATATGTTCAAGGAACTTCTGGTGGAATACTATGCACCATGACATACAAACGTATGTTAACACCTGCCCAGTATGCACCTGCAATAAAGCACAACACATAGCACCACAGGGTCTTCTCCAACCACTGCCTCTTGGCACACCTTTAGTCTTGGCTTTATCATGGATTTGCCAGAATCCAACAAATACACTACAGTTCTAGTGGTAGTAGATTCACTTTCCAAGATGGCCAATTTAATACCCTTAAAAGGGGTTCCAACAGCCACAGAGTTCAGCAATATTTTCCTCCATCACATAGTAAAATTACACGGCCTGCAAAGATAATTTCTGATCATGGACCACAGTTCACCTGAAAGTTCTGGAAGGCGTTGTGTACAACATTAGGGATTGAGGAAGCCCTCTCCTCCGCATACTACCGCCAAACATACGGACATACTGAACGGATCAACCAAACGCTTGAACAGACCCTGAGATGTCATATGAACACTGTCACCAGTCGCTGGGATCAGGCCCTAAGCTTAGCAGAATTTACATATAACAACAGTCTGCATATCGCCTTAGGGTGTTCCCCTTTTTATTATCTCACAGGCTTTCATCCTCGGACACTCCCGATCGCTATGCCAGACACAACTACTCTAATGCCCTCTGTATCGGAACACCTGAAGGAATTACAAGACAAACAACAATAGGCCAAGAGATGTCTAGTCAAAGCAAAAACAAACATGAAAACACAACCCGATAACCACTGAACCCTTGAGCCTGTGTATAAGGTTGGAGATTTTGTATGGCTTTCCACACGTCACATCAGGTTGGAAGGCCACAAAAACTGCAACCACGCTTCATTGGCCCCTTTTCCATTGAGAAAGTACTGACCCTCTTCACAGTCCGGTTACGATTGCCCCAAGAATACAATGTACACCCCATCTTCCATGTCTCATTGGTCAAAACCCATCATCCAGAAACTCGTAAGGACTCTCCAACTTTTCCAATTCTAGTGGGTGATCATCAGGAACATGACGTGCAATGTATCCTGGACACAAACCGTGTCCATGGTGAATTGTACTACCTCATAGACTGGAAAGGG
This sequence comes from Calotriton arnoldi, assembly GCA_963921515.1. Classification (NCBI taxonomy): domain Eukaryota; kingdom Metazoa; phylum Chordata; class Amphibia; order Caudata; family Salamandridae; genus Calotriton; species Calotriton arnoldi. The sequence goes on from CAWUFW010004170.1 coordinate 1,119,214, forward strand.
TATGATCCTTCAGAGCGTTTGTGGGAACCGGCTTCATTCGTTCATGCTCCTCGTCTACTATGACGTTTTTATGCGCCTAATCCCTCCAAGCTTCGGCCTGTTGTGCGGCCTTTGGGAGGGGCGGCTGTTATGAATCCTCTCCCCTCAAAACCGGTCTGCGCCATCACATGCTCCTGGTAGCCCATACTTAGGCCTAAGTTCTTGGTGGCCCCCTCCCCTGTGAAGTATGTTTCTCACACCTTGTTGATAGAAAGTAGGGACGTCAGTGAGTGAATATGTGTCTGATACCCTGGTGGCAGTGGTAGGGACTTGTTAAGATAGACACCAGTGCACTGTTATTTTCCAATGATTCTGGTGAACTGTTTTATTATAGTGAACTGTTTAAGAACTAAAAGACAAAAGACTTGTATAGGAGGTTCACAAGGGGCACATGTTAACCATGTGTGCACATTGTTCACAAGACAGGCACAGCAGTTTGGCAGCACCGGTGCAAGTGTAAACCGATACTTTTGGCCCATGTGCACAGGCGAATCCCAATTAACGACCCATTACTGCAGCACATGTACAAAGGCGCGCTCGTGCAGGTATCAGGTATTTAAACTGCTCCTCGCCAACACTCAGCGCTTAGCCTCATGAATGGATAGACGCTCACCTGCTACTGCAGCATTCCCGTGATCCCGGCTCAGTGTCTCCAGTCCCGCTGTCGGCATTCGGATTCCATCACTTCCTGCGATGGCAGCAGTCTGGTTTCCGGCTTTCCTGAACATCTGCAACTCCCAGGAGTTCCTACAATGGCAATTGTCTAGCCTTTTACAACTTCCTGCAAAGAGAGAAAACAAATAACAAACATTGAAGACAGACTAGCGTTTCTGGAAGGAAAACAGCAGACTAACCAGGTAACAACGTTTCTTAGCACATAATCTGGGATAAAGAGTGCAAGAACATGTATTGGCGTGTGATATACATGGACACCTCTTGGAGATATTGTGCTGCACAAAACCGACCTGTAAGCCAATTGTGTTGCATGGAACTTAACAAGCCACTGTATACTTGATGCATCAATTAAAAAAAATAGACCAGTGTGTTGGTGGGTCACATGCCACCTGTGTTAGAACTTTGTCTTTAAAAAGTAGCATTGTGAGATTGTGACAAACAGACTGGGCATTCCTGAACAATATAGAAAGATCAATGCAATTGCGATTGTTTAACAGTTATGAGACTTCATATGGTGCAATATGTTGGATCAAAGCATTCTAGGCTAACAATGTTGGTATGAATACATAAAGAATATTGCAGACAATATTCCGTACAACACGTACCATGTGTCATATGTCAACGTGGAAGTTGGTTGTCGTTTGGTAACAGTTTATTTCTGCTCATTAAAGGTGCAGCTTTGCAATAGAACACACGCATATAATTACCCAGCATCTAGCGCTGCAGCCCGAAAGTCCCAAAGCACTCGGCTTCCAGTGAAACAGTCTGGTGGTGCAGACCTGGGCCTTGAATATCCGGTATTGTTTCTCGCTCTCTTTTCCCAACCATCCTTCCGTTTGGAGACTACAGTCGGGGCATTGTGTCCTATTTTCACTGCTACATGCAGTCAGTCCTCATAAGGATTTGAGGACAGTCTTCGCCCAATTGGAACCACCTGGAGTTTCAGGTGAGTGGATCGCAAGAGAGTGAATGGGCCACAGGGCAGCTTGTTGAGACAATGGTTTACAGAGCAGCATGTTGAGTGAATGGGCCACAGGGTAACATGTTCAGATATTAAGCCGCAGGGCAGCATGTTGCGTGAAAGGGTTTCCAGGGCAGCTTTTTGAGTGAATGGGATTCAGGGCAGCATGTTGAGTGAATGGACAGCAGGGCAGCATGTTGAGTGAAAAGTTGCAGAGCAGCATTTTGAGTGAAAGGTTGCAGGGCAGTATGTTGCGCTAATGGGCCGCAGGGCAGTATGTTGCGCTAATGGGCCGCAGGGCAGCATGTTGAGTGATTGGGCTGCTGGGCAACATGTTGAGTGAATGGGCTGCAGAACAGCATGTTTAGCGAATGGGCTGCGGGACGGCACATTGAGTGCATGGGCTGCAGGACGACATGTTGAGTGAATGGGTTACGGAATAGCTTGTTGAGTGAATAGGTTGCCCCGCAGGGCTGTATGTTGATTGAATGGGCCACAGGACACCGTGTTGATTGAATGGGCTACAGGATAGCATGTTGAGTTAATGGGCTACAGGACAGCATGTTTAGTGAATGGGCCTTAGGGCAATATATTGAGTAAATGGGCTGCAGGGCAGCATGTTGAGTGAGAGGGCTGCAGGGCAATATGTTGAGTGAATGGTCTGCAGTGTAACATGTTGAGTGAATGGGCCGCAGTGCAGGATGTTGAGTGAATGGGCCTCAGTGCAGCATGTTGAGTGAATGGGCCACAGGGCAGTATGTTGAGTGAATGGGCCTCAGTGCAGCATATTGAGTGAATGGGCCACAGGGCAGTATGTTTAGTGAATGGGTCGTAGATTAGAACAGACTGTTGAGTAAATAGGCTGCAGGGCAGCCTGTTGTGAATGGACTGCAGGGCAGCATTTTGAGTGAATGGGTCTCAGGGCAGCATGTTGGGTGAATGGGCCGCAGGGCAGCATGTTGAGTGAATGGGCCACTGGGCAACATGTTGAGATATTAAGCCACATGGCAGCTTGTTGCGTGAATAGCTCAGCTGGCCAGCATGATGAGTGAAAGGGTTGCAGGGCAGCATGTTGAGTTAATGGACAGCAGTGAAAAGTTGCAGAGCAGCATTTTGAGTGAAAGGTTGCAGGGCAGTATGTTGCGCTAATGGGCCGCAGAGCAGCATGTTGAGTGAATGGGCCGCAGGGCAACATGTTGAGTGAATGGGCTGCAGGACAGCAAGTTAAGCGAATGGGCTGTAGGACAGCATGTTGAGCGAATGGGCTGCGGGACGGCACATTGAGTGCATGGGCTACTGGACGACATGTTCAGTGAATGGGACACAGGACACTGTGTTCATTGAATGTGCTACAGGATAGCATGTTGAGTGAATGGGTCACAGGGCAGCATGTTGAGTGAATGGGCCAAAGGGCAGCATGTTGAGGGAATGGGCCCCTGGGCAGCATGTTAAGTGAATGGGCCGCAGGGAAGCACATTGTGGGCCAATGGGCCATAGGGCAGCGTGTTGAGCGAATGGGCCGCAGGGCATCATGTTGAGTGATTGGGCCGCAGTGCAGCATGTTGAGTGAATGGGCCGCAGTGCAGCATGTTGAGTGAATGGGTCGTAGAACAGACTGTTGAGTGAATCTGCTGCAGGGCAGCATGTAGAGTGAATGGGTCACTGGGCAGCATGTAGAGCGAATAGGCCGCAGTGCAGCATGTAGAGTGAATGGGTCGCAGGGCAGCATGTTGGGTGAATGGGTCGCAGGGCAGCATGTTGAGTGAATGGGCCGCAGGGCAGCATGTTGAGTGAATGGGCCGCAGGGCAGCCTGTTGAGTGAATGGGTCGCAGGAAAGCATGTTGAGTGAATGGGCCGCAGGGCAGCATGTTGGGTGAATGGGCCGCAGGACAGCATGTTGAGTAAAAGGGTCTGAGGGCAGCATGTTGGGTGAATGGGCCGCAGGGCAGCATGTTGTATGAATGAGTTGGAGGGCAGCATGTTGTATGAATGAGTTGGAGGGCAGCATGTTGTGTGAATGAGTCACACTGCAGCATGTTGAGTGAGAGGGCTGCAAGGCAGTATGTTGAGTGAATGGGCCACAGGGCAGTAAGTTGAGTGAATGGGTCGTAGATTAGAACAGACTGCTGAGTGAATAGGCTGTAGGGCAGCATGTAGATTAAATGGGCCACAGGGCAGCATGTTGTGAATGGGTCTCAGGGCAGCATGTTGGGTGAATGGGCCGCAGGGCAGCATGTTGAGTGAATGGGCCACAGGAAAGCATGTTGAGTGAATGGGTCTCAGGGCAGCATGTTGGGTGAATGGGCCACAGGGCAGCATGTTGAGTGAATGGGCCACAGGGCAGCATGTTGAGTGAATGGATCTCAAGGCAGCATGTTGGGTGAATGGGCCGCAGGGCAGCATGTTGAGTGAATGGGCCACAGGAAAGCATGTTGAGTGAATGGGCCACAGGGCAGCATGTTGAGTGAAAGGCCTGCAGGGCAGCATGGTGAGTGAATGGGTCGCAGGGCAGCATGTTGAGTGAATGGGTCTCAGGGCAGCATGTTGGGTGAATGGGCCGCAGGGCAGCATGTTGAGTGAATGGGCCACAGGAAAGCATGTTGAGTGAATGGGCCACAGGGCAGCATGTTGAGTGAAAGGCCTGCAGGGCAGCATGGTGAGTGAATGGGTCGCAGGGCAGCATGGTGAGTGAATGGGTCGCAGGGCAGCATGTTGAGTGAATGGGCCGCAGGGCAGCATATTGAGTGAATGGGCCTTAGGGCAATATATTGAGTAAATGGGCTGCAGGGCAGCATGTTGAGTGAATGGGCCACAGGACAATATGTTGAGTGAATGGTCCGCAAGACAGCATGTTGAGTAAATGGGCCGAAGGGCAGCATGTAGAGTGAAAGGGCCGCAGGGCAGCATGTTGAGTGAATGGGCCCCAGAGCAGCATGTTGAGCGAATGGGCCGCAAGGCACCATGTTGAGCGAATGGGCCCCAGATCAGCATGTTGAGCGAATGGGCCACAAGGCACCATGTTGAGTGAATGGGCCCCAGGGCAGCATGTTGAGCGAATGGGCCACAAGGCACCATGTTGAGTGAATGGGCCCCAGGGCAGCATGTTGAGCGAATGGGCTGCAGGGAAGCATGTTGAGCGAATGGGCTGCAGGGAAGCATGTTGAGCGAATGGGCTGCAAGGCAGCATGTTAAGTGAATGGGCCACAGGGCAGCATGTTGAGTGAATGGGTCATAGATTAGAACAGACTGCTGAGTGAATAGGCTGCAGGGCAGCATGTAGATTAAATGGGCCACAGGGCAGCATGTTGTGAATGGGTCTCAGGGCAGCATGTTGGGTGAATGGGCCGCAGGGCAGCATGTTGAGTGAATGGGCCGCAGGGCAGCATGTTGAGTGAATGGGCCACAGGAAAGCATGTTGAGTGAATGGGTCTCAGGGCAGCATGTTGGGTGAATGGGCCGCAGGGCAGCATGTTGAGTGAATGGGCCACAGGGCAGCATGTTGAGTGAATGGGTCTCAGGGCAGCATGTTGGGTGAATGGGCCGCAGTGCAGCATGTAGAGTGAATGGGTCGCAGGGCAGCATGTTGGGTGAATGGGTCGCAGGGCAGCATGTTGAGTAAATGGGCCGCAGGGCAGCCTCTTGAGTGAATGGGTCACAGGAAAGCATGTTGAATGAATGGCCGCAGGGCAGAATGTTGAGTGAATGGACCACAGGGCAGCATGGTGAAAGAATGGGCCACAGGGCAGCATGTTAAGCGGAAGGGCCGCAGGGCAGCATGTTGAGTGAATGGGCTGCTGGGCATCGTATTGAGTGCATGGGCTGCAGGGCAGTGTGTTGAGTCAATAGGCCGCAGGGCAGCATGTTGTGCGAATGGGTCCCAGGGAAGCATGTTCAGCGAATGCCGCCGAGGGCAACATGTTGAGCGAATGGACTGCAGGGCAGCACATTGAGGGAATGAGCCCCAGGGCAGCATGTTGAGTGAATGGGGCGCAGATCAGCATATTATGAGTGAATCGGCCGTAGGGCAGCGTGTTGAGCGAATGGGTTTCAGGGCAGCATATTAAGTGATTGGGCCTCAGGGCAGCATGCTGAGTGAAAGGGCCACAGGACAGCATGTTGAGTGAATGGGACACAGGGCAATATATTGAGTAAATGGGCTGCAGGACAGCATGTTTAGTGAAAGGGCCACAGAGCAGAATGTTGAGTGAATGGGCCGCAGGACAGCATGTTGAGTAAAAGGGTCTCAGGGCAGCATGTTGGGTGAATGGGCCGCAGGGCAGCATGTTGTATGAATGAGTTGGAGGGCAGCATGTTGTATGAATGAGTTGGAGGGCAGCATGTTGTGTGAATGAGTCACACTGCAGCATGTTGAGTGAGAGGGCTGCAAGGCAGTATGTTGAGTGAATGGGCCACAGGGCAGTAAGTTGAGTGAATGGGTCGTAGATTAGAACAGACTGCTGAGTGAATAGGCTGCAGGGCAGCATGTAGATTAAATGGGCCACAGGGCAGCATGTTGTGAATGGGTCTCAGGGCAGCATGTTGGGTGAATGGGCCGCAGGGCAGCATGTTGAGTGAATGGGCCACAGGAAAGCATGTTGAGTGAATGGGTCTCAGGGCAGCATGTTGGGTGACTGGGCCACAGGGCAGCATGTTGAGTGAATGGGCCACAGGGCAGCATGTTGAGTGAATGGATCTCAAGGCAGCATGTTGGGTGAATGGGCCGCAGGGCAGCATGTTGAGTGAATGGGCCACAGGAAAGCATGTTGAGTGAATGGGCCACAGGGCAGCATGTTGAGTGAAAGGCCTGCAGGGCAGCATGGTGAGTGAATGGGTCGCAGGGCAGCATGTTGAGTGAATGGGTCGCAGGGCAGCATGTTGGGTGAATGGGCCGCAGGGCAGCATGTTGAGTGAATGGGCCACAGGAAAGCATGTTGAGTGAATGGGCCACAGGGCAGCATGTTGAGTGAAAGGCCTGCAGGGCAGCATGGTGAGTGAAAGGCCTGCAGGGCAGCATGGTGAGTGAATGGGTCGCAGGGCAGCATGGTGAGTGAATGGGTCGCAGGGCAGCATGTTGAGTGAATGGGCCGCAGGGCAGCATATTGAGTGAATGGGCCTTAGGGCAATATATTGAGTAAATGGGCTGCAGGGCAGCATGTAGAGTGAAAGGGCCGCAGGGCAGCATGTTGAGTGAATGGTCCGCAAGACAGCATGTTGAGTAAATGGGCCGCAGGGCAGCATGTAGAGTGAAAGGGCCGCAGGGCAGCATGTTGAGTGAATGGGCCCCAGAGCAGCATGTTGAGCGAATGGGCCGCAAGGCACCATGTTGAGCGAATGGGCCCCAGATCAGCATGTTGAGCGAATGGGCCACAAGGCACCATGTTGAGTGAATGGGCCCCAGGGAAGCATGTTGAGCGAATGGGCCACAAGGCACCATGTTGAGTGAATGGGCCCCAGGGCAGCATGTTGAGCGAATGGGCTGCAGGGAAGCATGTTGAGCGAATGGGCTGCAGGGAAGCATGTTGAGCGAATGGGCTGCAAGGCAGCATGTTAAGTGAATGGGCCACAGGGCAGCATGTTGAGTGAATGGGTCATAGATTAGAACAGACTGCTGAGTGAATAGGCTGCAGGGCAGCATGTAGATTAAATGGGCCACAGGGCAGCATGTTGTGAATGGGTCTCAGGGCAGCATGTTGGGTGAATGGGCCGCAGGGCAGCATGTTGAGTGAATGGGCCACAGGAAAGCATGTTGAGTGAATGGGTCTCAGGGCAGCATGTTGGGTGAATGGGCCGCAGGGCAGCATGTTGAGTGAATGGGCCACAGGGCAGCATGTTGAGTGAATGGGTCTCAGGGCAGCATGTTGGGTGAATGGGCCGCAGGGCAGCATGTTGGGTGAATGGGCCGCAGGGCAGCATGTTGAGTGAATGGGCCACAGGAAAGCATGTTGAGTGAATGGGCCACAGGGCAGCATGTTGAGTGAAAGGCCTGCAGGGCAGCATGGTGAGTGAATGGGTCGCAGGGCAGCATGTTGAGTGTATGGGCCGCAGGGCAGCATGTTGAGTGAATGGGCCTTAGGGCAATATATTGAGTAAATGGGCTGCAGGGCAGCATGTTGAGTGAAAGGGCCACAGGGCAGAATGTTGAGTGAATGGGCCGCAGGACAGCATGTTGAGTAAAAGGGCCGCAGGGCAGCATGTTGAGTGAATGGGCCACAGGACAGTTTGTTGAGTGAATGGTCCGCAGGACATCATGTTGAGTAAATGGGCCGCAGGGCAGCATGTTGAGTGAAAGGGCCGCAGGGCAGAATGTTGAGTGAATGGGCTGCAGGGCAGAATGTTGAGTGAATGGGCTGCAGGGCTTAATGTTGAGTAAATGGGCCGCATGGCAGCTTGTTTAGTGAATGGGCCCCAGAGCAGCATGTTGAGCGAACGGGCCGCAAGGCACCATGTTGAGCGAATGGGCCCCAGATCAGCATGTTGAGCGAATGGGCCACAAGGCACCATGTTGAGTAAATGGGCCCCAGGGCAGCATGTTGAGCGAATGGGCTGCAGGGAAGCATGTTGAGCGAATGGGCTGCAGGGAAGCATGTTGAGCAAATGGGGTGCAGTGCAGCATGTTAAGTGAATGGGCCCGCAGGGCAGTATGTTGAGTGAATGGGCTGCAGGACATCACATTGAGCGAATATGCAGCAGTGCAGCATTTTGAACGAATAGGCTGCAGGATGGCATGTTGCATCATAGGGTTGCAGGGCAGCATGTTGAGTGAATGCGCCGTAGGGCAGCATGTCGAGTGAATGGGCCGCTTGATAGCATGTTGTGTGAATGGGCCGCAGGGCACCATGTTGTGTGAATGGGCCGCAGGCCAACATGCTGTGTGAGTAGGCCGCATGGCAGAATGGTGAGTGAATAGGCCGCAGGACAGGATGTTGAGTGAATGGGCCACTGGGCAGCATGTTTAGTGATTGGGTTATAGGGCAGCATGTTGAGCGAATGGGCTGCAGGGCAGCATGTTGAATGAATGGGCTTCAGGACAGCATCTGAGGTAATGGGCAGCAGGGCAGGATGTTATGAATGGTCCGCAGGGCAGCATGGCCAGTCTATTGGGCCGCTTACGGCTAGAGCGCAAGGCAGCATGCTGAGTTGATGGCCCGCAGGGCAGCATGTTGAGCAAAGGGTCCCCAGGGCAGCATGTTGAGTGAATGGGCCACGGGGCAGCACCTGAGGTAAGGGGCAGCAGGGCAGCATGTTATGAATGGTCTGCAGGGCAGCATGTTGAGTGAATGGGCATCAGTACAGCATGTCGAGTGAATGGCCCACCGGGCAGCATGTTCTGTCATGAATCCTCTCACCTCAAAATTGGTCTGCACCATCCCACGCTCCTGGTAGCCAATAATTCGGCCTGAGTTCTTGGTGGCCCCCTCCCCTGTGAGTTATTCATCTCTCACCCTGTAGTTAGAAGGTAGGGACTTCAGTGAGTGAATATGTGTCTGATACCCTGGAGGCAGTGGTAGGGACTTGTTAAGATACACGTGCATTGTTATTTTCCAGTGACAGCAAATTGTTTAAGAACAAAAAAATAAAAAGACTTGTAAAGGAGGTTCACAAGGGGCACGTGTCAACTGCCATTGTGCACATTGCTCACAAGACAGGCACAACAGTTCGGCAGCACGCGTGCACGTGTAAACCACCGCTTTTGGCCCATTTGCATGGGCGGATCCCAATTAGGACCCATTACCGCAACACACGTACGAAGGTACGTTTGTGCAGGCAGCAGGTATTTAAACTGGTCCTCTCTAACACTCAGCACTTAGCCTCATGAATGGATCGACGCTCACCTGCTACTCCAGCATCCCCGTGATCCCGGCTCAGTGTCTCCAACCCTGCTGTCGACATTCGGATTCCAGCGCTTTCTGCAACAACAGCAGTCTGGTTTCCGGCTCCCCTCGACATCTGCAACTCCCAGGAGTTTCTACGACGGCAGTCATCTAGCCTTTTACAACTTCCTGCAAAGAGAGAAAACAAACAACAAACAGTGAAGACAGAGTCGCGTTTCTGGTAGGAAAACGACAGAAAACCAGGTAACAGCATTTTTTAGCACATGATCTCTTTTTTAGCCCATTCCCTCAACAGGCTGCCCTGGGGCCCATTCCCTCAATATGCTGCCCTTGGCCCATTCCCTCAATATGCTGCCCTGGAACCCATTCACTCAACATGCCTCTCTGCAGTCCATTGGCTCAAAACTCTGCCGTGGGGCCCATTTGCTCAGCATGCTGCCCTAAGGTCCATTTGATCACCATGCTGACCTGCAGCCCATTCACTTAACATGCTGCCCTGCGGCGCATTCACTCAAGATGCTGCCCTGCGGCCCATTCACTCAACATGCTGCCCTGTGGCCCGTTCACTCAACATGCTGTCCTGCAGCCCATTTACTCAACATGCTGCCCTGCGGCCCGTTCACTCAACATGCTGCCCAGCCACCCATTCAGTCAACATGCTCCTAAGCGCCCTTTCACTCAACATGCTGTCCTGCGGCCCATTCACTCAACATGCTTCCCTGCAGCCCAACCTATTCACTCAACAAGCAATCCTGTAAACTAGTCACTCAACATGCCGTCTTGCAGCCCATTCACTCAACATGCCGATCTGCAGCCCATTCGTCGACATGCTGCTCTGCCGCCCATTCATAACATGCTGCCCTGCACCCACTCACAACATGGTGCCCTGCGGTCCATTCACACAACAGGCTGCCCTGGTGCCCATTCGCTCAACATGCTGCCCTATGGTCCTTTCGCTCAAAATGCTGCTCTGTGGCCCATTCCATCAACATGCTGTCATGGGGCCAATTCGCTGAACATGCTGCCCTGCTGCACATTCACTCAACATGGTGCCATGTGACCCATTCACTCAACATGCTACCCTGCGGCCCATTTACTCAACATACTGCTGCCCTGCGACCCATTCACTCAACATGCTGCCCTTGGAACCATTCACATAACATGCTGCTCTGCGCCCCATTTACTGAACATGCTATCCTGCGGCAGATTCACTCAACATGCTGTCCTGTGGCCCATTCACTCAAACATGCTGTCCTGTAACCTATTCACTAAACCTGTCATCTTGCAGCCCATTCACTCAACATGCCAATCTGCAGCCCAGTCGTCAATATGCTGTCCTGCATCCCATTCATTCAAAATACTGCCCTGCGGCCCATTCATAACATTGTGCCCTGCGGCCCATTCATAACATTGTGCCCTGCGGCCCATTCACAACATGCTGCCCTGCGGCACATTCACCCAACTTGCTGCCCTGGGGCCCATTCACTCAACATGCTGTTCTGCGGCCCATTCCCTCAACATGCTGCCAAGGGGTCCATTCGCTGAACATGCTGCCCTGTGGCCCATTCGCTCAAAATTGTACCCTGCGACCCAATCACACATAGCCATGCTCCCCTGCGGCCCAGCATGTTGTCAATAGGCTGCAGGACAGCATGGTGAGCAAAAGAGCTGCAGCGCAGAATGTTGAGTGAACGGGCTGCAGGGCAGCATGTTGAGTAAATGGGCCACAGGGCAGCATGTTGAGTGAATGGGCCACAGGGCAGCATGTTGAGTGAATGGGCCGCAAGGCAGCATGTTGAGTGAATGGGCCGCAAGGCAGCATGTTGAGTGAATGGGCCACTGGGCAATGGGTGGCTGGCAGCACGTTGAATGAATGGGCCGCAGGCCCGCATGTTGTATGAATGAGTCACACTGCAGCATGTTGAGTGAATGGGCCACAGGACAGTTTGTTGAGTGAATGGTCCGCAGGACAGCATGTTGAGTAAATGGGCCGCAGGGCAGCATGTTCAGTGAAAGGGCCGCAGGGCAGAATGTTGAGTGAATGGGCCGCAGGGCTTAATGTTGAGTAAATGGGCCGCATGGCAGCTTGTTTAGTGAATGGGCCCCAGAGTAGCATGTTGAGCGAACGGGCCGCAAGGCACCATGTTGAGCGAATGGGCCCCAGATCAGCATGTTGAGCGAATGGGCCACAAGGCACCATGTTGAGTAAATGGGCCTCAGGGCAGCATGTTGAGCGAATGGGCTGCAGGGAAGCATGTTGAGCGAATGGGCTGCAGGGAAGCATGTTGAGCAAATGGGGTGCAGTGCAGCATGTTAAGTGAATGGGCCACAGGGCAGCATGATGTGAATGGCCCGCAGGGCAGTATGTTGAGTGAATGGGCTGCAGGACATCACATTGAGCGAATATGCAGCATTGCAGCATTTTGAGCGAATAGGCTGCAGGATGGCATGTTGCATCATAGGGTTGCAGGGCAGCATGTTGAGTGAATGCGCCGTAGGGCAGCATGTCGAGTTAATGGGCCGCTTGGCAGCATTTTGTGTGAATGGGCCGCAGGGCAGCATGTTGTGTGAATGGGCTGCAGGCCAACATGCTGTGTGAGTAGGCCGCATGGCAGAATGGTGAGTGAATAGGCCGCAGGACAGGATGTTGAGTGAATGGGCCACTGGGCAGCATGTTTAGTGAATGGGTTATAGGGCAGCATGTTGAGCGAATGGGCTGCAGGGCAGCATGTTGAATGAATGGGCTTCAGGACAGCATCTGAGGTAATGGGCAGCAGGGCAGCATGTTATGAATGGTCCGCAGGGCAGCATGGCCAGTGATTGGGCCGCTTACGGCTAGAGCGCAAGGCAGCATGCTGAGTTGATGGCCCGCAGGGCAGCATGTTGAGCAAAGGGTCCCCAGGGCAGCATGTTGAGTGAATGGGCCACGGGGCAGCATGTTGAGCGAATGGGCCTCAGGGCAGCACCTGAGGTAAGGGGCAGCAGGGCAGCATGTTATGAATGGTCTGCAGGGCAGCATGTTGAGTGAATGGGCATCAGTACAGCATGTCGAGTGAATGGCCCACCGGGCAGCATGTTCTGTCATGAATCCTCTCACCTCAAAATTGGTCTGCACCATCACACGCTCCTGGTAGCCAATAATTCGGCCTGAGTTCTTGGTGGCCCCCTCCCCTGTGAGTTATTCATCTCTCACCCTGTAGTTAGAAGGTAGGGACTTCAGTGAGTGAATATGTGTCTGATACCCTGGTGGCAGTGGTAGGGACTTGTTAAGATACACGTGCATTGTTATTTTCCAGTGACAGCAAATTATAAGAACAAAAAAATAAAAAGACTTGTAAAGGAGGTTCACAAGGGGCACGTGTCAACTGCCATTGTGCACATTGCTCACAAGACAGGCACAACAGTTCGGCAGCACGCGTGCACGTGTAAACCACCGCTTTTGGCCCATTTGCATGGGCGGATCCCAATTAAGGACCCATTACCGCAACACACGTACGAAGGTACATTTGTGCAGGCAGCAGGTATTTAAACTGGTCCTCTCTAACACTCAGCACTTAGCCTCATGAATGGATCGACGCTCACCTGCTACTCCAGCATCCCCGTGATCCCGGCTCAGTGTCTCCAGCCCTGCTGTCGACATTCGGATTCCAGCGCTTTCTGCAACAACAGCAGTCTGGTTTCCGGCTCCCCTCGACATCTGCAACTCCCAGGAGTTTCTACGATGGCAGTCATCTAGCCTTTTACAACTTCCTGCAAAGAGAGAAAACAAACAACAAACAGTGAAGACAGAGTAGCGTTTCTGGTAGGAAAACAACAGAAAACCAGGTAACAGCATTTTTTAGCACATGATCTCTTTTTTAGCCCATTCCCTCAACAGGCTGCCCTGGGGCACATTCCCTCAATATGCTGCCCTGGAACCCATTCACTCAACATGCCTCTCTGCAGTCCATTGGCTCAAAACTCTGCCGTGGGGCCCATTTGCTCAGCATGCTGCCCTAAGGTCCATTTGATCACCATGCTGACCTGCAGCCCATTCACTTAACATGCTGCCCTGCGGCGCATTCACTCAAGATGCTGCCCTGCGGCCCATTCACTCAACATGCTGCCCTGTGGCCCGTTCACTCAACATGCTGTCCTGCAGCCCATTTACTCAACATGCTGCCCTGCGGCCCGTTCACTCAACATGCTGCCCAGCCACCCATTCAGTCAACATGCTCCCAAGCGCCCTTTCACTCAACATGCTGTCCTGCGGCCCATTCACTCAACATGCTTCCCTGCAGCCCAAGCTATTCACTCAACAAGCAATCCTGTAACCTAGTCACTCAACATGCCGTCTTGCAGCCCATTCACTCAACATGCCGATCTGCAGCCCATTCGTCGACATGCTGCTCTGCCGCCCATTCATAATATGCTGCCCTGCACCCACTCACAACATGCTGCCCTGCGGTCCATTCACACAACAGGCTGCCCTGGTGCCCATTCGCTCAACATGCTGCCCTATGGTCCTTTCGCTCAAAATGCTGCTCTGTGGCCCATTCCATCAACATGCTGTCATGGGGCCAATTCGCTGAACATGCTGCCCTGCTGCACATTCACTCAACATGGTGCCCTGTGACCCATTCACTCAACATGCTACCCTGCGGCCCATTTACTCAACATACTGCTGCCCTGCGACCCATTCACTCAACATGCTGCCCTTGGAACCATTCACATAACATGCTGCTCTGCGCCCCATTTACTGAACATGCTATCCTGCGGCCGATTCACTCAAACATGCTGTCCTGTAACCTATTCACTAAACCTGTCATCTTGCAGCCCATTCACTCACCATGCCAATGTGCAGCCCAGTCGTCAATATGCTGTCCTGCATCCCATTCATTCAAAATACTGCCCTGCGGCCCATTCATAACATTGTGCCCTGCGGCCCATTCATAACATTGTGCCCTGCGGCCCATTCACAACATGCTGCCCTGCGGCACATTCACCCAACTTGCTGCTCCTGGGGCCCATTCACTCAACATGCTAGTTCTGCGGCCCATTCCTCAACATGCTGCCAAGGGGTCCATTCGCTGAACATGCTGCCCTGTGGCCCATTCGCTCAAAATTGTACCCTGCGACCCAATCACACATAGCCATGCTCCCCTGCGGCCCAGCATGTTGTGAATAGGCTGCAGGACAGCATGGTGAGCAAAAGAGCTGCAGCGCAGAATGTTGAGTGAACGGGCTGCAGGGCAGCATGTTGAGTGAATGGGCCGCAAGGCAGCATGTTGAGTGAATGGGCCGCAAGGCAGCATGTTGAGTGAATGGGCCGCTGGGCAATGGGTGGCTGGCAGCACGTTGAATGAATGGGCCGCAGGGCAGCATGTTGTATGAATGAGTTGGAGGGCAGCATGTTGTGTGAATGAGTCACACTGCAGCATGTTGAGTGAATGGGCTGCAGGGCAGCATGTTGAGTGAATGGGCCGCTGGACAGCATGTTCAGTAAATGGGCCCAGGGCAGCATGTTGAGTGAATGGGCCGCTGGGCAGCATGTTCAGTAAATGGGCCCAGGGCAGCATGCTGAGTGAATGGGTGGCAGGACAGCATGTTGAATAAACAGGCTGCGGACAGCATTTTGAGTGAAACGACTGCAGGACAGCATTTGAAGTGAAGGGCCCCACGTCTGCATGTTGAGTGAAGAATCTGCAGGACAGCATGTTGAGCGAATGAGGTGCAGTGCAGCATGTTGAGCGAATGAGGTGCAGTGCAGCATGTTAAGTGAATATGCCGCAGGGCAGCATGTTGTGTGAATGGGCCGCAGGGCAGCATGTTGAATGAATGGGTTGCAGGGCAGCATGGTGAGTGAATGGGCCGTAGGACAGCATGTTGAGTGAATAGGCCACAGGAGAGCATCTTGAGTGAATAGGCTGCTGGGCAGCATGTTCAGTAAACGGCCCCAGGGCAGCATGCTGAGTGAATGGGTCGCAGGACAGCATGTTGAGTGAACAGGATGCATGACAGCATTTGGAGTGAACATGCTGCAGGACAGCATTTGAAGTGAAGGGGCCGCACAACTGCATGTTGAGTGACGGGGGATCAGGATAGCATGTTGAGAAAATGGGGCGCAGGATAGCATGTTGAGTGAATGGGCTGCAGTACAGCATGTTGTGTGAACGGGTTGTAGGATAGTATGTTATGTGGGCTTCTAGACAGTTTGTTGCTCAAAGTCTGTTTATTAAGTTTTGCAGAACAAATAAGGTGCCATTACATAAAATTGGTGGTTGTAAGGGCCTTGTCTGTCCTTTATATACCCCACTTGATCCGGCTCTATTAACCCAGGGAGGAGGTTCTCCGGGCGATTAGCCAGAATCTTGGCCCATAGCTTCGCATCAGTGTTTAGGAGGGCTTTTGGGCGATAGGAGGAGCATAAAGTAGGGTCCTTGCCTGGCTTGGGAATTAGAATGATTTCAGAATTGGACATAGTGGGAGTGAGGCTGGTGGAGGAAGTAAGAGAGTTAAAAAGCGTGAGCAGGGGGCCTTGAAGCTGCAGAAGGAAAGGCACATAAAAGGACAGCGGAAGGCATTCAGGACCAGGAGACTTCCCTTTAGGGAGTTCCTGGAGTGCCAGGCGGAGTACATCAGCCAAAAAGGGCTCCTCCAAGTCACGGGTGTGGCAAAGGTCCAGAGACAGTTCCGGAGGTAGTTGTCTATTTCAGCGGGATCTTCTCCTCCTGGGGCATAGAGAGTTCAGTAATAGTCCTGGGAGGCTTCCTGCTTGTCCGCCTCTTGGATCGCCCAGGCAGAGTCCGCTTTCTGGAGCTTGGCAATGTGGGAGCGCATGCGATGGTGATGCAGTCTGCGTGCCAGGAGAGAGCCTACCTTGTCTCCCCCGTCGTAGTATTTTTGCTTAAGGGCGAGGAGCAAGCGCTCTTCCTTTTTGACCTGCAGGGCCCGAAGCTGCTCCCTCTGGGTGGCTAGTTGGCACTTAGCTCGTAGCATGGGGTGTTTGTCAGTGCGCTAAAGGATGACAATGTCTGTGTGAGTGTGGTTTCAAGGAGGCGTGCCTCTTGGGACCTGGTTATGGAGATGGAGGTCAGCGCGCTGCGTATGGTGGCTTTGAAGCGATCCCATAGAACATGGGGGGAGATATTGGGCATTGTATTAAGCTTTAAATACTCTGTGATGGTATCCTGCACCCCTGCCCTGTCAACTGGGTCCCGCAGGAGTTGGGGGGGGGGGGTAAGACGCCAGCGCTGGGGTGCGCAAGGTTGGGCCGTGCAGGGTGCGCATATGAGCTCGATGTGGGCATGATCCGAGATGGAGATGTCAGCTATGTATGCTGAGGTAAGAGCAGGCATAGGGCAACGGAAACAAATAGGTGGTCGATGCGGGAGTAGAACAGGTGCACATGCACCTGAAGGAGAAGTCTTTAGAGTCCGGGTGAAGGTAGCACCAGGCGTCTACCAGACCTGTGTCCCGAATGTGTTTCTTAAGCGGTCGAGACATCACTCCAGGACCCTGGACATGAGGGGCACTTCTGTCTAGCAGAGGGTCCCAGAACAGATTATAGTCGCCCCCCACGACTAAGTCGCTGCACTAAGATGGTCCAAGAGGGCGCGGTGTATAAAAGTGTCTTGGGCTTGATTGGACACGTAGAGGTTGAGCAGTATCAGGGCGTCCCTCCCCCTCTCCACTGTGAGAGTGATAAACCTCCCACTTGAGTCCTTGGTGAGTTTAAGAACCAGTAGGCGTGTCGTTTGCATAAAATGGTGACACCCAGGGTTTTGGTGGTGGTGTATGCCCAGTGTTGATGGGGGTATTTGGAGTGTGCCATGCAATGGCAGTCTGCATGAATGAGGTGGGTTTTCTGCAGAAAGGTAATGTCTGGGTTGTGCTGTAGGAGGTATTGCCACACTTGTCACCGCTTGCTGGGGGAATGTAGCCTGTGCACATTAAGAGAGAGTAGCTTGAGGTCAAGTGTGTGGGCCATAAGATGGGACAGAGAGACAGGGAGCCTGTCGGTGTGTGAAAGGTGGCAGGGGAGGCAGTGGCCGAGGGGCCCCCTTGATGTGCCCGAATAAGGGTGTGAGTAAGGCTGCGAGGGAGAGACCTCGAGGGGGCTAGGGAGGCGAGCGATGGCACGGGGAGTGGTAAGAGGGCCAACGGGGCCCAACCGGGTGAGGCCAGGGAAACAGTACCGGGCCCGGAAGAGCAGTGGACCTCAATGGAGGAGAGCTCAATATGTGTGGGGGGTGGCCCTTGGCAGGTCGAGTGGCCAGTGTGGTCAAATAGTCAAACCTATAGGGGGAGAAAAATTCAGTGAGGTAAACAAAACAGTAAGCAGCGGTGGATCGGGCTCCGTGCCCTGAGCCCTGCTGAAAGAGCAGCAGTCCGTGGGGTCATGGACCTGGCCGCGCAGCGGCAGGCGAGGAGGTGAGCCTGGTCACTCCCCCTCTGCTGGGGGTTGTGCCCCCTCCGATTTCATCTTCTGGAGATGCTCGATGATGTCTGCTTTAGCTGTCTTTGAGGTCTGGGTGGGCTTAGTAGGGCGAGAGCGACCCCGCCGCAGGGATCCGCGTGTGCTGAAGAGGAGGAGCGGGGGTCCCCATCCTTGGGGTCCCCCGGGAGGTCCAGGAGGGACTTGGCCTCTGCGAGAGAGCGGACCATGCGTTGCTTGCCATTCCAGGTGAGGAGCAGACCAAAAGGGTGGGCCCATTGGTATTTGGTATTTTGAGATCGTAAGTGTTCCGTGATGGGCCTGAAGTCCTGCCTCTTCAAGGTAAGGGGGGAAAGGTCTTGAAAGATATGTATGGCGTGGCCATGGAAGACCAGGTCCACCTTTGCCCTTGCCGCTCAAAGCACTGCTTCTTTGTCCTGGAAGTAATGGACCCTGGTGAGAAAGTCCGGGGGGACCTGTGGGTGCCCCACAGTGGCACCAACCCTGTGTGCCCTGTCCAGGATCAGGGGGGCCTCCCCCGAATCCCCATGGATGGCTGTCAAGAGATCCCTGGCAAAGGACATATCTTTGCCCTCCGCCGTGTGAGGGATGTCCCTAATGCAGAGGTTGTTGTGCCGCCCTCGATTCTCCAAGTCCTCCTTCTTTTCATGCAGCTCGATGTGTTGCTCCTCCAGAGTATTCACTCTACACCATAGGGCCTCCTGATCCTCTGCCCGGGAATCAACAGTGCGCTCAAGGTCGTCCACCCTGTCTCCCATGGCCGCAATGTCCCTTCGCAGCTCGGCAAGGCCGCTTTTGAAGTCCGTCTTCAGGGAGCTTATTTCTTGACGAATGTCTGCAAGGAATTTCTCCATGTAGTCCTGTGTTATGGAAAGGGTAGGAGACGTCTCAGGGGGCTGCGGGGAGGGGCCATTCTTGGGCATGGCAGGCAAGTCCGTTGCGCAGGAGTCTGCCGTTGGGCGTTGGAGATCAGACCACCACTGACCACACAGCTGGGACTGTGGCAGAGCACGATGGTTTGGCGCTGCGGAGGGAAGATTCCAGTGTTGAGAGAGGGGTAGGCTCCAGAGGGCAGTAGTAGATAGCGGTCAGATCCAAGGTGGGTGTGGGTTCATGGAGAGTGAGGAGGACCAGCATCCGGCAGCAGGAGCCGAGTGTCTGAGGCCCCAGGAGTGGACTCCAACACGTGGCAAGGAAATTTGCCCCCAAGGGTGCCAGCAACGGCCACGCCCAGCCACCAGGTAGGTCTAGCCAGTGGATGGCGAGGGCAGCAGCTGGCACAGTCAGGGACAAGGTCAGACAGGCGAGTATGCGCAGGTGTCCTGGAGGAGGGAGAGCCAACCAAGACGGTCCCTCGGTTGGGGTCAGTGCCGCTATTGAAGGCTAGAGAGCAGTGGGGCCTGGCCCCCAGAGATAGCTCCCTCGGGCAACCACAGGGGTCACAGGATGCAGCCAGGTGGTGGGAACGTGAGAGCCTGGAGCTGGAGGGAAGCCAACGTGCAGCGCGGTGCAGGGGGCCACCCCCAGCAAGGTGGGCCCCCTGGGGCCAGCCAGAGGAGGGAAGCGCCGGCCCCGCCAGCAGGGGTCCGGGGCAAGGCAGAGCACAAGGTCCAGGGGAACACTGCAGGAGAGGCCCCAATAAGAGCACTGCCCAGGTCAGTCACTTCACAGGCATCCCAGGCCAACCAGGAACGTGAGCTCTGGGAACCAATGGTCTGGACCCCTTCCACGCTGAGGGGGGTGGGCAACAAAGCACTGCAGGGCCCAGGCTACTGACCCAGGGCCTCCAGAGAGTCCAGGGCCGAGCGGGGCAAAATAGAGCCCTCTGGCCCAGCAACCACAAAGATGAAGGGAGGGCAGCTAGGCTGGAAGGCAGGTGTGCCGCATCAGTGCCCCTGCCAGGATGGTCCAGGAGGGCGGGGATTCCGGTGCAGTGCAGAGATCGGGACAACCCAGCGCCTGCAGGGTCGGTGCAGTGCAGGGCACGGCTGGTGTTCGCCTCCAGCGTTGGGCGCACCGGGGCCAGGCCAGCCAGGAGGATGCGCCGGTGGTGCAGCAGGCCAGGGCCAGAAGGCAGTCAGGCAGGAAGTCCGGAGGCCAAGGGAGCAGCAGCAGTGTCCCCCGGGAACCACTGTCAGCGCGGCGAGAGCCCCAGAGCGCCCAAGACGCAAGCCAGGCACTCACCGCGTGGGGACGGACCCCAGGCCGGTTGGGACGTCCTCGATGGCACCGTTCCAGAGAGGGTTGCCACGCCGGGGGTCCAGAAGTTGAGGGGTCCCGGAGTCCGTCTGGAGCCCGGGGATCTGGGTGGGCGTACCCCGGCGGAGGTGCAGTCCAGGGCCTTCTAGGGGAAGATGGCGGCAACGGGACCTGCAGCCAGGACGGCCGTAGCGGAGTGGCAGGTCCAGAAGAGGAGTAAGGCTCAGCGGCTCATCCACCGGATCCGCCCCAGTAAGTAGGGGCTCCGACACCGCTGCGGGTCAGAGTAGGCCGAGAATGCGGCTTATATGTAAGCTTTTGGGGCCCTGTGGCGGCAGGAGCGCCGAAGTTACGTGTCTGTTGCCATGTTAGGTTAGGTCACACCCCCTAGATAGTTTTTAGGTCGAGCCTCGAGTAGCGCGCAAGCGCTGCTAGGCGAAGACTTTAAGTAAGGGGGTTTCAGAAGCAGTCCAAACGCTCGTGCGTCGTGGCTGGCCTTTTTCAGATGGTTACACGCGGCAGACATGTGTTTCCAATTATCGTGCCCAGACGCGTGCGCGATAATTGGAAAACATGCCGGCAAAAGGCCATGACGCACGAGCGTCTGGTCAGCTGAGCAGGCTGCCGCGCTCGCTCGCCCTCGCCCCCGCTCCTCTCGTCCCCGCTCCTCTCTTGTTAATCTCACCCTCACTCGGTTTCCTGTTTGAACTCTGCAGAATGAAAAAGGAAACTGAGTAAGAACTTCCTCATTACGGCCACGGACCCGCACCGCGCTACGCATGCATGTCACTCCACTGAAATATTTAAATTCTAGAGGGTGGAGTGGACGGAACTCGCAAGTCAATGTCACCACAAGCGCTGCATCGTCGTCCGTTCCCGTTTCTGCTCGCATCACAGATCTGGTGCGTCCGCCCCCTCAAAACTTATCTGCAAAGACTGGGAACTGCACACATACCACAAATACACAGTCGCGTGCAAACATCACGGATAGTCACGCTGCGCGCGAGGCAATGCACGAAGCAGGCAGCAGCAATGGCCCGTCGAAGCGCTGACCAAAAAAGAGTATTCAGGCACTGTGGTGACTGGATCCTCTGAGAAAAGGGAAGCAAAAGATGGAAACTTTATACCGGAGGAAATGAGTTCACGCCTGTAAAGCGAAACGTGGCAAAAGAAACATCAAATATGCCCAAACAGCAGGTGCAAATACTCCTTTGCATCAGTTTTCATATATTGTGGTTTTTGATGACAGCAAGGTTCACAATTATGTATAATGCCTCAAAACATCAAAGAACACTACTACAAGATACACGCCATGTCCCTGACATTGAACGGATTTGTATTTATTTATTTATAAACAAGGCTCCCGGTTTTCGCTTTAAATGGTTTGACAGATAAATACAGACAAACACGTCTATTTTCCTGTCGGTATTGTTTTTTAAATAGGGATAGAAGAGAAATTAGTTTGCTTTTTTAAAGTGGTTCTAAATGCTGTGAGTCATGACTGCGGGCACAAGAGCTGTGCAGGATGACAGGTAAAGGAGTTAAAAAGAGAGAATGTTATTTAATGGAGCTTCAACAGCTGTAGTTAAAACCATTACAATTTTACAATAAAACAGTTATTAAAAAGATGAGAAAGAGCGCCTTTATTGTCCATGTCCAGAGATAAGGTCATACAGTGAATGAGGAAGCCGTAGTTGCGATCTGTATTTAAGTGTCTAAAAAACAGCAACCTGCCTGATCTGCTTTAGACAGTGAATAAAACAATTAAAGTGCAAAGTGCGGATGTTGGTGCCCCCAAGGGGTGTTGGGGGTCAAAATACGACGGGCTCGGCCTATGCAAGACGCATGTTGGGCGTTAGAGTGATGGAGGGGTCAGCGAGGTGGGCCACTTTTCCTTTACTGTGTTATAATTTACCAGAGAGACCCTTGCCGCACGCTTTCCTAGTTCTGGGTCACGCCGTGAAGTAGTCTGTTATCAGTTTTTGAGCGAAGGTGGCAGAGCGGGAAACTGCGAGACGGGGTCGGAGAAGGTCTTCAAGCTTCTTGACATATTTGCCGCACCTCGATAGGGCTCTTGTGTCAGTGTGGGAGAAGCACAATGACGAGGCCTCCAGGCAGGAGTATTCCTTCTTTGGATAAATTGGTTTCAGGAGAGATCTCCTGGGGGCGTCGAGCATGGGACAACAGCATTGAAGGTGAAGCCATGATTCTTTCTTGTAGTTGCACAATCTGCAGGCCCCTTCCTTCCCAGATGGGGCCCCTGGGTTAAAGTCGGCCACTGGTAGGCCTAGCAAGGGCATAGAAAACAAGCATTGGCATAGCCAATAGGTCTCGCCTTTGGGACCTTATAAGTGTTTAGTTATCCAGCACAATATCCTTGGTGCAACAACATCAACTGTTGCATGGCTAAACACTTATAAGGTCCCAAAGGCGAGACCTATTGGCTATGCCAATGCTTGTTTGAGTTGGTTGCAAGCCCCCTGAATGTTGAATGGCTGCTATGATACCCAGATAGTGAATAGGTGCCAGATACCATACTCGGTGCATTGCAACATGCCCTACTGTTAAAAATGGTACATGATATCCTGATATTTTGTTGTCGTGTTTTATGCGCTGAGATTTGGTGTTGTTTTGAAGTGTTTGTGTGTAGAGAAGTGAGGCCTTTTTGAATGGAATGAGTGTTGTCATCACCTTGTTGCTTATGTTAAGGGAGGTGTATGATGAATTATGTTCGTGTAATAAGGGGAATCTGTCATATTCTAGTGGTTCTATTCTAGACAAGTAAGCCATGATGTGTAGAATGCAGTGTAAATAAGCGTTTTGTGTGCCTCACAGTTGCAGTCAGTTTGCAACAGTAGGTGTTAGAGAAAGGACACTCAGATCTGATGGGGTCGATGTATGTACTTATCTGTACATATATTCTATAGTAAAGGGGATTAGGGTAACATTGTTTGATCATACGCGTGGAGTTTACTTTAGGCAAGGAACCCATAGCTGCAAAGGAAGACCATCGCTGGGCAATCCTTGTCCACAGCCACAGTGCAACTAATAGTCCCAAGGTCATGGGGGCAAAGGTGAATGCCTCTCCATGGGGCTGTGTTTCTCACACCTTGCAGTACGTGCACTCCTGTATCACATCTTCACTTGTACTCCAGCTTCTCTGCACGTAGCACTGCTGAGGTTGTTTCCACTCCTACCCGACAGGCCCCAGGGCCCTCCACTAAGCATCACCACCACTGGACATTTCCCATACTCACGTCCCTGATGCTCTTGGCCACTGAGATGGCAGCTGCCCTTCTTAAGGCCACAACAATGGTAGCCAAGGCCAGGGGTATACAGCGACTGCTCCACGTTGTAAAATAAGCCCCGCACTCCATACCGTGGCTATCAGCCATAAGCACTAGAATGAGCCATGTGGGCCCTAGATCTGACTTTAAGGCCTCATTTTCAATGAGGCTGCGACACTGAAGCGTCACTTTTTGTGATACTACGATGGTGCAGGGGCTTGCTCCATATTTACCAGGCAGCACTAAGCCACTTTGCATGGCTTAGTGAGGTCTTGTAAATATCGTTCCCTTTAGCGCAGTTTTCTCCATTAAAGGGGAGTGCAATGGGTGTTGCTTGGGGCGTTCCCAGCAACACCTATGGCTTTTTGACACTGTCCCAGATTTACGAGGATTCGTAACTCTGAGGCAGCACCAAAAACTTATGCCTCTCCATGATGCAGCACACGTAGAAAGAGGAAAAAGCCTCTTGTGATTGTTTTTGTGCAGGAAGGTTTCCCTTCGTGCACATAAACAATCATCCCTGCAATGCAGGCACCCTTGCACCATGGCGCAAAGGTTCCTGCGTTGGCAAATGGTAGCCCATTGTGTGCCAGCACAGGGGAAAAGGACAGGAATGCGCCATATCTGACAGATACAGCACATTCCTGCCCTTTTCTTTTGCCATAAGGCAGCGCCGAAAGAAGGCCTGTGGCACTGCCCTATGGCAAAATCTTGTAAATAAGGCCCTAAGTTGGGCATCATCGAAGTCCACCCCTGGCATATCTTTCTATAATGCCTGTATAGGAATCATCAGTATGGAAATCATCTCAGATTCAGGCCCCTGTCTCAAGCCTTTGATAGCATCTATTACAATCCTTCAAAGCACACGGTTAACCCAGCTTTAGATTTAAGCCCCGGAAGACCCAGCAGTGATCTCTGCTTGCAATGTACTGACCCAAATGTAGTTACAACCCCCACCATAATCCTGTTAGATCTAGCACTTGCAACAACTCCTACTTACGCTCTGACGAAAATCCAAGCATCCATTTTCAGAAGCTTTGACCATGTTCATTGAGATACCACCCTACTCAAGGCCACGCATGGCCGCCACCTTTATCTACAGCCAAGTCCATGCTGAGATCTGTTAGATTAATGCAAGCCACAGAGTCAAGCAACCTTCAGCAAGGCACACAACAAAGATTAATGCACCCCTATTCTGAAATACTGCAAAGTCCCTGTTTACGATATGTGTTCCAAGGCAAGTCAGGAAAAATCCAGACATGCCTCACTCTGCAATAATCATGGTTGTCTGAAACATGCAGCAGGCATAATGTGCCTGTCAAAGCTTGCCTGGGCATGGCCATGTCCATCTCACACATTCACAAGAGCTTTATCCAGCCTGATGATAGTGGTGCTGTTGACATTCGGCACCCTGATGCCCGCCGTGACATGTCACCAAAATCCAAGATAATCACAAACCAGTTTAAGATGACCAGGGAACTACAGAAACTCACCAAACTGACAGGACTGACTGACAGAAGGATGGGAAGCAAGGGTTTTTCTGAAGCACTTCAGCAGGGCGTCCTTCACCTGCAGGAAAAAAAGTAATGGCAGAAGAAGACTTGAATGCAGTTATTCATTTGATTTCACCTTCATCACATGCAAACTCATCTGGGTGGTTACAACTTCATCGCATGCAAACTCATCTGGGTGGTTACAACTTCATCGCATGCAAACTCATCTGGGTGGTTACAACTTCATCGCATGCAAACTCATCTTGCCGATTGCTCCTAAAACAGACATCAGGGAGTGCGCTGCACAAAGTCACCAGAATGACTAGTGATGTGTCTCTATGGATGTCCAATCCAGATGTGTTCATGCTCGGTAACTTTACAGAGTTGTGTTCGGCACTGGCACTAGTGAGTGTAGACTAGTTCATGTTATGAAACCACTGCATATAGTACAGTTGTGTTCATGGTGAACAGTTCCCACAAACTTTGGTGTTCAGGTATCAGGCACCAGTTTGCTGCAAACAATGCTCTCTAACACAGTAAACTTACACTCATTTGGGGCCGGCATGACTCGCGGGTGGGGGGCGGGGGGGTCGCACGGGGAGAGAGTCGCTCAGGGGGGGTTTAATTTTAAATCAAAAAATGTAAAATTTTTACTTACCTTCCCGACCCGCTCCAGTCTGGTCTTGCGTCGTCCCGCATCCTCTCCTCCACACAGAAGCAGCCAAGCAGGCAGCCTCTCTCCCCTCCATTAAGCCAATCACAACACTGCAATGGCAACGTTGTGATTGGCTGGGACGCTAACCACACAGGCGTCTATGGGGAGGCCGTTTTCTCCATGCAGGCTGCATGCAGCCTACATGGAGAAATCGGAGAGTGTGCATGACTAGTTTGGTCGGCCCTGGGGCTGACCAAACAGTCAGAACCCACAACAGTGGGCAAGCCACTCCTCCCCTGCCTGGAGCAGGACCACCCACCCCCAACCAAACCCTTCTGCTTTCTCGCAGTGCAAGAAGCAGAAACATAAAATTGTATTCAAAATACCATTTTATGTTTCTGCTTCTCACACTGCGAGAAAGCAGTGAGGCGACGCTCCTCCGCCCACATGGAAGAGCTGCCCCTGCTTACACTGGATTTTGACTATTTAAGCAACCTAACCAGGGTGGGATGGGTGACTATATGATGTTGATAGACCTAATACCATGGCACCAACCCCTTTGAAGCCTATAGTGACCTATTTCCAAAGACCAGCCCCTACCCTTACTAAGCTGTTTCCATTTTGTTCCTGTTAGACATGGCCTCCTTGGGGGAAATTGCCCCAAAACTTTTCGCTTTTTTCTCCTGGTCTTTGTCGACTCTCTCTGCATAACATTTGGAATCTAGCCACCTTCCCCCTGTTTTGCAGAGGTAAGGTGCATGCGCCCGCCTCATCACGCATTGGGCTGGGGCTGTGTATATAATGGGTTATGGGTGCCATACCTCTGTGCGCCCTGTAAACATGTACACCACATACCCGGGGCGGGTACGGCACTGGCTAGGTGTGGGACATATCACTGAGTGTGCCACCCATAAAATAGTCATCAACCCTATATCGGGTCTGCCAGGACAGGCCTGTGGGGCACCAAGGTGCCCCTGCCTAAGTTGGCATCGCTTAAGCCTCAACCAACCTTGAGTGGATCAACCTATACCCTGAGGGCACCAGGATGGTGGTAGGCTGAAGGTCGAGCGGGCACTTATGGATGTTCCCTGCCCAGGTAGCAAGGAACCCCCCCCCTCCAAATGGGGCTTCCCCTGCCTCAGAGTTCGGCTCTACCCATGGATACGCCGGGGTGTTGCCGATTCTCTGGAGTGGCCTCAGGGCCCTGCGCATGTCTTCACTGTCAAGGCCGTGCTGTTCTGGAACACGGGCAGGTCCAGGACAAGGTCTAGACCAAGGTGTGCGCACCAGCCCTGATGCTGTTTCTGATACGCGTCCCGCCTGTGGCAGGCTGGAGGATGCGCCATGGCATTTATCGCATTTTGGATAGGTTCCCGGCCTGCCACTATGGGCTGATAAGCGTATACGTGCATCATTGGTGTTCTAACCTCTGGGTTAGGCCTGCCGGTGCAGGCCTGTGTCTGCGCACTTGCATCCATGGTGCTAGCAGCAATGTGCCCGGTCAGACCGTCACTGGCCGGGAGTGCGCAATTGTACCCGAAAGGGGATCCACCCATGTCGTCAGGTCTGAGCAGGGTGGTGTGCGTGCTTCTGCACCAAAGGTGCTAGGGCCTGGGTAAGCCATGTGGCCGGCCTGTCCCAGCTGTGTAAAAGGGTGCACGCCCTTCTTATTCGTGTTGGGATGTGGCGCTGATTTCATGTTCTGAAACACGGGCTGGTCTGTCATGGTAGACCAGTGGGTGCGCACTGGTATCTATCATGAGTTAAGTCATGGGCAGCATACCATTGTAGGCCACTGTAAATACGCACCCACACATGGGGTGCCTGTGATTGCATGTGCCGCCTGCCAACACAGACTGGTGTGTGTGCTCAGACACATGTATTAGTTAAACCTGTGTCCAGTCTGCTGTGCAGACTCGAACGGGTGCACTTGCACCACTGGTGCTGGGAACTATGTGTTCCTCCTGCCATCATAGGTCGGTGTGGGCAATAACGCATGTGCGCCCGGGTTATGAGGAATACCTATGTGTGTGTTTCCCTAACTATGAGGCCTGCCCTTCCCATAGGTTAACATGGGGAAGTGGTTGACATTACTTCTGACTGCAATAGTGGATTGCATTGGAGCAGCCTCATGATGTTTCATATCAATGGACTCGCAGTGCCAAGACCTGCCCATAGGTAAAGGGGGTTTTAGCATGACTCACTTAGAAATGCCACTTATAGAATATGGACATTTCTATGCTCCAAGAGTCTCGGGGACCATGGTGTCTGGCTTCAGTGGACACCAGGGGCTGAGGGGAGCACATCTGTGCATTCCCCAATCGACAGCCATAAACTATGGGCATCCCACAGGAACAGCAGACATCTGCCATTTGAGGGCCGAATAGGATATATTGAAGATAGAGGTTGTGACTGTGTGGTGCACATTGTCAGTGGACTCTGTTGTGCACATGGAGGATAACTGTCCAAATAGAGGCTGGCCTGGGCCGAGGACCTATTAAAGTGTGGCGCCCTGAAGAGTGCTCTCCAAGGGCCTTACCACAGGCCTCCTGTTCACTCGGAGATCTCAACGACATCAAAGGTCTCCCACAAGGGACCTACACCATCTACCTGTGACATCTGGGGAGCGGTGCCCTCCCAAGTGTCAACCTTGGCTACTGAATCTCATCTGGTAGCATGATGCGAGCGTGGAACTTAGACTTGTGACTGGAGACTGGATTGTCTAGTGCGGAGCCCAAAAAGCTCAGCCGCATCTAAGATGTGTGGTTCCTGTACTGCAGGGACCTCGACACTCATAAGCGGCTAGTTGGTGGTGAGCGGATTCACTAGTTGCTGGACCACGCGTGGCCCGTTTCTTCGATCTTGCCACATCTCTCTCCTGCGACACGCTGACTGCATGCTCATTGCGTGCAGTGTCCTATTCACAGGGTCCGACCCACAGAGGTGAGGGTGTACCCGGAGAAGTGCCTCATTCTATCTCATGTGGCTATGCTGAACTTGCGCCTGTGTGTGTGACCGGACTAGTCTGGTGCAGCTGTATCATCATGCACTGGATGTTATGCCTCCTTTCCAGGGAAGTACAGAATTGCACCTCTTCACTGTATCTGACCAGAATTGCCTGGTGCAATCCATCTTAACATGCAGCAGTCATTGTGGCACCTTTCCTCAGAGTCGCGGAATTTACAACTCATCGTGTTTGAAATCTGAAGTGCTTGGTGCGACTCATACCAACGTGCACCAAGTGCTGTACCCGGATTGCCTGGGCATGACCCGGATCATCCTGTACCTATCGGGTGCCTCATCCTATGGAGATGCTCCCCTGTGTTAATCCCCATTCATCGGTTGTTCCCTTGTTGACCCTCATTGCAGCGGACCAACTGCCCTCTCCACACCTAACCCCTTCTGAAGATGTCTTGATGCCAGGTAGTAGTGAGAAACGATTGACTGTGTTGAAGAAAGGTTTCCAAGACCGTTCGGAAGCGGGTCAAGAGACTGCATGCCTCCATTGTGTTTTGAGACCTGTGGGTGAACTTCCTGAGTGGCTGCTAACCTCTCCCTTGTTTATGTCTACCTCCTAATTTAAACTGATACATATTCCCATCTGCTTCCTGAGGACCCACACTAAGTGTGACTTCAGCCTCGTGCGGCCCAGTGTCCGGGAGGCGGGGTTGGTTATCTTCCATCCGGGGGTATAAGACAATCGGGGTGAACTAGGAGGTGGAGGGAGGCTTGGCCATGGAGTCTGCAGAGGGTGGACCATTGACCTTCTGGGTACCAGTGGTACCGCATTAGGGTGCTGAGTATGTATGTGTGTGTAAGAGTGTGCCGTATGGACTGGCTGATATCTGTTGCACTGCGTAGTGGTGCATGAGTTGGAGTGATCGTGTGTGGACTGCCTGTGATTCCCGACACTGGCCGGCGGTGCCGCTTTATACATTGATTGTTGCCAAAAGCACAATACCTTTTGATATTGGGGTTTTCTGCGTGGCTTCCGCTCGCGGTGCTGCTAAAAAGTGTTCTGTTTTCATGTATGTGCATAGTTGTGATATCGTGCACAGCATAAGAGATCTCTCTCTCAATTGGTAGGGGAAGGGGTTAGATTAGGAATTGTCCACAGTGTGCATATTATTTGTATCATAAGAATACAAGTGGGCCTCGTACTGCTAGTAATATTTCCGAATGTGTTTTGTGCCCAAAAGTATATGATGGTCATGTTATAATGAGGGAATATGTGTGTTGAATGTAAACGTTTTTACATACATCCTGTGTGAAGTCTCTTTTGTGATGCTCAGTGTATTTATCATGAGTAGCCGCTGTGCCTATGCTTTACACATTGCCTCTGTAGTAAGCCTGAGTGCTCAGTGCCAAGCTACATAAGGGTGAGCACGGGTTATACAGCGGGTGTAATCTCCTACCCTTGACGGGAGTGGTAGTTCTGCCTGGCTGGGGGCATCCCTTCAGCCAACCAGACACTGCCAGTTCCAACAGTTCCCACTTAATGAAAGCAGATATCTCTTAGCCCAGAACCACCAATGACCGTTGGTCTCACTCTATTTCTGTTTCACCGTCACAGGAAGTTGACATAGAATCAAGCAGGCCGTACAGTGAAGCATTATACATATGCAGTCCAGTTTTAGGTTTAAACCTATAATAACTGATAAAACCCCACTGAAAGGGTAATAGCCCTCACCAGTGTAAACAAATAAACACTGAAAAAACACCTACATAAACACAAACTAAATGCCATTCAAAGAAAGGAAAAGGAGAGTGAAAGAGTAATTTTTTTTCTTCCTGAAGGGGCCAATACAATGTAACTTTGTTATACAAGCTAGCAGCAAGAAAGACTGGGCTAACATTATTCTGCTTGAGTTTTGTTGTTTAGGGATGTCACTAAAATAATGTTTCTTCTTCCTTTTGTTTTTTTCAGTTTTGTGGTCTTTGGTCTAAAGATGCAGGGTTTAGAAGCTTGTTTTAGGTCTTGTTTAATTATTTTATAAACTGTAGAGAATCAGGAAATATCAAAATCATGTTTGATATTTAGGCTGCGTTTGATTCTTTCATTGATAGGTAAAATGGCTGGTTTCAGAAGAATCTTTCCCAATATGTGCCATCACATTTACCCACAGAGAATGGGTAAAAACCCTTGATATATCAGCCCCCCATTTCTAGTGAGTCAGTATTGATAGTAGGTGAATTACCAACACCTCAGGCTTTAAACATTCAATGCAAGGTATAGTGACAAGTATATGTGAAAAGAATGCTATCAACAAGCATCTGGGATAGTGGTAAAAACATGACACGATGGAACATGGGACGCAGTGTCACTCAGAATGCTGCTGCAAAAGGTTCTTTCCAAGTTCAACAAAGATTGGAGTGATATTGTTTATATTTGCAGGGATTCAGCTACGTATATGAAAAAGTTGTGTGATGACTTGTCAAAATCGATACCTGATCTGAAGTGCTTCCCTGTAAGAGTGCCTTGCCAGTTGTGGGATGGTATGCTGAAAGGATCTTTACAATCTTCAGAGTTAATGAAGAATGCTATTGACTTTTTAGTCCATTCTGGTGCACTGTTTTGTTATGCGCTGCAACTAAAACACAAATATTTCTCATTTTGTGCTTTCTGTGGCATCAAAGAAAGAGCCATCCCAACTGTGTCACTTATCTGATGGTTTTCAGCCCAAGGGGCTGTGATTGCTATATTATTCATGTGGCAGCCGTTTACAGAATTTTTGCTGAGTGAGTATGCCAAAGGCAAGAAATGTGAGGATATTTGGTCTCATATTAATAGTGATGTGAAAAAGTACACTCTACTGCATTCTTAGATTTTTACAGGAAAACATAACTGCTGTAGTGGACATAATAATAAAACTAGAGTCTGAAAACACCCTTGTCTGCCAAGTGTTCAGCATAATTGATGTAGATGTGAAACATCTCCTTGAAAGTAGGCTGGGCGATACCTTTAGTGACTTTGGCACTGCAACATGTTCCATGTTAGAGTGCTTGCCACTTGGTAAACAAATCAATGTTGAAGAGTAATTCAAGAACTTTTATTTTACAATGTATGAGAAATGGCTTGCAATGATGCATAGAATTTTCTCGGTAGTTTCAAAAGTGCTGCTTCATTTTTGACTGCTTCAATAACTCTGAGGGTATAAGCACCCAGTTCAAAGCAAATGTTGCAGAACCTGCCCAGAGAATCGCAATCTTCAAGTGCACCAGTATTGGCATGGAAAGCTATGTCAGTGGCCAGAGTTAGCAAATTGTGTACTGGCTGTTTTGGCGTTCCCCGTCTCAAGTGCCAATTTTCAGAGGGCCTTTTCACAGAAAAAAGTTTACATGGGAAGGAAAAAGCGAGTGCGCATGACCAAATACTCACTGAAGAAGTATTGTATGGCGTCCTACAATAGGTTTGATTTGCAAAATTATATTTGGACCTCATATACACTGTACGTACACTGTCTATATACCATGCATTATCAGTGTAGAAAGCAAGCAATAATAAAAGCAAAATGTTCCATAAACACTGTAAAAACACTGTTTCTGTTGTTTTTAATGACAGTAAAATGTGTAACCACTGATAACCACTGTTTTTTTAAGGTATTGAAATCACTTGAAAACACTGAAAAAACCCCACCAGAATTTCCCAAAAATAGAAACTGAAAACAGGAAAGCCTAATTATACACCAGAAATAAATAAATCCATCCGTACACATATACTAAACAAAACATGTGCATCATATCTTAGAAAATAAGCCTCTTTAAGTGATGTCAAGATGAAAGAAATTGGACTTACCTTCTCGTTCATTAGCATGCCAAACACCAAAATAAAGACACCCTGCATGGGGGAAAGAAAGAGTTTGACTGTTCGGATTCATGTGCTCTACTCACATACTCACAGAGACAATAAAGTTGCAGAGATGCAGAAGTTATTAACATGTATGTAACTATTGAAGTATTGACGCTCTGAATATTGTTTTATTATTGTACTCATTTTTACACCTGTTTTTAAATCTTCGTTATTCTTAAACTTGCTGTTTGCACTCTTACCCACCTCTTTGTTGCCTCTCCCCGGTCCACCGCGGGATCGTTCCGTTTGCGTGGAGGGAGACTAGAGCGACTTCCGGTAGAGAGGGATGTTGGCGTTCTAGTGGCCTCAACCCCCTCTACAAAACCGGATGCTAGGCAAGACGCGCAGCGGACGCGCGCGAGCAAAGCTGACGCTCGCTTCTCTCATTGAAGTATTGACGCTCTGAATATTGTTTTAATATTGTACTCATTTTTACACCTGTTTTTAAATCTTCATTATTCTTAAACTTGCTGTTTGCACTCTTACCCACCTCTTTGTTGCCTCTCCCCGGTCCACCGCGGGATCGTCCTGTTTGCGTGGAGGGAGATTAGGGCGACTTCCGGTAGAGAGGGAGGTTGGCGTTCTAGTGGCCTCAACCCCCTCTACAAAACCGGATGCTAGGCAAGACGGGCAGCGGACGCGCGCGAGCAAGGCTGACGCTCGCTTCTCTCATTGAAGTATTGACGCTCTGAATATTGTTTTAATATTGTACTCATTTTTACACCTGTTTTTAAATCTTCGTTATTCTTAAACTTGCTGTTTGCACTCTTACCCACCTCTTTGTTGCCTCTTCCGGTCCACCGCGGGATCGTCCCGTTTGCGTGGAGGGAGACTAGGGC
The DNA here is from genome assembly GCA_963921515.1 of Calotriton arnoldi. Lineage (NCBI taxonomy): Eukaryota > Metazoa > Chordata > Amphibia > Caudata > Salamandridae > Calotriton > Calotriton arnoldi. The sequence goes on from CAWUFW010004170.1 coordinate 1,152,482, forward strand.
GACTTCCGGTAGAGAGGGAGGTTGGCGTTCTAGTGGCCTCAACCCCCTCTACAAAACCGGAGGCTAAGCAAGACGCGCAGCGGACGCGCGCGAGCAAGGCTGACGCTCGCTTCTCTCATTGAATTATTGACGCTCTGAATATTGTTTTAATATTGTACTCATTTTTACACCTGTTTTTAAATCTTCGTTATTCTTAAACTTGCTGTTTGCACTCTTACCTACCTCTTTGTGCCTCTCCCCAGTCCACCGCGGGATCGTCCCGTTTGCGTGGTGGGAGACTAGGGCGACTTCCGGTAGAGAGGGAGGTTGGTGTTCTAGTGGCCTCAACCCCCTCTACAAAACCGGATGCTAGGCAAGACGCGCAGCGGACGCGTGCAGCGAGCGCACCGAAGGCATGCCAAAGGCAAGCCCGTCTGCGCCCTGTCGTCGCCAGGAGCCCTGCCCATTTCGCTCCTGGACAGGGCTCGATTCCTATAGTGTCTTACTCTAGCAAGGATCTACTTGACTTGAGGAAAGGCTCACCGTCCCCCTGCCTTGATCACGCTCGGGACGCAGCTTGGACCTTGCCAACACTTGAGTGCCCATTCTCTTGTATATCCTGCCGGTACCAAAGTAATATAATAGAGACTGAACAACCACATGGTGACCCTTGGCGCTTTTCTCAAAACAAACGCCCCTACACCCCCAAGGACGATACCTCTCCCATTTTTGAATTAGAGAAGCCGCTTAACAACCCCAACCAAGGTTGGAAAGGTGTTCTAAGTAATGTTAGATCCCTACCAAAACATGCGGTTGAGATATGAGATCTCACTTCCGAGAATCCAGATTTAGGTTTCTTGACGGAAACTTGGCTCAAGCCTAACTCCACCCCGCCAATACCATAGCCCTGCCGGAAGGCTGCAGGATCGTAAGAATGGATAGACAGCCTAAGGTGGGGGGAGGGATAGCTATAATCCATAAAGACAGTATTAAAGTCTCCATACTTGAGCAACGGTGTAACGTTAATATTGAAATTCTAGTCTTTCACATAGACTTTCTTTTACAACTCAGCTGGAAGGGTGCCTTAGTTTATCAGCCCGCAGGCCCCCTGGCAGACTTCTCACTCCAGCTCACAGAACTGATAGCTCCCCACGTAATCTCTACCAAAAACTTTTTATTGTTGGGAGATTTCAATGTACACAGTGAATGCATTTCTAACTCCGACTAGTTGATGCTTCTAGCAGACCTTGCTCTCTTAGGCTTAGTTACACTAGATATTATTTTTACCAACTCACCCAGTATTTCGTGTGAATCCCCCGGCCGCTGACTTGGTCTGATCACGCATCAATTGAATTCCATATTCAGGGTCCCAGGGTGGACGATGCACCCCGTCCTGCCTCTCACTAAGTCCGTAGACAATGGCATAATATCTCCCCGGATCTCTTCCAGGTTGCTTTTCCGGCACCTTGGAATGTAGAATCTAACAACATAGAGGACGGTTTAGCCCGGTACAACTCCGCTTTTAAATGTGCCATCGATCAGCTTGCGCCTCTGAAATCACTTCCCAGTTCGGCTAGGCGCCCTCAGTCAGCCTGGTTTTCTCCTGAGCTCCGTGCCGAAAAATGGCAGTGTAAAAATCTGGAGAGACGTTGGCGCCGAACCCATGATGAGAGGGACAAAGATAGATTTAAGACAGCTCTTTCCCACTACCATAAAAATATAAAGGCTGCCCAGAAAGCCTTTATCGCATCACAATTAGCCCGGGCAGGGAATGCCCCTAAAACCCTATTCCAGATCCTCAAGTCCTTTACCAATCCCAAGGCCTGTGACAATATAGAGGCCCCCTCCCAAGCCCTCTGCAATGACATTGCTCAGTACTTCACACAGAAAATTGAGCTCATTTATGACAAGATCACTTCTGCAGGGAGCCAGCAACCGGATGCTATGTTTTATGATCCGCCTGCATCTGCAAAAACACAGCTGCTGGAGAGCTTCCCCCCTCTGATCGCCGAGGATGTGGAAGCATTACTACGAACAGTAAAATCTGGCTCTCCCCTTGACATTATCCCGGCCAAAATCTCAGCTTCTCTATCTAATCAACTGTCCTCGTCCATAGGTACGCTTCTCAATCTCTCTAAAAGAGAGGGTTATCTTCCTTTGGAATGGAAGGCGGCACAGGTCATCCCTATTCGTAAGTATACCAAGGTCCCTATGGAAGACCTTTCCAATCTCCGTCCCATTTCTTTACTACCTCTCCTGAGCAAGCTATTGGAAAAGTACATCAATAAACATCTGTCCGACCATGTCGAATCTACTGGTAGTTTGGATTCCTCTCAATCTGGTTTCAGACCCAAATATAGCACAGAGTCTGCCCTGGTGGCTTGTCACGGATAATATCAGGATGACCTTAGATAGCGGCCAATCTGCGATTCTTGTGCTGCTGGACCTCTCTGCCGCGTTCGACACGGTATCTCACCAGATCCTGCTCAGGAGATTGGAGGAGATTGGACTCAGAGGACCAGCCCTTCAGTGGATGACGAGCTTCCTTTCCTCCCGCTCTCGGACCATTAACTTAGGTCCTTTTTGGTCAAAGACGATGGAATTGACCAAGGGAGTACCTCAGAGCTCATGTTTGAGCCCTACCTTGTTCAACATTTCATTATGTTGCTCCCCTGGCTAACCTCCTTAGGACCTGTGGCTTTACTCCCATTTCATACGCTGACGACACGCAGCTTCTCTTCTCATTTAATAAATCCACTCCCTCTGTTCAGTTTACTTTCTCTTCTGGAATGATAGCCATCTCCAATTGGATGAGAAGCTATTTTCTCCAATTCAACGTAGGGAAGACGGAGATCATGCTTTTCGGAGAGGCACCTTTGTTGTGGACACCAGAGTGGTGGCCGGCGGACCTTGGTGCTCCTCCTGCCCCCAAGACCCTTGTTAAGAACCTGGGCATCCGCCTAGATCAGGCTCTGACCTTGAAGGAGCATGCAGCTTATACTGCTGGCTCCTGCTTCCACGTGCTGGGTTTGTTACGGCGAGTGTTTCCTTTTCTCCCAGATTCCACACGTAAAACCCTTATCCAGACAATGGTATTAAGCCGCCTTGACTACTGCAACGCTCTCCTGGTCTCAGCCAACGAGTCCTCGTTATGCAGATTGCAGGTGGTTCAGAACACCGCAGCACGCCTTCTCTTGAATGCCCCCCTGAAAACTGCCTCCCTTCCTCTCCTCCAACAGCTTCATTGGCTCCCGGTGCATAAGCGGATTAAGTTTAAAACCTGCTGCACCGTTCACAAGGCCTTGTATAACAATGGCCCCTCCTATCTCGCTGAGAAATTTAATCACTATGTTCCCTCCAGGACTCTTCGCTCAGGAACCAAATCTCTTCTCTTGGTCCCCCTGGTCAGGAAATCAAGGTTGGGCGGGAAAGCTTTTTCCTACCTCGCTCCCCTTTATTGGAACCAGCTCCCCATCCATCTGTGACAATGTTCTGACTATCTCCAATTCAGAAAGCTTCTCAAGACCGCTCTGTTCTAAATACTGCCCCGTCAGCCTTCCTGCAGCACTGTTCGAAGCGCTGACATACCCCTTCGGGGGTGATTCAGGCGCTATACAAAACCTATAAATCAATAAATAAATAAATAAATAAACTATTGTCAAATCCATGACACTGTGCCGTGCCCTCTATGTGCCGGTCGAAAGGTCCGCCTATATGTGGTTTTCTAGATGTACTTGTAGGTAATGAAATGAAGGGGTTTTAGTTGGGCTCTAGAGGTGAAACTGCCCCAAGAGAGATCTCAAAGATATGTTAGATTTCTAAGTATATGGGGTTGAAGGCTCTATGGGGTTTAAACCACTTACTAACATATTTATGCAAATGTTGGGGCGTAGAAGGTAGATGCACTGTTGATACCAGAAGTATCCTAGAAGGCCATGGATATCATGCTTTCTAGCCCTATGTGTGTTTCACTGTGCAGTCTCTGTGGTTTTTCTCTGATAATTATGCAAGTTCACTGCTGAGCCTCCCTGTTAAATTGATGAACCCCTATACCAGGGTTCTGTGGCCCAGGGCACCCAGAGTGTACCCCTATTTAATCAGACATCTGAGCAAAGAAAAGGGATGGTTTGGGGGTAAAGTCACAACAGATGTGAGGGGAGGCATCATAGAAAAGAAACAAGCACAGAAGGAAGTGAGGTGGATTCATATGTTTGATACTGTATAGTCAGGATTGAATGAATTGGAAGAACTACACATTCTACTGCTTAATGAACAAAGGACCCATTCCCTAATAGGAAATCTGTGACAACCCATATACTGCTTTAACATACTATGAAACTAATATCCAATTCATTATTTGTAACCATCAAGGTATTATAATATAAGAGATAGGAATATCTAGACTCCAAGCATGCCTCAGACACCACTGGATAGCCCTTCTCTAACCTATGGGAAATTAATATAAAAGTCCCTGTAACAAGGCCGTCAAATTTCAAAAGAACAAGATTTCTTCTTATTGCAATTAGGTAATAAACACATATTGCACACACGTCCACTGGTAAAACAAACAGTCTCCTTTATAAATAAGAGACCCATCACTAAATAAATAAACAGAATTATGGTGACAAAAACTTTCAAACTGCTTAAGAAACTTCAAATATATATACCACAGAGAATTTAAATGCTATCCAACATGGTCACCAAAGTGCAGAATCACATCACACGAGTTCATGACAATAGTTCCAAAAAGGTGCCATTAAGATGGTGCTCATAAAGGAGGGTAAATCAATGTCCTTCAATGATTATACCCCAGGGCAATGATCACTACTTGGACAATTTAGACAAAATAAGAGATGTTGAGACGGGACCCTGCATGGTGTACAGATATAGTATTCCCTTGCTCTGAGTTTCTTACTCAGAGTATCTGATATCACGCTTTTTGATTTTGACCCTAGCATCTGACTAATCTGGTGTGTGTACGGAGGCCTAGGCCTGTCCCTTGCTATGACTGAGGTCCTAGACACAATTGTGACCTTGAGGGGTGCTCCAACCATGCCCTTATTTTACTGACAATGGCATATTGTCCCTGTCGTGGGTTTAGCAGGTAAATCAGTGGTTAGAGCATACTGTGGTTTCCTTCTGAATCCATAGTTGTGGGCAGACCTTTTTATCTGTGTCATTGGAGTGGAGGCCTATGGGCCCACAGAGGTAAAGTTTGCTTCTATGCGCTAATCCAGATCCTGCAGCTAAAATCATAAGTGTATATTGTGCATGTTTGTGGCCTGTGTGGTACATGCATTGTGTGTATAACTGAGACAGAGTAATGGAGCCCTGTTGGAAATTGGATTACTGGTTGAGGGGGGTGAAACCCTACTCAAGCAGCAACCACAATCTCTATCAGGGTGAAACACAAGGGAATCCCAAATTAACCCTCTGGTAGCTTGGCACAAAGTAGTCATGCTTAACTTACAGGCAGTGTGTAAAGTATTTATGCAGCATTTCAAACAGTAAGAAAGTGAAAACACCACACAAGAAAAATCCCAAACCAATTTAGAAAAATAGAGTAAAATGTAATTAATTATCTGAGACCAAAACGACAAACATCAGTAGAACAGGAGATATGCAATTTTAGAAATGTCAGTAAACACAGTGCCTACAAGCACAACGTACCAACTGTGGTTATCTGATTGTGCCGGACCAGGACAAAGTCACAAATTTAGGCCAAAAACGATGAAGCGCTGGCCGGATACAGGGACCAAGTTAGGAATGCTGAATAAAGTACCTTAAATCCTGGTTTGCAGAGTGTTGTGAGATCCTGTGTGGAGGATGCATTGTGCAGAGGTGGTTTGAGGAGCTGCAGGGCTGCTATACGGAGTCCTGTGTTGTTGTGGAGGAAGCCGGTGATGAGGGGCTTGTGAATCAAAGTCCGGCGTTAAGGTTGCGTTACGCAGCGGCGGTTCCAAAGAAGCTGTGGAGCTGCAATGCAAAGTCCTGCATCATTGTCGAGGATGACATTGACGAGGGCTTGCGATACGAAGGTTTGTGTCAAGGATGCGTCACACAGCAGTGATTCCGAGGAGACTGCAGACTGTGATTCAAAGTACGGCCTCGAGGATGCATCACGCTGCATGGTTCTGAAGCGGACCTGCGAGGAGATGCGTCGCGCTGCGTCAGTTCTGCCCAAAGCTGGGCTGGCACAGTACCTTCAGGCTCACTTCCAAGGGTCCAGGACTGGGGTGGCACCACTTGAGGGTTAGGACTCACAGAAGACAGAGTCCAGGTGCTGGGTTCAAGGTGATTGGAGCCTTTCTGTCCCCGAGGCTCTGATCAGGAGGCCAGCCTACTAGCCCTTGAAGTCACTCTGGTGGTCTTGGGTTCAAGATACAGGTCCAGTCCTTTCACTCAGGCAGCAGGGCAGGACGGCCACAGAGTAGCATTCTTTCTTGCAGAGAAGCACAGCAGGCATTCTGAGTCTTCCACAGGTCCAGAGGTGTACTGAGGAGTTGGGTTTGAGGGTCCAATAGTTATACCATGTGCCACTTTGAAGTAGGAGAAGGTTCTGGAGGTTTACACCCCCAGAGGTGTTTGGATTTTTCTGCCTCCATGCCCTGGCTCCACCTTGTCTGGTGTCACAAAACTGTTTCGGAGTATGCCCAGGCAGACCCTTTGTGATATGCAAGTGTGGTAGATGACAACTCCTCCCCCTCATCAAGCCAGAGAAGGCCCATGACAAGTATAAGTTAAAAGTACATCTCCAACTTTTTAAATACACAGCACTCTGCCATAGGGGCTGGTTAGGCCATACCTTAGAGATGACTTATATGTATTAAAAAAGAAGGTTTATTGGCAAAAGGTTTATTTTGCCAGGTCGAAATACTAGTTTAAAACTGCACACACAGGCTGTAATGGCAGGCCTGCGACATGTTTAAAAGGGCTACTTAAGTGGGTGGCACAATCCGTGCTGCAGGCCCACTAGTAGTATTAAATTTACAGACCCTGGGTACATGTAGTACCAGTTTACTAGGGAGTTACAAGTAAATTAAATGTGCCAATTGTGTATGTAAGACAATTTTACCATGTTCAGAGGAGAGGGCACATGCACTTTAGCACTGGTTAGCAGTGGGTGGTAAAATGCAAAGAGTCCTAAGGCCCATAAAAACGGGAACAGCAAAAATCACCCTAAGACTGATGGGTCAAGCGCTGTGCTTTCAAGTTTTGAAGTGTCCGTCCTGTTCCTGTGCACAAGATGGAGCTGATGTTATTTTACCAAACAATGAAAATGTAATGCTGACATTTCTGAAACTGGTGGGAGGACACCGAGGCACTGAAGTGGGGACAGAGGAGACTGAGGGGCATATTTACAAGCCCCTATCGCCACAGAAACGTCACTTTTAACAATGTTCCTGTAGCGATAAACCCTTTGCCTTATTTACAAGGCGGCGGCTTAACGCCGCCTTGTAAATAACAAAACCAAAGGGGATGATGGACGGAGTGTTGAACATTGCAAGCACTCACCCCCAGTCAACTGATCTGGGTTTAATCCATCATCATTCTTTAGCTCACTCCGCCACCCCAGTTCAGACATGGCCATATGCAAATCAGTCTGACCCTGTGCCTCATGGGAACAGTCCAGCCCGAACTGCCAAGCCATGTCTTCCCTGGACCGGAAACAAGCATCCTGGGACCGGTTTCTGGCTTACAGCCGTCATCAGCCAGGCTATCTTGAATCCAGTGGCAAAGTGAGCAAGGGACCCACGTCTGGGCATACCCTGCCAACTTAGGGCGAACATAGCAAAACCAAAGGGGATGATGGACGGAGTGTTCAACATTGCAAGCACTCATCCCCAGTCAACTGATCTGGGTTTAATCCATCAACATTCTTTAGCTCACTCCGCCACCCCAGTTCAGACATGGCCATATGCAAATCAGTCTGACCCTGTGCCTCATGGGAACAGTCCAGCCCGAACTGCCAAGCCATGTCTTCCTGGACCGGAAACAAGCATCCTGGGACCGGTTTCTGGCTTACAGCCGTCATCAGCCAGGCTATCTTGAATCCAGTGGCAAAGTGAGCAAGGGACCCACGTCTGGGCATACCCTGCCAACTTAGGGCTGAACATAGCAAAACCAAAGGGGATGATGGACGGAGTGTTGATCATTGCAAGCACTCACCCCCAGTCAACTGATCTGGGTTTAATCCATCATCATTCTTTAGCTCGCTCCGCCACCCCAGTTCAGACATGGCCATATGCAATCAGTCTGACTCTGTGCCTCATGGGAACAGTCCAGCCCAAACTGCCAGCCATGTCTTCCCTGGACCAGAAACAAGCATCCTGGGACCGGTTTCTGGCTTACAGCCGTCATCAGCCAGGCTATCTTGAATCCAGTGGCAAAGTGAGCAAGGGACCCACGTCTGGGCATACCCTGCCAACTTAGGGCGAACATAGCAAAACCAAAGGAGATGATGGACGGAGTGTTGAACATTGCAGCACTCACCCCCAGTCAACTGATCTGGGTTTAATCCATCATCATTCTTTAGCTCACTCCGCCACCCCAGTTCAGACATGGCCATATGCAAATCAGTCTGACTCTGTGCCTCATGGGAACAGTCCAGCCAGAACTGCCAGCCATGTCTTCCTGGACCGGAAACAAGCATCCTGGGACCGGTTTCTGGCTTACAGCCGTCATCAGCCAGGCTATCTTGAATCCAGTGGCAAAGTGAGCAAGGGACCCACGTCTGAGCATACCTGCCAACTTAGGGCGAACATAGCAAAACCAAAGGAGATGATGGACGGAGTGTTGAACATTGCAAGCACTCACCCCCAGTCAACTGATCTGGGTTTAATCCATCATCATTCTTTAACTCACTCCGCCACCCCAGTTCAGACATGGCCATATGCAAATCAGTCTGACCCTGTGCTCATGGGAACAGTCCAGCCCGAACTGCCAAGCCATGTCTTCCTGGACCGGAAACAAGCATCCTGGGACTGGTTTCTGGCTTACAGCCGTCATCAGCCAGGCTATCTTGAATCCAGTGGAAAGTGAGCAAGGGACCCACGGATGCTTGTTTCCGGTCCAGGGAAGACATGGCTTGGCAGTTCGGTCTGGACTGTTCCCATGAGGCACAGGGTCAAGACTGATTTGCATATAGCTGTGTCTGAACTGGGGTGGCGAAGTGAGCTAAAGAACGATGATGGATTCAACCCAGATCTGTGACTGGGGGTGAGTGTCTGAAAAGTTTCAGCGCTCCGTCTGTTGTCTCATTGTGTTTGCTTTGTTCGCCCTAAGTTGGCAGGGTATGCCCAGACGTGGGTCCCTTGCTCACTTTGCCACTGGATTTAAGCTAGCCTGGCTGATGAGGGCTGTTAGTCCGAAACCGGTCCCAGGATGCTTGTTTCCGGTCCAGGGAAGACATGGCTTGGCAGTTCGGTCTGGACTGTTCCCATGAGGCACAGGGTCAAGACTGATTTGCATATAGCTGTGTCTGAACTGGGGTGGCGAAGTGAGCTAAAGAACGATGATGGATTCAACCCAGATCTGTGACTGGGGGTGAGTGTCTGAAAAGTTTCAGCGCTCTGTCCGTTGTCTCCTTGTGTTTGCTTTGTTCGCCCTAAGTTGGCAGGGTATGCCCAGACGTGGGTCCCTTGCTCACTTTGCCATTGGATTTAAGCTAGCCTGGGTGATGAGGGCAGTTAGTCCGAAACCGGTCCCAGGATGCTTGTTTCTGGTCCAGGGAAGACATGGCTTGGCAGTTCGGTCTGGACTGTTCCCATGAGGCACAGGGTCAAGACTGATTTGCATATAGCTGTGTCTGAACTGGGGTGGCGAAGTGAGCTAAAGAACGATGATGGATTCAACCCAGATCTGTGACTGGGGGTGAGTGTCTGAAAAGTTTCAGCGCTCCGTCCGTTGTCTCCTTGTGTTTGCTTTGTTCGCCCTAAGTTGGCAGGGTATGCCCAGACGTGGGTCCCTTGCTCACTTTGCCACTGGATTTAAGCTAGCCTGGCTGATGAGGGCTGTCAGTCCGAAACCGGTCCCAGGATGCTTGTTTCCGGTCCAGGGAAGACATGGCTTGGCAGTTCGGTCTGGACTGTTCCCATGAGGCACAGGGTCAAGACTGATTTGCATATAGCTGTGTCTGAACTGGGGTGGCGAAGTGAGCTAAAGAACGATGATGGATTCAACCCAGATCTGTGACTGGGGGTGAGTGTCTGAAAAGTTTCAGCGCTCCGTCCGTTGTCTCCTTGTGTTTGCTTTGTTCGCCCTAAGTTGGCAGGGTATGCCCAGACGTGGGTCCCTTGCTCACTTTGCCACTGGATTTAAGCTAGCCTGGCTGATGAGGGCTGTCAGTCCGAAACCGGTCCCAGGATGCTTGTTTCCGGTCCAGGGAAGACATGGCTTGGCAGTTCGGTCTGGACTGTTCCCATGAGGCACAGGGTCAAGACTGATTTGCATATAGCTGTGTCTGAACTGGGGTGGCGTAGTGAGCTAAAGAACGATGATGGATTCAACCCAGATCTGTGACTGGGGGTGAGTGTCTGAAAAGTTTCAGCGCTCCGTCCGTTGTCTCCTTGTGTTTGCTTTGTTCGCCCTAAGTTGGCAGGGTATGCCCAGACGTGGGTCCCTTGCTCACTTTGCCACTGGATTTAAGCTAGCCTGGCTGATGAGGGCTGTTAGTCCGAAACCGGTCCCAGGATGCTTGTTTCCGGTCCAGGGAAGACATGGCTTGGCAGTTCGGTCTGGACTGTTCCCATGAGGCACAGGGTCAAGACTGATTTGCATATAGCTGTGTCTGAACTGGGGTGGCGAAGTGAGCTAAAGAACGATGATGGATTCAACCCAGATCTGTGACTGGGGGTGAGTGTCTGAAAAGTTTCAGCGCTCCGTCCGTTGTCTCCTTGTGTTTGCCTTGTAAATAAGGCCCCCTTTCACGCTACACTTAGCATGAAAGGGGCGTGCAATGGGTGTTGCGATGGGCGTTTCGCTGCAACACCCATTGATTTTGACGCTGCCCCATATTTACAAGGGCAGCGTAAATAGGAGGCAGCGCCAAAATTAAGACCAGGTGAAACGAGGAGAAATGCTTTATTATGAGGAGAAATTATTTATTTCTCCTCCTTTTTGATGTTTCTGTGTGTGCTGCATTGTGTATTGTGTGGTACATTCCATTCCTGTGGAATGACATCTGGAATCCTCCGTCCAGAGTTCTGATATGACCCTTGACCGTGCGCGTGCTTGGAGAGTCCATGTGCTTATTGAATAAACCTTTTATTCATCTTTTAGCAGTGTGTGATTATTTCAACCACGCTAGCCGTGGCATTAAAATGAAACGTAGCTCGTCATATAATTAATGTCCTGGTTTTAAAATAGTGAGTAGTATTATATATACATTCACAAAACGAGATTTTAAGCTTAACAGCCTGTCGAACCTTCGTAAAAAGTCTGATGGTCTAAACCTAGTAAAAAATGCAGCCAAGGCCAGTAAAATTCAAAACTCAGCGAGTTTAGCTAGCACTACTAGCAGGGTGTCTTTCCTTACACTCCCATTCGTGCATCCATTCATCTGTAACATTCTCTCAGCCAGTCATCCATCCACTGGCCCTTCCGCCTTTGTTCATTCATCCATCCATCAATCTTCACGTTTGCTGATTCAGATGAGCTAGGGCTCACCGGGTTACCATTCCTCCTCACACTCATGTCATGCTGTCCTTCATCCAACCATGTGCCCACCCACCTCAATGAGAGAGTCTCCTTCCACGTACCCAAAAGGGACCTCCGCTCCGCCGACCTCGCCCTGGCAGAAACTCCCTGCATCTGCAGAAGCTGAGCAGGCGGAAGAGCCTTCTCCTACGTCGCAGCCAAGGCCTGGAACAAGCTCCCTGTCAACATCAGACGCTCCCCTACCCTGCACACCTTCAGGAAAAACCTCGAGACCTGGCTCTTCGACTGACCGGAGCTGGCCCCCCCCGCGCCTTGAGACCCTCACGGGTGAGTAGCGCGCTTTATAAAAGCCTGTTTGACTGATTGATTGACCCACCACACTCTTCATCCATGCATGCATTGCCAAAATATAGACCCCTTTATTAATACAAAAGCTAGGCCTATTGGTTTTAAGAAAGCTTAGTTAAGGTGAATATAGCTCAGCAAAAATAAAATCAAGCAATGAGGAGCCACTGGATTGGATTTTATTGCAAAGTTTATGTAGCGCTTACTATCCCTTTGAAGGGGCGCTGAGGCGCTTGTATACATGGGTAGCATGTCAAACCCTGTCAGCTTGTGGCCATATGTTGTTGGACACATCAAAATTATGATATTTTCACTAGAGAACAACAGAAAGTCCAGAGATGCGCACCATGCAATCGGTGGAGTTTCTTTTGGTTTTGTTTCTACGTCTGTATAAACTTGAGTCAAGGGAAAAATTTAGCTCCTTTGACAAAATAACTTTTTTGTCTCTCCCGCCCTTTCTGCAATGTGGCCGTATTATATTGTTTTATGTGAAATCTGGTGCCCTTGGCTGATGGCTATCAGGGCGGCGTCATGAATGTAGCGCCAACCTCACCTGCAAACTGAAATCCCAACTGACTGATGAGTGGGTGGTAAAATAGAAATTCTGACGGGTGTGATTGACTTTGGAGACTCTGGGCCCCATGTGACCGAGTTCATTAACGGGCATTTGCCACCAAGACACATCATCAGTAAGTTCCCGCAGCAAGGTGGAAACAGCAGGAAGGATGTAAAACACTGCCTCGTGCAAGGATGCAGGGCTGGTTCTAGGATTTTTGGGGCCCCGGGCGAAGGGGAATGTGCGAGGCCCCTCTAATTTACATAAGGGACACCTTCAGGGCTCCGGAAGCTGCTTTGTGCAGACTCCTCCTGGACCGCAGCTCCCCTCTCTGCCACCTACAAGCACCTCTTTCACAGCTCATATCAGGCTGAAGGTGTGAGAATAGCTTGGGGGCTGAGAGTTAAAACTGTGCAGACTGTAAAGTGCTGACAATGGGTGTCCCGCAGTGTCTCTCAATGGACAGCCAGGCAGGAGGCCTAATTGCAGGACACTCCTGCAATTAGGCCTCCTTGCAACTGGCACAAGATGAAGTGTACCCTCCCCTAGGCCTCCCTACAGCATCCCTGAGAGGCCCAGGGAGGGGGCCCCCTCCTGTAAGCCCAATTGCAAACAGACACCTTTCTTTAATGGGGTCGGCAGGGGCACAAGAGGTTTGGTGGCGTGTTGCACTCGTGCGGGGCCCATGCTGGTGGGCTGTGTGCGAAGCCCTGGGCAGCTGCCCACACTGCCCATGCCTAGCCCCAGCCCTGCAAGGAGGTACCACAGCTGAGCCATGGCATAGGGGATGCGGGCACTGACACTGAATCTTTGCAGTGTCTTGACATCACTGTCAATGGTGAGGTCACACAATGCCCAAAATCCTGCGGCCAAAGCTGCTCATTACCTAGGCATACATCAGCAAATCTGCCCTTTTGGCAAATATCCTTCTGGGGGATTTACCTCTAAAAATCATGGAGACGTTCTAATATGATGAATTTCCCCCTATATAAAATCAACAGAACTATATATGTTCTGAGTCTTAGGGAAGACCTGGTGCGCGAGCTAGGGAGCCTAGCTTGGTCCGTGGACCTGGGTTTGTGGCCCAGGCTTGCCGAGTCTCCTGTCTTTCAGTCTATCACTTTTCTAGCGCCATGATGCATAGGGCGACTGTTTTGAGCTTTCCTCTTAATCATTCATTCATTCAAATTAGGGGAGAGGAGTTGGCCTAACGGCTAGGGCGGTCGACCTCGCATCTGGGGAACCAGGTTCGAGTCTCGGCAATGATGCTGAACATCCTGTGATTCTGGGCAAATCACTTAATCTCCCCGTGCCTAACAAAAATGAATGTGTCCTCATGTAACGCAACTGGTGCTATGTAAAGCGCTCTGATACCCGATACCTTCGGGTCAAGTTCACGCTATATAAAACTCAGTTAAAAAAAAAAAAAGTCCAGCTGCTCTACTTGGCATTACAATTTGATTTTTAGCAATCTATTTTATCTCCCTGTCTCTCAGTTACCCTATCTGTCAAACATAAGTCCTGCTTCTCTCAAGCCACCAACAGTAAATCTTTCCCAGTTCGTGCTGTGAAAAGCTGCAAAGTCCGCTCAATTCACAAGTTTTCGAAACTTTTAAAAACTGTCTACGCTTTGCAAAGTGTGATGCTTGCTGGGCCCCGTTGGCACCACCACCTGCAGAGCTCCAGCCCCCTCCCCCCATTCCCCGGCAAAGTCCTATTAATGTGGCCATGGTCCTCTAAGCACCTCCTTTCCCCAAAAATGAATGTGTCTTTGTGCAGGGCTTTAAGTGGGATGAAAAAACTGGGGGGGTCTCTAAAGGGGTGTGGCCAATGTAATTAAGGGCGTGGCTTAAAAACACGTCAGCTAAAAATCTGTGCTTAGCATAGCCTGACTTGTATTTTGCTATTTCTGTCATTGCATCCAGATATATGATACAACAAGTGACCTCATACCTGCAACAAGTCAGGACTATTGGCTTTGTCAATGGTTGTTAGTTGCATAGGATAAATAAGCAGCAACTATGGCTTGTATATAGTATTGAAAAAGCTTCCACTTAAAGCCCTAGTGACACCACAACAATATTGCTGCTCCCGAGTTTCCAAAAGAGAAGGGAAATCCAGAGAGAAAATGACTCTCTTTAAAGGATTTGCCTTCCCCAACAATCCCCAACAACGCTCACCTGGCATGACTTCATGCCGTAGCCTCCACTAGTGAGAAGTGAGCAGTGTGAGAAGAGCCTTCTTCTACATCGCGGCCAAGACCTGGAACGAGCTCCCGATCGACATCAGATGCGCCCCCTCCCTGAACACCTTCAGGAAGGCTATCGAGACCTGGCTCTTCGACTGAACGGAACTGCAGACCCCCCCCCCCCACTCCCCCCAGTGCCTTGAAACCCTCTTGTGTGAGTAGCGCTCTTACAATTCCCTGATTGACTGATTGATTGATTAAGCAGCGCAAATCGATGTGCCTGCTGTCACTGTAGTCTGGAAAAAAATGGACCGCCTGTGCCAGGGCAAAAAACAGAGCCCGATAGAGACCCGTTTCGAGGCCCCCTTTAAAAAACTGCCGGTGCTCAGCACCGGTGAGACCCGGCCCACTTAAAGCCGTGTCCTTGTATAATGTAACTGGTGCTCATGCAAAGCGCTCCAATACCTTCGAGTCGAGTTCGCGCTATATTAAACTGCAAAAAAACAAACAATCGCAGGCGAAGTTTAACGTTTAACCGGCTCAAGTCCCAAAGTTTTAAAACACAGCCCCAACCTCCTTGAAATTCATGTCCATGCATGCGTAGAAAGAGTCGGTCGAGCCAAAGACTTCACTGTGGCCTTATTCTGCAGCCTCTTTGATGTGACAGCCATGCTCAGGCTCGTCAGGGCAAGCTCAAGGTCAAAAACAAAACATCTTATCTGAAAGCGCGCCCAACATGCCTAAAGATGTAGCCCCACTCCTTTGTCAACGCCAGCTTTACAAAACGCACACACAAAATGTTCATTTAGATCTGTGAGTAGCGCACACAGCGCAAAACCCCCCAAAATAGGAAAGAGACCAGTTAAGACAGTAAGATACTCTTACCACCTACGCCCACTTTCAAAGTGATGTACCCCCACATATTGCGTGTTATTTCATATGACAATATCATCATATTCACTACATCGACATAACCACTACACGCAAACGTACATACAACAGGTGAATATAATAGTTAATAGTGTGAGACAGGCAAAGTGGGAGTAAGAATAACCATATATCTACCGCAATGATATATTAGTAAGGCAAGTGCTGGATGCAATATTATTGTAGGTCAATGTAGGAAATGACCATCTTTTCCTCCCAGAATTTTCCCTCTGTGTTTTGCTGCCTTTAGAACTCTGTGCACTCTACCCCTGTTAACAAAGAGCAAAGTGCTTGTGCTCCCCCTTTAAACAGGGTCGAAACTGCATACTTGTAATTGGTATATTTAGTTTGCCTATAAGTCCCTGGTATATGGTGCATGGTGTACCCAAGACCTGGTAGTTAAATACCACTTGTGGACTGCAGCACCTATAGTGCCATCCTCTACAGCAGCAGTGCAAACATGACTTCAGGCCTACCATTGTAGCCAGCCTGTAGCAGTGAAAAAACTGCAATTCGACTTATCAAAATAAACCCTTTTGACATGTAAAATCCTTCCTTTTAAATATTAATGTCACCCCAAAGTAGGCCGTGTAGCCCACAAAAACTGGTAAGAAATATTAAATATTATTTTTGCTATCTCAGGGTAGGGACCAGCTAGATAAATGATTTGACAACTTTTTAAATATTTATTAAAAGCCCAACTCAATGGTGGCGTCAGCTTCTTAATAAATAAACCTTTCAACTGTGAACCAGCTAGTGAACGGCTCTGAATGAGGTGTGAAAACTGCTCCCAGAGCAGAGAGAAATGCCTGGGTGTGGGGAGATGTTTTTGATCCCCTGGCTGGAGAGCCAGTTGGGGTGGAATCAGAAACGTAATACACTTCAAAGATTCCTTCCCTGTCACAGGCAACTTTTAGCTGCCACCTGGGCAGCCCCCTACCTTTGTTCACCCAGTGAAGCAGGCACCAAACCCAGAACTGGTTTGTGGTCACCATAAAGGAGGGTATTCTCATTACCCTGACCACTCCTCTTGGTGGGCACACAGGCTTTGCACAAAGGGAGAAGGATTTCACCATTTTAGATTTTAGGAGTGATGGGCACTGTGAGGTTGTTTGCAGTAGGACAGGCAGGAACTGCTTCAAAAGTGGGCATGCTTACCCCTGGGAACTTTTACCCCGTGGTTTAGGAAGAGGTCAGGAGTCACCCCACCCACAAACTAGTGCCATGCATAAATGTGGCATCCCCTGGCACCCTCTTCAGAACACTTTGTGGCCCTGCGGAAGGTCAGGAGAGGACAGGACCAGATGTCCGTGACCTGAGAGGAGCCCTGAAGGACTGGACCTGCTCCCTCTTGTACCCAGTTCGAAGAAGTGGACTCCAAGGGTCCATTGGCTGGCCTCCTGTTAGGCTACAGGGAGACAAAAAGCTGCAAGAGGCCTTTTTCTGGAAGTACCTAGCTGACCAGTGGCAGCTGGACTGGACCCTGCTATTGGCCTCTGCCTGACACCCTGGGAAACTCTAAGTGCCTCTGCTGAGGTCCTGGGGGGCTCTCGAAGTGTACTCCTGTAGTTGATTGAGACTTAAGAGTCTAGGTGAAATGGTAACATCTTTGACCAGAATAAACCTGTTTGTTGTATTTGACCCATATCCATCGTGGTCAGACTCAAATTGCACCTAGGTCCCGGTCTGCCAAGACCATTCCCTATTGCAGCTCTGTGATATTTTGCTGCTATTTCTACTTAAACCTTTAACCATTCATATCTCCGATTCATCTGATTGGATTTTTGTCATTTTGGTGTTATTTTATTTACAAAATGTTACTGTATCTTTCAGATTTGGCTTGGGATTTTTATTGTTTTGCATTTTGGCTTTAATATTGTTTTAGTTCTGCATAAATACTTTACACATTGCCCACATTTAAGGCTGTCTGCTCTGTGACAAGGGGCCGAGCTCAGGTTACTTTAGTGACTTTGAGGGTTCACCCTAACAGAGGTGGTGATTGCTCTTTGAGGTGGGTAGTCACCCACCCCAAATAATAATCCAATTGCTTTGGGTTGATATCTTTGACCTCAATATAGTGTTAAACAATCTTTCAATTGTAAAAGATGGCAATCATAAAGCACCAGCAGCGTAAGAGTGTGTGTTGCATACTTTGTGACACTTTGAATGTAGTCATTCGTATGGCCGCGCGGAAAAAGAAGGTAACTGGAAATCAAGCGATCGAAGTTTAGATCTGGGTTACTACTGTTATTTACTATGAAGAATTCCTCATATAATGCTGTATAATACATGATCCTGTATCTCGTTGTGGCGATGTGTAAGTTTGATTCTCTTGATTCATAAAGTTGAATTGTTATGTTTTTCATATTGTGCTTATCACATATCTGCCATTTCTATACGCTACAAATAATAGGTTTTTCTATTACCCAATTTGATTATTTTTATGATTTTACAGATATTATAGATTATGTAATGTGGTATTGTATTTGTACAATATTGTGTGGGATTCTGATGATGACATGTGAGCTTGGAGGTATGGTTATACTACCTTACCCGTTCCAGCTTTTCTCTTTTGAGGATTTGTGTTGTTGGCACTATTCAACTCCTGTCAAACTCCAGTCAAACTTAAGATAACATTTTTTTTGAGTGAATCTGAATATAGAAGTGAATCTAGTTCAGGAGACACACACACTGAAAAGATCTTAAAGTCAATAAATTATCCATGCATTTTCACATCTCTTTCTACTCTAAATCGACTTGCGTAGCTATTCTTATTAATTCTACAGCTGCTTTTTAGCTTGAGATCTAAGTGATGAAAAAAATAGGGTTGATGATTGGAATCAGGTCAAAGTCATGATCTTACTATATTTTCAGCTTACAATTTAGCTATAGCAAACGCTTACAGATTTATAAATCTACATTTTCTACATTTTATATTCTAGTTTCATGTTCACAAGGAGTAATTGCAGCTTAGACTATTTGCGGGAGACATCGTTTACTTCGCATGCGTTACATCATATGCCATTACAACGAGGTTGTTACAACGACCGCGTTGTTACATCGCATACAATTACATCGCAAGTCGTTACAACGACTTGCTGTAGGGGGCAGAAGTTGTTGGATTTTCAATCCAACACCTTCCCTGCTGTTGCACAAACTGGAGTAGGAATAGTAAATTACACTATTCCTAAATCCAGCGCGCCCCCTACAGCAAGTCGTTGTAACGACTTGCGATGTAATCATATGCGATGTAACAACGCGGTCGTTGTAATGACCGCGTTGTGATGGCATGTGATGTAACGCATGCGTTATAACAACATATATTCCCTATTTGCTATTATGTAGTTGATTAATGAGCATACTCATTTAAGCTGAAATTTGTCACATGATTCTTACTTGATTGTGCCTCGGTTATTAGATCATGGTCTTGTTTCTCTCCGCAACTGATTAATAACACTCCAGAAGCATGAACGAGACAACATTAGTGGTAGCCATTTTTCTTGTCTGGAACATGGTTTGGGATTCTACCAAGGCTCCAATAAGGTGTGACATGGTGGAATTCACAGGGATTATTGGGTTGCTGATCATGAAGCTAGACTTCATGATTCATGATTCCCAAGTAAGAGCTGAATTATTTACAACTCAGCCAGCAAAATTCTTCAGACCACGATGTTTACACAAATATCAGCAAGTTCTAGCATGGCTATTGACAGTGATTCTCAATTCCTTTATCTCTACTGGAAGGACATCCCAAATTTGATGGACTCGATAAACATTACATACATTACAATGACAAAAAACTATTTGACAAAATAATAGTGTCCCACTTAGTGAATTTTGAGTCCATCCATAGGGGATGGGGTCTCTTAACAATTACTAACACACAAATGCTACACAGTGAGGCTCGGACCTCACTGTCTCCATACGACCTCCTTGTCCAGCACAACAGTTCTAACTAGCTCTAGGTTCTGTTAGAGTGCTCCCAGTTAGCCCGACAACCAAAGACTAATTCAGTCAGACAGTGAAGTGCATTACTAGAGCTCGCTGTGAACCTCCTCAGAATGTACGGTAAGTGGTCAACCCCGACTCAAGGTCCTCCGCCCTCTAATGGCTCACCAGCCCCTTTCCGCTCTACCTAATAGAGGGCAATATTTTCCACATACAAAGGCCAATCCTCTAAAGGTTACCTACCTGCAGTTTCAAATTCACCTTGTCTTTGAAGTATGAACTCAGAGACATGATAATCAACTAAAACAATGAATTGTATTATCTGTTTTGTGTAAGCCCAACATGTCACCATTCTACCACTCATGCAAAAACAATATAAATTATTAAAGGAGTACTTGACTAACCTGGAGCGAATTTAGGAGTGTAAACAGGTAGAGGAAAAATGCAGGGACTGTAATAATGTTAGTCACAAGACCAAGAACCCATGTTAAACCAAAAATTGTTGTGAAGGTGAGAAGGGGTTTCAGAATGGCCAGCAATGTTTTTTTGTCGTCTTCTTCGGGCTCCTCCGACAATGAAGGTCTAACCAATTTCATAACGACCACCACCGGTATTAGCATGTTCACCATGGAAATGATCAGTACTGGCACGGCTAATACATTCGAGGCTCCGCTTTCCCCATTGAGCCAGCAAGTTCCATCCTTGATGTATGACTTACGAGGGTAGTAAACCCCGAGTGTAAATATAGCAATGGCGAGTGGGCACAGGTACCCAACTGTCACCATGATGATTACGATGGATCTCTTTCCTAGCTGGTGGGAGACAAATAACATTTGGTGAAATAAAATAAGCCCTTGAAGAAGCATCCAGAAGAACATTGCCAGGAGGAAGAAGTGGTTGAAGAATGCCGCAGTCACGCAGAGATTGCTCGTGTGGCTCTCAGTCATGTAAAACGATGCAAAGAACCACAAGTCAGCGGTTAGCAGAGACGCAGAGATATTGATCGAGGTTACGTAACGGATATTAGATAGTTTGCTTGTGGCAGCTAATTTCCACTCTCTTATATCTATTATGATGCCAAGGATTAAACTTAAAATGGAGAGACAGGTTCCAAACTTGCTGAGAAGTTCTAGACCAACATCAGGGGTTAGGATGGGTATGGACAACAAGATGGAGAAAGAGGTCAGGTGCTCGCATCTGCAAACAGTGCTCGCGTCTTGTTGGAAAGTTTGGCAGCCCTGAGCTGACCATGCACCTTTCCCTTCAAACATACTGTGGTTCCAGAATACACAGTGACGTGCCTCCTCCTTTCTGTTTTCTTCTTCTGTTGTGTTTTTGTGTGCAAACATCATTTCACTCTCTGCCTGACTGACACTTCCGTTGTTGGACATTATGGTGTTTATCAATATGAGACTGTTAATTAAGAAGTCTGAGCTGCTCTTTTCACCCACAAAGTTTGAAGGCAGTTTTCTTTCAAGGTGTTTCAGTATCACACTGGTCAATGTGATATTCCCGTTTTCCACAAGAGTGTTCCACAATGTATTCTTACTGATGTGCACATCAATCTTTGGATTTGTGCTAAATGTTTTGTTGTAGTCTCTCACTGTATTGACACCAAAGACAGAACCATGTAGCTCTACATTTGGGTGGGTGATGTCAATATTATCCTCATCAAGGTGGAGAAGTTTGGTGAAATTTTCAACTGACTGTAAGAGTGCAGGTCCTATTAGTGGTGGCTGAGTATGTCCTGGAGACCAAAGATCCTCAGAGTCAGCATCAAGGATTTGACTGGCAAGAGCAAGGAAATCCTGTGAACATATAACATGTTTATATTAAGTGCTGGAAAACAGTCAGAGTGAATAACAATAAGAGAAGAGGGTAGGAGAGCTGTGGAAGGGAGGGGGCAAGCAGCAAAAATGTAGGAGGGAGGTGGGAGGGATGGGGCAAGCAAGCAACAATGTGAGAGTGGGCAGGGAAAGCAAGCAACAATGTGAGAGTGGACAGGGAAAGCAAGCAACAATTTGAGTGGGGGTGGGAGGGGCCTTGGACAAGTAATCAACACTGAGGTAATAGGGCAAGCAAGTAACAGCACGGGAGGGGACGGATTGAGAAGAGTTAAGCAAGCCACAATGTGACAGGGGGTGGGTGGTATGGAGCCATCCATCAACAATGTGGGAGGGGGGTGGGTGGGAAAGGCAAGTAACAATGTGGGAGGGGCAAGCAACAAAACAGGAGTGGAAAGCATCGGGATAGGAGAGGGCTAGCAACAATGCAGAGTAGGACAAAGGAGATGGCTCACAAACACATGTACTCTTATGGAGCGCTGCACCTAAAATAAAAAAAAGCAGCTCGGAAAGCGCAAGCAGAGGAACAACACTGGTTAAGGAAGCAGTAGTTTTGCCGAGCTCCAAGGGAGCCACAAACACACAAAGAGGAAGTGAATCCGGCACACGCTGACCAAAGAGAAGCAATGAGAGTGACGATGAAGCCAATCATTTGGAAGCAATGTGTGGGCTCTAAGCACCCTGTAAGTAAACAAAATGTCTCACAAGAGAATGTCTGAGGTGGGACAGTTAAGGCCTCTTCTTTGGAGAATAGCCTGCTATGCTTTTTTATCGCAACGTGTAGACAACAAATTGAGGCATTAGGCAAGAGCAATGCTGATGTTTCTTCATGTTAACAAACTCAAACAGGTACTACTGGCAAACCTCTCTGAACATCTCAGAG
This sequence comes from Calotriton arnoldi, assembly GCA_963921515.1. Lineage (NCBI taxonomy): Eukaryota > Metazoa > Chordata > Amphibia > Caudata > Salamandridae > Calotriton > Calotriton arnoldi. The sequence goes on from CAWUFW010004170.1 coordinate 1,174,810, forward strand.
CCTAAGAGAAGATGATGTTCTCAGTACCCGAGGCCTTGTACTTTTGCTTAGAGAACACCCACTGTGGTCCCCGTGCAAATGAGGGAAAGCTTTTGCCCCTGCACTCACACCACATTAACACAATGAGTGCAGAACCAAATAGGCCTTTGTTAGATTTGTAGAAAGACTCTGAGTATTACTGAGCTAAGACTACACTCATCATGTATTTATGGTATCTTGATTTCATTTAGGGTTGTTTTTCAGACCCCGTACGTCCAGGACCAGTGGACAGGATCCCAACAGTTTGGCTCATTTAACAGGTGCTCTGGCTGTTCCATGTACTTACATCAATAACGCTGCTGTTGATCCACACACTGGTGTCGGTCGCTCTGCGGCTGATGGTTTCCAAGGACGCCATGGCGGTGTTGAGATCTTGGGGTGAAGTTAGATGTCCTGGCATGGTCTGGATTCTCAGCCTCTTAATTAATGATGGAATTTCCTGATTAGGGTTTCCAAGCCCACACAGGAGCCACTAGCAACCAAAGAAGGGAGAGAGCAAGAGACAGAGAGGAAATAACACCTTTACAGTGATTTGTAACTTTGGAATCTTCCCATTTTAAAAGGCCTTAAGATAAGGGTGGCCTGAAAATGTGTAAATCCAGAACCCATGAGAAAGATCAGTATTTTACACATGAGCACACCTTTAGAAGATGTGGTACTAAAATATCAACTTGAAAATATCACCCTGCAACAATATCCACTCCAATGCATTGACCTTCATGATATAGTCAAGGCAAGCATGTGTGACGTTAGAACAGTAAATCTGTCCTTCCTTATGGATGCTCACCCTGACGATGTTGTGCAAGTTGGTATTTTGGAGTACAGGTTGATTCAGGAAGATCCTTTTGTGGTCCATATTTTGACATACAACCCATTTTGAGTCAGAATGTGCCTTCCTCTTTGGCTTTTTACAATGAACATATATTGTGTGCTTCTGAGACCTGTCCAAACTTTTCAGCCTGGAACTCGAGACTATTATCCTGCAGGAGGATGAGGAATGCCTGCTGCTGCATCAAAAACAAAGATTTGCATGAGCTCTGATGCAGACATGCATCACTAACTTATAGAGACATTGCTATGTCTTGTTTGCAAACACTTGTTAGAGCTATCTTGCCCGCTAGGCCCAGATCGCAGAGTGTCTTTTCTCAGTCCAAGCCAGAAAGCTATAGAACTCTCTCCCCACCTAGATGAGGAAGCTAGAAAACCACCTTACTGTTCAGAAGGGCATAAATACCTTACTCTTAGAAACTCTTACGAGTGATAACAAAGCAACCTCAGAGAAAATCCCCATCAGAAACGAAACCCATAAACCACACTGCGAAACGGTATAATACATCGTTCAGGCATGAACTCTGCAACTTTCAGGTAACATAAAGCTCCACAAAGCGTGATCTATGTCTCTCCCATACAGTTTTTACATGAGCACATATCCAAGCAGCACTACATTTACAGTGACACCACCAGGCTACGTGCCAGGATTCCAAGCACCTGACAGACTCGTCTCACATAGGTCATACTACAACCACACACTTCTTCTGCAACCAAACATGCAGGTTGCCTGCAATGGCTCTAGACAGTTTGAGTTATACGATGCCCTAGTAGTGGCAGCTGCGGGCTTTATAAGTGCCAGATAACATATCATGACACATACAGTACTTGCTGAGGTACACCATTGGGCTGTTGGGCTTCTTATGGAAGGAAAACAACATTAGGAGGGCCTCATACATACCTCAATAACCTCCTGTCGGAATGGCTGGCCAGTGAACAAATAATTGAGTCGGTTCAGTCAGGGTTTTACCCACTACATAACGCAGAGACGGCCCTGTTAGCCATGGTGGATGACCTGCAAATGCTTACGTACAAGGTTGTATGTTCATCCTTGGTGTTATTAGATGCTACTTGACACAATATCTCACTGTATCATTCTGACCAGGCTACAGGAAAATGGCCTTGAAGGACAGGCCTTGGTTTAGTGCAGATCCTACTTTACCGATAGGTCCCAGGATGTGTCCTTACCGCCATCTTTGTCTGAGTTTAAGATCTTGAGCCAGGGAGTTCCTCAGGGTTCAGTACTTAGCCCCACGTTTTTTAATATCTACATCCGTCCACTGGTGAGACTTATAAAATCTTTCCACCTCTGGTAAATGAGCTATGCAGATGACGCTCAGCTTATCATCATGCTGGGTGGGGAAGGGGCTAACTCTATGGAACCATTTCATGTCTGTATGGTAGTGTCTAACTCGCTGAAGAACAACTCGCTCCAGTTTAACCCAGGCAAGACAGCGGTACTGTAGATTAAACATTCCAGTATCCCAGACCTATCACCACTGCAGTTTTGGCCTAGAAGTTGGTCAACAATGTAAACTCCAGCTAAAGTTGTCAAAAAGCTAGGCATCTACATGGAACCAGAACTTACCCTAGCAAAACTAAAACTGCTTAGGAAGAGTCTCCCCTTCCTTCCCAAATCTGCTCACAGAGGGGTGATCCACCTGACTATATTAAGTCACTTGGACTGCTGTAACTCTCTATCCCTGGGGCTGGATGAAGGCCTCCTTAAGAAGCTTCAAAGAATAAAAAGTGCCCCGGCAACATTGGCCTTGGGGCTACCTCCCTTCTGTTCCACCACTGAGGGTTTAAAAACCTTGTATTGGTTCCCAGTGAAAAAAATAGTTTTTTGTGTTTTTTTAATCCCTCTGTTTTGTGTTCAAAGTAGTTCATCACAGCGGTCCAGAACATTGGATTGAGAAATTTCACTAGGATGCACCATGATGCTATGTACGTTCCTCTGGAACTCAACTCCTGGTTGTGCCTACATTCAAAAGGGCTCGCTCAGGTGGCAAAGCCTTTTCATGGACAGCGCCAAATCTCTGTAATGAGCTACCATGCCCTATACGACTTGCCCATTCCCTACTGAACTTCAGGAAGGCATTGAAGACCTGGCTTTACAACAGTTTTGCTTAACTAATTCCAGTAGGATAACAGCATTGTCTGTTTGCTTCATGTGAATGTCTCCTTTCTGTGGTTTACATAGCAACCTGTACTAAAATCAAAAACGTTTTGATTGAAGAAGAAAAATGTGACTTTTATTTCACTCAATTTTTTGCTTAGCTTAAAGGGACCGACACACAAAAGCCTTAGTTTGTACACATGTGCGTTATCTCCCTCCTTCAGGCTACATATTGTGATCTGAGAGTGGTTGGGGCTAACCTATGCAGGAGTGGGCTATGCACACTGTATTCCAGGGATGTAAGGCGTCATCAAGCGCAAACGTTAATACCGCCACCATTGGTCAGTGGGTCGAAGGGACATTCTATGTGATTCTGACACTGCTGTACAATTCAACATAGACAGACAGGCTAGGGGCCATATGCTGGATCTTTATATACAGAATGTACCTGTCACAGCAGGGAAAAATATTAGTAAGCACAGCCAAAGTCCGCAAACAAAATACATATGACTTTCACACACACTCTCTCTCTCTCTCTCTCTCTAGCTCGCTCTCGCTCCCTTTCTCTCTCTCATATATGTGAGTTAAAATTTATCATGAGATGTACTACAACATTGATCACAAAAAGCGATCGCAAATGATGTACCAATTTTTTTGTGATCACTGTTTGGTTTTGCAAACTGATCTATGTGCTACTAGGTCGTTTCTGATCTTACAAAATAATTAATCGCAGGTGGTTGGAAAGCGACATGCCTAATTAATACTAATTTTGTGACTCCCTGTGATTGGCTGTAATAACATGGAGGCTGGACTTTGAGAAATAGAAGACCACCATCCTTGTGATTGTATTTCAAACAATTTTTTTAAATAATTCTTTATTAGTCTTTTGTCTTTTTTAAGTGCAGCAACTTAACAAATAAACATACATAAATCATCTGAGATATATACATTCTTCGCAATACAAAAAAAAGGAACGGTAGAGAGAGACACAAATCAGAAGAACAGAAAATTCAGAGCCAAAACAGCAATAATACACCCGAATAGCGCTTACAGTAATTAACATTAATATTAAATAATTTATCCTCCTTATTCGAATACCCCTTCAAAAAGACCACGTAAGGAGAGGGAGTGGGGAGTCGGCCCAGTTAGCCACTACGTCACTAATTACTGCTGATTTTCCTTCCATCTATAGATGGGTCCCCAGATACGTTTGCCAAGCAGTCTCCCCCTTTTCCCCTTTCTCTCATAAATCCCCTTCTCAAGATTGTAGGTAGACAGCAGCCTGGCAAGCCATTGTTGGAACGTTGGAGCTGCTTTACCCAACCACGCTGTAGCAATACAGATACGGAGTACAGACATAGCCATGAACAGAAAGCATTGTGATGGATCTTGCCTGTCCTCACTATTTATCCCCAACAAGATTATAGAAGGAGTAAGACAAACTTTTATTTCTAAAGTTCTGTCCAAAAATAATTCTATCGACTTTTTCAAAGCTTGCAGCTGGGGACATGACGCGAACATAGGTATTATTTCAGCGTCCACACTGTCGCATCGAGGGCATCTAGTTCCCGTCTGCCCCACCCCTTGCGCGATCCTTGCAGGAGTATAATACAAGGAGAAGATTGTTTTATACTGTTGAGCTTGAAGCCCTGCAGAGCATAATACAGTTTGGCCTAATTCTAATGAGGCTTCAAAGTCATCATGATCTATGCCGAGTTTATCTACCCATTTCTTCTCGTATTTTTCAAGATCATCATTTTTAAGTAGAGAAAGCTCAGCATATATCCTCCGAATAGTACAATCTTCCCCTCTAATAACATCCATAATTCCGTTTTTATCAAATCCACAAGGCCCCCCCTTCTTCCCACCTAGAAAGCTCCGAATTTGAAGATACTTAAAAAAAAATTATTTTGTTGATACCATAGCTATTCTGTATGTCTATAAACTGCCGGATTCCATGTGGTCCCATTAGATCACCCAATTTCCTGATTCCACACATTTCCCATTCCGCCATTGTAGCGTCTGCGAAGATTTCCCCAGGGAGAGTGGGGTTCCTAAATAGCTGAGTATAGCCATTTAGTCTACCAAGACCAGTTTTTTTTTACGAAATGCTGTCCAGATCTTATATGCTTCGTAGAACAAGGGTCCCACACAATTAGAATGTTGGAAAAGATATCACAATTTTATAATAAAAATCGGATTTAACAAATGTCTTGATACACAAGTAAGCTATTTAATGAGTAGGTCAATAAAACGTAGAATTAATAAACATGAGAAAAAATAAGTGAGCAAAACGTGACAAGGCAGAGGGAAATCAGCCGATTTCCTTACCACAGGGAAGTGACTTAAAAAAGTGACTTTTCAGTATGTGAGAATATAGATAAACAAAAGTCACAGTTAGGGTTACATCTCATACTCCACAGTAGAATATAGATAATGGTATAGAGTTGAAGATGTATGTGTCGACAACGTTTCAATCCCGGAGAGGGTATCGGGATCTCATCAGGACTAACGGATAGATCAAGTGCCTGAAAAGTTGCCTGGATAAGTGTAGGGGAAGGGAAGGGGAAGAGGGAGGAAGAAGTAAAATGATTAAAATCTGTAAAATTAAGGTAAGAGGGGTAATAGGAGGAGGGGATGTTGTGTTAAGAGGGAAAGGGGTTAGTGGATGTGTACAGGTATAAGGGAATTCAGGTAGAAGGGAGGGAAGAAGGAAGGTCGGTATCAGAAGGGTCAGCTGAAGCGATGAGAGAGTGAGAGAGGTAATAGTAAGGCAATGTAGGAATAGAGGGACTGGTGAGGAAGTATAGAGAAGGGAAGGTGATGAGTGATAAAAAAGACCATAGGGTTAACCAGTGAGAAGGGGAACTAACCAAAATTGCAGCAAGGAAGGGAGTGCATGAATGTGGCCAGTGGGTACGGCTGAAAGTAGGTTATGGCATAGGCATTCAAGGCCAGGATGTCCGGGTTAGTGGCGTCGGTTCTAAATAGAAAGGGATAACCAGTGTGAGGACAAAATGAGCCAAGGGTAGGAAGAAAGGGGTGGACAGAAGGTGCCAGAATCTTACCAGAATCTTACCAATTAGGTCACGAGTCACCAGCAAGAGGACCTGCGGTGCGGTCAACATGCTCGAAGAGGCTGCGGCTCCCGGCCGGGAGCCTGCGATAATGCCGGGGTACAGTCTGCGCGTGCCAAGCGCCAGAGCTAGGTCTGTGGGAAGGTTCTAAATACCGTGAGCCAGGGTGGTTATCAAGGGTCAGCGTTCACCCGGTCATAGGGTGCAATTATGCATGCCATACGTCAGCTCAATGTCTGTGGGAAGGCGGGAAAATAAAAATAAAATGATATGGAGTGAACACGGGAGGTCTGCATAAACCTAGTTAAAGCCCAATTAAGCTAATGCCGTAAACCTGCTCAATGCTCAACCGAGCTTACCTGATGCGAGGTAGATGGCGGAAGGCCGGAGAATCCGGTAGGCGAGCCGCACTGCGAGAGACCGATCAGTGGTGGTCGGCAGGGGAAGACAGAATGCGTCTTGGGGAGACCAGGATATACCTCTGAGGTCTGAGGGCGATAGGACATGACGTGATGAGTTGGCGCGAAGGGGCGGGGCGGATGCGAATGCTAGACCCGGCGGCCATCTTGGAATGGAGTGCTAGTCAAGGGATGGGGGTGATAGATGAAGGGTATAGGATAAAGCCGGAGGGAGTGAAAGGTGCAAAGGGCCTGTATGGAAATAACAAGGTGGGATGGGAAAGGAATGCAAAGACCGAAGAAGAGGAAAGGGAGAAACCGGGGAGGGATAGTGTCGAGGTGAATCGGGTTAGGGGGTATGATCTGAGAGGAAAGGAGCTAGATACAGGGGGAAGGAAATAATTAGGGCATGTAGAGATACTGGGTAAAATTAGGGAAAAGGAGGCCAGAAGGGAGAGAAGTATACAAGTAATGGTGATTGTACAGAAGGCATACTGTACGTGTCTGGATTGTAGAATAGTGACAGAGAGGCAAGGCACAGAATTGTAGGGAAATAGAGGAAGGAGGGTGTTGATGAAAAGGGAAAAAAAAATTTGGTTCAATTCAAGTTAGAATTACAGTTAGTAGTGCTATATAGCAGAAGGATAGTTGCGCACCGAGTGCTAGGTATGGTTACAACAAGTTCGACCAGTCCTCCAGGCGATTAAGTCCTGTATGGAGACTGTCCGTTCGTATGATCCATTTTAACTCCTCCTTGTTGAGGATGCCTGCAATGCTCGTACTTCTTGGTGGTTGATGGATCACTGTGATTACTTGCCACCTTATTTGGTCTTCTGTGTGGTTAAGTGCAGCAAAGTGTTCAACAAGGGGTGCATTGGGTGTCCCTACAGGTTTTACTCATTTTACTTCTTCCTCCCTCTTCCCCTTCCCTTCCCCTACACTTATCCAGGCAACTTTTCAGGCACTTGATCTATCCGTTAGTCCTGATGAGATCCCGATACCCTCTCTGGGATTGAAACGTCGTCGACACATACATCTTCAACTCTATACCATTATCTATATTCTACTGTGGAGTATGAGATGTAACCCTAACTGTGACTTTTGTTTATCTATATTCTCACATACTGAAAAGTCACTTTTTTAAGTCACTTGCCTGTGGTAAGGAAATCGGCTGATTTCCCTCTGCCTTGTCACGTTTTGCTCACTTATTTTTTCTCGTGTTTATTAATTCTACGTTTTATTGACCTACTCATTAAATAGCTTACTTGTGTATCAAGACATTTGTTAAATCCGATTTTTATTATAAAATTGTGATATCTTTTCCAACATTCTAATTGTGTGGGACCCTTGTTCTACGAAGCATAAATCTACCCTTGGTCCCCGCTGACTTCCAGGGTCTCCTTGTTCCCTTCACTGCAGATCTTATATGCAGCAATCAGGGTTTTAAACCTAGTTCTTTTAAAATAACTAGGCTCAGTAAACTTCAGAAGACAATTCTCCACTTCTCCTCCGACCAAAATTGAGTACATATCAATTGACCCAGTCTTGACCTGCGGATCAGACGCATCTCCCCCGATTAGCCCGCTCATATACTGAAAGGCTGCCGCCCAATAATACATTCTAAAATCGGGAACAGCCCATCCTCCCCTTGCCCTTGGCAAAGACATAAAACGTAGTGCCCTCCTAGTTTTCCCATGTGCCCAAATAAACCTATTGACTATGTGCTCCAGTGCTGAAAACCATTTTCTCTCGAATTCAAGTGGAATCGCTCTAAAGAGATATAAAATTTTTGGTAGAAATACCATTTTCACCACATTGCAGCGCCCAACTAACGATAAATGCAGATTATGCATTCTATCAAAATCCTTTTTCGCTTTAGACATTATTGGCTCAATGTTTCTGTCCACAGTCTTTCCAAGATCTGCAGATATATTGATCCCTAAATAAACAGCTGAGTCGCTAACACGTATATCATCACACACAACCCCCGCATTCTTGACTATCTGAGTCTTAGACCTATTTAAGGCATACCCTGATACAAGGCCAAAGGTTTGAGCTTCCAGCTCTATCACAGCTAGGGCGTTTCCTGGATATGGAGTTACCGGTGCGATGTCGTCTGCATACGCCAAGGTTTTATATTCTAGGCCATGAAATTTTATAGGAGCAATACCGCCGTTTGCCTCCAGCTTCCGGATTAGGGGGTCAATATATATCGCAAAGAGCAATGGTGAGCATGGGCATCCCTGGCGTGTACCACGTTTGATTATTAAAGGTGCCGTATATCCACCATTAACTCTAAGTCGAGCTGTGGGATCTTTATACAAAGCCTGGACTGCTTTAACAAAACCCCCGATACCTGCCCACTTCATAGCTGCCCAGAGATAGTCCCAGGAGACCCGATCAAATGCCTTTTCTGCGTCCATTAGCATGACCGCCATAGGTTCTCCTGAGACTTCAGCAGCATCAAAAAGAGTGACAACCCTACGAACAAGCTGCTTTGTTCCTCTCCCTGGGATGAAACCATGCTGGCTGGGATTGACCATCTTGCCTATGACTTTACTGAGCCTTGTTGCCATAGTTTTGGAAAAAATGTTTGCGTCACAGTTCATTAACGTTATTGGCCTGTATGACCCTGGATCTCTAGGTGGTTTCCCTTTTTTCAAAAAAATTACTATATCTGCCCCTGCCCATGAGCCTGGAACGGAGCTACCCGACTGGGCCTGATGAATTACTTCAATTAGATCGGGTCCGATTACCTCCACAAAAACTTTATAAGATTCTAGGGGGACCTGATCAGGTCCGGCTGCTTTGCCCGATGGAAGGCTACCCAAGGCTACATAAATCTCTTCGGCGGTCAATGGAGTTTCCAGCGCCTCCCTGTCTTCATCAGTAATTGATTGTGTGAAAATTTCGCTAAGATACCTTTGGATTTCCAAAGGGTCTTTCGCCTGTTCTTCATTATATAATTTGCCATAAAAATGTCTAAATATCTCTCGGATCCCTTCTGGTTCGTTAACTATATTCCCATTTCCGTCCGCTATCTCCTTAATCTCCCCGATTGCTGTTTTCTGTCTCAGGCGCACCGCTAATGTATGCCCTACCCATTCGCTAAGCTCGTAGCATAGCTCCTTTCTTGCCAGGAAAGTCGCAGCTGCCTTAGTGGCTATAGCCTCCTGAGCTTCAGATTTCACCAATGCCAATTTAAGCATAATATCATCTAGCGATACGCCCAGTCTGATTGCAGCATTCAGCTCATCCTCTGTGTCAGTTACTGCCTGGCATAGCTTTTTCGCTTCCAGCGCCTCTTTTTTCTGTCTATGTATACTATAGCTCAGCGTCTCCCCTCGTATCCCGGCTTTAAATGCATCCCAGGCTACCCCTGAGCTAGTACTTCCTCTATTATTGTCCCAGAAACCCACTATCCATTCCTTCATGTGTTGTACATATCCCGGATCTTTCAGCAGCCCTCTCTGAAAAGTCCATACCCGCTCAGGTCTACCCCCCCCTTGCAATATCGACTGTTAACACTATAGGGTTATGGTCAGAGATAATCCGGGGTAGCTTCTCGATCCGACACCTCGATACCAATGAATTAGATGTAAAAAAATAGTGTAGCCTAGCAGCCACCCTGTGCGGAGCCGAAAAATATGTGCTGCCTGGATCGTCAGGCTTCAATTGTGCCCACACATCCGCCAGCGAGTTATTCCGAGCTAAATTAGAGATTGTGCGAAAAGTCCTTTTCTTCCGGCCCGCATACCGCTCCCCAGTCTCCGTCCAGAGTCCCCCCATCCCATTTATATTAAAATCTCCACACATAATGACTGGTGTAGGCCAGGAGGCTAATTCTGAGTCTAAAAATTCAAAGATATCAGGGTCGTCCTCGGTCGAACCATACACTGAGCAGATAGTGAACATCTCACCCCTTATCATGCACTCCACCAAAACCCATCTACCCCACTGATCTTCCAACTTCCTTTTAACTGTTATATCGCCCTGTAGGGAGAGTATGGTGACCCCTCTAGTTTTAGTCCCCTGTTTAGTATTTGCAATCAAATGGAAACCTAGCTGTGCCATTAAGCTGCTTCTTGTACCCTCTATATGCGTCTCTTGTAGGCATAGGAGATCCAAGCGCATTACTCTCAAGATTGCTGAAACCCGTTGTCTTTTAACCTGGTCATTCAATCCACACACATTGACTGAGGCAATTCGTATACTCATTAGTGAACATCAAGCATCCGACCATGCGATTTATCCTTCAAATTTATTTTCTGTTTTTTTAATCTTTATTCTTAAGTTCTCTCTTTCTTTATTTTCTGTTGCTTCATTACACCTCTTATGTCTCCCCATGTGTCTCAGATGTTGTGCTGTGCTGTACCCTGCTCGTTCCCTCCCTACCCCCCCACCACCCCACCCAGCCCTCAGACCCCCCCCAGACCTCCCCCCTCACGGGCAAATAGGTCAAAAATGACCTATGTGAGGTAGCTGAAGGCCATAGCTGAGTCGCGTCCCCCCGTGCTCCCCTTACTCCCCCTGATAACACTCCTTTCAAGCTATTCATCCTGCCATCAAACAATTATGTAATCAATTAAGTCCCTAGTGCATATGTGAATGATAGAACATACTAAAACAGCAATCGCCTTACAAATACAAATATCAAAATTGCATCAGCGCTATCAGACCCCTCCACCTTTCCCCTTCTTCTCTTGCAGTTCAGTCATATATGCTTGTGCCTTGATCTCTGAGAAGAACATTCGGACTTGGCCCTTGGAGATTATTTTGAGCCGGGCAGGATACAGTAAATAGGCCTCACATCCTAGTCCCTGAAAAGGAGCTATCAGCTGTCTGAGTCTCCACCTCCCTTCGACAGTGGCATGGCAGAAATCTGGATGGGCAAAGAATGTGCTGCCCTCAAATGTTCGCCTAGCGTCTGATCTTGCCTTGTCGATAATTGCTTGCCTGAGAAGAAAATTGCCAACATACACTAAGATAGCCCTGGGCCTGTCTCCTTGACTCGCAGCATGCCCTCTCCTTTGAGTCAGTGGGAACCAATGCGCCCTCTGTACCTCAGTCTCCCAATTCCATGAGGACAAGTCAGGGAATGCCCCCTTCAGTAGGTTTAGTACAAAGGCCATTACATCCCCTCCTTCTATGCCTTCTGCCAATCCCAAGAGTCTGATGTTGTTCCTTCTCTGCCGATTCTCGAAATCTTCGAGCTTCCACTGAAAGTCCTCCGCTAGCTTCTCTTGCGTCTCCTTGAAAGCCTGCCATTTATTGACCTCATCCTCAAGTCTGCCAGTCCTCTCCTCTACATGGGTAACCCTGTCTGCCATGTCGTCATATAATTTATTTACCTTCCTTAATGAGCCCTGAAGTTTCTTAGTTGCTTGTTTCGCCCTTCGGCTCTCCAGTCTGGCCTCCCCCTGCATCTGCTTAAGCGTGGTATATACTAAATCCTTTGAGGGAGTCTGAGCTGTCCTGTTTGGGCTGGTATGCCCACCGTGTTCAAACATTGCCCCATCATCCTGATAGAGCTGAGTGGTAGCTGATTAATCCCACGCCAGCTTTCGAGCGGTTGCTGTATCAGTTCTGGAAGGGCTCACTGTAGATTTAGATTTTGACCTGTTTTTATGGAAGGCAGCCCTTGGAGCAGCTGGTGCTTTTTGCACTGAAGAGGTCTCTGCAGAGTCCGAGCCATCAGAGAAATTGCCATCACTAGTGAGTGAAGAGTCTGAGTCATCATTGAGGGAAAAAAGCAATCCCCTTCTGGCGAGCCAGCAATTGTTTTAGAGTGGCTGGGCCCCTGTCTTTGCTCACCTATTTTCCCTGAGGATGCTTTCTCTAAGAGGGGCATTGTGAGGGGGATCGGCACCTGATCACCACGTTTATCTTTACTCCCTTCAGTCACTTCCATATTGAGGCAAGAATCACTTAGTGTCAGTTCCTTATTCGTAGTACAATCTGGTTCCTGTTCCTCCGGCAGATTCTGCTCACCCAGCTCATCCGTATTCTCATTGTTCGACTCCACTTGTCTGTCTGGGAGCCCAGCATGAGACGGCAACATTGTATCATCGCCGGGGAAAGTTTTGCCGATCTCCAGCTGTTCCACTGGTCCGGCGCTTACTGATTCTGCCGGTATTGCTGCCAAAAAAGATTCCATCAAAGTTGGCTGCCGGAGGCTGCTTTCCCGAACCTTGCTGCCCCCTTCCTTGCCGGACTTCTGACTCAGGCCGTTGCTACCATTACCGCAATTGCCGCCATTACCACCACCAACGCCGCCGCTTTCTCCCGTTTTCTTCAATAGCGCTCTGCGAGACTGCGCTGGACCTCGCACAGTCGTGGCCAGAGATGCTGGGGCAGCTGGATCCTTCTGCGCATCCTTTAGGTCTTTCTGGTGCTTGTTCGTTCTCGGCGCCATCCTATTGCCAGCAATCACACACCGATAGAGGAGGTGGACTGCGTGGCCGATTTCCAGCGCTGCTAGCTTCACGGTTGCTGTCAGTTCCCGGCTCCAGTACCGCCGTAACTTGCAGTTAATCACCCGGCCGATCAGCCGCTCCAGGAGGTAAGGGTGATATAACATTTCTTCTCCGCATTTTCAACCTTTTTTCTGCATCAAGGGGGGAGAGGGTTTCGCTGCGACTACTCACTACGGCCGGTCAGCGGCCATCTTGCCCCCCGCATAACTTCATCTGTTTTTGTTTTTTTAAGAGAATTCCAAATTCCTTAAAGGAACCGGGGCTGTTTTTAAAAAACGAAACGTTTTCCGTTTTGGAAAACTTTAATAAGAGGAGACAGTGGTCCTTGGACCAGTGCCTACTCCCCCTGAAGCTGCCACTCCAGTTCACAAAGGGAAAGGAGTCCAAATGAGCCCCTTTCTTCTTTGCGAGTTGGTTACCAACCCAACTTGGGAGTCAGTAATTGAGCAATGGTTTGTGATTGGAATTGTGGCCACAAAGCATTGATACATAGGATACTGAGTAGAAATGTTGAAGGGATGCTCCTAAAACACCCCTTCCAAGGTGCGTTACTCAAATCATTTCTAAACCCATTTTGCAATTTGGAAATCCTTTTCTGACTTGCACAATGGGGTTAAAGAGGTTTTGTGGTTGTAAACCCTGTATTTTGCTGAATCGGAGGGTATGCGATTGGCCCTTAGTTCTATCGAAAAAAACTGTCTTTATTGTTGAAGTTATGAAGAGGCCTCTTGTTACAAGCTAATGCTTTATAAAACAACTAAATAAATAAATATAATTTTGCCTTGAGTGCTGACAGTCCTTGCACTTTTGTTGCCGCCTACATACACACATCTTTGTCACAGCTGCTCATACCTCTGCTAGTCGAAGTGATCCCATCAGTGCTTTGTCCGCACAGTTGTTTCTCACATCGCCCCAGACTCCATCCGGGGAGCAGCTTCTGCAAAGGTTCCCCATCTTATCATCAGGACATGACACCATTGCCTCATCACCCGCTCTTGTGTCAGTCCACACACCATGGTGGTCCTCACTGGGACAGAACCGCTCGCCTGCTGTGAACATGGAAACATTGCCAAAAGCAGTAAATGCGCTTGCGTCATCAGAGCCTGACAGACACTACCTCCATCCTCAAGCTGGACTTATGCTTTTATAACCACGACTCCATCCGCCTATCTCTAAACAGCTCCCAAGATCTAACTTGTGTATATGCTGCTGATTGCCTTCATCCTCCCTTGAGATTAGCTCAGGTATCTAATCCAGAACAGAAGAAGCCCATCTTGTGTTATTCAATTTCCAGTGGAACGGACTCACTCCGCTGTCTTAAGCTGTAGCCGGCAGCGTTTGAGAACCCAGAAAATGAGATCACTGTCCTACACACAGGGCAGTTCTAAGAACACATTGTTGCAACATACTTCAAAGACCTACCATCAATATTAGTAAAAGCAAGACAGGTAGAATTACAAAGTAATTATGGCCCGTTCAACATTAGCCCTGCTTAGCAAGAGCTGAAAGATCTTCTCAGAAGCTTGAATAACCATCTGCGGACAACAGAGAGAGCCTTCAAAGAGCCTAAACACCATCCCAGACTTGATAAACTCATCTCATGGGTCATATTTGTAAAGCCTCTTTAGCACCACAAATAGTCTGAACCTGAACAGTCGCAAATGACCCCGCCACGTAAACTAAGGTGCAGACTTGATTCTGGGAAGAAAACTTGACACATCTCCTGTGTTGACATTATTATGTTTCGCTGGAGTTAGCCTTAGGCTTAACTTGTATCAGAAATATGGATAGTCCAGGCTCTCTTTTCACTAGAAGACAGATTCTTAAAGTGTGGAAGTCCTCCGTTGTGCCTTTCACTCTTACCTTCTCATTTTTGTGTTTCGTGTTCCTGAAAGAATATTATAGTTAAAGGCTTTTGGTTATTGATTAGGCAAATTGTGTCTTGTTCAGTTCTATATTATCCTCTATCTATGTTCTCATGGAGATATGGATTGTTTTTTTTTTGCATATTGACTTTATTTCAAATAAATGAAATGTAAAAAATGATATAAAAAGAGAAATTAGCTAGTTAGCTACATATGGATACTAGTAAAGGGATGGTTATTAGGTCGAATTGCGGGTTGTTTATCACACCTGTGGACACAGATCCTTCTTCAGGATCACTAGGTTCACTTCGGTCTAGACCATGAGTTTAACAGCATGTGGTGGAGAAAGTTACATTTTTTTTCTATGCAGAGTCCCATTCATCGCTTCTATCATTTAGAGCTTGTTCATATGCACCTGTGGTTTTTATAGTTCAACCCTATCTATGTAATAAGAAAACAAACCTTGTATCCTAAATTAAATCCAAGCTGTACTTACGTTGAATCACAGAGACAGGGATTGCTGCTTGCACGCTTTGAAACTTGTTCTCAAATGCACATTGGTAAATAACATCATGTACAGGACACTGTGAGGCATCCACGGATAGGGAGTAACACCACCGACCTTCTACCTTGAGTGGAGCTGGAAGAGCCAAAGAGAGCCAAGTTACCCTTTGATTTAAATACTTCACTACTCCTCTGTGCTGGATCCTAGTGGCCCAAGGTAACATGGGCCACTGTAGTGCACCTTTCCTCTCGCTAAGTAGTGTGCTAAGTCAGAATAAACAATAGAAAGAGGTGAGTAAGTGTGGGCACATGCAGAGGTGAGTCCATGTAGACAACAGCAATAGATAGGATAGTGTGGGTGCACACAGGATCTGAGTTCATCTAGACACTGGAAATAGGTGAATCAATGTGGACGTGGGCAGGGACTGAGTCTCTGTGGAAATTTGCAAGGGGTGAGTCAATGTGGGCATTTGCAAGGCCTGAGTCAGCATGGACCATATCTGGGTTTCAGTGAAGGGCGTTAGGAAAAGCTGAGTGGCAGGATCTGACTATATTTTCTCAAAAAAGCTATGCATATTTTAAGTTTAGGCAGAACGATTTAAATGGTGTGCTCCCAGTAGTAGACCTTCTGTTTTTTGTGAAAAAATGACATTTTCAATGCTTTGTGAAACATACTGTGGATAATGTACTGTCAGAGCCATGCATGCATCGTGCTGAAATTTGTCTGTTAAGGTATTGAACTGCATGCTGGGGGGCCACAGCCTTATTTTGCAATGAAGTTTTTTATTCATTCATTATGAGCCTATGAAAGTGTGGTACAAAATGGGAAGAAAATAGATGGAACATTTTGTGGACACAGGAGAACCTCATCTGCATTTTGTCTGAGTGGTCACCCTGTGTCCAAGGCCAAGCTCAATGTGTCAGAGAGCCTTATATCTTCAGCATCACTTTAAGGCAGGGTCCAATCTGCAAGCAGATATATTCGCTATAGAATTTCCCAACGGGTGTTGACCTTACCAGGTCTGAGCAAAAGTATACTTTCCCAGGACAAACCTGAGGAGGATGTAACAGGATCCCACGAGACGCTGTAGTGTTTCCCATTGTCCCTGACGCAGCACTGTAGAGTCAACCCAGAGAAGGATGCGCACTGGACCGTTATCTGTGCCTGGGTTCTTATGATGTCGTCTGGAAGCAGGGGCAGGCTGACATCTTGGCTTTCTTCCCACTGGAAATTCTTGTAGACTACCAAGCAGACATATTTACCTTCAGAAAAAGGAATAAAATGAATGTTGCATGATGAAACTGGCAAAAAAATCCTTAAGTTCCTATTGCGTTAAGGAATGCGCAATGATCTGGTAAATAATGATGCCGCCTTCTTTTTGAAGGTGAACTTTCCTTAAGTATTATTTTGTTTTCTTTTTTTTAAAATCTGTTTTCAGCCTTAAATAGAAAAAACATAGTTTTAGTTTTCAACACTTTATTAAGTAAAAAAAAAGGTATAAACTTCCTTCGACATCAACAGCAGAGTACAACAGAGATCACTCTCAGGGCTACAAGTCTAAAAGCGACCAACACCTCATAGTGAAACATCTGATTAGTAAGTCGTGGAAACCTGTCTTAATCCATTCCTGATTAATCCGATGTTACAAACATTAGATAAATAAATAATACTAACAAATGTATCATTTAGGCCCATGGCTGGCGCTACCACAAGAAAAAGTAAAGCAGCAGATGTATGGCACCAGCTTGCAGTTGGAAGTTTCACATCCAGTTCTATGTTTTTTGAGGAAGGGTCTTGTGAAATCATCAAAACTGCATTTTAACATTTGAGCTGAAAATCCTTGCACCATTCATGTTCATATTCATGAATATACATTTCACGAAGGCATCAAAACGGACAGGCAGGGGTTTAGACTATGAATTGAATGCACAACTGCTGCTTGTTACATTCAAACCTGTCTTATTATTGCCTTGTCAATGCTGTGAAAAAAAGCAGCAATGCTAGATGTCTATAGAGAATGCATGTAAGAGATAAAGGACTGAATGCGAGAGACAGCTGGTAACTGACCATACTTTTCAAATGCGAAATAGTCCATCATGCACTGCAATGGAAGCACTTCCTGGAAGGTGAAATGATGCACCAAATAGCCAATAGCGTGAGGTGAGAGAGTATTGCTACTCGGGTTGTAACAAAATCCTACTTTGCGCTTATTTTAAAGAACTTGTAATGATATGACAGACAACTGTGCTCTAAGGCCAGACCTAAAAATGGGATGGGGGTTTCCACTGATAATCCAGAGGCCCCCGTGGAAAGAGAAGGATAAAACATCAAAAAAGGAACATAAAAGACAGTTTGAGTCATGTGTAGATGAGCTAAAAGTAGCAGCAAAGACAGCTCTGGTATAGACTGGATTGAGTAAGGTTCAAGTAGGTGAAGGGACAGAGACAGGTAACGACAGAAGAGGAGACGGCTGAGGTCCAAGAAGGAGAAGAGATAGGAGTGAGTAGTGCTCTGGGTGGAAACGGGTGGAATTACATCACTTGAAGTCTGTTCTCCGGTCTCCTCTCTAAAGTGAAAGGCGCATATTTGCTGAAATGACCCTTTCATTGTCCCGTCCGTGCCTGACCTTTGACTTTCCACTGAAGATTCTATCCGGAGAAGTCCGTCAATCAGTGAGTGCAGCATCTGTTCTGCAATTGCTCTTCTGTGATATGACATCACAAACGTACGGATGAAACAAAGTGGTGAATGGGAATGCTTATAATAATCGTAGCCATTTGTAATTACTCACAAGCATTCCATTCCACAGTTTTTTTGCTCACTGTGCATTTATTGTCAGGAAACAATCAAATGCAAAATTAGTTTTGGCCCTACCCCCAAAAGCCTACATCTAATAGGCCACACCGCATCGCAATCGCAATAACGATGGAATGGAATGCGCTCACAATAATCGCTGGGTTTTATACTAATTGCATACAGAGGTCCTGTGTCGATGAAGGCATTATTTGTACAAAAGAGAAAAGTGGGTCACAGTGACCGGAAATTTCCACTTAATAGGTAGATCAACTTTGTAAAATAAAGTTTATATGTCAAAAGTTAAAAAAAACAGGTGTATGGAAATGGTATTAGCTCTGAGATAAATGAACAATTTTCTGGATCAGTAGTTTTCAATAAGAGAAAGAGGTAACCCACAAAACAGCTTTAAGTGCAGGTTGGAAATGCAGAGAAGTCTGCACTCTATTCGCTATTAGGCTGAATCAGGCATTTATTTACACCAGTTACGTACTGTCAAAGTACTTACTTTTATTTTTAATTCTCTCCGCAATTATATTTTACTCTCATGTTCTACATTCCTAGTTTGTTTGCTGATATCCTCGTCGCAATCCTATCGTCCCATGATTTTCGATAGATCCTCGCGGACAGCGCCGACACAAGTGCAGATATCAGCAAGCCACAAACAATCAGTGGCAAGCCACATATCTCACCCTGCAGGCCTGTTTTTCCCTGATATGTCCTCGACATGTCAGGCAGGAATGAGAGAGATAGGCACATCTGGCAGGTAAAACCCTGGTGGCAAATGGATTATGCAGCGTCGGTTCTCCCGCCCTGCTGCTTTATTCTATCATACTCGCGGAGGGATGCCATATTTAGTTAATTTAAGTTTTCTGCGCTTTTCATGGGTCTGGGTAAAGTTATGTGCTAATCACAGCAGAAAACTGCAGAGTCCGTCTTCTATTTCTAATTTTACTTCCACTCACTGACACATTTAAAAAGGTGTTCTGTGACGTTTAATTTTATTTAATAGTATGCGTTGGGACAGAAAAGTCCCTCACATGGTGACAGACATTTACCCCTGCCCTGAGTGCCCCAGCTGTGGCAATATCTGGATCTTTGGTAATGATTTTTGGTCATGAGCTAACACAGATCATGTGTGTGCGCTATGACTTAGGCTTGTGTCATGGACTACGGTCTGCCTAGACCTGGAGGAGCGCCTAAACAGTTACCCTCAGCAAGTGCACGGCTACTGCCTTCACCTGGAGTTAAGTAGCACGAGCGTGGTGGTGGCAGCATACCGTGTGTTTAGTAATCAGTAGAGTGAACAAGGCTGTGGTGCCTGTGTCACTAGAGTGGTGCCTCCTGGCCCACTCCAAAAAAGTTCCGCTGCTCTGTACTTAATTCGACCCTTGGCCTGCATTGGGTTGTGTGCAGCGTGAGGGTGTATGTTTGCCTGAAGGATGGTACAATGCAGGAGGAATACTGTGAGCAATTACATATGCACGTGAGGATGTATGTGTGGCTGAGAGATAGTGTAGTGCGGGATGAATAGCGCAAGCCGTTGCATGTGAGTGCGAGGATGTATGTACCTGAGAGATGATACAGTGTAGGATGAATAGTATAAGGAGTTGCTTGTGTGCGCTAGGATGTGCGTGTGCCTGCGGAAAGGTACATCACATGGGAGGCAGCGCCTGATGTTGCAAGAGCAGGCTAGGATGTTTGTGTGCCTGAGAAGAGGTAGAGCACATTGGAGACTGCACGCGTCTGAATGCATGGGTGCGCAGGAGTTTGTGTACGCTTATGAAGGGCACAATACACATAAGACACTGGCTTCCATTTTGGATGGCCCAGGGCTTGCTGGAGGAGCAGGGAGAGGTAGAGGTTTCCTCCAAAGAGATTTGTGGATTGCTGCATTGCTGAGAGCTGGGTGGGACACACATTGGAGGAAGGAAGAGCCAAGCCCTTCCGTGCACTTCAATAGGAGCTCTGATTCTGAAAGTAGGTCACTGGTCGAAGGAGCCTGGACACATCTGAGGAAGGGGACATGGCTGAACAAAGAATCATAAAGATTTGGGCTGGGGCCCTTTGGTAAACTTTTGAAGTACGTATCACTGAGGCTGACATCTAGGTGTGAACCTCTAGTTTAGTCTAGTGTTTGGGGCTATCACAATTGGGAGACTGTCCTGGTGTGATAGCTCCCTGGAGGAAGAGCACAATAAAGGAGTTGGCACTTCAAAGGGAACAACCCCCAGAACAAAACTTTCAAATATAGAGACACTAACTCAAAAGTGTGTCTGGAAATGGATTATGAAAAGGGAGCTCGAGACTCTCAAATTGTCAAACTGAAGCTGCACATCAGCGTGGAGGAGCTCAGCATGAATTCTGCCTGTGTGGACTGAGGACCACGGGTCAGTCAGTCTTCCATGCTGTGTGAGGGGACATCATCCAGGAGGATCGTGAACACTCGCCTGAGCCCACACCAGTGGGCCCTGCGAGGTGAAGGAGTTCCCTTGGAGGGAGTGCAGTCCAGTTGGGATCCTGTTGCGCGGATCCCGGAAGCTGAGTGAGAGATTCTGGTCCAACCAGCAGTTGGCCCATGTGTCAAAGTCCACAGCCATCTTTCCAGGTGGAGGTGACGGTAAAGAATATGGGTTACCGACCTTAGTGCTGCACTGTGAGAGACGGAGGGTCATTCCCCAATACAGTCCCATGATCCGCAGGGGGCCAGAGAGAGGGCCCTCGCTCTGCATGTGCTGCAGCAGCCCTATCTGTGCGTCCGGAGGAAAGGACCCTCAAGGAGGAAGTGGGCTATCACCCTGACGCCATGTACAGTGGAGATGACACCATGGGCCATGACCCGTGGAGGGAGAAATCAATGACTTCACGTCCCACGTCCTTGAAAATCAGAGACCTGCCCCTAGAGCCCAGGAGAGACTTGCTGCATCAGAGGGATGCCAAGAACAGTGATCACTACAACAGCATCTTCTCGCTGTCTGGACACCACTGAGTGGCCAAGGGACACCCGAGGACTCGGAACCGCCACTCCGCAAGAGTGGATAAGACTGATAAAGGGGGAATTTCCTCTGAATAAAGGTACTCCAGCGTGGGGACTCAGGGACCTTGCCAGACAGCCCCATAGAACTTCTGAGAATCAAAGGAATTAGCGGAGTCTAGCTTGGATGTCACCAATGGGGAATAACCAATAGCCATAAACAGTGAAGTGGGACTGGAAAGCTGACCCAGGTAATGATAGTGGGCTTGCCTCAAGAAAGCTGTGCATAATGTTTTCAGTGTGTTAAATTATACTTTGTGTCAGTAGATAAATACTCAATTTTACATAAAAGTATTTGACTGGACAATCAATTATTGGGATTGCTTGGTGTGTTTTGAGTTGTGAGCCAGTGCTCACCTCACACCTACTCCCAAGCCTTTAACTGCTCGACCTGCGCTACCACTGAGAGTCAAGTGCTGAAGGGGTACTTGGCCCAGTGGCCCATAATAGGCCGGCCTACAGGACATCAGGATTAAAATGCCTCAACCACCGCAGTTGGGGGCCACTAATTTTTGCTTGCCCCATGGCCCTCTGAAAGGTGTTCTGACAGTATGTTTCATAAAATATTTTCTTTATTATGAAACCATTTCAAAATTATCTTTTGAGTTAAAAACTCATCAAAGGCATGATGATTTGAAACCGGGGTGCAGCAAACAGCATGTGCTATCTCACTGACCCTATTTCAATGACAGTAGAGTCTCACACAAGAGAAGGCAGGAGTGCAAACTGGGATACACTTTCTATGTAACTTTGCATTTTAGATATAAGTCTGGGTTTCTACATCGAGATGTCTGGGTCCCAGGTGACCGTGTTGGGGTTTAGGCAGTGCCGTGTTCATACTGGGTAACACGTATTAGGCAAAACAATTGTGGATGACAAGTTGGATGGTCATTACTGTCAGGTAGCCAATTGGAGCAACTTAAATTGTACATTTGTTTTATTCAAAGGTGCTGTTTGATGGTTTCTATCTTAAATTAGAGTGCTGTGAAATAGTTTCAGAAGTCCATACCTTCCCAAACACTGGCGTTGGAGGTGACCACCAACTCATAGCCCCAGGGTGGTCTTGTCAGAGTTGCCTCCGTCCCATTGTAGATTTCCTTGGTGAAGCCCCAGGCTCGGCTGACCAGGTACCATCTGACCCTGGTCAGTTCCTCTCTTGTGGTGAAGACAAGGGTTATGTTGTCTCCTCCTTCTATTGGCTCTGTCCCCACTCTCAGGCTTCCAGGAGCTAAAAACAAAACGATAGAGAAAAAGCACATGCCAAAGGAACTCGGCTCAAAGATTGCACAAAGATATATGCTAATTCTTTCCTTCTGTTTGCATTTCATGAAAGTGAACTGGCTAAGCTTAAGGGTTCAAATTGTCAATTCATGTATGAATGGTCGCCTAAAGCAGGCAAATCTTTTGTATGACCCTGTAAAAAAGTTTTTGAACGTTATCTCCAAGTTGCTTCCCATTTACGGAGCCACTACAGTAACCCATTGTCTTTTACTATTGGCTTCCCTGCTTCTCCCTTGACCCCTCAGATTGACAGCTGCCCAGTCCAATGGCCTGCCTCATCTCCTTTCAGCGGGTATGATGTGACCTCTTGACATGATGCAGAGATCAAGCAACATGCAATTAGCAACTAGCATTAATCTAGTTTCCTATAATTATTCTTCTCCTCAACAATGAAGCTAGTTTTGGGTGTGAGGTACCACTGTTCTGGCCTATATAAGCTTCATAGGGCCCTAGATGGCAGAAACCAGGAACAATCTGCCCTTCTGACAAGCAGGTGCTCATGCACTCAGCTCCATAGACATACCAAGTCCTCAGCACAAATTGAATATTAGTGTGTCGAGGTCCGCTATCACGACATTGACAACTACTAGGTAACTAATATAATTACAAGGTAATTATATCACATAACTACTGATATTACTAACTTACATCGACCCGTCTACATCATCGACATCTAAATTAACCCTAACACTAGTTTTTTTTGAAAGCCGCAGTCTACTTCATTATCATCTACAGACCACTCTCTAATCATGCCAAAACAAACAGACGCATCCTGCTAACGCCATACAAGTGTTCAACAAAGCACTGGTCACGCTAGTCAGACGATAGAGGCAGTAGTCCTATCTCCCCCAAGAGTAAATTCGCCTCACAAGACCTCGTCAACATTCAGGTGACCTTCAAATCCCACTTCCTCACTCAAATGTATCAATAACAAAACCCCCAAAACACAAAACCTTTACTGCCTCCCCTTCCGTACCAAATCAAAACCATCTCCAGAGCTCCAGATGGCCATGGGGTAGATGAAGAGTCAGGAGATGCTTTGTAAACTAAGGACGATGGCATGCACTTCCTATGAATGTCGGCACTCAGTAGAACCATATCTTCTTCAATGGGTAACCAAGCCACAAAGCACCTTGAGGGAAATATCCCAGCTGCCCTACAGAGGTCTATTTATCCTAGAAGGTAAACATATATGTAAAGGTTTGGTGGGGTGTATATGTACTACTACAACTAGGGACATGTCTACACTTTTTTGCTAGTCACCATTTCTGAGTGTAGATTTACGCGTAAGTGTAGAAATGCACGTCTTCACCACCTGTTTAAGCCTCCTACTTCAGTATTTGTGGGCCTAGTTCACAAAGATAACTTACACCTTTGAGTAAGTTTACTACTTTTCAGTATTCACAAACTGCACTTTTTAGTAACTTACACTGTAACGTACACTTTTGTAGTAAGTCCAGCATTGCACATGGCCAGCCACTAGTACTGCAACACTCTCCCATAGAAAATAATGGAGTAAGGGGCATATGTATCAAGAAAGCGTTTTGCGAGTCCTTAATAGCGAATTTTAGCGATTCGCTATTAAGGACTCGCAAAAGGCAATGTATGTAGGATTCGCAATATTAATTGCGATTCCTACGTATTCACAATTAAGGAATACCTTCCCATTCATTCCTATGGGCCTAGAGGCCCATAGGAATGAATGGGAAGACATTCGCAATTTGCGAGTACCCATTAGTTACTCGCAAATTGCGAATGCAATTTCAAAGGTGTAAGGGTGTCAAAAGGACACCCTGTTGCACCCCTGAAATAAGCATGTGTGCACATGTGGCGCACATACAAGCCCTAAGGGCATGTATGTGCGCCACATGGCATTTTGAAAAATGCAAAAAAGTGCATTTTTCAAAGAAATGCAAATTACCACCAACTTGAAGTTGGTGGTAATTTGCGATTTCAAAAGGCAAAATCGCACAACTTGGGTGCTTCCAGAATTGCATTTAAGGAATCACAATTTGCGATTCCTTAAATGCAATCGCAGAATAGGGAATCACAAATTTTGCGAATCCCTATTGTGCGAGGGCCTTTTGGGATGATACATCCCAAAAGGCTTTTTCCCGTTCGCAAACGGGCCGATTCTGAGAATCGGCCCGTTTGCGAACGGAAAAAAGGCTTCATACATATGCCCCTAAGGGACTTAAAATGAAACCCCATAGGAAATAATGTTAAATTAAATCACATTGTTTAAAATAGTTAAAATATCAATACAAATACATTTATGATAAAAATATATAAAATTAGTACGTATTTATTATTTCATTTTAGAATATTTATTCACCTTTGAATACCCATAGGTTAATAAATATTTTATAATTCAATAATATTGCCCATTTTCCATCCATTTCACCTTGTCTCACCTACATTTACTACTGAAACTTAAACATTCATGTGTGGAGATCTCTGCCACAGTGTCAGAGATCTCCGCACAGAAAAGACAGGTGAGGTGGAGGCAGCGGGAAACATCCTTTACCCCACAGTCACAACGGCCTGCCTTTACAATGCAGTCACTACCCGACTGTGACGTTACCACGTGCTCCTTTAACCCTCAAGTCGTTACAACGACTTGCTTTCGGGGGCGCATTGTTGAACTGGTGTTGAATTTTTAAGTCCAACACCTTCCCTTCTGTTGCGTAGACTGGAGTTGGAATAGTAATTTATACTATTTCAAAGCCCAGCGCCCCTAAGGCAAATCGTTGTAACGACTTGTGTGGTAAAGTAA